>QUSF01000013.1:10900121-11192704 GCA_003676055.1 Chloebia gouldiae | reverse complement strand
TGGGGCTAGGAATCCAAAAATTGTGACAACGGACACGGAGCAACAATCCTAAAATCTTCTGAAAGTTTTCATCCATAAAGCTGTTGTGAAAATGATCATTCTGGTTCTCTGTGTGGTTACATATCCCTGGTGTTTCACAGTGTGCTAGATGCTCCAGTCTGCATTGTTATCCTATATGCAGCAATATCTTCAGTTCCCAGACACTACCTCACCTGGCAACCCTGCAGCATTTACATCAGCTTAGGGCCTGTCACCACATTTTCTCCTTCATGTGCCACTACTGTCGTATCCCTGCCAAAAAAAAAAAGGACACTGCGTTCAACTTACATCTATAAATATCATCTATATGAATTTATTTTTATATAAGTTCATTTATTTATGTGAAGGACAGTAGGTTGTTTAGCATCCAGTTTCTCGGGCAGCAGAGTCACTAATCAACACAGACCCAACTTCAGCTACATCCTCCTTATGGCCAGGTGGGCAATTAACACACACATTCATGCTTCTGCACAGCAACAGACAGTACCATGATTGCACAGGAGTTTTATTTACACTTTTTAAAGCATTTTGTTTGCTTATCTATGGTTTTGCTTTTTATTAGTGATAAATACCGAATAACAGTGATAAAAAACAAATAACATTTTCTTCTGTATATCCTATTCCCATACTGTCAAGCAAGCAAATATACTCAGTATTAGAAGGCATTGTGACTTTCTGAGACAGAGGTAGCAACCTGCAGCAATTGTTCCTGTTCCTCTTAGCTATCAACCATTAGGCTACCAGCTTCTTTAGGGAACAGCGTGTTGCATGGAGGCAGAAAAGATCCACAGATGTTCATATGATAGATTTACAGAATATATCATAAGAGTGCCCTCTCAGGGCATCTCAGTCCTCATGGATCAGGACTTTCCTCAAGAGTATTCCTTTCACATGAGTGTTAATTTTATGGTGTCACCTATAGACACTCTGTCTGCTTTAGTCAGGGCTCTCCATAACAATGTACCAAAAGATGAGGTAAAATTTCCTCTCTCTTTCTTTTTTCTTTTTTTTTTTTTTTTTGCCAAGAGAAGTGAAGGTTTGGGAGGAGGAAGGGTAAGAGAGGTCAGCCTACTGTTAATTGCATCCTGTTTAACTGGATCACTGCAGTTGACCTCATTCAAATCTGTGTTGGGTTGACCCTGGCTGGATGTCAGATGCCCACTGAAGCCACTCTTATCACTCCCTTCTCAGCTGCACAGGGGAGAGAAATATGATAAAAGGATTTAAGGACAAGGAGAGATCACTCACCAATTAACATAATGAGCAGGACAGATGGATACAGGGAAAATTAATTTGATTTATTACCAATCAAGTCAGAGTAGAATAGTGAGAAGTTAAACTAAATGTTAAAAACACCTTTCAACTTCACTCTTTATTTTCTCCACTTCCTCCCTGCAGTGGCTCAGACTGATGTGGAATGGAGTTTGAGGTCAGTTCATCACACATTGTCTCTGCTGCTCCCTCCTCCTCAGCACAAGGACTCCTCATACTCCTTCCCTGCTCCAGTATGGGTTCTCTCCCATGGGAGGTGGACCTCCATGAACTTCAAGGCAAAGTGAGTCCTTCCCATGGGCTGTAACTCTTCATGAACTCCTCCAGCACAGGTGCAGTCCTTCAGAAACAGACTGATCCAGCGTGGGTCCCCCATGGGGTCACAAGTCCTGCCAGCAAACCTGCTCCAGGGTGAGCTTCTCTCTCCACAGGTCCCTTGGTCTTGACAGGAGCCTGCTCCAGCACGGACTTCCCAAAGGGTCACACAGGCTTCTTCAGACACAGCCACCTGGTCTTTCATGGAGGTGGATCTCTGCTCCACTGTGGACCTGTATGGG
Source organism: Chloebia gouldiae (assembly GCA_003676055.1). NCBI lineage: Eukaryota > Metazoa > Chordata > Aves > Passeriformes > Passeridae > Chloebia > Chloebia gouldiae. The sequence goes on along the minus strand of QUSF01000013.1, from coordinate 11,190,836 downwards.
CTGCTGGGGGACAGCTGCTTCACCATGGCCTGTACCATGGTCCACAGGGAAATCTGGGCTCCAGCACCTGGAGCACCTCCCTCATCTCCTTCACTGACTGCAGGGCTATTTCTCTCACATGTTCTCACTCCTCTCTCCTGTTGCAGTTGTTTTTGTGCAGTAACTTATTTCTCCTTCTTATGTACATTATCCACAGGTGCTACTGCTGTCTCTGATGGGCTCGACCTGACAGCATAGCAAACAGGGCATTGTTCGAGTTCTTTTACCCCATTCCAGGCAGACTATCCTGCTATGTGTTCTACCCAATCTTTTGTTTGTTTCCTCAGCTGTTTCTCTACTCACTGATCCGTGTCCTTACAATGCATGTAAGCAGAAGATATATTTAAGATGAGATTTTCCTTTATACTTCTGAAATACAATATCTATGGATTGTATCAATAAGTAAAATAATTACTTTCTGTCTGGAGTGAATCTTTATAAATGATTAAATGCTCTAGAAATATGACTTCAGATAGAAATCCTGACCCTTCATCATTGCTCACCTCAAAAGTCTTTCTCATATAAGCCTACAACAGAGTGCACAAATGCCAGCAATCTGTCTCTGGTAATAAATGAAATTCAGGTGAAAAATCAAATATAATTTATTTCTTCATCAGAATCATAAAATGATATGGTGGATGCAGCATGATAGAGCCATGGTAACACTCTATAAGCTTAAAACATCAGATTATATGGTAGAAACAGTAAAGATGGCTTTATTTGGGTTATGGACTCAGTGACACCCAAATACGAATACGCTTGATTTTGCCAGCTGTATTGGTTTTGCATGGCTTGGATTTGAAGGCGGGGGAGTCTACAGGGATGGCTTTTGTGAGAAGCTGCTAGAAGCTTCCATCATGTCCAGCAGAGCCAATCTCTGGTGGCCCTAAAGATGGATGTGCTGCTGGCCAAGTCTGGGGCAATTACAACAGGTGATAATGCCTCTGTGATAACACATTTGAGAAGAAATCAAAACAAATGTCGTGGTGCAGTTGTAATTTCAACCAGAGCGAGAACATGTGAGAAGAACAACTCTGCAGACAGCAAGGTCAATGGAGAAGGAGGGGCAGGAGATGTGCCAGGTGCCAGAGCTGAGATTCCTCTGCAGGCCTTGGTGATGACCATGGTGAGGCAGCTGTCACCCTGCAGTCCATGGGGATCCATGAGTGATGCAGAGATCCACCTGCAGCCTGTGGAGGAATCCCACACCAGAGAAGGTGGATGCTTGAGAGGAGATTGTGACCCCATGGGACATCTGTGGAGAGAGGGACCCTGCTCCCAGGCTGGAGCTGCCTCCCCTTGGAGGACCGCAGTCCATGGGAGAATGACCCTCGTTAGAGGAGGACTGTTGCTTGTGAGGTGGAACTCCCATTGGAGAAGTTCATGGAAAACTGTCTCCTATGGGAGGGACCCCACAGTGCATCAGGGGAACGACTCCCTGAGCACTGGGAGAAGCCCTGTGTGATGAGCTGACCATAACCCCCATTGCCTGTGTCCCTGAACCACTGGGGTAGGAGGTAGAGCTGGAAGGAGAGAAGGATGGGGGGAAGGAGTTTTAAGGGCTTGTTTTACTTCTTATTATCCTGATCTGATTTTGTTAGTAATAAATTCACTTCATATCTCTAAGCTGAGCCTGTTTGCCCATTATGGTAACTGATGAGAGATCTCTCCCAGTCCTTATCACAACCCATGAACCCTTTTTAAAACTCTCTGCTCTCCAGCTGCAGAGGGGAATGAGTGAGCACCTTTGGTGGGTGTCTGGCATCTGGCCAGCATCAATCCCCAACACCAGATTTGATAGCATTTTAGATTTCCATCTGAACTGCTCTATATACATTACCAAGACTGTGCCTGACTCCAAATGTTAACCCAGTGTAGCTAAAGTGGAATCTTGCTGGTGGTCAGAATGGGCTGGATTTGGAAGTGAAGATGGCAACTCATATTTTTCTCATTCCTGGTACCACTCCCTTAAGTTATTGTTCCCATTGTTTAGTTAGACAGGCCTCTTTCCGAAAGAAGCAGCAAGGTGATAGTCTGCAGAAAACTGTCATGCTCTCCAGACAGTTGTTGTGGTGGTGTGTTTTTATGTTCCTTAAGTTATATGATGTTTTCTTATTTAATATTGTAATGGTTTGTCCCGGTTTCCCCTATTATGTATTGGTCCCTCACAGACTTTCCCGCCTTGTACCCCTTTTCCCGCCTTTCCAGTAAATGTCAATCTTCCCTAAAGTGCCGAGTCATTCCCCTTACCCCTCCCAGGTGCCTTGTCTGTCACTCGGTGTTCCTTCCCGCACATCTAGAAGCTTCCATGCAGGGCACCGAGTGATTGGACGGGGACCTGGGGCCCCTCCCGTGCCCTTTCCCCATTAGAGGTTTCCCTTGTCCCTCATGCCCTTGGCCCTCCCCTGCTGGCTCACTGTTGGTCGTTTGTTTCCCCCCTCCCACACCGTATTTAAACTGTTGCTCCCCGTTGTTCGGGGCTCTTTTCTGGTGAGCACCCGTTTTGTTAAAGTTGTGCTTTGGAGATTCCTGTCTGTTAATAAACCAAAGCTGCTACGCCAGAGAGAGTCTCCTCTTCGTTGCTCTGGGTATTGCCCTGTGTCCACGCGAAGCCCACGAGGGTGCCTGCTAAAGGCACTCGGTGGTCCAGCGGCAGGCATCCTGATTTGCCCGCCTCGCCTACGGCAGGAGCTGGCCGGGGCACAGCTCCATCGGGAGCGGGACTATCAGGGAGCGAGGCACACTCGCGTGGACCTCACGGAGACGAGTGACCGGTGGAGCTCCACGCGACTCACCGGAATACCTCTGTGGACGTCAAGCTACCCCGGTGGGAGCAGACCCCTGTTTTAAGGGGTGGCGCTCCCAGGGACTGGCACGGGCAGCTTCGTTATCACCGGCAAAGTCCGTGCCACCAGAGCCACCATCCACCGCCGGTTTTCTGTTCAAGGATCCCTGTTCCGGGTGCTGTGAAGGGCGAGTAGCAGCCCCCTGGGCTTAATCCCTACCTCTCCTCAGGGTTTCCTTTCCCTTTTTTTGTTTAAGAAAGGGGGGGACCCGTGGGTGGGTGTCCTTTTCCTTGGGGGGGGTATCCTTTCCCGGGGAAAAGTAGTCCCACATTTGGGTTTTTTTTCTCCCTTACCCGGGGTGTGGGGAGCGGGAGGGAGGGTAGTTGGGAGGGTTAAGCTGTGGGATCCGGGCTTCTTGGTTTTGCTGAGATTTTCGGCGGTGGGTGCGGTGCGGCACACTATAACATCGGACAGTCATGGGTGCTAAACTGTCTGTGCCGCAGAAGAGGGTTTATTCCCAGGTTGTGGGTATACTTGGTGGGGGGGAAAAGAAGTTTAAAAAGATAGATGTGAAAAGGTTGGTGCGATGGCTGTCGCAGACTTTCCCAGATATTTCGGCACCTAAATTATTACATCAGGTCTCCTTTTGGGACCAAGCGGGGAGGGAGATCCTCCGTCAGGGGGATCCTTCTCCATTCATGTGTTTTTGGCTCTCCAAATTAGAGATATTGTTAAGAGAAATCATGAAAGTCTGCCACAGCCACCCGCAGACAAACCTAACCCCAGTTCGATAGCCCCTACTCCTCTTTCCTCCCCCTCTACCTATCTCCTGGGGATTCTCGGACAGGCATCCCGGCTGACGCCGCAGGCTGATTCTGGCCTCTCCGGGAATCCTCGGGTCCCCCAGCAGAGTAGTGCTGGCCACACTGCTCTGCCTTCTTCCCAAACCCCCACTTCCCCGTCATGTACAGCCCCATCCCTTAGAGAAAATGTTGGTTGTTGTAGTGTTAACCCTAGTTTCAATTCTACCCCTCTCCCTAACTTTCCACAAAATGGCGTCCCTTCCACCCATTCCCCTGGGGCACAAGGTGGCGGTGACCACATGGCTTTTCCCGCCACTTGTGCTCCTTCTTCCCTAAATCCTCCCTCCTTTTCCTACAATCCCTTTCACCCTACGTCCAACCCCTTCCTTCCCTTGACCCAACCCACTCCCTCCTCTCCGCCCACCATGAGCTATGGCAACGCCCTGTCCTCTGGCCCCTCCCAGGGGCCGGGTTCCCCGGCTTTCTCGGTGACACCCTCGGTGGCTTGCTCCGCCCCATCCGGTGCCTCCCCCTGTTCCCACGGTCCACCTTCCGGTTCCCACGGGTTGGGTTGGGCTCCGGGGGCGGGGGGAGCGTGGGAATTGCGGCCTGTCCCAGTCCCTTCTTGCTTTCTCTCCCGCGCCGGTCCCATTCATCCCGCGGCAGGGGGGTAGGCCCCTTGCATAGTGGTCTCCCATTCCCCAGTCAATTAAGGATCTCTGCAAAGCCCAAAAAGAGTTTGGGAGGGAGAGTGAGTTCTTCCGCGGTCTGTTGAAAGCAACACTCGCCTCCAGCGATTACGTTCCTGCCGACATGCGGACACTAGTGTCATGCTTAGTCACCCAGGCCGAGTTTCTGGTCTGGGAATCCGCATGGTGGCGGGAACTGAGGGATGTGTTGCCAGACCTCTGGGCCTCTGCAGAGAATTCTGTTGATGCAGATGGGCAGGGTTATCAACTGACCATTTGTGCGGGGTGGGGGACTAGAATTACGGCTTGAAGCAGGCCGAGAAAATCTCAAGGGAGACGCTCAAGGCGAGCGCCAGGGCGGCCGAGTGAGCATTCTTGCGGACGCGGCCAAGTGGACAAATAATTAACTATCTATTTTTGAGACAGGGGTCAGCAGAGTCCTTTGTGGAGTTGGTCGACCGTCTTTGCAGGGCGGTCGAGGCACAGGTTCCGGACGAGGGGCTCCGGAAGGGGATATAGACTGAGGTGGCCCGGCAGAACGCCAACGAAGCCTGCCGGCAAACCATTCTCAGTCTGCTTCTCGAGCTGGAACCGACCCTCCAGCAGATGCTGGAGGTGTGTATGAAGGAAGTCATCCTGCCCGCAGAGGACCCCCATGGGACCCCCCGAACGTCATCGAGGAGGGTCTCCTTCGCTGCCCCTGTCATGCCAAGGTCCACGCCAGGGTTGCTCTGCAGTACCCATCCTCCACCACCGCCGGGGAGCCGAGATCAACCGCCATGCCACTTTTGCAGCAAAAGAGGGCACTTGGCAAGGCAGTGCCCCTTGAAAAATGAATTTTAAAAGTTCCGGAGCTAGCAGGGACAGAGCAATTCCACTCCAAATCCTTTACAAAAAACCTAAATCCTGAGCGCAGACCCACCCTGTGCAAAGATACAAGTTCGGTGGGACCCATTCCAATAATATCAGAGGGGAGGGACAATTCACAGGAGGACCCACTTGAGGACCAAACTGGACATCACAACTACACTGGACGTGACTTCTCGCGGGCATCGGCTGGCGAACCGGCATATATGCGGGAGGACGTGGAGTTCATCTCCCGGGCCTGGCTTGGTCGGGACCCCGACCATCCCAGGCCCATCCTTAATACCACCTCTCATTTCTCCCCATATAGGTTGGCCCTGACCGAGCCTCTTCACCTAACTGATTCCGATTGGCGGTTCATCACAGTCGACACCGAGTGCCCGGTGACCTGGAGGAAACTCCACAGTAGGTACATCGTCCTCGGGGACACAAAGTACACGCCACTCGATTTAACAATAGCACCGTGCTTAACACCTGCACACAATGACCAGCTGGTGCTGTGGCTGCTCTGTGCTCACCCGCCGCTGTTCCTGCCAAAGGGCCAAGTGATCGCGCAAGCGATTCCCATACCTGGGCCTGTCGTCCATCCTGAAGATCTGTGGAGGAAGCGCCCTGAAAAAATCTACTGCGTGTGTCAGGTCCAGGTGATTGGTAAGGAATGGCTTAAACTCTCGTGCTATATATGGAAAGGCGGTGAGCACAAATACTTCAATGGGTTATTGGACACCGGGGCAGATGTGACGGTTATCCCCTCGCGGGATTGGCCGTCACGTTGGGAATTGCAGAGCGTGGCCGGACAGATCCAGGGTATCGGGGGCACCCAATTGGCAAAACAATTGAAAAACATCGTAAAATTTGAGGGGCTGAATGGGCAATTGGCTTATCTACGCCCATTCGTATTGGATTATACGGAACCCCTGTGGGGGAGGGATCTGATGGCCCAATGGGGGGGTCACAATTGACATTCCGACCCCTCAGGTTTTTCAGGCAGCAGTCACTGAGGAGCGTCCTACCTGAAAGCTCAATTGGCTAACCGATGTTCCAACATGGGTAGAGCAGTGGCTGCTTAATAAGCAAAAATTAAAAGCGCTCCAGGAACTCGTGGACAAGCAATTGGCCAAAAGTTGTGTTTCCCTTATGGAGTCTCTTATATCTGTAGTTTGATGCCTTTGGCTGCCCAGATGGATAACTAGGACTGCAAGCGTGTGTAAGATTTTGCCCAGTTGGAGCCCTGCCAAGTAAAAAGCCAGGTAAAGGACCCCTTTCATGGAAATGTAGGAGGGGCCACGTGAACTTGCAGTCAAATTCCTCAACAGGACACTGAGTGATGGAGAGGAGGAGCTGCAGAGGCAAAGGACCACCCATTGATTCCTGTACACTGTCACTGAAAACCCACAACTGTGGGCAGTTGCTACTCCAGAGAAAACATCAGCCCTAAAACCATCTCAGGGCAGCAATAGATGGGGGTTTGCTGGATGGGTACCCCTAGACACCTTCATCATGCTTCTTCCTGGGGGTACCACCAACCTTGGTGTCATGCTGGCCACTTCAGCCGCCCCTGCTCAAGACAATGGATATTTTTGATCCCTGCTCAGAGCAAACACTCCCTCATAGGGAGGAGGTAGAGCTAACAGCAGCCTCTTCTCTCCAGAGTTATCAAATAAAATTAATTAATACATGAATTAATGCTAATTCATTTAATTAGCATTACCATCTTCCTGAAGCCACCTGTTGTGTGACCTGTCCATGGCTGGGATGTTCTCCATTTCCCTTGGGAAAATAATGCCTAGGAGTGCATTTCTCCTCCAGAGTGACCTGATGTGTTTATTTGGTGAGAGAAAGGGGATTTGGAGGAGTGCTTAGGTGAAATCTCTGGTAGGCTACATAAAGAACTCTAAAATACCCAGTCCTGAAGCAAAGTTATTTTCTTGCAGTACTTCTGGCAGCAAACGGGAGAGTTGTGTACAGGTAGGAAGGGGCTAATGGCTTGCTCCACGCTGGGATGGTAAGTTTGGCTGCCATTGGACATCTGACCCATGAGGGAGCAGCCAGTGGACCTCAGTGACCGCAAGAGTGTGGCACCTGTTTGTGGTGCAGATGGGCTTCCTGCCCTGCCTGTGGGCCAGTCACTGCCAGCTCCATTTGTGGGTTTGAAGTGTTCCCCACAGGCAGCAAAAACACAATTTCATAAAAATGGAATGATGGGAGCAAGGGGTAAAACCCACTCTGGCTGGTCGGTTCTCAGTAGAGACCTGCCCTGAAAAGGGAACCAGCTAAACCCAACAAATAGAAATTGAGAAATTCTAAGTCCAGGCTGAGTTGCTTTTTCAGTGTTTGTTGGGATGTTAGGGGGAAGGGAAACGAAGAAAGATCCTGGAGCTATCACTGCCTGGCTCTCAGAGGAAAATACTGATGTAAACATATTCAATGTAGTTTGTATTTTCCCTAATGTGACTGTATTATATATACAAGATTATACACTACATTTTAAGAAAACATATCTTTGAGAATTAAAAAGTATTTACTTAACAAATCATGTTTGTTTCTCAAGTCTCTGATCTATGGCAAGGAACCATACATATTTAAATGTGAAAGTTGTTTTTCTATGTATGATTAACACTGACTTCTAGTGTATACAGTGTGTCTCCTCCAGCTTGCTGCAATCTGCTTCATAACTTGTAAGGGAAATTTCAGTGCTCTCTACTGAGCTGTGACAGAGACAAAGGAAATTTTAGAGGACAAATGAAGGATGCTCTTGAAAAGCTGGGCTGTTAATTGGTGCTCTGCTCTGTATTGATCTCACTCCTCTGCTCCTGAATTTCACTGAGATTCTGTAACCCCAACTCAGGCAGGCTGCCATTAAAGAGTTACTTCTGCATTAAACCAACAGTATCAAACCCTCAGAGGTTCTCATATCCACCTCCTGAAACACCAGAGATGTCCATCCAACAGATTTGCTTTCATTCCACCCCTTCCATAAAACTCAGCAATTTGCCCATCCAGCTGATCTATTAAAAATTAGCCAGCATTCCCTGAAAAAAAATCCACCCATATGGCTTGCAAAGCATCACTTAGTCTTTTTGCACTGTTATGCTTCATTCTGCAGAATTGCCGATGGTGTTGTAGCTTCAAGTTTCTCCACATTAATTGCAATGATATTTTTCAGTCTTTTCCTGCCAACCAAGCTGCTGGCTTTTTATCATATGTGTTCCAGAAAGAAGCAATGAATTGCTATCAGCTGGCTCCCATCTGTTTTGCCATGGAAAGAAGGGTGGGGTACACAACACAGAACTTCTGCAACTGAGGAGAGAATAGGTATGAGATACACGGGTTACATAAAAGGGGTATGTAGGAGCTTAAAACCCCACTAACCAAACCCCAGAGCCTCTTTTTATACAATATTGGACAGAGTAGAAATTGTTTCTATCCCTGAACTCACTGCTGGGCTGAGACTGACTCTAAACTTCCACCTTCCTGTGTCTCAGTGTCCCCATAATTAAATCAGAGTTGAAAATGCCATACTTCTTGTCTCGGTTTGGAAAGACAGGTGTCTGCAGGAGCCTCCCCTGAAATGGAAAAAAAAATGTAGACCCTCTTCCTCCAAATTGTTGTAAGTTTGAAATTAAGGGGAGCTCTCAGGCAAAAACGTGGGAGCGGGAATAACAATTCTTTATTAGGGAAGAAATTAAAAAGATAAACAATGCAGTGAGCCAAAACAACATTGACAGAGTCAGAATACAACCTGACACCCTGTCAGGGTGTTGGCAGCAGTCAAATTGGGAATTATGGCTGCAGTCCTCTTGGAGTGTCAGGTGTGGTTCTCTTGGAGCAGTGATCTTGTAGAAAAAGGTGTAGTCTTCTGCAGTGGAAGAGGCAGCTGTTCCTCTGGGAAATCCAGTGTGGAAAAAACCATGCTGGTGTTCCAGAAACTTCGATAATATCCAGGTAGAAATGCTTGGCTCCTCCCTCTGCATCTTACAATGGGATGCTGCAACTTTTATCAGTAATGCAATGACAATCAATAGGCCATTAACAGATGTCTCCCCAGAGGGGGGAGGATTGCTTTGTGGAAGAGATAAAGAAAACTGCCTAATTAAGATAACTGCCACACATCTAACAGATGACAATTAAATACATCTTGCCTTGCAATCTAGGACACTCCTTTATAAAGTGCTTTGGAACCTGCTGAAGAAAAACATCCTTTGTGGTGATGTGCCCTATGGGCACATAAAAATTATTTCTCTGGAGTGTAAAGGCACTAATATATATGTAATAAATAGGTGAAGTTGCAGTCAGATATAAGATCAATAGAGCTCCCACTGCCTTGGTTGAAAAGAGGCACTATATGCAGCCTGTTGGAGCCCAGCCTCCACACCCAATGAGTTATGGATACAGGGATGTCCAGGGGTGTCTTTCAACAGGGATAGAGAAGCCTGTTGATACCTGCAAATCAAGGAAGATCCATGTTGAGGGCTGTCACATTTCTCCGTGGGAGATTCTGGTTATAAAAACGCCCACATATGTGACAAAATGCCTCCTTGGTAGCCCCCTAGTTTCTGGAAGGCCATGGATGTGTGTTGTACAGATGGTTTTGTGTGCTGGGCACGTGCAGGGTACCAGCAAATTTTGAACCTGTGGTGATGCTGTGCCCACACATAAGAATGGCTGTGTTTACTGGGCATCCAAGTGGATGCCTGGTCTGCCAGACAACCAAGAAGATGATCCCGGATAAAAGTAAAAACCTAAAAATCAAATGTTGGCTTGGCGTAGTGTCCATGCAAAGGCAACAAGAGCTACCTAGGCAGTTCATCTGTTGGTACCTTCTGGGCTCATTCCTTCACAAGGAAAGTTTTGTTATGTGTGTATGAGTTGCCCAACTGAAAAAAACATGCTATTTTGGGCTTCACAGTCAAGGGAAGAGCTGCATGGCTAAACTGCTGGGAGTTTGGGAGACTTTTGGGCTTCATGAGCTGTTTCTCAGATGGGTGGGCAGAAAGCATTATAGGCAGGCCCATGGCTGTGTGGGTTCACAGTTGTCCCCAAGCAGGTGACCCAGCTCTCTCACATCCCTTTGGCACCACTGCCAGGCCATCACCACTGACACTCAACCTGCTCATGAAGGGCATGAATCCTGGTCCCTTCTTTGCCTCTCAGGAGCCTCTGTCATGGCAAAGAGTTGGGTTTTGACTTGGTTGGGGAAGGGAGGAGAGCAATTACCAGGTGTGAAGTTACCCAACTTGTTTGCATGGAAGTGCTGCAGGGAGCTCCTTGCAGATTGAAGGAAGAGGGATACATCAGGGAGAGGGGGCTTAACAAAATACTGTGCAGTCCAGCTCACTGACTGAAACATTATACAAGCCTCTTTCTGGGGGAGTTGCAGGGAGTCCAGCTTTGTTTGACAGGACTTGTGTGACAGTGTGGAAAGTTCCCAGGGAGCAATTAAAAAGGGGTAAGGGTGGGCAGACTGTTTTGAGCATTTTTTCCATTGCTGTTTGGATAACTGGAAGAGGTACTTGTGAATCTCTGAAGCAAAAGTAAATTTCTGGAGACAAGATGCTCCAAACATTTTGTTCCTGACAAAAACTGTTTTAAGTTTTGCTCCCTGCAAACAAAAAGCAAGTAAATGCCAAACCAGTCATGCAAGTAACTGTACAGTTCAGTGCTTGTTTTGTACCCTCTCTTCTGGGCATCTGTTCTAAACAGAGGGAGTTTTTTCCAATCCTCTTCTTTCCCTGTCTAGCTTGACATTTCTTTCGAACATCTTCATATTCACTTTGTAAGGCAACAAATTCTGCCTCTCTGTTCTATTTTGTCTCTCTCCTTCCCTTGTGTCTTCTTTGAAGAGCACAGAGAAATTTCTTCCACATATTAAGATGATATTCCTGCACTAGTAATTTCTGTTTTGTCTCAGGCAATCCATCAATCTTGTGTGATTAAAAGGTAATGTCTGTATGTGGCTTATGTCTCTCTCTACTGAGATTTTTCTATATCAATACATTGGGCAAGGCAAAGTTCTTTCAGCCATGAATATGAAATGAAGGTTCATTTTAAATTATCCATTTGAAAACACTATTCATTTGAATCAGACTTCCATAAGTCAGTTAAAGGAGCACTAAACAGTTATACGCAAGAAATTGGCAACATGACTTTCTGCCGTGCAAGCTGATATTTGATAAATTTGGCATCTTTTTGACTAGAAATCAGAGAGTTTTGAGAGTCATGAGAGGAAATCAGGGATTTTTTTGCTTTTAAAGATCTTTAAAACACAGTGGTGCTTCTCACCCACTGGAGGTTATGTGCAAGCAGCAACTTCTGTATTTAATAAAGAACAGCAGAGAGACTGAAACTCTTTTCCAAGGGCGTTGGGGCTCAATCTTCATGTGATAACAGACCAGAAAGTGTGGTTTCTGGAAATAAAGTCCCCTTGGAAATAAGGCATCTTGGTTTGCATAGTCCAAATCTACAGTCACGTATCTTGCTTTATCCAGTGCTGAGGTCTAATTTAGAAGCACTCACAGTGTCAAGTACTGAACATGGCCTGATGGACACATCTGGAAATGTCCTCGACCTTCCTTGAGAGGCATCTCTCTGGAGGCTGGACTGCCTGGCCAGAATGAGTTTTAAGTTCCCTTCAGTGGTAAGAAGGTAGCCAATGCATTGAATGATGTGGAATAGAAGGTGGCATGGTATGAATAATCTACTTCCCCTGGTGGAAACATGTTTAAAAAAAAAAAAAAACTGAGAAAGCTCTTTTTTTTGAAGATGATCAGCAAATGCCATCTGTGTGACAAGTCTAACTAAAGAGCAGTGAATTGAGAGCAGCATTGAGAATGCCTTGGAAGCTTCTTGGTGCTAATGAAGATTTTTTTTTCTGGGAAATAAGTCTTTAAAACTGCTTTTCTGCCAGGTGTGGGAATGCAAAATTAATGCAGATGCAGTAACCATGGCTCAGTGGAGAGGCTGTAGGCTGAAACTCAGAAGATCTGGTTACTGTTTTGGGATGTTCTAATTGTGACATGGAAAAATACTTTGTTAGATTTAGGAAAGTTTAATATTTTTGGCAATCACAAATTGAGTTTTATCCTTCTGTACTCCCAACCCTTCTGTGCAGTTAGTTTTCCAATTATTGAATCTCCAGGGTCAAAGATTCTAACCTCCAGTCTGGAAGCTACTAATAGTCTGCAAGATATCAGAAGGTGGTTTGTGGGAAGTGTCATAGTTTAAAAAAAAAATATGGCCAAAGGCATCATGAACAGTCAGAATGGGGAAAATACAAGTACTGAACATCCCTAGCTGTATTTGTCTACAAAGAGAAGCTGCTATGATAGTGTCTGCACAGACAGCCTCTTGATTTTTTCCTAAAAGATAAAGTTGCTAGGGATTTGGGGAGCATCACTTTCAGTGCATGCCTTTGTCACCATCATTGCCAAATTTGCGTTTCTCAACCTGTTCTGCATTTGGATTCAAAGTTCATCTCACATCCCCTGACAGCAAATACGGAGGTGTTCCCTTTTATGCATGAACTCTGAAGTTAAGACATTAGTTCAAATTGTAGAAGAATCAAATTCAAACCTTTTATCTGTCCTGAGGGAATGTGAAATTCCCTATCTGACCTTTTGGAAAGTTTTTCTTGCATTCAGGCTCCCAGCAGCTCTCAGCCTCTCCCTCCCACTTCCCGAGGGGAGGAATTTCCATCCCTCTTAAGCCAGGTATGACCTTGCAGCTCACAAGAGATGGCCCTTGCTTGTGAGGAGGTGGGCACACCTGAGGCCCAGTGTTTGCTCAAATTAAAAGCTCAGCTTTTCAGTAACACGTTAGCTAATAATGCTCAAAAGAAAGGCAGAGCATGGAAATGGGGAGCCAAGACATTAAGTGAACTGGGACAACCACTTATGGAAGTGATAAACAAGCATTTTTCACTTGGAGCCTTTATTGCAAGTGAACATGTATTTCTTCTATTTCAGTTTCTTCATTTTAACTTGGTCAACAACTTGTTTATTAGAACTGAAAAATTAATTATAGCTTAAAAGATTTGCAAATTTATTTTTTGTACCCACCAGTCTTTGAATCAACTGAGACATCAGGACTATTAGAGTTCTACTCACTCCAGGCTGTTTAAGCACTAGTTAGCAGTTTAAGCATCAGTTTTCTTTGTATGATAATACAGTCAATTTTAAATACAAAATATGTTTAGACATCATCTTTTTTCATATTCAAATAATTTTATATTACTTTATTTGATAACGGAAAGCAATGCTGCCTAATTTCTATCCAAAGGCAATTCAGCATAACTACTAAGAAAAAAAAATGGAATTACCTAGTAAGTACAAAACACATAATTTATACTGTTCTAATATAATAAAAGGTAAACATTAAACATTTTAACGGGAGAAGCTTAAGCATTTGAATAAAAATGTCATCTGTTTTAGTATTTGAACATACATATACCATTGAGTTACCAAAACAAGAAATACAGCAAAAGTCTTCAGGTGCTGTGGAAGAACTCTCAGTGGTCACCAACTACTAAGCACAAACTGCTCTTTGGAAAAATGATTAAATACAAATTCAAAACAGGAATAAAACCTGATAACATTAGCTGAGTTCACTTGCTTTCTCCTTTAAGTGACAGCTAAAATAGATTGTTTCAATCCCCCACGCATGAATCACTCCACCCAAGCTCATTTTTCACAACAGGAGGTAGAGCGTTTTCATGCCTCTGCGGTCGAGGAGCAGGAGGAAGGCAGCAGGCTGCTAACCACATCCCTGCTGGCTGCTCTTCAGCTTCACCTCCTCTCGCTCCTGGCCCTCCCTCACAAACAGCTTCCAGAAAATGCACCTGTCTCACCTTGCTTTCTACTGCCTTTCCCAGGGGCAAGGCACTTGTGTTTTTTTGCCTGGCCTTTCACACATCTCTCCAAACACACATCTCTATGCCCTTGTCCTGTTTATGCTTCCCACACATTTCTGGTGATGGAGAGGTAGCTCTGTAACCATCAGATAGGTCTGAACATAAATGCTTGAAGGAACATGAACTTTTCATGGAGAGGCAAGTTGCAACAGGTCAGGCTCCTAGGACATGCAGGAAACTGGAACCTACTGCATTGGAAGGGAGAAAATCAGAGAGATGGGGTTTGGCATCCTGGAAAGTTCAGAGATTAAAAAAAGCAGCCTTGATACATTGGTTTGCCCCAGGGAAAGAGGCTGTGTGGTATGCTGCTCCTTACCTGGGATTTATCAATTTCTTCTTTCTGTCTGACTCTCAGAGTCATTCTGTCACTGCACATCCTGCCCACAGTTTGTAGTAAACCAGCCCAGCCCAAATGCATCATAACTTCCCTGGATGCCTGTGGGGGACTTTCAAAATCCCACCAAACCACTTACTGCAATGATACCTCCTTCCAGGAGTAGGAAGCGAGCTCTGGGGCATTTCCAAGGGCAGCCACGTCCTTCTGCTGGTATGTTCCTGTGCATGCAGGTTACTAAATTCCCTTATGTCAGCTGTTGCCTCTGAATGAGTGTTTGCCGTTCCTTTTGGGTTGTGTTGTTTTGTGGTGTTTTTGTTTTTAAAAATAAACATTCAGAGTATAGCGTGCTGGCAGCCATCAATATTCAGATCAAATATTGCTGTGTGATGTGCTGCCTGGGGGATAAAGAGAAACAGGAGATGACATTGGGTGCTGCTAAAACTTGTTATCTACTGCTTAGCTCCACTGCAAGTCTGATGGCAGAGAACTGAATCAAGGTAGGTTTGTCTGCCGTGACTGAAAGGAGTAACTGCAGGATTCTAAAGCCTTGTGACTGTGCATATTTTGGGAATTTAATGCAGGGAAGAGCAGGATTTTCACCCACATGAAACTGCTTTGAATCTAGGTTTAGGGCACTTTCTGTGAGAAAAGATATTTCCTCCTCCTTAATTGTCATGAAAATGAGTCACAAGTAAATTCTGGACCATTTTCTAAGCCAGGTGAATAGCACAGCGATTCTTTGTTCAGATATCTGAAATTGACAATGCAAGGGTGAGAACATCAAATTTCAGTGCTTAAATCACAGAGATTCTCCTTCCCTCAGCTGGTATCTGAAATGTCTGCATTTTTTCAAGTTGAAATTAATGAAAGAAAATGGGCATCTCTCCTTTTGAGATCAGCATGATTTCATTGCAAGTGCTTCATGCATATTTTTGACTTGCCTTTGAGCCTTGCCCAATCACAAAGTTAACTACGCTGTAAACTATTTCTCTGTGCAATCAAACCTGGTTAAGTCTAAAGTCTGAGTGTAAAGGTTCTAACCTGGATTTCTAACATAATTTGTAAATGTAATTAACACCAGCCTAGTTCATGGTAAATTATAAAAATTATGCATCTGACAGGGATATTAACCTGAGCACTGCCAGTGAGTGCATTGCTGCATTCAGCACTCTTTGTCTTTTGTTAAAACAATAGGAGCACAGTCACACATTTGACAGTGTCCCACATAGGTATTTGTGGGACACAGCCTGATGTGTACAGCATTAGATTTGTGATTCCATACTGTCCTTAATAAAGCTGCCCTACTTTCCTTGTTGCTGTGATTTTCTAATATTAGAAGTGCTGAGTGCTATCATGAAGTGTTAGTAATATTAAAAAAATATATTCTATTACTGAGAGATCCTCATTCATCCACTTTTGGTCATTTGTCCTACACTGAAAGGTAGTTGTGTGTCCTTAAGGATTAGAAGACATGAACACAGCTGCAACATTATCCTGTGCACTATAGGTAAGACACAGTACAACTGGAAATTCCCTGCCTAACCTTCACTTGGATGAGAAATAATGAAGTCCTTTATGGAGGCTTTATTTAATAAACCACAGTTGCTGCACCAGTTTTTAAAATGCTAAATATCAATTTTATTCCTAATGATTAATGCTTGAAGCATGATGATGATATATATAGTTACCTAATATACTAAAATACTTTTGAAGCAACATTCTTCTATTAAAGTTCCTTTGAAGGACATATTTTAATTGCAAAATGAAGATTAAGCCTTGCTTAAATATTAACAGGTAATTCTGGTGTGGAAATTTTATCTGTATATCTTGGAATTGGGAGTCAGTCTCTAGCAGTTGTGATTGCAAAGACCATCTCAAAAGTATAATCTCATTTAAAATAGGTGCCTGTTTGCCTGCCTCAGTTTGCAGATTTCATGCGAGTCACTCCTATTCATTTTGACATTGGTGATTCAGGCCTGGATACCAGATATCATTTTACCATTGTGTTCATTTGGACACACAAGGGCAGGACCTGCTCTGAACGAGGCAGACACAGGGCAAGGCAGAAAGAGGAAGAGGAAGCAATTAAGCCTAATTTCAAGAAGGAAGTCTCCAGCTTTTAAAAAGCCAAGAAATACCTTTGGCTCTTAGGAGAGAGAGAATAAAAACATCTGATGGTTTATTAACAGGAAACCAGTGCTCCAAGTTTCTGATCCCCTGAAATACTTGGCAGCGTACTCCTCTCACCCCATTGTGGATGCAGACCTGAGGCACCCCAGGAGTGGGCAGGCTTTCCTCCTTTGACCAGCAGACATTGCTGCTTTCCTGAGAATGACAACACTCAGCTTTTTCACTGCAGACATTGCAAAGGTTCAATATTTGCCTGGATTAAAAAAAGAACCTCTAGGAATAACACAAAATAATGGATTTAATATTGCACATAAAGGAGAAATAGCAAAGAGTCAGGAGCCTAGAAACTGGAGTGAATTTACCCTTTGTCTAATTAAACAAGATATGATTGACTATTATTGATTTAATGAAGCAAGGTCACCTGGCAGGTAATGCAGGCCAGATTTCAAAACAGTATCAGTACAGCTGTACAGCTGGCAAATCTAAGGCCTGAGATGTAACAGCAAGATTTTAAGGGAGTAATAGCTGTGCAGAGGCACACCAATATCTGAAAATGTCTGAAAGCAAACTGCACTAACCTTGCTTGTGCTACAGTCCTAGCATGAACCTAGCTAATGGATTTTCTCTATTAATTTTCTCAATAAAAAAGAAAGTTGATGAACTTGCATTTTTTTCATATTAAAAATAATCACAGTACCAATCCACAGCTCTGATTCCTTATGCCATAAATTGAAAATGGAAATGGAAACAAATGACGAAGGCTGCCTAGGATCATAGGATCATACTTCAGGCTGGCAGGGAGCTCTGTAGATAATGCAGTAAGTACACTGCCTTAGTACATTTGCCTTCCTAGCCGGGAAAGAGAAGGCTGGCATTTCATTGTGTCCAGGAAGCTAACAAATCCAGACCTTTGGAGAGATTATAGGAAAAGAGCAAGTTTCAGTACTGAATATCATTAAAAAATACATATGTAAAGACCAGCAGCAGGACACAAGCCTTCATTAGATTAGACCACTCGCCAGAGGCCATTAGCTGAGTTAATCTGTTTCCAAGAAAGAGACCAGGATTCAGTATCAGCGCCTGGGATTCAGTATCTTTCGAGTATGCACAGGATACGGGCTTGTTTCAGCAGATGGACAGACATTCCTACTCTGCCTGAATAACAGCTTTTGTTAAACAGCAGCACGTTTTCCATTGTGAAATGGAACTGATTTGCAGCACCCTGGAAGACTGTAGAAGACTTCAGTATTTAGCATACCTGACAATTAAAAATTATTCATGCAACAGATATATTTTCTATTAAAACCTGTTCCATAGCTCTTCCCATTACGGTTTCTTGCAAGTCACGTTGAAATCCCAGCTACTTTCTGAGACAGGTCAGTTAAGGACGGAGGCGACTGATTCCAGCGTGCAATGAATTACACTTGAGTTACACTCCTTGTCCACTTGGAGCAAAAGAGGTCTTTCTCCTGGTGTGTAGGAAACTGAGCAAGGCAGGCTGGAAAACGGCATGACTGAGCACAGATCTGCTCCTCAAAACTGAGGAGTAAGAAAGAAATGCACGGGCAGTGGAAGCAGTGCCAGGTGACCTAGTGGAAGAGTACAGGGGGCAAAGCTGGAACAGGACTTGACAAGGGATGTGAAGAATAACAAGAAGGGATTCAATAAGTACTTAGGTCAGAAGATAAAGGCTGAGTGTACCCCACTTAGAAGCAAGAGGGGTGAACTGGTGGCAAGTGATATGGAGAAGGCTGAGGTACTCAATGAATTCTTTACCTCAACCTTCACTGGCAAACTACCTGATCCTTTGGGTGGGTGTGGGGGAAGTGGAGTCCTTTCCACTATAAGCAAAGAGCAGATTCAGGATCACTTGATGAAGCTGAATAATCACAAGTCTATGGGATTGGATGAAATGCATCCCAGGGTCCTGAGGGAACTGACTGCTGTCACTCACCATCACATCTGAAAGGTCGCAGCAGTCAGATGAAGTTCCTAGTAACTGGATAAAGAGAAACATCGGTCCGATTTTTAACAAGGTGAGAGAGGAGGATCTAGGAAACACCAGAGTGGTGACCCTCACCCCTGTGCATTGGAAGACCAAGGAGCAGATTCTCCTAGAAAATATGCTAAGGCATATGGTGTGGGTCCAGAGGAGGCCATAAAGGTAATGAGTGGGCTGGAGCACATGTTCTGTGAAGACAAGACTCAGAGAGCTAGAGTCGGCCAGCCTGGAGAAGAGAAGGCTTCAGCAAGATCTCTTTGCAGCCTTCTGTTGCTTTAAGGGGGTTTATAAAAAAGAGGGAGAGGGACTTTTTGCATGGGCAGATAATGACAGCAAAAGGAGCAATGGTTTTAAATTTAAAGAGGGCAGGTTTAGATTAAGTATTGGGAAGAAATTCTTCACTGTTAGGGTGGTGAAGCACTGGAACAGGTTGCCCAGGGAAGCTGTGGCTGCCCCATCCCTGGAAGTGTTTGAGGCTGGGTTGGATGGAGCTTTGAGGACATGGTGAGTGGAACGTGTGCCTGTCCATGGCAGGGGTGTTGGAACTAGATGTCCTTTAAGGTGCCTTCCAAGCCAAACCATTTTATGATTTCATGACTTCATGGTAAAAGAGGGCTTTCTAGGAAACTGAACCCTTTCAAATCCCACCCTGCATAGCCAGGCTTAGACATCTAGAAATCACAACACATGCTTGCTTTCATCCACTCCTGCCTGAATTATAAAGTGATGATCCTCTGCTATTTTCATCCCAAAGTAACATCTCAGATGTCCTGCAAGTAATGTGCAATGTAATATTGCTAAAGTAGTAACCACTTTGGCTGCATATTACAGCTATTTGCACAGCACTTAACAAGTGTGATATGACACAAACTACTGCTTAGGCTCCAAACTGCTTTTCAGAATTAAGAATTTCTATATGACTCATTCCCACTGTTGTTTTCATTTCCCCAGTTAAGTACTAATATGACAATCCCCTTCCCCGTGGATCTATTTACGTAGTTCAACAACCACAGATTTGCTAAGGTAGCTTAGGGAGCTTTAGCTATTGCTGCTCTGTCCATAGAATTTGTCCAGGATCTCTGGAGGCCTGGAAGAAGCCCAGGCAGGGCAGTAAACTGATCAGGCACATAAAGTATGTATGTTGTGGGCAGGAATCATGCCTCTTTGCAGGCCCAGTAGCTGGTGCTGTGCTCTAGGTCTGTCTCAGGAGTGGCTGGTTTGCTGAAGGCATGCTGGGGATTTCATACACAGGTACATAGCATGCAACACACCTGATGATGCAGTGCTTGCACATTTGCTGGCTCCTGCATCCACCTTTATTTCTGTCAGGAGGGAATGACTGATGTGAGCTTTAAGCACCTATTACACCATCATGGGTCCTGGCTGCACCCATGTAGCTGTGTGTCTATTCCCTGCTTTCATCAGGTGATCCCATGTACATCTCTGCTAACAGGTTCGCCATATCCTTCCTCGTGTTACTGAGCTGTGATAGACAGGAGCTTAGGAAAGCCAGCCAGACCAGAACTGTAAATGTACACCACCTAAGTGTCCCATTTGAGGAGCCTAGTTGTCCTCGAGCACCCAAAAAGACCCAACAGAGAACAACAGAGAATATTGCACTCATTTTCTCTGAGCCTTAATTTTTCCACGTGTAAAGTGAAAATAGATGCACTTGCCTTCATAGGATGTCACAGATTATCAAAGATTGGAAATTGTGCTTGTTTAGGTCCTCCTCTGTGCCTTAGTGAACAGAGGAGCAATGCATTCACAAGTACCTTGTTACTGATGTGGTTTCTTGTGGCTTTCTCACAGCCCAACCACACTTGGCATACACATCTTCTAAAGAAAAGCTCTGGAAAGTGGGAAGGAATAAATATAAAAATCATACTGAAAAGGCTCAGAGACTCCAGGCATGGTCAGAAGAGTTCTCACTGATCAGAACAGAAGATGGCTGAATGTATTATGAACCTTTTGCTAGCAACGTGGTCTACTCTAGTTTCTTCTGTTGCATTTTGGATCATTTAATACTACAAATATTAAAGCAATTTCTGCCTTCAGAACTCGGAGCAGGAAATTTTGTGGATTCTCAGTGGAAATGCATTCAAAGAGACACTAAAACAAACTTGCTCTTCACAAGAAGAAATTCCTGTCAGCTTTGGAAACTGCCAGCTGTGTGGCATTAGATGAAAAAAGGACTTGAGCAAATCATCTCAGACATCCTTTCTCGTGCTGCACATTAAGGCTGTGGATGAGTCAGTACAGCTGAGTAGAAGAACCAGACAGGTTTGAATCACCACTTTTTCCCAATCTCTGAAGCAATACTATTTCCATGCAAATAATTTCAACCTCAGAGTTATAAAAGAAGCTCAGTAGTGGTGATCACTAACCTCATACCCCAGAAGGAATTGACTGGCTAATGAAAATTCACAGCTGTTTCATGTTTAAAGACACTGATCTATGTAAAAGGAAATGAGCTAATTAATCTTAAAATCCTGGAAATTGAAAAGTATTTGAAGAGAAAGCAAGCTCCATTTCAAGGTTTCTCTGAAGCTATGTGTTATTCAGCTCTTTCCCTTCTTGTTCAGATGGATGTACAAGAGGTTTGAGAAACACAGCTGAGGAGTCTGTCTTGATAAATGTTTAAAAATCCAAAAAAGAACAGATCTTTTAGGACA
This sequence comes from Chloebia gouldiae, assembly GCA_003676055.1. Classification (NCBI taxonomy): domain Eukaryota; kingdom Metazoa; phylum Chordata; class Aves; order Passeriformes; family Passeridae; genus Chloebia; species Chloebia gouldiae. The sequence continues at coordinate 11,169,603 of QUSF01000013.1, read as the reverse complement.
GAGCAGTATATAAAAAAGCAGTGTGGGTTCCTGGTATTCCATCAGGTGGATTTTATATTTGTTTTGAATTGAAACATTGAAAGCTCTGCAATACTTGGGAAGATGCATTCACACATTTGGTAAGTAAATTGAGAATGTTTATTGACTAAGTGCTATCTGTATTTGTGAGACCACCAATTTTCTGCATTTTACTTATGCTAACAGATAATGCTTATTTAATGCTTGATTGATTTTTATACCTTTTATTTATCCTCTTACATCTAGTACTTTCAACCTAAAACTGCCTTAATAATAATAAAACTAAATACAAAATGCCAGATAAAACATTTTTTAGGTAGTTAAGACAGTTTTGAATTTTTGCATGCAACTGTATAAGAATTCTGTAGAAGTGCCATTGAGCTGGGATTTCTCAAAAAAAGTTGGCAATATACCTATTACAGCCATTGCACAGTATAATGACCTGGAGCCATAAAACTCAGCTGAAATAAGTAAAAGAAATAGAATTGTGACTGCCATATTTTATTAGTTTCCTGCAGGATTCATTACAGAACTTAGAAACAGACAAAGGATGTATGAGACATTTATGGTTTTGCTTCTTTTTCTATGTGCAACTTTATTCTAATAACTTACTTGTGTTTCCAGAAGAAAAATCAAGAGCGAACAAAATCACTGTCTCTATGTGAGAAATCTCTGAAGGAACTTTAAGAACACAGTGCTGGTGCCCTTGACAAGACTGATGTGTTTAGAAGTGTGAAGGTATGAGATACAGAGAAGGAAAGGCTTTATATTTCAATACACTCAACCCAGGGAGCCTTGGTCCTGGTTAGACAGTGAGGCACTTAGTTGTTGTCTTAATCTCTTTTGTTTTACACAAAAAAAGACTTGCCCAGATCTCTGATTTAAAGTCAGAAGTAACTGGCAGCATCAGTGATGTGGATTTGAGCAAGCTGCTGCTTTCACTCACGTTTGCAGTTGCCTACAGCATAGTGAGGACATCGTCTGTATCCTGACAGGCCAGTTGTCCTTCATTGCCTTCCTTCAGTCCTTCTGGGTGCTCATGAAGACAAGCAAGCATTACAATAGGTGGCCCTATTTCACACAATTAATTGAGAGAGATTTGACTCTGCTCAATACAATCAGTATGTCCCCAAATGTCTCTGCAAGAAATGAGGGGGAACACAGGGCTGCTGCAGATGTGATAATTCAGGTTGCTCACAGGTTGACTTGGCTGCTGGAGCGCTGAGGGCTAGGTGTCATCTGCATCTGCCCAGTTTAACTCTTCAAAGTTATGTTAACTTAAATCAAGAAAAGAAATTGAAAAGCAAAGCAAAGAAAAATTCTTTCTAGGGAAATAGTGTGTGGGTGAGGATCTGTAGTGATATCTCTAGTGACCAAGGCAAGTGCAAAGGAAAGCTGATTTATTGCAAAAACCAGGCCTTTTTAAGCAGCCAGACCTTTATCAGTTACATAGCTAACATAACCAACCACCACACACCAGGATGGTTATATGACTTGTTTTTCTACCCCTAATTCAGCTGAGTCTCTTTCCCATAGTCCTTTCTGATTTAGCCAAAGTAACTGGCCTCAGCCATGATTTTACAAGGCTTTCCTTTTGTAAAGTTTTACTTATTGGCAACAACAGTGAACATAGCAGAATGTAATAATTTCATTGGCTAGTCCTAAATTCCCAGTTTGAATGCATTACTGAATATTTCCCAAAACAAGGACCTTACATAGGACTTCATAAAGTGCCTGGTGCCTATTAAAACGAAAGCTATATATTGAATATGCACATAGCATCTACTTCTCTTCAACCATCACATATTTAGTCTGTTTCTGTAACCTAGCTATTTTTCTGTTTTTTGGTTTGGTTTTTTTTTATTTATTTTTTTTTAACTATGCGCAGACAAGCAATTAAGACAGATATTCCAAATTGTCATCCTGGGAACAACCCCTATCAGCAGATTTGAATGTTTGATGGAGAGCCCAAAAGCAGTCTTTGTATTTTAAAGAAAGGAAATATCCCTGTTGTTCTCTGACAAATAGATCTGGATTGTATTTCAATTGTCAGAAGCCAAAGAGTATCCACCTCCTTCACTTCAGTGCTAATAGTGCAGGAAAGCAAAACATGTTAAACTTGCATCAAGCCTTTAAGTGTCTCTGCTTTTTGTAATAAAGAAATGCTTGCTGTAAGATGGTGGCAGGAAAAGAAAACCACTCCACCTCTTTACAGAGTATGAGAGAAGAGTGTTGGCTTCCAAGCCTAGTTTTTTCCAACATTTGTGGATTATATTTCCAACATTGTCCCTGGCACATTTCCAGGAGTCTCATATAGGAAAATTTGTAATTTAATTTGTCTTACACTTTCCTTTTCCCCTTCCTTCCTTCCTCTCTTCATTGCACTCCCTTTCTCCTCAGAAGATAATATATAGAAAAACATCTTTATTCTTACCTTCTAATTGGAGGCAGAATGTTTTGTAGCTTTTCTTTTGAAGAGTCAGGCAGGAAGAGCTGCTCTGCTCTCATGCTGGCTGATCTGTGTGCAGAGGCAGGGCAGAGATCCACTTCTGTAGGGACGAAGTCTGCACACACCTGTGTGAGGCCAGTGGGCACCACAGTCCTCACCTGCTCCCAAGCCCACCTGGCAGCCTCCAGCTTGGCAGAAGGCCCAGCTCTGGAGGTCCAGCATTCAGCCCAGACAGGGCAAAGGTGGGATAAACAGGAGCTGGCACAGGACACCGTGCTGGAAAGTTTCTTCTCCTGGAAAGGGAGTTGTTACAAGGGCATGTAGTCATAGGACAAGGTTAAATTGAGAGAAGGTGGGGTTAGATTTGACATTAGGAATAAATTTTGCACTATGAGACTGGTAAGGCACTGGAACAGGTTGCCCAGAGAAGTTGTGACTGTATGCTCTCTGGAGGTGTTCAAGGTCAGGTTGGATGAGGCTTTGAGCAACCTGATATAGTGGAAGGTGTCCCTGCCAATGGAACTAGATACTCTTTAAGATCCTTTCCAACCGAAGCCATTCATGATTTTATGATTCTATGATCCCATGTGTTGCAAGCTCCCTACCTGCTTATGAAATCCCTGACACGCCTTCAGCAAACCTGGCATTCCAGAGACAGACCTAAAGCACAGCACCAAGTGTTGGGTCTGCAAAGAGGCATGATTCCCGCCCACAAGAAATTTAACTTTATGTGCCTGATCAGTTTACTGCCCTGCTTGGGCTTCTTCCAGGCCTCCAGAGACCCTGGACAAATGCTGTGGACTGAGCAACAGTAGCTAAAGCTTCCTAAGCCGCCTTACCGAATTCGTGGGTTTTGAACTATGTAAGTAGACCCATGGAGAAAGGGATTGTCATATTGATGCTTTGCTAGGAAAAAAAAAGGGAGAACCGATGTCCCAGTAAAGCTGAAGAGCCTTGAAAGTTCTAAGGGAAGTGAATGAACAACAGTCGAGTGTGGGATGTGGAGATATTGGCTGGGCATCCCGGCCGAATGGATGTGGTGGGAAGCACAGGTGGTGGAGCTAGATTCCGACCCCGTGCACGGCACTTTCGGAGTTCAGAGCAGCTCCCCTCGTGCTCTGGGACATCTCCGTTCTGGAGGACCGTCCCAGGAGGAGACGGACCGCAGGGCGATGGACACGGCCAACACACACCAGCCTGCCGCTGTTGCTCTTCCAGCTCACTTGTGCCTTCACTGGGGCGTGACTCCGATGATTCCCCATCACCACGGCTCCTCCGAGGTTCTCCCGTGGGGGAAGAGATGGGGGAAGAAGGGAAGTCTCCGGAGATGCCCCGATACCAACCCGCCAGGAGGACGGCAGGCCCCGGCGGTGCCGCGGAGCGCACCTGTGGGCGATATCTGCACCGCATCCCGGGCGGCTCCGCGCGGCCGGGCGGCAGCTCCCGCCGCTCCCAGGACGCGGCGCCGGTGCCGGCAGCGGGGCGGTGCCGGGGCGGGCGGCCGCCAATGGTGCGGCGGGGGCGGCGCGGGCGGTGCAGGAACACCCGCGAGGTGACAGCGATGCACCGCCCTCCCGGCGGCGAGCGGGCGCCGGCGAACATGGCAGAGGAGCGGCGCTGAGCCCGCGCCGCCGCCCGGGAAAGGGCGGTCGCCCCTGCGCGCCCGCGTCCGCCGAAGGGAGCGCAGCGCCGGCGCCGCCGCGGGGCTCTGTGTGATGGTGGGGGCATGGCGGGGCAGCCGGCGGCCGCGGCGCTGCTGAGGCGAGGGGCGGCTGGTCCCGGCCCCGGCGGCGGCGGCAGCAGCAGTATCGAGCGGGAGCTGCCTCCCTCTCCCCGCTGAGAGAAGGAGGGAGCGCCTCGCCTCGCCGTGCCGCCCGCCTCGCCGCCGCCATGCTGCCCGGGGTGGGGGTGTTCGGCACCGGGCTGACGGCGCGGGTGATCGTGCCGCTGCTGAAGGCGGAGGGCTTCGCCGTGAAGGCGCTGTGGGGCCGCACGCCCGAGGAGGCGGAGGAGCTGGCCAAGGAGATGAGCGTCCCCTTCTACACCAGCCGCATCGACGAGGTGCTGCTGCACCAGGATGTCGACCTGGTCTGCGTCAACCTGCCGCCGCCCCTCACCCGGCAGGTCGCCGTCAAGACCCTGGGTGAGTGCGGGCGGCCGAGGGGCGACCCCGCCTCGGGCTCGGGATTCGCGCTCGGGCTGAATGGAATTGAACCTCCTCCCTCAGCGCGGAGTTTTCCCTTCGCTTTACTCTTCAGCTCTCTTCCCCATTCCCCGTGTCTCCGGAGAGGGGCTGGCCGAGCCGCGGGTGCAGGCCGAGGACCGACGGGGCGCGGGGGATGGTGATGCGGCAGCTCGGTGTGACATCCCGCGTCCCCGGTCCCTCCACACCGGGGACCCGCCCCTCCGGGATGCTCGGGCAAGCCGGGGCAGGACCGGGCCTGACACCCGAGGGTGCGGGAGGAGGGAGCAGGTGTCATCCGTGTTGTGGTAAAAAGGAGAAAGTCTCGGTAAAAGGGAGGAAATGACCATCCCTCCCGCCGGTTCCCATCCGCGCCGGGCAGGGGAGCGGGGATCCGAGCGTCGCGCCCGCGCTGCTCGGGGAGCGCGGCTGTCCGCGCTGCCCCCGGGACCCCGGCTGCGGGCCAGAGAGGGAGGCAGGAAGCGGTGACAGCAGAGGAAACGCTTAGCGAAGCTCACGTACAAAGGGAAGGAGGGACTGAAAAAGTAGACATGCACTATGGCGAGCTGCTCTGGTTTCAGGCGTGCAAAAGCGGGCCGCATCTCGCTTTCTCCCGTGTGAGCGCAAGTCTGGGCTTCGCTCTTCCAGCTGCGGGATCTCTAGTCCTCGGACACTGGCTTTCCGATAGATTTCAGTGGAAGCACCCTCGGCAGTAAAGAAATCTTAATTTGTCCCCTCGAATGTAGGTGACAGAAGGTGAAAATGAGAGGAAAAAGCTGTGATACGTCGTCGCAGAGAGCGTGGAGGTTTATCAGCCGGGTGATTGCTAATTGCTCTCGGCCTCATAAATGTGTGTGGTGTGTCGTAGTGTTAAATTGCTACTAGCATACTCATTAGAATTAGTCACCATTCAAATGCTACTAATGTCGCAGCCAGCTAATTTGAAATTATGCAATTAAGGAAATTAAGTCAGTACCTAAAGAAAAAAAAATCCTGCCTCAAGTACAGTGTAGGCATTTGTCTGGAATCTTTGCTCAGTGCTACTTTCTGTACTTGGAAATGCTTGTTTTTTGAGTCAGAACATTAGCTTTTCTTTTATAACGCTTGACCTTTTCCTGAAGATGCTACACTTAGACCAGAAGTCTGACTTGCAAGCCAGAATATGTGAATGAATTTGTAATGTAGAAGTACATATTTCACAAAACACATGTAAAGGACAGTATAAGGTATCAGGGTTCCAGGTTTGACGCACATTAATTTGGTGACAATTGTGTCAGTTTTCCTGTGACACTCTCTTCCTGCAGGTGTTGCTCATGGAATTGTCCCGGCTTGCATTGTGCTCTTAGAGGTAGAGTCCCATGAGATTTCAGGCAGACACAAGGCATGTGTTAGAAGAACACAATTTCTGAAACAATAAAGAAGCACAATTGGTCTGCTTTCTCTCAGAGGGCCAGACACATGTCTAGCATAATAAAGTGATAACGTTTTTTCCTTCTCTGAATATTTGCAGATTAAAGAAGAAAAAAAAAAGCCTGTTCTCAAACATGAATTGGATTTATGAATGGTTCTATGAATTGATGTAGCTGAGATGTTAATGGTAACTTGCTGATGCAATCTGCTAGCAACAGACTAGAGCAGGAAAAAAGGTGTTTTCTCCCTGTTCATTAGAACATCACCATTCTTGGTTCCCTTTCCTTAACCTCTAGTTAAAGGGTTTCCTCCCTTTCCCCAGCAGGCATTATTTGTATGTTGCAGGGGTAAGAAAGTTTGTGTAAAAATGCATGGAATGGTCATTAAACAGGAACTAAATAGGTTACAAGATGATAATGTGTGACATCTGATAACTTTTTTATAGTGTTTTACTTAAAAGATTATTACAGAAATATATGTTGAACTACAGATAACTCCTCTCACAGTTATCTCAGAGGTAGATTTTCTTTCTTTTTTTTTTTTAATGGAGACATTGTGTGTATAACAATGAAAGTTCTTGCATGTTCTTATAGGTACAAACGGATCTAGAGCAGCAGTTCCCAAACTGCCGAGAGGAATATCTCTCTGCTGGCAGCTCTGTCTCCTGGTCCTGCTTGCCCTTCATGGCTTGGGAACTGCTGTGCCCTGGAGTGATTATTTTGCTTTAATCAATGGATTTTCTAGTTTGTGGGAGAGACTGCAATTAAGTGGGAGGTTCAGAAGTCTATGGTAAACAGGGGCAATGTTGTATAGACTGAGGAAAACAAACGATGGAAAAACATTTCTTACTCTTGAAATTTCACACAAAAAATATTATGCAGCAGCTAGTGATAGGACATAGATGGGGATACCAGAGGTTTTACAGATGGACATTTCAGGAGGTCTAAACATGATGTCCTGCGTTGCAGTAGAAGCAGTTGAGAAATCATGAGTTGCTTGTTAATAACCTGCATATCTGGCTTTTCTATTACAGAAAGAATGTCTGGCCTGGGAGGAGACAGGGACTAACTTCTCTTTGGTACTCATGTTTTATTTTAAATGCTCTTGTTTCCCAAAGCTGTGTTCTCATTTGGTGAAGTTCCATTATTAAAAAGTAAAAGCCCAAGGAAGCAGTTGGTGGTGTTTCCATCACCCATCTAGAACTGAGTTTACACTGTGAATTTGCAGCACATTAAGTTCCCTCTGGCCTATTCCTGATGCAGACTCCAGAAGTGAAGGTGGGGTGAAATAGGTGCCCCCACAGCTGTGTTTAACTCTGGCTACTCAGCAGAAAGGAGTCGGTTGTTTTGTTTTCACTGATACACCTGACATGTAGATGAGTTGCTGCTTGAAATGTGTTTTTGGCACAGTGACCCATCAACTGCTGTTCAAACAGAAACGTGCCAAACGTACATGCCCCAGCTGAGGAAGTCCCCAAACTGTGGCTTCCTGGCAGCTGTTGTGGGGAATAAATGGGAGAGAAAAAGCTTCAAACTTGCCCTGTTAGCTTTGCTATTAGAAACAGGTTCCTGAGCTGCCTCTGACTCTATAGTAGTTTTTTTAAGAGTAGGATCAATGCTGGGCAGGTCTGTGGAACCAACTGAGAAGTGAAGAGAGACTTGGAAAGCAGGCTGGTTTGAACAGTGACCAAAAGCACAAATAAAACCCATGGTGTTTTATGTGAAATATGATGATGGCTTCTGTCACTTCTGGATAAAAGGAATCAAACTCCTTGTTTGCTTCTACAAAATGGGCCTGATTGACTCTTTCCCTTTCTTGCCCTTGGTCTGTCCTGCTCACTTAGGTGCTCTTTTTATTATTGTTTTATATTTGCTCCCTGCAAATACAAATACATAATACAAAACTGATGTCCTGACTGACTTGCTGGTTGGTGGTTGAGAAAGGTTAGTGGGTGACTATTAAGGTAAGCATTGAGAATAATCCTGCTGTTGAATAGGGGTGGTTTCCCTTCTCACTGAACTGAAACATTCAGTGTTTGTGCTGGAAGTTGTCCTCATCTCCCCTCCCTGCATGCTTCAGTAGTACAATTGTATCCCAGGCCTGATCAGGTAGGGGAGATATGTTTGCATAGAGGAATGAAATAGGTCACCTACTGAGTGCCTATTTGTGCCCAGCATCAGACGAGCTGCAAATAGAGACAGTATGCATGAGCCTCCTCCTAGTTCAGAACTGTCAGCACATGACTTTTCTCTGTGTAATCCCTCCTCAGTCAATCAGATATGACTTTCTTCAGATCCTGACTGAAACACTTGCTTTGTGAGACTGAGTAGCTGCCACATCAGGTGAAGTGATTTACTCTGTGTGGTTCTGAGAAGACCTTGGTGACATTTCAATTTGAAGGCACAGATGTTTCTATGTGCCTAGTCCTGTTGGTGTTTTCGTCAAGTCAGCTTGGATAAAGAGAACTTATTCTTGAGCTCCACATAAGTGTTTCTGGGGAGCAAATGTTTTGCTTTTGAGAAGACTCAAGTACCAGATGTTTAGCATATCTCTGGAGATGTTATCCTTGATTCTATTTACAGTTGTTTTGCTTACTCTTTCATCCCAAGTTAAGGACAGGAATACTGAGCTGTGTGTTGTTGAGTATTTACTGCATTTGTTTGCAGCCATGTCTATGCAGTATTAGTTTTTAAAATGTTTATGTTGTCATAGTATATGGTGGGAGTCCATTCTGCCTGGGGACTACACAGGGTATGACTTTCCCAGCCCTCCAGAAGCTGTTCCTCTTAAGGAGCACTTAAAGCTTTTTTGCTGATTGGTGGTTCTTCTATACTTGATTGTGGTCATGGGGGAGCATCTTTATTTAGAGAGGAACATAAATAGTACTGCTCAGATCCTCACCTTCCCACCCCTTCACAGGAAGCACTGGCATCACACAGGCATGCAGTATAGGCCTGCTGTCCAAAATGTGTTTGTGAGAGCTCCCTGTTACAGCATTGACAATATTATTGCTGCATCTACCTCTGAGGTGGAAGGAACATCAATTTGCAGTGAAGTAATTTACAGATCTGATCCAATCTCTAATTAATTTCTACATTCCTCTGCACCCATGCAAATCAGGCAGAAGGTAAGGTTGTAGCAGTGGATAAAACTCAGTCCAGAGTTTATAAAGCATTAGGATTATTGGGGAAGAGATGCCCTATTAAGGGAAAACATTATCATGACTATTTATTATTAATAGCAATGTAATTTCTGTCCTGTAATATTGAGTTTAAATTTGACCTAACAGCAGTGACTTTCAGCAGAGCACGCTCCTGTACTTGGAAGGCAGATGACTTTGTGGCATATTAAATGTGAATTATGGTCATCTTACTGCAAAGAAGTAAGATGAAGTGGTGTCTGTCTTTAATCAGCAGAGCTAGCAAAGGCTGTGATGCCTTTTTTTTTTTACCTTTATTGTAAAGGCAGTCCAAAGAGCATGCTGGCAGTTGGCTGCATGTCATCTTTCTACTCGAGTGACAAAGGTATACCACAGAAAATGGCATCTAACTCTTCCATTGACCTTTTTCTCTCAGTATGGCAGACCTTTAATGCGAGTGTGATTCCTGTAAAATTCCTTCAGAGATCTTGGGCCTCTGAGACAGTTGAGGTAAAGACCAGTGTTCAGGTTTAAAAACAAAACTAATAAAAAAATAATAAAAAAACAGAACCCCCCCACCTCTTGTTTCATTCATGACCTTCAAATCAAATACGTGCTTTCAGCTTTTCCCAATTACTCTCTTCTGTGTGAAAGTAGCCACCAGTTCTGTTGTTACACTGGTAGGTGGGTTGGGAGCCCAGAATGGACCAAACTTGGAATACTGGGGCACTGAGGTCATGCTGTAATGACACACTCAAATTTGCCTAGCCTGAAAAGCAGCCATTTGTGATGGAAGAAGTTGTTTTAAACAGTTCTAGATATGAAGATCCTACTGTGATCCTGTGTCCAGTTAGGTCACTGTGTGCTGCTGCATTTTTTCCCTACTTAAACAGAGTGCTTGGCCTTGGTGGTCCCAAGATTCTCTCTCCAGACCAGTGTGAGCAACTGAAGTGGGTTGGGCTGAATCTCCTCAGGTTGCCTGCAGGTGTAGCCATGGCCCATTCAGCTGGAGGAGGGCAGATGTGGAAAGCAGCATCTCTCAAGTTCGGTAGGTTACCCTGTCACATTTCACTGTGCACGTAGGTGAGTTGGTTGAAACAAATGGCAGCCCAAGCCCTCAGGAGCACCCCTTCTCCCTGTCATTTAAATGGCAAAATGTGCCAGAGCACAGATGCCCTTCTTCCATCTGCTTAACTGCTGGGGGCTTGGACCTTTGGCATGGTGAGGTGAAGAAAATGAGAGCAATGCTGACCTCTGCCAGTGTTTGATTTGATCTATCACGCTTTGTTAGGCAGAGCCCATAGTCAGGGGTGATACTTGGAAGAGAAATCTTCCTTTGAATATATGTGTCAGGGCTGCTGCTGTCTTTCTTTTTTCTGGTAAATCTTTAGTAGGTAAGTCCTTATGACCTTTATAATTGCAGTGTGCTTTGAACACTATCGTTGTGTTATTCTGCTCTTACATTGTGTTAACAGTGGTGGTAAGTGCAGCTTTTTTTTTTTTTTTTCTTTACCATCTCTGGTGCTGGAAAAACTCATCTATTCAAAGTGGCACACACCAGGGCTGTGTCCAGCACAGGTCCTCCCAGGGCACCCTTGTCAGTGCTAACAATGATAAACTAGCCAAATACTATAAAGTTTGGCGTTGCAAACAGATGAGAGCTAAGTAGCTCTCTGGGGCGTGGCCTCTGGCATGGCTGGGGAAGACTTGACTAGTGTGAGTAAGTAAAAAAGGGCTGGAAGTAGTAAAATATCTCCCAGGAGTGAAGTGGTCATTGGTGCTGAAGGTGTAGACATGCATGTCTAGCCTTGTGGCTGTGCTAGTGAGGATCTTTTGTTTTTGACGTGTTGGTGCAGTTCATATGGTGAATATCACATAAGCAATATCTTGTGCAGCTGGTTTTTTGTTAAAATGGTACATCTGTGCTGTTGCACAAACAGATGTACCACATAGCTTGATTCTATGAGAGAAGGTATTGATAAAAGGTGTGTTTATACTGCCAGAGCTATGCCCAGGCTAAGTATTGTAATTATTTAACCTGTAGAGTAAATTATTGTGCTCCACGAACATGGGAAACATTAGAAGACAGATTTTATTATTATTGTTGTTGTTGTTATTCTTTCTTGCATTGCTTTGTGCCTTCATTCTTGACAGACAGTGGCCACTGTGATGCCTGCTGTGATGCTGAGCTGTCTGATCCCTCTGTGACTTTGTCTTGTTGCTTGGTTTTAGGGAGCTGAGTTGCTGAGTGTTCAGTGGTGCAGGTGGGTAAAACAAAGGACTTACAAGCTGCTTCTGTTGTTCCAGAAAGAATATTAAATAATAAAGGAAGAATATGTAGATAAATGCAGAGAAGGAAAAATATATTGAACAAATAAAATTACTAGATTTTCAAGCTTCCCATAGTTGCCTCTTTTGTTTGTTTATTTGGTTGTTTTTTTCTTAAAGCCCTCTCATGCCTGAGATTGACAGTACATGACTGAGGTTTGCTGTATGCTCCAGACATGGATAGTTGAGCACAAACCCTGATGGAGGCAGGGTAAAAGCTCTGGAAGATACTAAACACGTTGTTCTATCTGCATTTGTTTGAAAACTAGGTAAATTGTGTTTGAGCATATTGCATCTTACTGTCCTTCATATGTGCGGTAGATTTTGCCCATTGTGCAATTAGGTGATGGCAGAGCACCAAGAATGAAAATGGAGTTAAATTTCCAGGATGGCCAAGATGGGTGTTTTTCACAGGCCACTGCAGTGCAACAACCCCCTCCACTGTTAATATCTGTTTGCCACAGCACTATTTCTAGTGCCTATGAATTGTTCTTGTTGCTTCAAACCACTGAAGCAGAAGTGTTTACCCTACTGCTTTTTGTTTATTTTCCATATAACAAACTCTGAGCTGCTAAGAGTGAGCTGTCAGAGTCAGTGACTTCAACTGCAAGATCAGCATGCATGCAGGTAACAAAACCACACTCCTTAGAAAAATTATTTCAGGTCTTAAGTCTTGATTTAAACAAATTTATTTAAATGGCTATATAATTAAAGAGGAACAATCCCTTGTGTAGGTTTCCTAAATTGATTAAAGGCCAGGTCTGCACACAGATTTTTGTACCAGTATAATTTTGACTGCAAGGGTTATGATTTCTTTAATGCAATGATTGCTGTGTAGTCATTAGAATTCCAGCTGGTATGACTTGGCATGAGCACTGTTCTGCCAGCACAGTGGCACCTGTCTGTGGTACAGGTTATTCCTGCTCCTGTGCAGGCATAAGTGGTCAGTTGCATACATCTTTCATGTGGTCAGCTGGCACTGGTGTATCCGTGTTACAGGTATAGTCCAGCTCTAGTGTATGGGTATGGCTGTGCTCTGCATAAAGATAGGTCATGGACACTGTGAGGAATTCATTTCAGCACTGTGAGTTTGGAGACCTTTAAACAAAAGTCTCCAGACTTCTGTACTAGTTCAGGGTCTGGCTATGCTGAACATGTGGTGAGGAGCAGAGGAGGATGAACCTTGCTGCCCTGCACAGCTGGCCATGACCACCTGTGTCGGACAAGACTCATCCACCTGGCAAGTGTAAGTGTAATTGATACACAGGTGTGACTCTCAGAGTAACAGGAGTTATAGAGAATTGTGGAGGCTGAGAGTTTATCCTCTTTTCTCCTTTGGAAATACACCATCTTTGTTTTAGCATAGCCAGGGCCAATGATAAAAGTTTGGTTTTTATCAGGTCTAACTCCTGAGCATGAGCATAGTGAAGAGCACAGAAAATGAGAACATAGTGTGAGGAACTTGTTTGATAGTAATGTAAGAGTAAACATAGTGATTTAACACAGGGAGTAAAATTGCTTCTGTCATTTGCTACTGTGCTAGAGTTTATCTCAGGGTGAAAACTGGTGCCTTCAATTCCATCACAGCAGCAGTCACAGCTTTAGTGAAGCAGATGGAAGTGAAAAAAAGGCAGCACCTTTGTTTTGCATTCTGATGTTTCCATGGCTTTTATCAGCAATAAGACCCTTGTTTTGGCACTTTCTTGCAATGAATGTTTGGCTGTCTTCAGCTATTCCAACTAGTAATTTTTTGCCAGGAAATGCCCAGAAGGGAGGGCATGGTTGAATTAAATACTGTTTCTAGGGTACTAGGCTTCACATGGCTAATGAGAAGCTTTAATATAGAGAATTTTTCTAAATCCAAATGGAGTCAAGGAAGGAGGGAGAACTATAAAATAGTAATTACCCTCGCTGTGCTGGAGTGATTTTGCTTAAAAATGTGAAACCAAGGGCTGGGCTCAGTACTCTGAATTCTTTCTCTTGGTGTCTGTACATACAGTTTCATATATGTATAAAAATCTAAAAAAACCTGATAAAGTGAAAAATATATAAATTAAAAATTCCTGGAAGTCCCTCCCCTTCCTTCACTTCCTCAGCCCATAAAAGACAATGCAACTGTTAGTGTTTCATGTGGGGATAGGAAAGGGGAGAGAAAATAGCTGGGAGAACATCTGAAACAATTGCAGCTAAGCTTGTGTGCATCAAAGTAAATTCCAGAAATGTGCCTGAAAGGTGTATGTAAAAGCTTTGATTCTGATTGTGCTTGCTCTATTGTAAATGCAATTAATGCTCTACTGGATCAAAGGCAATAGTTGACATTATTGGGAGCACATTGTGGCCCAAAAGAAAAACCAGGTGTGCCTCAGGGAGAGGGGCCTGGCCTTGCAGGTCTGTGTCCTCTCAGCAAAGACATCTCTGTCAACTGAGGAAGTGATTGATGGGAGTCTTGGGACACAGTTCTGCAAACCTTTGATTACAAGTAGTCTTCTTGAAGACAAAAATCACTGATTCCTTATAGAGAATATTTGTAAGGCACAGTAATTCATGTAGGTAGGAATTTGGTTGCAAACTGCTTTTGTACCAGTTCATCAAAAAACCTGAAGATATAGCTATGTCTGTGCAATTCCATAGTTTGATACACTATTATGGCAGCATGTCTGCAGGAATGAAAAACAAGATGGAAAATATTTGGGGCAGAGATGCATAGCCTACAGAAATCTATCACTAAATGAGCGTGACAGAGCTTGCAGAACTCTTTTGTGACTTGCTGCTTGCCTTGAAGGAACTTGACAGTTTAGTGCTGGGAAAGATGCTTTGTAGTTAAACAGTATGAGATGCTTTGATAAAGAATTTCTTCTCAGGCAGAGTGGTAAGGAACACTCCCTGAGACTAGTTTGTGGATATACAGTGTTAGTCGAATGCATGAGAAAGTGTCTTGAATTTTAAATTCATGTTGCTGAACAATTCTGTTTAAAAATCTATGTCATGAGATGCATGTTTTGCAGGGGTGACATCTTTACTCTAGCCTGTGACTGTTGGTGTAGCTTTAAAGAACCACAGACCTGAAATGTAATTCTGAATATAATTTTTACTCCACCACACAGCCATTAGGAAAAAATACTTTGACGCATTGTATGCCCGAAATGAGGAAATTGTGTTCACATCCCATCTTGCTTCTGTCTCATGAATGCTGTTCTGTTTGCTTGTGAGATTTGATGCTGTCTAGCAGACTTATTTATGCCTTTGATTATAGTGCTGTCTCTCAGCTTGTCGTATAAACTTAATTGTGATGGTACTGTGGTTGTCATTGTTTGAAATTACAGATTTGTTCACGTAGGCGAAGGTGATCCTTCACAAGGCCTGATGATGTGCACAGAGCAGCTGAGACCACAGCTGAGACCACACCTGCTTCCATCTGTGTGCAGAGGGACCTGACCCTTTACATGTCAGGTGGGGATAAAATTGTTCCACTATACCTTTGTTGTGTGTTTGAGACTCCTGTTTGCTCTGAGCAAGAGTGGTCTGATGAGAATTAAGCCTCAGAACTGCTGTCCTGAGCTTCCGTTCTCTGTAACACAGGTTGTGTGTTTTGATTAGATCACACTTACCTGCCTTCCTGAAGGTGGTTTCATCTTCCAGGATGTCCAAAACTACAGACCAGGCATGAGGGAGCATAGGGAAATGAAGAGACTGGCTGAAGTGTGTGTGGAAGCTGGTGGCAGGGGCAGAAGGTGATGCCTCTGAGCTCTGCTCTTCTCTTTCACTGTGGGACCTGCTGCAGCTGAATGCTGTTGAGTGGATGATCATCCCAGGAAGCACATCTGAGCTGCTGGAGGAGGACCAGTCGCTGTCACTCTGTTTGGGGCATTTCCCTGGATGGTTGTGCAGGGACTTTAAAACCAGAATAGGAAGAAAGGACTGGGGAGAGTGCAGAGTAACCTGGTTCACAGTGGAGGACAACTCTACTGCTACTGTTCTTGGTGTCCCTTTTTAATGTATACAGGGCAGCTCATCAAGGAATTGCATGGACTGTTTGAGGCACTGAATATTTTGTGGGTTATTAATGTCTGTAATCAGCTTTCCAGTGTTAGAGCTTTATCTAACAGATGCTATAAAAAAAATCTGAATAAATCAGCTTACTATGAGCAGCAATGGCTCAGCAGCTGGGAGACTTGTGTATTTATTTTTAATGAAGTATGGAGTTTCTCTTTAGTATTTGTTATGGCACTCTGCTCACTGGGAAACCCCTTTCTTTAGCAAAAGGGCAGGGCCTTTTTGGGCTGACTGGAGCAACTGCTGTTTTAGAAGATAGTAGCATACACATCTGTAATGCTGGTTGCAGATACAACCTTGAGCATCCGGTCAGGTTGATACGAGCAAGTTCAAATTTGCAGCTGCTGTTAGGAGTGTTTGAATGAAATATCAAAAAAGATCTGAAATTTCATGTCTGGTCATTTTTTCAACCTGTAGGGTGCTTGTGTATGATCTTTTGCATTGTGCAGAATCATTTGATAGTGCTGTGTGAAAGTGAGTAGGGTGCTGGTAGTTGCTGGAGCTGCATTTACTGTTCCCTCTGCTTACAGGGAATTTGCACTAGATGGAATTACACTGTACAGAATCATGAATGATGTCTTTCTAGTAGATATGAGTGTTAGTGCTTTTCAGCAAGGTGGTAAATAAATAAATAGGCATTAGAAAACATTTCCTTTCCTTGGTGCCTGACAGAAAATTGTGGGATGATGCTCTAACTGCTAAATCAGGTTTTGGCAAGTAATTTAAGGCTTTCGTGAAGAGTCTTAAATGTAATGCAACAAGTGAGTTATTAATTGGCCTTGTATGCACTTTGAGTTAATGACAAAGTATTGGATTTTGAGGATTTTGCTTACTTTGGGGAGGAATTACTTTTATATTTCTTGATTGAAAAGGGTGCTTCAAAGAATTAACAGCATAGGACTACAGGAAACTGGTTTTTTACTCCTAGAGAATATTAGTTCTACTTGCACTGCAGCTGTGGACCAGGATGATGGATAAATCTAGGTTTTTATAACTGTCTTTTGGTTGTAGTATGTTAGCCTGCATTCCATGTGTATTATGTGGTGCTTGCAGCTAGGAAGTCTGTAGCAAACAAGCAAATCATATGGATTACACTCTCATGATTGTAATGTGATATAGTCTTCGTCCCTGTATGAAAAATCTCTAGAACAAACTTCAGTTAGGATTGTGCTGTAGCAGTAGGCTCCTGAAATTGCTGCAACTGTTGCTGCAGGAAAAATCCAAGAGTGTCGCATTCTTCCAGTCCTGCCATAAAATAAAATACATTAATTTGTAATTTATTATTGTTCATGGAATATATATCTGTAGTAATAAGATCACCTTGGTGGTCTGTCTTTTTCTCATTATCTCTTCTTTTATTCCCAGTCCGGTCTGGCACCGTAAAGCCTGTCAGCGCCTGAAACTAGTTTTAGGGAAATTAGTGTGGGTAGTTGTGCTGCTTCAATTTTCTTGCAGCAAACAGTGGGGGTAGTTTCTTCATTGTGAAAAAAAAGTTTAAAATATGGTCAGAGAGGAAGACAAGTCAGAAAATCAGTCTTGGACTGGGTCAAACTCTAATTCTGGTAGGAGAATTGTGTAGCATGAGCCTCTGTTCTGTTTTAGTGCAGCTGTACTGTCCCAATCTCTAAACCTGTCATTTACAAGATTATGAGAGATTGATGAGGACTGTAGGTAAGATATTAATTAAAATGCCGTGGATGATGTGGGGAACATCAAGCTGTACGTGCTTTAAATAGAGTAACTGGTGAATATATAATCCAAAATGCCTGGAATTTTCAGTTTTGGATCTTGTTTCTTCTTTTTTTGGATGCTCAAGTAACTGTAAATTGCTTCACAGGGCACAAAATAGTGAAAATTCGGGTATTTATGGTCAAATATTCATTTTAGTAGGATTAAAGTGATTTCAACTGGCTTGTTGCTTTTCAGACATGGAAACCAGAAAAAAAAGGCCTGTGTGGAGCAATCTGAGATTTACTTCTACATTTTCTAGGAGAATTTAATCTGTTTTTTTATGCCGATATCCCCCTGTGCTCATGTAACTCAAATTCTTTCCCACAAAAATATGGATCCAGTCATTCTTTATTCCTCCTTGGGATTAGAGGTGGAGCAAGTGAAGAACACTGTGCACTTGAGAATGGGACTCCTGTGTGTGTCTGGTTCTCAGTTTTGCAGATCGTGTAGCCTTTAATACGTGTGGTATTCCTTTTTTTCCTGTTCTTACTACATCTCCCATGCGAAGTTTTACAATGATGGGAAAACTCTCACCTCTCTTGGTAGCTGCAGGTGTTGGAGCCCATTCATCTGAAGCACATCAACAGCAGGGATTGATCACAGACAGCAAAAGCTTGCAGAGCTCTTACTCCCGACTGCCTCAGTACAGCCGTGGGCATTTTGGGTAAAAGTGTGGGAGAAGGGAGTTATTCACCTGGGCAGGGTCAAACCCCTGAACAGCTTGTCCCTCTCTCCATTTGTGTAAAGTAGTGGAATAGATACAGTTATCCTCTAGGCAGTCGGTTTGTTGGGCATCAGTGCAGAGGTGTCTGTCACTTGGTGGGAAGCTAACTGTGAAAATTCAAGCAGGATTTCTTTCAATGTCAAATGCTAAAAGACGCACAGCCCTGAAGATCTCACTGTCTCTGAAATCTTTGGCCATTCAAAATCTTCCAGATTTTGCCCCTGAGAGCTTGATCATGAGTGCATCAGGCGTGACCCTAATGGAACTTCCACATGCCTGAAGCCCAGAGGCTTGAAAGCCTTCTGATCTGCTACTGGCAGAAAGTCATCTGTTTGAAGTCTCTTTCTGTTTAGTTGTTGTTGTTTTGTCCAAAATTCCAAAGAAACTGGTCTTCTACTGAAAACAAGAGATGGAAAGCCAAACCCAGTTGCTTGCATTGTTTCAGCACTTCCGTGAGATTGAAAGTGGCCAGACCAAGTTGTTTTTCTTTACAAACAAATACTTTTTTTTTTTTTTTCTAGTGCAAAGCTTGTTTTATGGCTGATGCCTCTTTGCTGAGTTTTGTCTCAGAGGAGTAAAAATCTGTAAATCCTGAGAGCAGGATAAAGAGAATGGAATTTGTGATGGAAATGTCCAGTGGGCCATGCTGCCACTGCTATCTGCACAGCAGCAAATTTTAGTCAGATCAGAGAATATTGTATTTCTTTCTGCGTGGCTGATTTTCTAAATTTGGAGGCCTGTGTTTGGCTTATTACCTTTGTTTAGAAACAAAAAAAGAAGAGACTTACATGGGCTGTTGAGGTTAAAGTCCTGTATTGGGAGTAGAAACCACCTAAGTTTTCCTTCTGCCCCCTTTTCAGGAGACAGACACTAGCTGCAGGTTCCCTGAATGTCACAGCAATGTGGCAAGCCATGCCCAGCCTTGTGGGAAGCAGTGAAAAGGCTTAGCAGTGTTCTTTGGCATTTCTTGTCTTTGAAAACACACTGCTTGAAAACTTCAGATAACATTTGCCTGGAAGAGGAGGATGTGTTTCAGTCAAATGATAAGAGGGGAGGGGCTGCTCTCAGGGCAGACTGTGAGACACCTCCCTTGTTAGAAACGGGAAAAATAGATGAAAACACAAAATGGCAAAGCACTCCGTCATGCTGACAAATTTGGCCTGAGGAAGCCAGATGAATAAAGGCTGGCAGGGGAGGAGATTGAGCAGGAGGGTGTTTGAGCAGGAGGAGCAAGTGTCAATGCAGCAGGCTGTGTTTCTGGGACTAGGCTTGCAAAAAAATGGAAGGGGAAAGAGGGTGTAGCTCTTGTTACTTTCAAATTCCCTTGTCTGCCCTCCCTCTTGCCTGGGAGCTGTTCCCTGTCTCCCTTGCTTCCACTTCAGGCTGCTTGCCTGGAAAGGGTCGTGTACCTGTTGCCCCTAGGATGTGCTGCTGGGTCTCACATGGTGATGGTGGTGGTCCCCTGACAGTGAGATGCAGCTGGGAGGAGAGGGCTGGGGCAGGACCTGAAGTGAGGTTTGCATCACTCTGGGAAAGGGTAAACGGAGAGGGATGAAGACATCATTGACTTCAATGAGAACTGTCACACATCTCCAACACAAAGATGCAGTGAATTAATGAACCTTCCCTGGAAGTGGAAATGCTAACCATATGCTTTGGTGGTGAAAAAGGTTAAACAAAGTGTGTTGCCTTTACTTTCTTTTCTTCAAGCTGTCTTGAACTTTCCAGAGAAAGACTCTGTAAAGGCTCTTTCCCTGTGGAGATGAACTTCAAGACTCCTGAGTGGAGGAATAAAGCAACCTGTCTAGCACTGAAAACTCCCCACTGAGGTACCAAGATCTATTCTGGTCAGGCAGAAAATGCTTTGGGCACCAAGTGCAGCAGGTTAATGATAACATCACTGTGATGGTGATAGCCTTCCTTTAGAAGATTAGGAAGGCAAAGAGAAGTCAGGCAGTTAGAAATTCTTGTTTATTAAACAGAGGTGATGAATAGTTGTCTCAGCATCAATAAGGCATGAGACATTTGATAAGAGCTTGTTGAGTAATTCCATTAGTTTTTGCCAAACATGGTAAGGTCTGTTTGAAGTGACCTGGCATGTGTTTGTGTGCACTTTAGTCTCCCATACTGTTGGGTGTATGAGCTGTCTTCTCCAGATGGTTGCTGAAATGTGCTGTAAGCAGATGGCCTGCTGGTGTCACCTAGCCTGACCTCAAGCTGTGTGTAGCAAATGAGTTTAAAAGTCTGTAAAAATTTTAACTTAGATTTTTTTTTTTTTGAGGAGAACTTCCAGATCAATGCTTTTCTTTGTGTTCTGGAAAGGTAACAGCACTGGTCCAGGCTCCATCAGAGCTTGCTCTTGGTTGCTCCTTTTAGCTCTGTGTAGTGGTTCCCATGCAGTGTATTTCAGGTGTTCAGCAAGCATTACAGTTAGGTGGGCTCAAACTTTACTTGCTGTTGTTTGAATAGAAGTAAATGCCCCGATGATGCTGTTAGCCCTGCAGCCTTCTTCATTGAGACACTTTCCTAGTGCATGCAGTACTTGAATATTCTCCAGGCAGCTCCAACCAGTGGCTTGTAGGCAAGAAATTGCCTGTGGATGTCTTCAGACTGATCTGTGGTTCAGTCCTGCCCAGTGTAGAGGGAGAGCAAACAAAGTGTTGTCCATTTCTCACTAGATTCACAGCCTGTAGTGGCACATTTTTAAACATTGGGCTTGGAAAGGGGGGCTGAGGAAGCTGTTACTGTGACTTGCTTGAATTGGCCCTGTGAACAACTCGGCCTTTTCCTAACATGGGTATGTCTACAGTATGCATGACTTTGTATAGTTGAGTTATGTTTTTCTCCTCCTGGCTCCTTTTTCTGCAAGTTTTTCTCATGTGAAATATTTTGGATTAGATTAGGTTTACAAGGAGGAGCTGACATTGCATTTCAAGGTTTGCTTCTGCTATTGCATTGGCGTACTGACATCATATCCTCTGGGGTCAAACCTCTGGGATAAGAGCCAGTATTTAAAATGACTTTTTTTTGCAGAGTGGAGGAATATCTTCTAATTTCATCCCCGATGAGTTCAACCTCTCCCTCTTACACTGCTTGTTCATTATTTCAGATTCTACCTCTACAGCAAGTAAGAAAAGACTCTGTTAGCCCTTTTTGTGATAATTCGTGCTTAACCATCTGCTTAGGAGGCACTGATGATGCTGCATGCAGCTTGATCTCCTCCTGACTCGTTTCTGAATTGCTGGTACATCCCTGTATGCTGTTAAGCCATCTTTGAAGCTCGCTGTGTCACAGCAGCATACATGAGGGGTAAATCTACTGAAGTCAGCCAAGCGGTACCAGCGTGAAACTGGAGTGACCAGAAAATCACGTCTCCTTTCTTCTGGATTATGTATAGCAGAGAGGGGGTGAAAGCTTCAAGCGAGCAGAGAAAATTTTGAAAGCAGCTTTTTGATTTCCCTACCAAAGAGTCTGGCCAAGTATGCTGAAAGTAATTCCGGAGACCACAGGCTGATTTGAAGTGGATCCCTGGAGTTGCATAAACAGACAATGCATTATTCATGAGGTAACTGAGCCTTTGCCCTGCTCCAGCAGACTGGGACAAGCAGAAATGTTCTTGCTTCCTTCACCTGGTTGACTGGTCCTCAGGGAAGGCTCTTTGCAGAGTGGAGTGGAGTGGAGAGCAGAGAAGGTTGCTGATAAAATTAGGTTGATTTGCACTGTGACTGAAGAGCAGTTATGGGAAGCCCATATGAATTCACTTACTCCTTGTTAGTGCTGTGTTTGTCAGACAGCAGTCAATGGGGATCAGAAGTCTGGGGTGCAGGAGGGAAAGACTGCCTAGGTACCAGTGTGTCTGTGTGCTAGCCCCATGGGCTCAAGCACATTTCATCCTTGTTCCTCCTGCACTCATTTGCAGAAAACAAAAATAACAGTAATGTTCATTAGACGCTGTTGAATGTGGCCTCCTTCAGTGTATTTCAGAATCATAATCTTTTAGAAAACATACCTCACCCAGCAGGAATTCAGCAAATCCAATAACAGGCTTATGATGCTGGGTCTGGCATGAGAGGTTTTGGCTCAGCTGACTATAAACTAACTGGAGAACAGAAGGTGCTGCCTTTGTTTGTACCCATAGCTATGATGTTCATGTGGGATGTGTTTGTGGGAGAACTGGGTGTTGTGTGCAGTTTCTCCTTGAAGCATCTTGTCACAGGGAAGCGAAGTAGACGTAGAAACATTGACTTGGAGTAGTTGAAGTGGCCGTAGAAAAAGGAATCTGGTTGGTAGCTATTGCCCTTTTTCTTCATGCTATGTTTGTCAGTCTTGCAAGTTCCACATCTGGCTACTGCCTTACTAGCTTCTTTCCTCTCTGGTTTTATTCTAGGAACAATGCTAAACTGACGTTTTGCCTTGCTCCCATCCTCCACTGCTTACTTTGCCATCTAAGCTCTGAGCTCCACCAGTTGTAATGTTAATGTGCCATGAGCAAAACCTACTAAAATACCATGATCTGACAGGGAGCAGATGAATGTTGTCATTTGAATGTATTCTGCCAAGTTTTACTTAGTGTTATGGGTGTAGTGGTGGATATTTTAGCTAGTACAGATGTGCAATAATGTTCTTAGTCCTAGGATTGCACTCTCTTGTAATAGTCACAGGCCACTGGAGAAAAAAAAGGTGTTCAGGCTGGGATAATCATGCCATTCCATAATCATACTGGAAGAACAGGTCCTATGTCTTTGTAATATGCTGCTGTGGATTCATGAAAACAACCACTTAGGTTTGGGTTTGTCACTTGACAGACCAGCTCTCTTATTGTGTCATGTGTTCATAGCCATTTGAGACAGACAAAACTGTTGAGGTCACCTAACTTATCTCCTGGACAGAGAAGAGTTTTCTCTACAGCATATTTTTGTGATATATCTAAACTTAAATATTTTCCTTTATGGGGATTCCATCACAGTGATCTCTCTGCTGAAAGAGGTACTTTGTAGTCATGCTATACTGTCATTTGTTAATTTAATTACAGTATTTTCATGTAACTCCAGTTTTTAATACCTTAATGAGTTCTTTTCAATCCTTGCTGTTCTGTTCTTTGAATTCACAGATACCTGTACTTCTACATTGATGTCATATTGTCTGTTGGTGTGATTGAGGAAATTACCTCAGTTCAAATGCCATTAAAATGGCATTTTAGACCTCTGTGATAGAAAAGTTTGGAGCTAAATAATCCCCCAGATCGGTTTCCAACTGAAACCATATCCCAGTGGTGTAGTAAAAAGCAAAAGTAATGCTGTGGTCACAGTCCATCTTCTGGTGTGTGGTCAGATGACCCATGAGAGCATCTAAACCACTTAAGGCCTGTGGAATCAATGCTGAACGTGTAAGCAGTCACTGTTGTAGAGCTGTCTGGATCAGAGAAGCATGCAGAAGAAGAAAATTGTGTTTTCCCAGACCTTTTGCAATGGCTGTTACTAAGCAGTTATGTTTTCTCTCCGTGCCCCTACGAGTGGTCTGCAGGATGTGGTTGGTGTGCTTTCACACTGCTCTGCTCTCTGTGGAGGCAGGGTCTGATGTGCCTGTGGATCACGGCCGTGTCAGATAGGTGCGTAGAC
Source organism: Chloebia gouldiae (assembly GCA_003676055.1). Taxonomy (NCBI): domain Eukaryota; kingdom Metazoa; phylum Chordata; class Aves; order Passeriformes; family Passeridae; genus Chloebia; species Chloebia gouldiae. The sequence continues at coordinate 11,145,951 of QUSF01000013.1, read as the reverse complement.
AGAGACTGTGATTTTTCTTTTTCAACTCTTCAGTGAGCAGCTCAGTCTATCCATTGCAGGCCTGCCAGCAGCTCTTGCCATTCAAGTGGATGATGTTCTAGCAGCGTTTCAGAGCTGGCAGAAAAGGGTGATGATGAGATGCAGCCAGTTAAAAAAACTAAGCATATGCTTTACAGGAACATTTGTTCTGAATGCCTGAGATGAAGATGGAATTTCACAACATCAAGGCAGAACAGTCACACAGGGGAAATGGTGGTCTTTTGGGAAGCTTACTTAAATATTAGATGGACTGAGATGACATGTCAGCCCTGCATTAAGAAGGTTGAGGATTTTGCTGCATCAGGAAAACCAGAGGTGTACACAGTCTGCTGAGCACAGAGGTATTGTTAGTGAACATGCTGTGGGTGTTAGAGAAGCAGAGCTGGAGTAGATGGGATTACATTAAATGTTAATATGGTAGTATTAGACCCTGGGGATTTGTAGGTTGATACAGACTCCCGAGATTGTATCAACGCATTATAAAAATACATGTAAAGTTGCAGCTGAGGGGTTACCTCACGATGGGAGAGGTTCCCTCAAACGAGTTCCCCCTTGCATGCTGAGTTTTGAGGGACAGTTTTCTTTCAGGTGCTATGGGACACCAGTCTCCTAACCTAATGAAATTAGGTTATCCACCCCAAGTCAGTGCCCTCAGTTGTCTTCTCAGAAGAATGGCTGAGAGCTGCATGAGGATGGAAGCTGAAACTCCCATTCTCTTGGGCATTTGGGCCATTCTGGGTTGGATGCACTGGTGTGAATGAAGTGGAAGAAATCACAGTTGCTCTTCTGTTCAGGAGCACATACAAGTCTCTGGAGATGTCAGTCTCATGCTTCCACCAGCTTTAAATTCACAGAATGATAAAATTAGATTGTTGTATTAAGAGACCCAGCTGTAATACATGAAGAATGTATGGCACATTAAACCTGTCTAGTTCATATAGAAACTCGTGTCTAATTCACAGTTTTTGTAAATATGTCAGTTTAATGCTTCTCTGCACTAATCAGCAAAGCTGTGTCTCCCTTGGGTTAGTCAGACCTGACAGCTTCTGAAACTGGACCCTGAACTGTGTAACAAATGTGCTGAACTCTGAATATTGCTGAATAACAACTAATTTCAAATTCAGGAAAAAAAAATCCTACAGTCAAAGCCATTTATTGAAGTTCCTTATTGTCTCCTTAGGGCCATTTTAAGACTGCATCCTTCTTATGGTGGAGGAACCCTTTACTCTCTCAGTAGAGCAAGATTATACCACCAGTAACCAAGCTTTGGTTATTCTTTCATGGACACATTCCACCAGCATCAAGAAATGTAACATAATGCAGTTGTTGGTCATCTTAGATTTTTTTCAGACACTCATTTGTAGTTTAATTCATACAATATTTTCTTGTAGACTATAGCTCCTGAATAAGAATCACTTGCTAACCTATGATAGAAATGTGCCATGCCACAAGGCTCTTGGTGACTGGGGTGATGTGTGCCTACTTCTGAATTGCCCGTATTCTGTGGATAAATTGAGTTGTGCTTTTGTAAAGCCTGTGAGAATGCATGATTTTTTGTGTTTGGTGCTTGCAGGCCCTCGTTGTAAGTGAGAGCACTGGTCTCTTAGGTAGTCCATAGTAACAGCTTGGTTTAGTCACGCCTCCTTGGAAAAAAAGTCCAAAATGCACTATATGCATTATGAAAATAATGTTCAATAACAACGTGTTTTATTGTAGCTCAGTCAGAGATGCTGAGAATTTTAAGAGCTGTTGGATGGTAAATTGTTAAAACACATTGGTCTGTGGGATGCTAATGTAGCCTGGGCTGAAGCCAAAGTCTGTACAAATCTAAATGAGTTAGTTGTCCAGGGAATTAGCCTGCTTTGGACTGGGTCCTTTGGATGAGATTTTCAGAAGCAGTCAGCAATGCTCAACTCAATGACCCTAACTTCAGTGGGAGTGGAGAACCCAATGCTGAGTTTTCCTGCTGTTAAATCCTACTGGATTTAGCATCATCTTTGAGTGACTCAAAGGCACCGAAGAGAGGAAAAATAGTCTGCATTTTCAAGTCAGATACAGTATAAATTCAAGAGCTGTTTTTACAAGTGACTGTACAAGTTACAAAGCTTGCTTTACCACATGGTCAATATGAGTTATTTTCCTGCACAGAGATGAGTCAAACCTGGGACAGTGAAAGGTGTGAGTCTACATTGCTACAAGACTTTTTGGTGGGAGCTGGGACCCCTCTTTGGGAAATTTAATGTGTATCCATGTGAAGGGAGTTAGAGCAAGAGGCCTTAACATCTGGAAGCCTTCTCAGGGCACATCTTAAATTGTTTTCCTGAGCTCTGGTTTCTTATCCAGTTTCATGCTGTCAGTTATGGCATTCCAACAGCTAACTTGTTGTTGGAATGTTGTGTGGCTACCTTCCTATTCTGTTGAAGGGTGTCATGGTAATTTTTTATTCTTTCTTGAATTACTGTAACTCCTCTCTTTGGGAAACAAAACAAAACGTATCTATAACAAAAACAAGAGCAAGTCTTCCTGCAAATACAACAGCATAAAAGCTGGCTGCTCTTTCCCACTGAGGTTATCTGACCCAAGCAGCCTTTCCCCTATCACCTTCAAAGCCCTGCTTTTAAGGGAGGGGAGTGATTACTGAATCATTAAGGATAATGGCTATTTACTTTTGGAAACAATGGACTTGATGAACCACAAAAAGTAGCCTGATTTTTAGAAGTACATTTGTCTTGGAGAAGACTAGCTGGGTTTTGGGGTGGAAATACTACATTTTAATGAGGTGGTAAAAAGTGAAAAAGTGACCTTTTATTCTGAGGTAAATAACTTTTTTTTTTTTTTTTTTTTTAAATCTTGAGGACTGATGTCCTCAAGCACGTGCCCAAGTTTGGAAATGTCAGGCTGAAAAACACTACTAACATTTAAAGTAAAGAGCAAAGTATTTAAAACTTTATAGTAATTACAAGTCATCAGAGTTACCTGACACCTTGGTAGGATTTCCCTTGTATGTTTTTACCTCTGTAAATAACATACAAATTTGCTCTGTCTGCAGTAGCATTTTGCCATGTAATCATCAACATGTGGAAAACTGCTCCTATTTGGTAGAATCACAGAATGGTTTGAGTTGGAATGGACCTTTAAATCTCAGCTAGTACAACCCTCCTGCTATGGCAGGGGCACATTCCACTCTATCAGTTTGCTCAAAACACCTACCTGGCCTCAAGCACTGCCATTGATGGAATACCAATATTTAGGTGTTCAGTCACGTCTGCTTAGGTTACAGTGTAATTAAAATGTGCTGAGGCAAGGGTAATAGAGAGGGTATTACTGTGCTAATTAGCATATTATTGTAAAATAAGGAATACTGCTGGATTTGCTTTGTGAGCTGGGTTGAATTACAAACTGGAGGTAGTGGTGGTGGGATAGCAGAATTATTTTTCCTTCCAATTTTTATCATAGTCCTTCCAGTTCACGTGACTCTGGAGCTTGAAAGATGTGTGTGTTATGTACAGCCTGGGCTGAAACAGTGACTCCTGCTCTGTTGTAAGTAATTTTGGCATTTATATGGATTTATTTCTCACAGTGTGTAGTTTTTGATTCACTCCTGACTTGAAGAGTGGGAATAAATGCCACTGTAGACACCGCTGAAGAAAGTGTTCGGCCTTTCAGAAGAGATTCTGATAGGGTGCTTGACAGTGGTACAGATGTGTGTGGCAGAGACTTTAAATGCAGGATCCTGCTGCTGTTCATGATGATTGCTACGAAATAAGCACTAACAGCTGCATCTTAACCTAATGAAGCAATACTGTTAACACACTGCACAATGGCAAGGAGATAAATAAGACAGGAAGATCAAAACTGGGAGAAAAAACTCAACCGAGTTTTGAGCCTATGTAGATGGTTCTTCATAGACAAGTGACTTGTGAAATGTTTTAGGTGAAAGTGCCCCAAAGGGAGGTAATCAGAGTAACCCAGGTCATATGTGCATTTGATAAATGGTGCTTGCTGCACCTTTGACTTTGGCAATTGAGGTTTGCAGTTTAATCCCTTTGCATTTTATGAAACCCTAAGTAGACTTTTGATGCCCATGCATGCATTCTTCCTGTGGAGAGCTCCAGGAGTATTTCTTGTCAGGGTCAGAACAGATGTGCTATCATTGTCTTCTGCTGAGCCTCTACTGGGGTACACAAATCCTAGCAAATGATAAAATGTGAAATTTGTGATCAGTGTTTGAAGATAAAGTCTCCACCAATCCCAATATTGAACTCTGTAGGGCAGCTTGTAATTTGATTTTTTATTATTAGAGTCCTTGCTTATTCAAAGTTTTTGCATAAAACACCCAATTATTTCACTGGTAGAATATGAGGATATGAATCTTAGTTAGGCTACTACATTTCATCCTATGGTAAAAATGCTATAAAATGCTCCTGTAATAAGTATATAAATATTTTAAAGTGGTTTTAAACTTAAGGGAATGTAATGAAGTGACCTCTGTGCTCTTAAGAATCAGACTCTATTATGTCTGAAGGGGATTGTTCTATTGGCATTTGATAATATGTTCCAGTTTATAGGGAATCTGTTTTTCAGTGAGCATGGCAGTCTTTACTCTGTCAGCTAGCTAAACTTTTGGTAGAGGGACAAGTTCATCATTCAGTGCTTGTAGCCTGAGCAAGTAAAGCTTCCCCACTTCTGTTGCTGTCTTGGCCCTTCAGGAGACATGTGAAAGACTTTGGCGGAGCCTCTTTTTAAGTTTTCTTTTCAGTTCAATTTTAGATCATTTCAGCATTTGTTGTCATTTCTGCTATTGCTTAGATCAAGTAGCATTATGTGATCCACCTTGTCTTTGTACAGTGGATGAACTTTTGTCACATGTGTGGTGTCTCCCACATTCTAATGTCCTTCAGCAACTAAATGCTTATTATTTCCAGGTTAAACACAAGAATTAGATGCTTAATAGCATGTATATTGGCAGTTTCATTTCACACATAGGTTCCTAAGGGCTTAATGCTAAATGAAAGGAGTGATTCTAAAGTACAATATAGCTAATTTGTCTCACAAAAAAAAAAGCATTTTTATAAAAAAGTAGTAACTTTGTGATCTTTCTTTAGAAAATACAAATAAATATGTATATATAAAAAGGAGGAGCATCTCCTTTAAGAATTGCGTGCAGCTTTTGGGTAAATTTGAAGCTGTTGTTGCTTTGTTTTATTGGCAGTATGCAGTCATGGTGCTTAAAGCGGATCTAAGGTATATAGAAATATCTTTTTAGGCACAATAGGCACAACATCTTTTATCTGATGAACTGATGAAGCTTGGGGAAACCTCCAAGCTTTCAAGCACACAAACATTTGCATTGTGGGTTGGGATTTTTGTTGTTTTTGTGTTTTGTGGGGTTTCTGAGTGTTACAGGAACCTTAGTGAGACAGACATGCTAAACTTCAGCAGACTTTCTGTTCTTTAGTTTAATTTTGCGTTCTGGCAGTGAACCATACTAAAGCTCTTTCCACTTCACTGGTGCATGCCGGAAAAGTGTAACTAAGAGCTTATGTAGTTTTGAGCAGACACTGCAGTAAAATTCCCTTCTGACCCTTTTTGCCTTTCAGGCTTTTGCCAATCCTGCCGAGTCGCATAAAATGCTGGATTAAAAATATCTTGCACAGTCAGAGCTGGTTTATCTGTGCTTGGTTTGTATGTCTGGACAAGCAAAAGGTTCTCATTGGTGATTTGGATATGCTTTTTGCCATTGCCTCATTTTAGGGCCTTCTTGTACCATAGATTTGACCACATATGAATGTGGTTCCATCCCTTCAACACACAAAGAAGACAAGATTTTTTTCCGGCAAGAGACTTGGCTTTCCTGTCTCAAACATTCCAGACCACAGCAGATGTGGGCTCAGGCTTTCAAGTAAGGAAAGTGGAAGCACAACAAGAACAAAACCAGGGTGAGAGTTGTATTTTCCTGCCCTGGAAACTGAAAACTGCCCCCAGATATGAAGGTGTCTAGTTTGTGCCCTGCATGCCCTAACCCAGCCAGGCTGATGATCAGCAGCAGTGAAGCTGCAGTAGCACAGACATCAGCACACCCTGTGCAAAGTCACCAGGCATCCTGTGGTCTGTGAAGCTCCATGCTGCTGTGGTTTCACTGCTTTTACTAACAGAGAAAAACTCACTCAAGTGTGTCAGCACGTGCAGCAGTCATACTGTGCTTGCAGTGTAGACGTGAGCTTGGAGAGCAGTGTCTGATGCTGTCTCCACTGGTGTAAGGGAAACACCAAATATAACTGCCATGACTTGGAGGGGGACTTTTTACAAGGGCATGCAGTGACAGAACAAGGGGTAGCGCTTTAAACTGAAAGAGGATGGGTTATTAGATATTAAGAAGAACTTCTTTACTGTGAGGGTGATGAGGCACTGGAACAGGTTACCCAGAGAAGTTGTGGATGCCCCATCCCTTGAAGTGTTCAGGGTCCAGATTGGATGGGGCTTTGAGCAACCAGTGTAATGTAAGGTGATGTAATGGAAGGTGTCGCTGGCCATGGCAGAGAGGTTGGAATTAGATGGTGTTTAAGGTCCTTTGCAACCCAAATTGTTCTATGGTTCTATGACTCCAGAATGTGTTACAACATCTGACCTTCAAAATGGGGACAAAACTTAAAATAAGGTAGATTACAGGTAGGAATATCCCTGTGGGCTTTCTTGATTGTTCTCAGGGTAGTGATTCCATATGACGATACTATATATGACTTTATGACTGACTGAATCGGCTAAACTCAGGCTTGGCTTTCACTTGTTAAGCCATGCTGAAACGTGAAATAGTTACAAGAGCAGAAACAGTAGTGCTGCAGCTGTTTAGTTATAAAAAAGGTGTTTTACACTAGTGTAGTTTCTTCCTTTAAGTAGAGTGGAATAAACTATCCTATAATAAAGCATGATGCAAATAAAACTGTTTCTACAACAGACAACCTAGAGAATCTGTGAGTACTTGGGAAACATTTTAAGAATTAGTCAAGGATTTGGACCAATTGTTTCCCAGTTCTGTGGGTGACTACTAAACTAAAATAATATTTCTCCTCTAAAATATCTATTTTACTTTAAAATTCCAGATTTACATTCAAATGGCAAAAGTAGTGGTGTGTTTTGTTCACTTACTTCTATCAGTTGAGTGTTTTGGTACACAGAGTACTTGCATCCAGAGCATCCAGAGCAAATGAAGACGCATGTAACCATATATTAGATCTGCACATGGAACATGAATACAACATATTGCCATTTTACGTGTTATAATACCATAGGACATACTTGGCACATGAGCAGGACTGCACTGTGCCAGGCATTGTATCAACACAAGACCAGAAAGCTGATTCTGTTTGATGAGCTTTCCATCTTTACAGAAATCAATATAGATGGTACAAAGGGGAGTGCAGAGAAGGCAAGGGTATAATATTCTTCTGAGGCCAGAATGTCAGTTCTGACACAGAAAAGTTGACACAGAAAATAAAATGCAGGAGAGAAGCATTAACAATGGGAAAGGAAGGATGAAGGAGAGCATGAAAAGATTTTTTGGAAAACCAGATATTTGGGTGGTAGCCGAGGCCTTCAGAGAGTGATCAGAAGCAGGAATCAATGGCTCAGCAGTGAGGAATGATAGAAAGGGTGAGGGTAGGAGATATGGGAAGGCTTGAAACCAAACATAAGTTTGATGCAAGAATGCATCTCCGAGAGAGAGCTGGTGATAGTGACAGGTTTAGGCTGTGATATTTACCAAAGCCATTTGGGTGGAAGAGAGCAAGCTTCTCCTTATGTTGGAGTTGCTGAGGTGTTTGGTACTGGATGCCTGAGAAAGGAAGAACTGTACACTGTGCAAAAAATACATTCAGGATGTGCTTTCTATTCCTGTGTTAATGTAGGTGAAAATAAGATGTGACTTCAAAGTGCGTTTTCTGTTAATAACCACACTGCTTTCAGGTAGCTCTGTTTGAGAGCAACAGACCCATTTTTCTATTTAGCTTAACCCTTTTCAAGTGAAACTGCAGAGAGGCATTTTTATGGTCTGGAGGAACAGTATCCCCCTGCAGAGAACTGAGGAAATAAAGAGAGGCTATTAGGATAAGCTCTGTCTCAGCAAAAGCTTCAGCATAATCCAGATCTGTAGACATAAATGCAGTGCATATCCAAGCTGACAGCTAATGGCACGGGGATGAGCGGTGTTGTCTTCAGGCAAGAGAAGGCAAAATAAGCATTCCTTTTTACTGTGTTGTACTTGAGCTAAAGGCTAGATATTGTGGATGTGCTGTCCAAAAGACAGGCCAAGCATTTACAGAGTGCTGAAAGGAAGTAGCCTGGAAGAAGTCATACATTAGTGTGTCATCAGTTTGGATACAGTTGAAACTGCAGATAAAATTTTCCAGGGATAGGATGTAGAAAAGAAAATCCAGTCAGAGAATTGTATGTAACAGGAACACAGAACATGGGAGAGAGTGTTGAGGAGAGCATGGGTAAAGCAGGAGAAATAAGGTTTGGACAGAATCATAAAGTTATGTCCTGAGTGACAACATGAGCAATTGTATTAGTACTGTTGTAGTATTGTAAGGTCACGGTAGTGATGCTGAATGCTATATGGTTAATACTGCTATAATGTTTGTGTGATAAGGAATATCAGCAATCAGTGGTTATATTAGCAATCTAATCTTGGCAAACAATTGAATTAACATCGTGTGTGTGAGTAATGAGACAAGAACCTTAAGCAGTGATTGATTGCTCAGTGCCTGTACTACTGCTCAGTTAGGGAAAACTGCAGGGGTTTTTTTCAGATGCTGTGAAAGATTTCAGCTGTAATCAATGGGAATTTCTGCCCTCAAGAGCCAAGCAATGTAACACTCTTTTGTTATGCTGTGATTACATTAAATATTAAACTTTCCAAGAAATGAATAATCTGTTAGTCAAATATAAACTGTAAACATGGCATGAATTTGCTATTCTGTCTGTCTGTTTAATTCAAAGCAGGTGTAAAGCTCATGCCATTTTGGTGGGACAGCAGTTTGTACTCTGCTTCATCTCTGTGCTGGTACACACAGCAGTGTTTGGTGTAGTCCAAGTTGTTATAGATATGGTTGAGTTCCAGAAAAAAAGGCTGGAGCAGAGGATCATGCACAAGGAGATTCTCATCTTAGATGAACCTGTGTTTTCTATTGGTTTTTGCCTTGACTTTATAAGAGTGATCAAGATCTGGTGTATACCCAGTGAGGAATGCTAGTGCCAGGTTGCCTTACTGCTGTTTCTAATGGGCTTGGTCTAATTCAGTGCCACCACTAGCACTTGGAAGGCATGACAATTTCATTCATATTTTCCTTCCTATTTTTAATAACCTTTGCCCTATTCTTCTTCAGCCTATTACGTCAGATTGGCTATGTTCTCCCAGAAAATTGTGTTCTACTTCGGTTTCTAAAGGTAAAAAGAAAGACATTCAACCACTTCCCTATTTCTTTAATAGAGAAGTGTTCTCTTTTCTGACAGAACGGTTTGTGGTCCTTTCTGGAAACATTCAGACTAAGTTCACAAGACTTGCTTCTGGGAACTTTTTCAGCAGCTGGTTCTCCTGTGCCTTTGTAAATTTCACAGAAAATATTTCTAGTCAACTGCTTATCACAGAAATTCCTGAGCTGTCAAGAAGCAGAAGCAATTGGCTTTGGGAAAGCAGTTATTGATCTGGAAAAGCAGAATAATTGCAACAAGCAGTAATTAGCAAAATCAGATTTCACTCTACATTAATTACCCTTGCATATTTATTGCACTGCAGTTGTTGGCTCTTTCCCACATATATTTTTCACTGGTCTCTCATTAATAAAGCAGTTTTAAATCCATTGGTAACAAACTGGTCAACTAATTAAATTTCAGTATCCATTCCTCAGTCTTGCTTTGCAGAGCCATGGTAGCTCCCTGTTAGTTTGTTTTGCCAAAGCTTTTGCAAAACTTTGGCAGTGATTCCCACAGACTATGGCAGTGGTACCATGCTACATCCCGAGATTTTCTGAGTCATGTTAAGATTCAGGAAACAACCGTATAAATAGAGCTCTCCAAATAGTACCTTTACATCATCATCATGTGTTTCCAGTCGGAGGATAAATACTTCCTCATTCCAGTGGTGATATCACTTTTCCAGACCCTCTCTAAAACTAAATATAGTCATAGAAAGTGTCTCTGCTCTTACCAACTTAAGTGGTTGAGTCATTTAGGACCCTGGAAAATTAGAGGATGTGCTGTGTCATATATCACTGACAGTAATACAGGGTGGCTTTATTGTCATTAGTTAAAAAAGGGTGTGGTCTTGAAGCCAAAATCTAAGTCTGGAGGTCAGTGGTTCATTATGTACAGACTGGCTTTGCACAGTGATTCTGTTTGTCCATCACTTGATCCTTAGACTTACTGGATGCTGCCCATCAATGGCACTTCTGGGTACCTGACACCTGGAGGAAGTTGCAGATCCCCAGGGAGCTTCTTGGCACTTGGGTAATCAAGAAAAGCCATAGCAGTAGCATTCCCTTTGAAGGGACTAGTGAGGGAGAAGAGGCATCCTTTGGGCCTGATTTTGCGGATTGCTGAGCCCATGCAGTCATTTCACCACTCAAAACTCCTGAAGCAACTGTGCTGCAGGCTTCTGTGGTCAACTCTCAAAATCAGAATCATCAAAATTGGTGGCCAGTCCTGAAAGTGTTGACTCCAGTTCTTCTCTTTCACTTAAAAAGAGATACTGGGTAAATGGTATTACAGAGAGAATAAAATAAAATCTGATCAAGAATTTAGGCCCTATGCAAAAGTCAGTAGCTTTAATTAGGTCAAAAGAGCTAATGAAGGGTCATATCAGTGAGCAAATCTCCTAACACCTAACTCCTCCAGGGCTATAACTGGTCATGCTGCCGCCTTCTCTTACTGATTGGTGCTAAGTGTTCTTGCAGTGCAGCTCAGCATCAGAAGCAAGCAGTACTCACTCTACATAGACATCTCTTCAAATTGAAGGGATGGTTCCCTTCCAACCTTTGGATGTAGAAATACAGAAAGAACAGGATTGTTCAGGCCTGCCATTTGCCAGATGGCCAAGAGAGCTGCTAATCTGGAGAGATCAAAATTCTGTGAGACTGACAGCACTGCCACCAAAGCCTGGGGAGGAAGGCCTTGCTCCACAATGGACTTTTAATTGAGAAGGAATGTGAGGACAGTTTTTTCACTCTTAAAAGGGGGGAGAGGGTTAGAAAGGACTTCCAATTTGGGCACCAAATCATCAGTCTAAACTAATCAGCATGCTTGGTTTTGTGTTGATATCTGGAATGCTTTTCTGCTCTGCTGCCTTTTCACAAAAATACTACTGTTTAAGGCACTTGGGAAAAAAAAAAACATGCCAGGTGAGCAAAGAGCATGTTTTCTTGTCATATGCTTTCCAAATAGGAATGCCAAGATCTCTTTATATCTGGCTTTCCACAGATTTCTAAATGGTACTTAACTGCAATATTTTTGGTGGTATTTTGAGACAATTAAATACTTCTTTGAAAAAGGAAGAAGTCATATGAAGCTTCAAGAAAACTTGGGAGAAAAGTACAGCTCTAAATCCACCTGTATGCCTCAAAAGGAGCACCTTTTCACTCTAGCATGCCTTGCAGTCCTTTGAGACGGTGGATTCCAGATGAAGGCAGAGGCCCCAGATGTGACTGGGAGGAGTGGTTATCTGGGAGTCTAGCTGACATTTGGGACAGTGAGCTGGGCAGAATGTGATATAACACCAAATGCAAGTCTTCTAATCAGAAGAATTGGAGAAACCCACTGCCCTAAGGCTTTTTTTTTTTTTTTTAATGTCAGAGGGTTGTATTGTTTTAATCATATGGTCAGATAATCTGAATTTACAGAAATGAAAGGCTGCTCATGAAGCTTTGCTCCTTAGCTTGCAAGGACAAATATTTGTGGGACAGGCAACTTGCAGGTGCTGCTTAAGTCTTCAGAATCATGGAATCGTTTTGTTTGGAAAAGATGTTTTAAGATCGTTGATCCCAACCATTAACTAAGCACTGTCAATTCCACTACTAAACTGTGTCCCTAAGTGCCATGGTTACAAATCTTAAAAATTCCCAGGGATGGTGACTCAACCATATCTGTGGACAGCTTGTCCCAGTGCTTGAAACCCTTTTGGTGAAGAAAGTTTTATCCTAATTTCCTGTCTAAACCTACCCTGAGGCAATTTGAGGCTATTTCCTTGTGTCCTTTCTAGCAAGAACCAATGCATCCTGCAGGTACAATTTGTGCTTTGGTGATTTCCATCCAGTTTAAATCCCTGTTATAATTCTTTTGAATCTGGCAAATACATGATAGATAAAGCATGTGTTCTGATTTATCATGGCTTTTCCAATCTCTGATTATTTGTTTTCCACACACAGTGGGGGCTCAATCACCAATTTCCTAAATGTTTTGGCTTTTCAGTGCTAAAAAGCAGCACAAAGAAGTGCTGCCTATGCTAGCTGAGCCAAGGGAGGGAGTTGGACTCTTGCTGTCATTATGAGGAAGTTTGTAGGTAGTAATTTTCCAAACCAGAATTTGGCACCGTAAAACTAATATATCTTTTCGCTGGAACAAAAAGGCTGTAGCTACTACTGGGCATAGTGATTTGATCTCTCCGAGACCTAGCAGGAAACAAGTTGGCAAAAAGCAAACAGCAATGTCTGCCTATAGGTTGCTCTTGCTTACAGAAGCCTCACCAGTGTTTGTGTTATCTCGGTATTGCAGGGAGAGTGTCCTTCTCCCCAGCCTTGGGGTTACTCTCCCTCTGTCTGCATGAACAGATCTACTGTGTGTGAGGCATCAGCTTCACACTTCAGGTGCAGAGAGGCTGGAAAGCTTCCTGTGGATTGCCAAGAAATACTCTGCTATGGGAACAACAGAGGGAAATTGGTGTAAATTCAGCATTGATGTGTTCAGCTCAGTCTCATAGGGAAGAAATGTTTATTGTTTCCTTGCCAGTGCCCTTGCCCTCTGACCCAGGGAACGCCATAACTGAGGGCTGCTCTGCGCTGATGTCTGATCTGTGTCCAGAAGGGATTCAAGGAGGATGGCATTAATTTCTTCTATCTCATTAAGCTAAATCAGGCTATGCTTACAGCTTTTGCATTTCAGCACGTGGCATGTACCTGCTCTGTTTCCAAGACACCCCTTGTAAAAGGAGACAGAATCTAGCATGAGCGCAGGGAACACAAATATTTAAGATTGTCATACACAGCCTGTTTCTTTTGGTGTTTGTTTGTTCTTTGGAAGCTTTTGTAGGATACAGGGATTGGCAGGTGTGGAAGCATATGATGTGGTCAGCCCTGGATTACGCTGTCTTTTGTAAAGTGTTTTAGCCTTGAGTGACATTAATTCTCTTGCCTCCCCGGGCTGTAAGGAGCAGGGAGTTTTGCCACAGACCAAATTCAGGTCAGTGATCTAAACAAGGCTATTACTTGCTTTCCTGTAGCATCCATGGGCACCTTTCAAGGCCAAAACAAGGGTATTTGAAGAGTGTATATATATATATATATATATATATATATATATACACACACATGTACCTTCCTCTGAGAGTTTATGACTATGTTGGGCACAGAGACAGGCCAGGAGGAAATTGTGAGTTAAACAAAACTGCTTAAATTTTAACAAAGAAACACATACCTTGATGCTGGAAGAAGGAGATTTCAGGAAACTTCCAGCCATTTTTGTGGCAGAGTTTTATCACTGGAGCATTTTTGGGGCAGTGCATTTGAGAGAGTCTATGGAGTGGAGCACTAGTAAACTGCTTACTACCTCATATCTATGCAGACAGTATGTGTTAAATCATCAGGAAATATCTTCTGCCTGTATTTCCAAGTGGAGCAGCATCAGCATGAGCCCTGCATGCTTCCAGCAAGAGACTGCTGCATACAAACCACAGAAGAAAACAGCTAAAGAGCCTCTTTCTCCTTGCAGTTTTTGGGGAAAATATTTTGTTTAGACAAAGGAAACAGCTAGTAGTGCCTGGAAGGATTAAGGCTTCCTGATGAGATGTAAATCACTTTTGATTCTGTCTGGAAGATACATTCAGGGAACAGAAATAAATGACTGAAGAAGCTGTGGGATGGGAAGAGTAATTGGTGACAACCTTTACCTGGTATAGGAGAATAGTGGTCTGAAGGGAAGAAATTTCTTGTCCTGTTTCTGAAGGGTTGTGATCTCCTTGCACTTAACTCAAGTTAGAAAAAAAAAAGTTAAAAGCCTTGCCTTTGCCTGGCATTTTTGGGTTACCAACTATTACACATGCAATGTGTTAGCACACAGGAGTCCAATGTGAACTCGATGTATCCTGTTAATAAGGAACAAGAGAGTAGCTCCCTTGTCAGATGGATCACAGCCTTATTTGTCATGTTTCTGTGTTGTTTTTAAGATGACTTTCTTGTCAGTGGTGTTGTATGAAAACCCTTTGCAAAACATTGGGGAGACATGCATGCAGTGGGCTGAGATGCAGAAACAGCAATGGGAGGAGCAATAGGGGGGTAGTAAAATTTTCTAGTTTTTCTTGCTTGCTTTTCCTCCTATCCCAAGCAGAGCACAAAATGTTTCAGCTATGGATGATGATGACAGTAGTGAGTCACCACTTCTTCAGGCAGATGTGGAAACTTTCCATATGACATAATTTCTAAAAGCAGCTGTCCTGCCAGGGGTCCAGGAGGAAGCTGCCAGCTGGGGCAGGGTATTTTTGCTAAGCACGAGCACGAGTGATGCTGGTTCCCTGGACAGGCTGGGCTGATGCTGTGTGGCTATTCCTAATCCTTAATGTAGTCAGTGCAGGTAGTACCATTAGTAAAGTCAGAGTAGCGTGGGCTTATTCCACTCAGGTGGCAGGGAGTTGATACATATCCAGGTCCCTAAGGAGACTTGTACCCTTGCTGCTCCCTGTGATGGAATCTGCTGGAACTTCTTCAGCTTATGATTCCAAAGCCTGCATGGAGGTGGCCCTGTGCAGTCCAATAAACTTTTGCTGTGTAGATATGCCAAGAGGATGGGACCTGCACAGGAGGGTGCAGAGGTGGTGGTGGTGGTAGAAAGAGGCTACAGCAGGAGGAATGGGAGAGGGAGTGGAAAGACTCTTTTTTGTTCTGACTCAGTAGGCAGAGTGAAACTAACTTGAGAACACCTGTGTTTGGTGCAGAGACCTCCCATGGATATATTTTGGAAACCCTGATGTTTTTCTATCTAGAGCAGAGTGAAAAAGGCTTTGAACTGTAAAAGTCCTCTGTCCCCTCTTTTCACTTTATTCTCTTTTAATAGTTGGCTAATTGTTTTACTGACAATATGAAACTAGAGTAGGTCTAGACTCCTTAGTGTAAATCAGGAGTAATCCCAAGGAAGTCATTGGCAGTTTCCTGGTGTCCAAGGATTCTAAAGAGCTAATTGCAAAAGGTGTTTGTATATTAAATTGCTCCTGAAGGGAATGGCCCAATTCTTGTCACGTTTTGCCAGGGAAGGTGCAGTTGTGTGGCCAAGGAGACAGTAAAGAAAAGGGGCTTTACCTTGGATTCGTACTGTGGGTGCCAGACTTCTTGAAATATCAGTGCTTTACAAAAACAAAAATCTTGCTGTCTTTACAAGTGGAATTGAGCAGCCTGCAGAATGTTTTATCTACGTAGCAAGTTATAAACTTTCCTAACTTCAGGGCAGGACTCTGTGCTGGTTTTAGGAATGCTCCCACACAACAGCTGCCGGCTCCACTTTAAATAACCTTCTCTATTCCCTAAAATGAGATGTTTCTTTATTCATTTTTATCACAACCTATGAAAAAAAGCTGCAAGTCAATAAAACATGGAGGATTAAGATGCTTCGGACTAGGATGAATCAGAATTTTCAAGTTTCATAGATCATACTCTTTTCACTGATTCAGAAGTCTATCTCTACCTTTCCTGAGGCTCAGGATTTGGCAGTAAAGTTTGTCATTGTGATCAGTGTTTCACATGAATGTTCATGTGACCAAATGACATGTGGAGCTGAAGTTTCAAGATGAAAAACTAAGATGTAAGACTCAAAGTGATTTCCCCTTCCCCCCTAATATTTAACTTGACTTGGTCTTTTGCAGTCAACTAGAGTCTTGTTGATCTATTTCTGTGCCCCTAACAGTGTGCTAAAAGATTTGATGCATGTGAAAGTTAGTCAGAATAAGAGAAGAGCCAACTAAATTCTTTCTGCCACTGGTGTCAGTCATCACTAGATAACCACTAAACATAAAGTAGTTCCTTTAAAGGATGGAAAATGCTGGGTTCATACAGTGCATGTACAAAGGCTTTGCATGACAGATAATCATTACAATAGAAAAGCAACAGTGATAAAGTCAGCAAGTGAGTGACCCCTCCCCATCCTCTGACATCTGTTGAAGTCCCATCTCAATGCCCTTCTGCTCTTTTTGTTCAGAGCATGTGAGCTCCAGGCCTGGCAGGCATGTTTGTAATTAATGTTTCCAGCATCACCCTGATGCTGCCTGCTGTGCCATGCAGAATGTGTGTTCCCATGAAGCTGGGCTGCCATGTGGGCTGCTCAAGGGTAGTGCTGAACTTTCACCAGGCTGCTGCATTATAAGTTGGTTTCTGTGCAGAGTAATAAAACCAAGCCTTGGCAGAGAAATGAACAATCTGAGATTCTTAGTGTAAAAGCAGGTTTGAAGAGGGAAGGGCATCAGCCTGCCAGGTTGATCCATGAAGGCAGTTACCAGGACTCTTAATGCCGTGAAAAGTGAAATAACTACAAATATATGGTTCTGTAAAATAGTGCTTATGCACCAGAGTAGTAATTCCCCTGGGACAGGGTAAAGGAAGAAAATGTTTACAGCCTTCCTATTTAGTAGGCTTCATGAGTTTTGGCTGCTGCCTCTTTTGGATGCTCATTCATTACCAGAGCCTGCTAGAGCACTCAGATCTGCAAGTGAAGCAATGGACACTGGAAATCAAGCCCAAGTTAAGTCCCTGAAACTAGCAGTCACCTAGCAATCAGGTGTAAAAGGATTTGAGAAACACCCACTGGGTCACAGCAATGTTCATATCTGGACCTGGGTTCTTCTTCATCAGAGCCCAGAAGATGTGCTGATCAGGTAGAGCACAGGAGCCTGTCCCATGTCTGCAGTCTGCTCTCTTGGACATTCCTGCATCTACCACTGTTGTATTGGGGGTGTTAGGAAGAGCATTATTGCCTGTTCCCTGTACTGCTTATTTATGGACCTATTGTCCCTGGATTTGTCTAATCCCTTTTTGAACCTGCTGATACTGTCTGCCTGTGGCAGATGTTCCAGGTCATCACTGTGGCAACAAATTCCAGAAATTCACTACTGTCTCACCAGAAATGTATCTTTTATTAATTTTAAATTACTTCCTGCTAGTTTCAGTGAATGCCTCCCACAGCTAATAATACTTAATTTAGTTTAAAACAGTTCTATAAGTACCTTGTCCATAGAGTTCATAATTTTGTAAACCTTGATCATACTTCCTGTCAGACTTAGCCTTTTTAAGCTGAAGACTCGTGGACTTTCTGGTCTCTCTTGGTAAAGCAGCTCCTCTGTACCCTTAAGCATTGCAGTTGCCTGTACATGTACCTTTTCTATGTTTATTTTGTCTTTTAAATGCAGAAACTAGAAATGCCCCCAGTGCTTGGGATGCCTTTGTGCAGGTTGAACTTGGAAGATGGCACCACAGACCAGCAGCATTCCCTGCACACAAGAACTATTACAGATGCCAGTTTGAAAATTCACTGCACATAGAGATGGGAAATATGTTTGTAAAACACTGTTACAAATGTTGTTGTTATTTTATATTTTATGTTAAGTACTGTTAATATTCATGGCACTTCTCAGAAAAACAGAGGTAGGGAGGGTCGGAAGCACACAGCACTGCGTCATGCTTTGTGAACAGAGTGGTTTACCACATGGTCCCAGCCCTGCACCCATTTCCAGCTGTAGTATTGCC
Organism: Chloebia gouldiae; assembly: GCA_003676055.1. NCBI lineage: Eukaryota > Metazoa > Chordata > Aves > Passeriformes > Passeridae > Chloebia > Chloebia gouldiae. The sequence continues at coordinate 11,127,925 of QUSF01000013.1, read as the reverse complement.
AAGAACAATCACATGAATTTGCAGGAACTGTTCATGGCAGTAAGCAGCACTGTGGCCTCTGAACCCATGATGCCTGGGTGTGTAGGTGCATACATATGTGCATATATAGGCAAGGGCCTTTTTTAAGCCCTTTTTGTTTTATTTTCCAGTATAAATGTCAGTGCCTTAAAAATGCAAAGTGAAGGTTGGCTGAATTGTATAGAGACTACAGGAATTTCCCTTTTGTCTGCGTAACTGATAGCTGACTGAGGCAATATTTTACACAGTCTAAGGTATAGTAATTGATCTGAAGGTCCCTAACAATCCTTACCCATATGGTCAAGCTTAAATCTGGTGATCTGTTTTGTAGTGAGATTTTTTTTTGCCAAGCTTTATTGTGTGGTTGTTGCCTGCACATGAATGGTTAACCCTGAGGAGGTGACTGTGTACTAAGACGAGTGCATTTTTTGGCATTGTCCACTGCAACAGTGAAGGAATATCCCATATTCTTGCTGTGTTATCAGCTTCATTTGATTTTTAACCACTTTATACTCTAAATGTTGTTTTTATGCTTTCAGTCTGGTTAGTTTTGTCTTGGTGTTGGTAGTGCTTTCTTGAAAGCCTTAGAGACCACTGCTCTTGTCAGAGATCAGCTGAGGAGTTTTACCTTACTGGTCCATGCTCCAAGGATATTCATGGATATATTAGGTTTGATTTAGTAATGGACAGGGAGAAAACTGAAAGAAGCATTACTTGGTGGCTTTCACAGTCCTTTGTGCATAAGGTGAAGTGACAATATACATAAATTTGAATTTCATTTTCTATAATGGTAGCAGGAAAACTAATTTACAGTCAGCATTTTGTCTACTACACTTCGTCTTAGGAATCTGATTTCCAGTGTTTTAAAAAAACTCCAAAACATTTTCTAGTGTAATTATGGTTTACTTTGGCATCTCTTTCCTTCATTTTTCTGCCTTTTCACACTTCATTATGAATTATAATCCATCCAAAAAGCTAGAATGACTTTATGGTACAGCTGTACTCCATGTATAAGCAGTTTGGCTGCCTTCCCAAAATGGCACATTTCAACCATGACTGCCATAAAAGCTGCTAGCAAGGATTCTAACCATACTGATCTGTTTCAGTCAGCTTCATTATATTTCTAAGTCAGGTCACATTCAAGAATATTCCTGGCCCCTGGCTACACAGTACAGTAACACTTTGAAATTTCATCTCTTGGGATATCAGCTGTCATTTTTGAGTCATTGAGAAATGTGTTTGATGGTACCTACCCAGTCCTTGGTGAAACATTTGCTCCTAGGACCATCTGCCCCTTTAATAGAGTTGTCATTTCAGCATCTCTTCAATTTCTGCAGCAGCTGCCCATTGATAATAAGTCAGATGTAGGGATGTCACAGGGGAGAACAGCAGGGCCTGACTGCAGTACTGTTGTTGCCTTCAGCTCACTCTGCCAGAACATCATTTCCCCAATTAATGAAATCCCCGTTGCATGTTCTGCCTGCTCCATCCTTCAGATTTCTTCTTGATCCATCTCCAAGCAGAGAGGCAAGTCATGTGGTAGCTCAGACCAGATGCCTTTTTCATGGCCTCCACTTACAGTGACGTCTTTCTGTGCCTGCTGAGTTGTGTTTTTAGCTTGGCTCAGCTAACTCAAATTAAAACATTGGCAAAGATGCGGGAATTTGCTGTTTCACATGGATTAGCATTTTTAAGTTCTTTTTTTAGGCTTGAACTTGAACTGATAATCTCTGTTTATTCTTAGAATTGCCGGACATCTGCTTTCCAGCTGTCCAAATGAGCATCCTACAGAGCCCCTGTGAATCTGAGCTGTCCAGTTTGTAGCACCCCAGCACTACTGAGCCCTGCAGTGACTCCCACAGGGCACAAGGGACTGGCACAAATGTTGTGTGCTTTGGGCCACAGGCATCTTGTTCAGCCTGAGTGAAAAACCTGTGCTTTTAGAAACAGGCCCAGTGTGAGTGACTTCCAACAGTGTTTCTTTTACAAGTGTCCTCTGTTAGCAGGGACAAATGTGCCAGATGAGGTGTTATGAAATAATGTGGTGTAGGAATGGTTATACCAATAGTTCTCCCATTACTCTGAGATCTGAGAGAAGCAAATTAACTTTTCTGTTTTGCTACTGATTTTCTGCCTCCCTTTTTAGTGGAGGCTTGTCTTAATTGATTAATTTCAGACAGTCTCTGTTTAGATGTCTGGTCTAAAAGTTACTTGCCTAGTGTTGGCTGGTTACCAAGATGCTCTGTAAATGATAGAAAGACAGGCACTATCTTAAAATGTGTGCCTGAGTTAGTTAAGGTAAATAGCCTTCTGGTGATGTGTATTTATGTCTGTTGGGAAGTCCCAGGTTATTATTTTAGACGAGATGCTTAACTTTGTGATGATAGGAAGGAGAAGAAATGAATCCAGGGCTTGTAGTCTCTCTGTGCCTCTTTTCACAGGCTGTAGAAGTCATTAATGATTATCTGGTGTTTCACAGGATGTTGTGGTTGGTGAAGATGAAAGTGCCCAGAGATTTTATAAGTAACTAAGTTACGCAAAAGGGAAATGTGCCCCTGTGTAGGCAGAGGTAACCTAAATGAAGTGACAGTGGCTTCTTTCGAATGGGAAATTAAAAAAGAGGACTTTTATCCTCTTCCTAAATAGCTAGCTTTATGAAATGTATAAAGCCAAAAGCATAAGCAGCTTTTGTGGCAATCTTGGATCCATTTTCTGCTCCTCTATACTTGAAGTCTTTCATAGATGTACATATTTGTGTACATACACTGTCTGTTCACAAATCCTCTGCCTTGACACAGGTGTTGAGAGTGAATGAATTTCTTTTTTCTTTTTTTTTTTTTCTTCTGTTCTTTTCCCTTCTCTGATGTGAGTGCTGGTTTTGGGGACTAAGAGGATAAGTTTCAACAGCAGTGTCTCTTGATTCTCTGATGGGTGATTTAGTTGCAGACAGACTCCAGATACCACTTTCCTTGGTTTCTCTTTTTCTTTCTGTTCTTCTGTATGGGCACATGGAAGGCTCTGAGGAGCTCTGTGCACATTCTTGGTTTCCTTTGCCGAGGACTTCTGTCTGCTCTTTGGGCTTTTGGCTCATTTTCCAGGCAGAAAAAGGTTAGCAATTGCTTTTGTTGTTGGACAAGTCATTGTGTATCATAGAACAGACTGCTAGGCAGAAGTGCCACATTCTTCTGACCCTTTTTGCATTGTAATAACCCTTCCTGTGAGAGAATCTCACACCCTGGTTTTCTGGAGTTTGTGAAAAAGATACTGATGTCTGTTTTTCTTGTGGGAGCATGGTCAAATTCTTTGTACCCAGCTGTCAGGGGAGTCTCCCTGGCTGGAGCTGGCCACACGCACAGAGGATGAGTTGCCCGATGGGACACCGAGCACTTGGTGCATTCTGCACAGGGGTGGGAGTTGTGAGGCTCTCAGGCTTTGTATTTGGTCTCCCTCAGCCCACCAAGGGAGCAATGAAGATACCCCACCAGGTGGTTTAGCTCAGTACCCACCACTGAAAGGAGTATGAAGGCATTACAGCATGGGTTGCCTTATGGATTACTTGGTTTTTCCTTCTAGATCAGATTCATGTTGGTTTAGCAGAAACTGACCCACTAGAGCCAGATGCTGTATTCATTAACACCCCTGAGGAACTGTTTGAAAACAAATTCACCAGTCTGTTTCTTTTAGTGTGAGATACAGTTTGTAAATTATGAACGGGTTTTTGCTTACATTATCCACTTTCATCACAAAAATGATTTTGTTAAAAATTTCCTGATTGGCTATAGAAGCCATCGAAGACTTTAGAAGACGCACAAAGCCTTGTGTACTTGCACAGCTCTATCCCCAGCAAGCATGATTCATGGCTAATAGGAACTGCTGAAAACATTTTCCCACTCCTGCACTTAGTGAGGAAACTGGGGAGTAAAGACTTAAATGCTTTTTCCTGGAAGCTTGCTATGCTGGCTTTCAGTTGTGATACCAGTGCATCACTTCCCAGCAGGCAGTTTGCACATGGTGCTGTCCCTGATGCCCTCAGCAGTATTGCCTTCCTCACCGTGAGCAGGAGATGTGGCACTCCTGGTGGCACATCCCCACCGTGTGCTGTGTGACTGGAAGAGCCTTTCCCCTTGTAGGTGCACATTGTGCTGGTGCTGCAAGAGCTGCCTTTAGGGAGGCTGGCAGATGTGGCACTTGCACAGCTGGGGTTGTTTTGAAGCTGTGTGCAGTGCATGTGCGACATTCGTGGGTGTCTGACTGTCAGGTGTTTTGCACTTCTTCCTCCTCTAGGGAGCTGCCCCTTGCAAAACAAAACGCTGTGTGAGTTGACACTCGGGTGTGAGTTGGAGAAAGCATGATATTTTTTAACTTTTTCCCTTTTGCATCTCACTCAGACCCCCACACAAATTTACTTTGAGCTCCTTTTGTCATTAAAGTTGCAGATGATGACCTGGTCTGATCTGAGACTGTGTACCTGTACCTCGGCTATGTTTACCCGTTTCACTCCATTTCATTATAGCAGTGCTGAGTCTTTATCTGGGGCATGGAGCTGGTGGATGTGGACTCTGAGCCCTGAGACATGCTCCCATTTCTCTGACTGCATGCTCACAGATCTCACATTTTGGCATCTCTTCACAGATTGAAACCCTCTCTGGCCTACTGTGACCCTGTAATTGCATAAATCAACCCTAGCATTTGGCTTCTGATTGTCATTTTTTGGTGTTATTGTGTATTGTATTCTCAAAACTGTGATGTGTAAGGAGACAAGAGTTCCTGAAAGAGGATTTAGGTCAAGGTGAAAAAACCTGCTGTTAAATAGCACTGTTTTTTTTTTTCATATATATAACTGGGATTCTTTTTGAAATCCTTCTTTAAATATGTAGTGACACTTTTTCTTTTTTAGCTCAAGGGCCAGTGTCTCATGTCGGCCAATGGTATGGGTTCCCTTGCCAGCATACAGAGGTTGCCAATTGTTTCTTTCCGTCTTACCACGGTTGGCTTTTCACTGTGTCTGTAAGCAGGGCTTGACTATTCTATCCAGATGATGTTCAGGCTCCCTGCAGCTAGACACTGCTCACTGACTTCCTCTAACAAGCTTTGCTGGCTGGGATATTCTTAAGCCCTTCTTGCATTACTCTGGATGGGTCAGGGAAAGGCCATATGTTGGCACAGTTTTTGGTTTCCTGCTTATATATCTTCTCTGCTCGCTACCTTGTATATTGCTTAGCTTCTCTGCAGTCTGAATTTAAATCCCTTCCTGGTCAGAACAACTGTGTTTTCTAGAAAAGAGTGTCTTAGGGAGAAAAATATGGAGCATTGAGCCTCTGAAACTTTCTCCTGCTGAAAGTAGTTCGCAGGTTGTTCACAAGCTGTTATAAAATGGGAGCTTAATCCTCCCTCCTGTGCTATGCTGTTAATTTCTTTAGTCTCTGATTCATGTTTTCAACGGCTAAACCTTAGGGATTTGAATGAATAAAACTTTACTTAAAAATTCACCATGCAACTCAATAATAGACTCAGAAATGTCTTATCCCAAATATTCTCAATATATGGCAAAAAACCCAAAACAACAAAAATCAACAAAACACCCTAAAATAAACAAAACTACCTTCCCTCCCCCCAAGAAAAATGAAAAAAAAACATTCAGAAATTTTATATGAGATACTGTACATTTATTTAATTGTAAATTGAAATAATTTCTAGGATCTGTGCTTTCAAGATGAAATAATTTCTAGGATCTATGCTTTCAAGATGTTATGTCTTGTCTCCAGTGTCAGTCACAGAAGTGGAATACAGCTTTTGCAGTGTAGACACCAGCTTCACTGGTTTTAATGGTCCGACATGAAAAATGGCCCAGTGTCATGATTTATTATGAGATTTGGGTTCCATGTAGTTTAAAGTTGCCTAGAAACCCAGCATGATATCAGTGATAATTTATTGGATGCCAAGAGAGGATTTAATTGCATGTATTGACAGGATCTGGCTTCCAAGACAAACCAATACTTGAAGCACCTTCCCCAGGTGGGCTAGACACACGTGGGTGCTCCTCAGGAATCTCTCTCACCTGTCTCCTCTGGGCTTCTCAGACATTCAGACATTCAGGTGGCAGAGAGTCAAGCTGCCCTTTCTCAGTGCTCTGCTCACTAATGCAGGGGAAAAGCTTTGTCCCCTTTCTACAGCCACTTACATTTGTATGCGCTGTATGTGGTCAGCGAAGCCCATCTCGACTGGCTGCACAGAAGCTGTGCACAGCCAAAATTCACATTTGTATGCGTCGGATTTCTCCTTACCGTCACTTCTTTTGATGCCACATGTGATGTGACAGTAGAGAGGGGCAAATGGGGACAAGCAGTTATTGCAGAGGGAAGTGAAGAGAAGAAGCTGGGAGTGATTTTGTGTGGAAAATTAAATTAAGCCCTAGTGAGGCAAGTGAAGCAGGGTCTTGTCCAAGGTGGAAGAAGGCATCCCCTCCTGCTCCCCGGATTCTGTGACCTTTGGGAATCATGTTCTTTCCTAAGGACCTTTTGAGCATGTTATGCAGGGTGATCTTCCTTGTGAGCTTCAGTGGAAATGTCAGATGAGTTGCAGTGGGAAATGAATAGTCACAGGGGAGAGGGCTGCCCAGCTCCCTTTGCTAAAACTGCCTGATCCTATTGAAATGTTTATAGGGAGACAAAGCCCGGCATGACAGACAGGATTTAATTGCATAATTCCTTTGGGGGAAACAAGAAGTGCTTCCAGTGCAGGTTCACTCCCCTAAAGGGACTGCACATTAATGATGAGAAGCCTTAGCCAAACTCAGCCAGTGGGAAGTCATCTCTGGTCATTCAGGGAGGCAAAGTCATTTCAGTTTTAATTGGATATGGCAATTCCTCTTCCTTTCCTAGACAGCATCAGAGGCTCCTGCTCTTGCAGGCTGGCTGTGTCAGTGTTTTGTGGTTGACAGAGATAGCTGGCACTCAGACCCCAGTGTCATCTGCATGTGTGGAAGCATTCCTGCAGAAAAGCCATGCCAGGCTGCCTGTGCCTGCCCTACTAATGTGATCACCCTTTTGTAATCCAGGTGTACCCCATGCTCCTCCTGCTTCTCTATGGTGAGGTCTTTCCAGCCAGTTACAGCAACTGCAGGTGTATTGCACAGGCCCATCACAAAAGAGTTGGAGGTTGGTTTGCTGCCTTTGCTGTTTTGGCTCAGGAGACAGTGGAGTTCAGACTCTAACCAGCATCACCAGCTGTTAATGTCCCACTGCATGCTTCCACACCTGAGTGAACGTGGTTTTCTTGGCAGAGCGGGAGAGGTCTGAGATGGAAAGTGTTTGCAGCATGCAAGGGAAGTACCTTGGACAATCAAAGGGCATGCTCTGCACTCTGGAGTTTTGACATCCTCCTGGGAGTAGTGGGGTGTGCTGGATTCACATCTATTAGATACCTGACCAGAAAAGCTTGTCCTGTTGTATTTCTGGAGAGCAAGGATAGCAATGCCTTCACCTGTGCACAAGAGCATATCTGTAATAAAACTGGCTGGAGATGGGCAGGACACAGTCTTTGCAGAGACCTTTTCTGTAACCACAGCCAATAAAATTAATTTTTTTTAAGGCAGAAATCACCAACATACATGTTTGAATATTCACTGTAGAGAAAACAGTAACATTCTGATCTATTTTAGCTGGAGGGAATAAACCAGTCTGTCTAGCAATTAGAAAAGAAAGCTGAAAGGTTCTGTGTTTTCATACAGCTAGAGGCAATTGGACAGCAGAGCTCTGTGCTCTTTGTTTCTCCAGCCACCCTCTGTCCTCTGTATGGGATCTCCTCCAAAAACCCTGTGCTTGGCAGGACAGCACAAGCAAGTGAATTTAAAAAATCACAGAACTGTAAAATTTTGCCAAGCTAAGGTAGCAGCAACTTGGCTGTTTACATATCTGCATGGGAGTAGTCATTAATCACAGTGTGCATGAGGTTCATTTGCTTCCTCCTAGGAAGGGCTGTTTTCACACTAATAATTGCTCCCATATGAGAGCTGGAGGTGTGTTGCTCTGCTCCTGTCACTGTGAAAGGATGTGCTGGAAAGCTGAGCCTATGTTGAATACTTGCTGTGAATTACAGGTCTTGCTTGCATCCTTTAGGTTTTTTCAGCGACCAGTGAAAATGTCCGAGGCTTTTTGGGAGAAAAAAAAATCCTATTAGGTTACAGATGTTATTGAACTTCTACTTTCCTCTAGTCAATCCTTTCTTCACTTTCTCTATCTTGTGTAATATTGTCATCTTCTGTCCTAGCGTTGTACAATGTCAGAAATCAGAAAGCCTTTCTTGCCTTCTTCCCTTCTTTGAAATCAATGTTTCATTGCCTACCCTCAGATTTTCTGGGCAGCTGACTCAACTAAGGACCAGATGTGGATTAATAAAGGCATGTTGCAGCCTGATACTTCGTCTGGATGTGTTCACTGCTTGCAGTGCCTGGAAGGGTTATTTGCACGGCAGTGAAAACTCCTCAGTAACATAGTGAACACTGGGAATGCACACTGGAATACACACACACTGGGAATGCTGGCTTTCTGGAAATGAAGGGATGCACTAGAGTCTTTTCTGACATAGAAGCAGAAGAGTGGGAGATGAACTGGGATATGGCATTGCTTCCCTTCAGCACAATATTGTGAACAGGTGACCAGATTTCTCTGTTTTGTCAATTCTCTCTGTGGAAAGGACAATTTTAGATGAGCCAAACCAAAGATGTCAACAACAGAAGCTATGAACCATACAGTTGGAGAACAAAATATTCTCTGTAGACTTAGGAGGGCTAGTTTTGTTGCAAACAAACAGCACATATTTTTTCAAAAGGATAACCCAACTGCATGTGACTCAGAAGGGAACCATCCAAATTTCTGTGAAGCCCAGTTCCTTTCTGGTGTCACTGAGCCAACTGAAACCTGCTGTGTTGTGAAAACACTGGCATCAGCACAGGCGTGTGCTTTGTTCACCCTTGAATACTGTAGCATTAAAAATAATTTTTGTAAAGGAAAGCCACGCCTATAGCATAACAGTATTGTTAAGGCTTGTTTTGTTAAGGCTTGTCCAAGGTAAAGCAATTTGTATTGCTGTGGTGACATTCCCTACAGCTGGAAAACTCCTCTGTCAAATGTGCTGCAGTAGTGCAAAACGGCTTGCAAGCAGTGAGGCTGTTCCAGCATGTTGCCACATTATATGTCCTGTCAGGCCTCAAGGACAAATACAAGCTGCACAGTTTAAAAAAAAGCATTTTTGAAGCTAAACATATTTGTAGTGAACAAAAACCTCACTTAAGGAATCTAAATATGCAGGCAGCTTACAAAATTCATGGAGGATTTTTGCAGCACATACAAGAAATCTTTAAAGACTGAGCAATCTGTTGTCTCCTGGTACTCTGGAGTTTTTGGAGATGGGAGCAGCTTGCTACAGCCTCTGCTGTAGCACTCCCCAACCCTGGCAGCAGGACACTTTCACATCCAGTAAGTCATGTCTCTTCCAAGGCAGCAGTGCTGTGCCAAGGTTCGTCAGCTGTATTTCCCTGTGGTAAAGACTCATCCAGCTACAGATAGATCACAAGGTCTGTCTGACCTTGCCCATACATTCTTAAATCATCCTTAAGAAAATAGAAGGCCTGTGTGCAGATGCTTCCTCAAAGATAGGGAAGGAAGGGGTATGTACGTTCTGCATACATCTTGTGCTGACGTGCCCTTGGAAGGTAAGGGTTGCATTCAGTAGAACAGCTGAGGTGTCCCTGCCATGGGAAACTAACTTGGACTTGTTTGGGTGCTTCCCTTGCCTTCTGCCTCAGGGCAGATCCAGCTGTTGTGATGTCCTTGACAGAAACACACAGGAGTGTGGGACAGTGCAGCGTTTGGTAGGACGTGCTTACTGCTGCAGTAGAAACACCTCTTCAGTATGTTCTGCTACTTGTAAAAAGTTTGCTTATAGGCTGAATAAACCTGGGAAACTAAAATACTCGTGATGAGGACAGCCTCTGGTGTAGGGTATGGTGATGTGAGCATCTAGCATGTGCCTGGAGTTTGAGGCTGGCTGCTGGTCTCTGCTTTTGCCCTGGCCAGCGTGCTGGAAGAGCCCCGAGGGGAGTCAGTCTTGTCAAGAATGTTTCTGATGACAGTAATGCTTCATGACTGGCATCTGGAAGCAGGGCGAGCCTCTCATTTCACCCAGGCCACCACATTTTTGTCAGGCCTAACAACGTGCAGTTGGCCATTGCTGAGATGAATTTGGGCTTGGAGGAGGAACACATTACTGCAGCAGTTCCTCTGAGCCAGCGAGTGCCCTGCAGTGCTGCTGTCAGACCAGGCTTACCTCCCGGGAAATCACAAATGGTTGTTTTGGCATCCCCCTCTTGCTGCACTGAGTCATGGGGGTGAGTCTCTGCAGGCAGTGAGTTGCCTGTGGAGAAATGATCTTTTCCCAGATTTGGCACTCTGTTCATTTCTAGTTAGGTGGGGTAAATATTAACCCTTAGCTTCAGGGCTTGTATGACTGAGTAGCATCTTTCCATGTGGGCCTATTGCTGCTAATGCGTATAACCACAGCCAGGTGGTGTTCCTGCCATGATTTTAGGGAGTGCTTTTGTCTCAGCTTCCTCATTTTTTTCTACCTGTTGGAAAATTCCCAGGGATGAATCTAGCCTAAAGCTGGTATTTTCCCCTGCCTGCAAGGCACCCATTGTCAAGTGCGTGAAAGCAGGAAGACAAGAACCTGGCGGTTTTGCTACACAAAAAATCTCTGGCCTCAGGCAGTCAAACCAGCACTCCTACAGCTGAGGTTTGGTCTTTTCACTTTCAGCTGAAGTTAAGATATTCCAGCAATCTTTGAAGAGCAGATATGGTGCTTTTATTTAAAGAAAAGAGTAAATCATGGCAAAATTGAATGGAAAAGCTAAAAGGATGGTGTAATTTCTGCAGATGCAGAAAGGTTACTAGTGAGGAAGAGGTTAAATAGATATATAAGATTACTGCTTTTGCCACTTGGGCAATATCTGGAGAAATCATGAAACCTCTTGAACCCTCTTTCCTCTGTCTTTGCAGTGTGAGGGTAATTGGCTTTGGCTTTGTCAAGTGCTTTGAGATCTGTGAGTGAACCATAAGTGACCAGTGGCAACATTCAATAAGACTCTGATTACCTGTTAGTTATCCTTATTCCTCCAAAGGGATAATCTGATTCCCAGTGTCTTCCGTGGTGGGTGCAGGTACAAACTCATAGTTTAGTTGAAAGGAGGTAATGACACTGAAGGGTCAAAAAGCTCATCTCCCAATTAATGAAAGGGAAAATAAGAGGGTGGTTTTAATAAATTTCCCTCATTCCTAAGCAGCAACAAGCAGGTGGATTTGGAATCGACTCCATGCCACACCAGACACGTGTGGCATCCTTCTGAAGCTGTTCAGGAGGATCCTCTCCAGTGGCCCATGAGTATGTGATCCTTGGCTGGAGTCCAGAGCAAGGCTCTTGTCCAAATCTACACACACACACTTGTGTTGAGGTGTCTGACTGGAAATGTCATCCAGACTGAAGCACAGGGCAAATAATGCAGAGCTCCCAAGGAACTGTCTGTCCTGCCTGGAAGTTAGCCCTGGTGTAATATGTAGGACATGATATTTTATATACAGAGTTGTAGTAGTGTGGCTTCCCATGTGGCTGGTTATACTGGAATAAAGATGACCTATTGAAATGAGCCAAAAAAGCTATAACATGCTTTTAATCAGGAAAACCATGTGTGTACTTGGGGGTGGGGATAGTATATTTCTTAATGAATAGTTCTGAAATTATATTGAACTCTGTGTAGATGGGACATAAAAACCTAGAGAATTCCAGGATAACTTTTGGTCTGTTCTTATGGAAGTGTCTTTTGGGCTATTAAAACCCTGGGCTGTATTAAATGATTTTAAATATACAAGCTTGTTACTGTGAAGCCACTTGAGATATTGTACAATGTGACTGCAGATATATGCAAATTGGCATAATTTCCATTTGACATATGCACTGTAATTATTGAAAGCTTTTTTCCATATTTATTTCTCATGTCTGCTGTAGTTAATTCACTATCTCCTTTTAACACTGGCAATTATAATTATTTGCCAAGAGCAAATCCTTGCTAACAAAAATCCAGTTTTCTTTAGCCTGCAGCTTTTCCTTTGAATTCATGATGAGGTACTGTTAATCAGAGAAACCAGTGCTGGCCTTTGAGTATCCAGCAGGGCAGAAAAACACTGTAGTGAGAAAAAGAAATGCAGTTAATTAGCCTAAGCTTCTTTGTAGCATCCCAACCCAACACCTCCTGGGTTGCCGCGTTTGAGTGAAGAGGTGCTCTGTGAGATCAGTTAGCATCTCAGTAGAACTTAAATTGAAAACTGTCTTTGCCCACTTTGAGATTTCTCCTCACAAGTTCTTGCTCATTCTTCTCTTGTAGGGGCTTCAGGTAGAAAATAGCATATATTTGGGGAAAACAGTGTTATTGGGTTGAAAAATAAGCTTTGTAGGGTTGTTTTGCATAGGAATCTGAGCCAAATCTGTGACTGAAAAATAGAGCAGCTGAAGAGCTTTGGGCTTCTAGCTGCATACTGGTGTTCAGAAATAAAGCAATTCTTATTCCCTTGAAAATGCCTCGTCCTTTGTGCCCTCCTTTTGCTTGGAGATCAGTGTGTTATGCGGCTTGTGAAAGGAAACACAAGTGCAAGTGCTGTCTAAGAACTGCTGACCTACTTTATAGGTGTTTTATTCTTCACTGAATCGGATATGTACCCGCAACAGTATAGGTGGATAAAAATTACATTTCTTTCACCCACTGCGGCACAGGTCAAGTGCAGGAGAGTTTCTTCTTGAAGTTTCTACCCCTGGAATATTACTTCATGTTCTCCTGGGGCTTCAAAGGGATGAGGTCCAAACATAGCTTTGCAGTGAGCTCAGAACAGCATAAGGTAGGGCAACCCTGGCTGCACTTCTGCCACAGCAGTAGGTGGGCACAGTGAGAGGAGCTGCCCATGTTGACTTGTCTTTCCAGCCCAGGTATCCAGGATGCAGATGGTGAAACAAAGCGTGCTATGAATAGGGGCTCATTTTCCATTGTGTGTTTGTGGAACACTTGGCACAAGAGGGTCCTGAGATTACAATGTAAATGCACCAAAATCAGGCATTGAGGCTGACGAAGAACACAGCAGATTGGGCTGACATAATTAACTATATCCAGCATAATGAACCTAGTGGGTAAATGTTTCAGTGTTGATCTGTTTTCCAGCAGTTTTTCAGTGATGGGGAAAGGTTCCCAGTGTCCTTCAGAGCAAGTGGAAAAGCATAATAAAATACGATTTCAGCTGCTACTGTGCCGTGGCTGTGTCTTGTCTGGTGCACACTTAGCCACTGTGAGTGTGAATGGCATTTTCCAAAAACCCTTTTGGGACGGTTAGCTTGCAGATTGACTGCAGGCAGGACAATCTGGCATCCAGGCAGATTGCACCTGATGAGTTACTGCTCTCTGAGTCAGCTGGATGGGCTGCTGCTGAGTCCTTGGCTCTTGTGTAAGCTCTGCAGCCTGGGGAGTAATTAATCAGACCTCCGTCATTCTTATGGACCCAGGGTTGGAGCCAGGGAAGCATGATGTCAGCGTCTCACACAGTCAGAATTGCTGATTCATTTGATTCATTCTCGCTGCTGCTTTTCAGAATGGGTTTATGGCTCCTCTTCAGCGGCACTTAGCACTCACTGACAGGAATATAAAATACTACCCAAGAAAGTACACCAATTCTAAGATGACTGCCTTGAGGGGAGCATTTAATAATTTATTTAGAAGTTTCTCTAAGAACCCGAGAATCATAAAATACCGTTGGATGAGAAGTTAACAGAAGTACAGTTAGTTTAAACCCCCATTTGCTTGTCATCTGTTGACTGTTCTATTGATCTCATTGCTTGAAGAGCCAGACCTATGGCCAGTGTGACTGCTTTAATTCATGGGATTAAAGCCCAAGTAAATTTGGCTTCGAAGTTTGCTAAGGCCTGATGCCAGCTCCCTGGAGAACTCTGTTATTGGAATTCTCACAACTTCAGAATGGGAGTGGGGCTGGACTGAAGGAACCCAGCATGGTTATGGGTAGGGTAGAACTGCACTACTCAACACTGACTCTGAGAAGTGGGGGTCCTCTGTAAGACTGTATTTTGGAATGAAAGGATCCCAACAAAGGGATTTAATTTTGATCAGGATTTTGATTTAGCTGGCTTGATTTTTCTTGTGTAGGCCAGGCCACCTTATTTTCTTAGCCTGTGTGTTTTATGGTCCTGATGTTGTTGGCAAGACATAAAAACCATCTCTGTCTGGGCAGAGGACTAACTAACTAACTAACTAACAGAGGACTGTGAAGAAGAAATCAGAAGCCATGAAGAATCCATGCCATGGGCTCAACTGCAAATAGGCTTAGGCAAAGTCTTATGAGCTAGGCAGGTGGGAGAATATTGTCCTGCTGCAGATTCACTGTTTTGTGTATGGTTTTGTAGTCTCCCTGGTCCTGGGGAAGGGGCACACCAGAAATGAACAGATGGGAAAGGCAGCCTTGAGCCCTCTGGGTGAGGTTGGGGAGGTTGGACCAACTACCTGGTTTTGTCATGACAGCTTTTGTGGCACAGCTTTTCCTCTCTGCTGCAGCCTTTCCTGAGGGCAGAGCAGTCATGCCAGCCTCTCCAGCTCTGCTGCTGCTGCTCCTCAGTGAGCAGAGAGGAGATCTGCTGACACAATGAGTAGGAAACCACATTCTCTCCAAGATGCATTGTGAACCCAGTGTTTGTCCATTCCTGCCTTACATGCTGGAAAATCCAATTCTGCTGCCACGCACAGCGTTATGGGCTCTAGTAAGGTTTGCCTAGTGATTATAAATAGATGTTTTCAATTTTCATAGCTGTGTATGTGAAAGAGAAAATGTGACCACAGGATGCACACAGGACACACAGGGTGTTTGTACACTCACTACTGAATGAAAGGAATGGCACTGCTCACCTCCACCTGCCATGTACTCGTCTCTGTGTGTGTGTGAAAGGGACTCTCCTGCTCCTTGGCACATGTCTGTGTCTATGTGCTTCTGTACTGAAGTCAAAATTTTGTTTGTGGGCACAGTCTTCAAATGAGCCCCGTTATGTTAGTGCATCCCAGTCCGTAGCTGGGTGCTTTGGTATCTGTAGTCAATACAACATTTGGGAACATGAGTAATGATCTTAGAATTTATTTTAACCACTCATATCAGAAAATTAAGTCAAGTGCGTGCTCCATTCGTCCAGCACTGCAGGGGTGACACACATTTTCTTCAGCACAGCAGTCCTTCAGACTTCACTGGGCAGGAAAAGAAGCAGAAATACCCCAGCTGAAAATACTGTAGAGAGATAAGATTAGGAAAAACGTTTGCACTATGGTCTGGGCTACATGATAGTGAAGCTGCTGCTTCATACAATCATCACATAGAAGGGATCATACTGGAAACTTCAGTGCTTCTCCTGCAAAGAGATTGCATGGCTGGATGTTTACTGAAGAAAATCCTGAAGTATAATGTGCAGGGGAGTACTGATTCTGCTCTGCATAATGATGCCATGAGAGATATAGATAGGGATCTGACACTACTACTTGTAGGGCCAGTGGTTTTTTTTTTCAGTGTCCCGTCATTTGGCTGGGGAAATGTAATTTTTCAATGTTTATAAAGTTTCATGAATTCCGTACAAATGAGTGCATTAACTACTCACCAGCACTAGTCTGATATTGATCTTTTGTCAGTTTTTTATTTAGTACCACATTACAGCTTGCTAGTTTTAATAGAGTAGAAAGGGTAGGCAAGAGAAATATAAAGAAAATTAACTCGAATTAACAGCCATAAACTTCTCTGACTCTGGAAGCATAAACAATTCTGTGATGGAAAAGCAAGCTGAAAGAAAATTGAACTGCCTGATTTCCTAATCCTCCTGAAGCCTTTATAACAGCTGGGCATTTAGTTGTTGTCAGCCAACACAAAAAGAAACATATTTAAATACAGATTACAATGCCTCGGGAGAATAGAGATTGATCATAGACTGTGATTGCTCTGTGACTTATTTTCTGAGGAAAAGAAAGGTATTATAATATACTGGACTGATGGCATGCATTTTGCTCTAGAAGTTGAATAAAGGATATGAGAGTAGTTGGAAGAAATAGATGACCGAACACAGAGATTTTCATTGAGTTTTTAATTTAGTCCTAAAACAATTAAAATCCCCTTGAAATCAATGAGTATTTGAATGAATAAGGTCTAAGTAGAATGTCTGGAGGATTTTTTTTCTCAGCCTATCTGAATGCTTTTGATTTTCTTTCTTGTACAGGAAAGTACTCAGCAGGGATGTGATCATGCTGTTTTGATGGGGATTTGAAGATAAAAAAATCAAACAGAAATTTGGGAAAG
The DNA here is from genome assembly GCA_003676055.1 of Chloebia gouldiae. Classification (NCBI taxonomy): domain Eukaryota; kingdom Metazoa; phylum Chordata; class Aves; order Passeriformes; family Passeridae; genus Chloebia; species Chloebia gouldiae. The sequence continues at coordinate 11,111,480 of QUSF01000013.1, read as the reverse complement.
CCAGCATGGTTTGTCCCATATGCTTTTTCCCAAGCACGTATGAGAGCATGGAAAGCATCCAAGTAGGGCTCAGGAAATGTAAGTCTGAGCATGTTTCAGATGCCTGAACAGATAATCTCAACCTGAGACCCCTGAAGCATTTCCCTGTGGTGTGCACAAATAGCTGGTTTGTCAAGGTGTATTTGCACCTTCTCTAGATTTCCCAGCAGTTAAAGGTTTTTAAGTAGTTAAAAAATGACTAAGTACTTCATTTGTTTCAGGCTCCAGTGCTATTATTTGCATAAGTGTCTTCATAGAAGAGATGTGAATGACATGCCAAGTGGGCTAAAAACAAGGAATCAAGCTCTAGCCCGTGTTAGGAACGGGTTAGAGAATTTTGCCTTGCAAAGTGTACTGGCATACACAGGAATGCAGGTGTTGCTTGGCTTGCTCTTAAGCACATTGCCCATGGATTGAGTGATGCAGAAATTTTATAGTGACAAATCAAAGGCCCTAGCTTGCCAAAGTAACAGAATAAATACTCTGAAATCTGTAAGGCCTTCCTAGGAAAGTTACCTTAAAGAATATTATGGAATCCTAGAATATCTCAAGTTGAAAGGGACCCATAAGGAACACTGAGTCCAAATCCCTGCTCCTTGCAGGACTACCTGAAACTTCCTTATGAAGCAAATGTGAGTCCAGTGTCAAGCATGGAAGAAATGCTTCTATTTCAAATGCCATGAACACTGCTACAGCAACATTTATATCTGCTGTAATATATGCACAGACATGGCCCCAGTCCATAACGCTAATAACTACCTCCATGCAAATAAAATTAATGTAATATTAGTACATAATGAAAATTGATATCATCATTACAGTCTTCTCTCATTCTGATTAACTGTCCTGGTTCTGCTTAGGTAGCATGTCCTTACCTGCAGGCATCATTATAATATTTTTGGAGTCAGCAGGGGTATTTTCCCAGCCTAGGCACCATACCTCAGGAGCCATTTACAAAAGAACCCAGCATAGCTTGTTTTTTCTTTCTTTCTTTTTTTTTTTATTTCAAGACAAAGCAGTTCCTTGTTTTTCTGTTTGTTTGAAGGGGTTTACAGACTGCTAACCCTGCTGCAATCACTGCTGTGAGCTCCCAGCTCATGGTAACCCTCTTACCTCTTGAGCCTGACTGCCGCTGTGGTACTGCACATGTGAGCTGCATGTGCCTCGTTAGCTGAGTGACACCTAAACTGTCCCTGGAGATGACGCTCATATGTCACCAGCAGCAAGGTGCCCTTGCAGGTTTTCATCTCATCATGCATACAGTTGCTTGAGTGAAGTTTGGTTTAGCCTACAGTTACAGGGCAGCCAAGGCAGAGATGCTCACAAACAGCTTTTCTTCCCCAGTGTATTTGAATGTGTAAGTTTTGTTTTCAATGGAATTGTGCAAAAAATTAAGCTGTATCAGTGAGGCTAAACCAACCTAAAAACTGGAATCAGTGTGATGGACCAGAACCATAAAAGGACTGAGGCCTATCTTTAGGGGTGTACAGTTCAGGTATGTGTATTTTTGCTGTAAAGATATTACTCATCCAATATTTGTGAAGTGCAATTTGTACCAGTTGATTGTAAAATTTAACAGTACATATGTTCTTTAACTTGGTAATATTCTGATGCAGAGGAAGAGGTGTAGGGTTTGTAAAATCTCTGTAAGCCATTGGTTAGCTGGGGCCAAATGAGCTGTTGCTCATCAGCAGGGCAGTGTATTACTGCCTGTGTGCTTTTGCTGTCTGTTCCACTCGCAAAGGAAAACACGTTCCTTCAGTCACTGTTATTTTCCTTCACACTTACAGCAGACTAGGAATACACACATGGTCTGTTAATACAAATCAGATCGTGAGCTGTGATTCACTATGTTGTAGCAAATTGATGTTTTGCAGCAGCTATGCATATCTGTGATTAACAAAGATTGTCTTAGCCAATGTTAGAGCTGTAGCTAAAGCCATTCATCATCCAGATTTATTTCCTTGTCAAAAGTTTTCTTAAATGAGGTTTCTTCGAAGAAACATTGTCAAGCCATCAATTTTCCCTGGCAGATGTACTGATTGAAATAAATGTATTGTTTCATGCCACTCAAAAATTGAATGACAGATCATGCACCGATTACAATAAATGTAACTATTGTTTCTGTTGTTACTATGATCATTACTGTATCATAAGATCGATGGCAGCAGCAGCATCTCATAACAGCAGAGACACACCTACATATTAATAAAAATCCTCCTCTCATGTGAAAAAGTTTTCAAATCATCTGAGTGATTGTTTTTTTGAGATGGCCCAGACATTATTCCTCATTGCCCAGAACAGAGCAGCCTTTTATCCAGTTTTCCACTCTTCCTGCATATCTATTATTTTGTTAGGGATTCAAAAGCTTTTAGCCACTGTGCAGTATGTGATTCACACATCTCCACATATAATTAATCAGAAAATAGTATCAGCCTCATAAAATAGCCTGTCCCAATATTACATTTCTCTAGACTAATGTACTGTTGGGCAACAGCTAAATTCATACACATATCATATATTAACACAGATACTCCAGGTAGAGAAGGGTGCTAATTTTGTCTGAAATCTCTTTCTTTCTCCTTCATTGTTTCTTTCTTTTGCAGAAAAGATGCTATCAGGGCTTACAGAAAATTGGACTGAAGGTGATCCTTTTAGGATGAGACTTCAAACAGTGGGGATGTTTCTGATACCATTAGGGCTGGCTGTGCAGCTCCTGGAGTGGCAGGAGCACCTCTGGGTTTTTGCAACAGCCCCTTGCAGTGCCTTTCTTTCCACCTTGGGAATGTTCTTACTTCCAGTATCCTCTCCTTTTCCTTTCCTCGTTTACACAGGCACCTTCTTGCTTTTCTCTGCTGGATTTCTGCTGATGCTTGCTCATCTGGAGTGACTCCAGTGGCCACCTTGCATTCCTTAGGGAGCCCCAGGAGGGAAGGAGGACTGTGGACTTCACCTGTGTCCTGTTGATGCCATTTTGCCAGTCCCTGTCCACTGCTCCAATATGCAGATGAGCTGTGTATTAATGAGCACAATATCCCTCCTGTCCTTACAGCAGTTTTGTGTCAACAGAGCCAAATGAAGGCAGCATTTTGCAGAGATACCTGTTTGGAAGCTGTGCCAGGGGTCAGGGCGTTGCCTGCTCCTGACAGACAGGGACCAAGGTAACCTCGTAGTCAGCTGCAGCTAAGGGAGGGAGGAAGCCTTTGCAGAGCTGTAGTAAAGAGAGGGTACTGCTCACCAAATAATACTGCAGTGATTGAAGAGCAGATCAGAGAATTGTGATTTATAGTGCCAGAGGTTTATGGCTCGCTGTGCATGTAGCAGGCTAAACTGGTTGTAGCATTGTTTATCTTTGAGCCATCCCAGCTATCAAAACTTAAAATGAGTGGCTGTATGAGCTTTTGGTTTTGAATTCTGTATCTGTGCACAATTTCCAGAGAGATGATCTCAGTTTTATGTGTCTCTCTGTTGGAAATATCAAATACTACCAAATGGTTGGCTCTAGCTTCATCCAAAAGGGACCATGACTGTGGTTACCATGAAGACACTTTTGAAACAGAAAAAATAATGTCACCTTCTTTTAGGTCTGTGTGTCTCCTTTGTAGTCAATGCTTTAGCATGGTTACAGCTCAGATGTCTTAAATAGTCTTCTGGGTTTTCCAGGGAGTGATGAAATTGGAAAGAAAAGAGAACTTAATTATTAGCCTCTGATTTTCTTCAGACTGTTTAAATATTGGACTGAGTTGTTAAGATAACTGAGAAAGTTTTTTACAGGTCCTGGCAAAATTAAGCCGCCAAATGTATTTTTTGTAAATTCCAAATAAAGGGATAGAAGGGAATGGTTCAAATAACTGTGAGGATTTCCGAGGTCATTGTTACATAAAATAGACAGCTCTCCCTACTGATAGACAGTTTGTATCAAAGATCAGTTCTGCTGCAGGGTGGCTCCAGGTGCTTTACGTAGTTTCTAAGATCGTTTCTGTGCACAGTCCTAGAGTTGACATATATGCAGAAGAACAAACTGCTGGCTATCAATTATGTAAATGAGAAGTAGTATATTTTAATTTAGGTCATTTATTTCGACCACTGTTTTTCATAAACTCCCAGGGAAAGGTCTTCCTCTGATTGTGCATATGATCCAAAGGCATAAAGAGCAGCTGCAATGGTGAAAATCTGAGAAGAAAAATCTGTCCATATTTATTTTTTGTATGTTTATTAATGATAATGTGGATTGTTACCATTTGGAATATAGTTTTGTATTAGTTTCTTTTTTTAAAAAAAAGTGTTTGAAAAACATACTATAATAAGTTTAAGTCATACATTTGAAATAACCTGGTAAGCATGCTCTTTTCACCACTCCAGTATTTTCTGAAACCCTCAGATTGTCCTTTGAGTGTTGACAGTTCCTCTTTGCTTTTATAAAGATTTTATTGCTTTTTTTTTCTGCTGACAAATTTAGCTCAGTTCACCAAAACCTTATTTTTTATTTTTCTCTCACTTCCCCATTCAGACAAAGAGCAATAGGTAGAAATTGCTAACTAATGAATCTTTCTGCTGCCAGTGAAGGATTTGATTATATGCCCAGACTCCAAATAGAGCCCTTTTTGATTTTCTTGTGAATAAGAGGAAGAGAAAATATTGTATTGGGGCCTCATATTTGAAGCAGAACAGATAGAGAACTAGTCTTACTTCAGTTCAGAGACAGACGCTTGTTTTTTAAATTAGTTGGAGGTTTTTTTATGTGAAAATATTTCTCTCCTTATTTGGAGCAATCAAAGCAGATAGGACAAAAAAGCTGATGTTGAAGGTTTCATAATTGATGATGCCTGTGCTGGTTACAGCCATTCTACCTTCCCTGCGCTGTGAGCCCAGGAGTTCTGCTTGTTTTCAGCTGTGCAGTACAGGGATGATACAGGGACAAAGAAACTTGGGCTGCTGGTAGCCAAAGAGCTTGAAAGGAGGTTCATCTGTAAAATGAAAATATGCAAATTCCAGGAAATGCAGAGTCAGTAGTTAAATTCTTACTGTAGCTTCTCGCTATTTTTCTGCACTTACATGGAAAAAAATGTAAATATTACTACCCTGGACTGTATCTACTCACCTCTCACTTCTGGGCTTATATCCAATTCACAAGGACTTCCCTTTTTTAAAATGAAGACAGGATTGCAAATAAATCACATGGCTTCCTGACAGAATTAAATACTGTTAGGTGGGTGAAAAGCCATTAGAGCATGTTTATGATTTGACTTTCCAACACAAAGTGCTAGAGAGATCTTCACTTGAATGGTAGCACCAATGACAGCACAGACAATTTTTTTCTAATTGCTCAGCTACTTCTATAGAGTTGGTTAGACATCTGCTTCTTCAGATACGATCACTGTTCTTCAATAACCTTCTTAAAAAAATGCAGACTGGTACCAAGGTTGTTAAAGTTTGGCTTGGGGGTTGCACTTTAACAGCTTTGGTAGATGTGTTCCCCACCTTCAGCTTTGGACTTGGGCTGGCCAGGAGTGAGTCTTCCCCAGTGCTGGCACCACTCTCTATCTAGAGCTGAGCCAAGCATGGAGGCTGGGGTGAAGCCTGCATGGAGCCCTCAGAAAGACTGACATGTATTTAAAATATTTGTCTTCATCATTTTACCTGAGAAGTCAAGAAATCAATGCTCATAAGTTGCCTGGTTGAGAACTGTAGCACTTTATAACAGATTTCTTGATGCAGGTTGTGTGTTCTTTCATCAGATGAGATTTATCCAACTGTGTTGCTTATCAGCATGGGCAGATATATTTCACTTTCCTGCTGAAACAAGCTAGCTGAATTTCTCTGCTTTTATATAATTAATGAAGTTTTTGCTGTTAATTGTGGTGCGATTTTCAAAGACATGAAACAGCAAAACACGCTGGTAGAATGACAAACAGTAAGAATTCATCCTTTCTTAGAGTCTTGTCTAAAAGTGGAGAGGATTAGACCACAGACCGAGACTAGAGGAGAAAGGAGTCAGTTCACAGAGCAGCCCCCCACAGCACCTGCAGTCAGAGCATGCCAATGTCTTTCCATGAGACTTAGTGTTGGGAAGGGAGATTTTCCTTGCACACTGCTCTCTGCTCTGCCTGATGCTGCTAGAGAATGGTTCAAAGGGAAGGTGCCTTTTCTTCCTTTCCCTTTTGAGAAGGGAGCAGAGGGAACAGAGCAGAAAAAGGGTGTTTTGATCTGCTTTTTTCTCATTTTGGTTGCATAAACACACCAGAGTATTTCTCTAAATTAAATTAAGCAAACCTTTCATGTTCTCTCCCTACTTCCAGAAAGCTAATGTGGCTGCTTGCAGATTTGCAGCTATGGAGGAGACTCAAGTGCTGAGCAGTGTTATGCTGAAAGAATTGCACGAGCTTTAATAGCATATAAAAGCTTTCTGGACATGGAGCAAAAATCTGTTTAAATCCCTGACAGGGATGAGAGAACAGCATGTATTATCAGCATATGCACAGAGATGGAAAGTCTCTCAGAACATTTGCATTTTCGATTGTCTGAAATTAGAAAGTTTCAACCTTTCCAAAAAGATTGAAATGGTGGAAGGAGTAATTTTAAGACTTAAATTTCTCCCTGTCCCCATATAAATATTTAGGGCTCTTCCCTTTCCTCTGCACAAGTGCCTGATTTACACTGATCCCAATGGCATTTTTTCTCAAATGTATGGAATGTAAAAACCCATAGGCTTCTCTTTCATATTAATAATCATAATTTCATACTCAGATGTTGACAATCCCAAGTATTCCTTGCCCCACACAGTGAAGGACTGGACCCCCACCATGCATGGCATGGAACACTCAGCAAAAAGATTGTCCCCAGGCTGCAGTTCCTCATGAACACAGATCCTGGTCCTAACAAGCACATGTATAGAGCTGCATATCTTGAGACACAGTGCCTGGACAGACCTCAGATAAAATGTGGCAGGCGTCTGTGAGGCAGAATGATGCAAGCTGAACTGGAGCAGAACGTGATTCTTTTGTGGATCAGCGGTGAGCAGGTCAGATAATAGGGTAGCATATGTTGGTTCTTTGGGGGGAAAATTGCTATGTCAGAAAGGTTTGACTCTAGATATGTTTTGTCTAAGATTTCCCTTATTTTGATAACTAATTTGCCTAAAAAACTAAAATCTCTCTGCAAAGAGTCTGTGTAACTCAAGGACTATTACATTAGTGATTTTTATCAAGTGGCATAGCTGGAGCTAGCAGTTAGAGGATGTAGGGCAAGTGGATGAATGCTTTCTCCAGTATCAAACATATGCAGCAAAAAATTATTCAGGGGCAGGAAAAGAAGTGCTATTAGTCGACATTATTGAAAATGTCAACTCAGTCACCAATAGCCATCTGTAAAAATGATAGAGAAAAGTAAGAAGTGAAGACCATGGCCACTGAATAGAAGATTCTTGCCTAATTTATGAGAAAAATTGGTATGTCTCTACTTACCTGATTAAGGAAAAGGTAAATAGGAGTGAGTTGAAGAAAGATCTTTCCCTTCTTCTCTGTTAACTGGATATGACTGCCACTTCAGCAATGACAGCCCTCCCTCCCTCCAGTTTCAGCTACTCAAATAGCAGCAGACAAAGACTGGGAATAGGCAGTGTGGATAAGCTGGTTATTGAATGTTTGGACTGTGCCCCCCTTCTGCTTCCAGTCAGGCTGTTAAATATTCATGTAAGTGGGCTCAGATAGATCCCTACCATCTGTATATATTTATATGACTTCATCCAAACAGCTCCAAAACACGTGAAATTTTATATTCTTCAAAGAAAAAGGGATTTTTTTTTAATTACCTGAAGGGAACAGGAATGAAAGTATAATGTGATTTAGCAAGTAACCACATTTATTCATCTGGACTCCATCAGCAAGGGCCCAAATTCAGCTCTTTTAAGTGCCAGGCCCAGCTGTAGCCCAAGGCTCTCCAGGTAATAGTTTAGATCCAAAGTTGGTAATAGTTTAGATCCAAAGTGTTCCACAGCTCACCTAATATTGATCATTAAACATTAAAAAGTCTGTATGCAACTAAGAAGGAAACTGGAGATTCTGTCACTATATGTGTGTATGGGTACAGAATGAAAGTATTTGAGGATGAGAAATCAGTAATGAGCCCATTATTTAGCTTGCAGTGCATTCAGTTGCACACCTTGATGACCAGATGAAAGGGGACTGTCATGCAAGCTTCAGTAAACAGTGTGTGCCATATGGACAATTCCATGAGGGAACAGATTGTCACAGCTACATTTGACCTGTTTTAGAGCAATCCTGACTCTCCTTTGGCACCATGGATGCACTGCTGACATTTCAGCAGAACTGCCTCAGAAACACTTGAGTGCTGTTGTCAGAATAGTGGGGCGTTTTATGAGAGAGAAGCAATTTCTTCATTTTAAATTAAGCAGCAAGCCCAGTACTTCTCTCCTCAGAGCCTCTTAAAACAGTCTGAGCAGGAAAAAGGGAAAGACAAGAGTACTGAAAAGCCAGGCTTTTCAGTGTACCTGTGTTGTTACTGAACACACGCACTTGTGTCATTCATACCCTTCAGGGATTTGAATCTGAACCTCAGATTCAGCTCACAGAAGCCCCTGCATGGACAGGTTGTCATAGAAGAGGTGTCTGTGAAATGGCTGAGGTGGGTGATTGGTTTCATATCTGCTCCCAGAAGGGAGCTTACTTTTTTCTGTTCAGGCTCTCACCTTTGAGCTCTTTTTAGACAGGAGTGCTTTTTGAAAATAAAAAGGAGCACATTTTCACTGTGGTGCTTAAGAAATTCTTACATGTATTTTGGAAGCATTACCGGAGTGGGTCTTTGTGCCTTGAAAACATTTCAGTATGGTGTAATTCTTTTAGGGTCTTTTTCCTTGCCTTAGTCTTTAGGAACAGCCTTGAGGCTTTCAGCTTACTCCATTGATAAAACTTTAGTGATGGTTTTTTTTTTTTCACTGTTTCAGGCATTGGGAAAAACGTCATCTGTGACCGGACGGCGACTCCCCTGGATGCCTTTAGGATGATGACTGCGGCTCATTATTACCCAAAGCTCATGAGCATCATGGGGAATGTTTTGCGCTTCCTGCCTGCTTTCGTGAAGATGAAGCAGCTGATCCAGGAGGGTTATGTGGGGGAGCTGCTGGTGTGCGAGGTGCAGGTCCACAGCGGGAGCCTGCTGGGCAAGAAGTACAACTGGAGCTGTGATGACCTGATGGGAGGCGGAGGCTTGCACTCAGTCGGCACCTACATCATCGACCTGCTGACCTTCCTCACCAGCCAGAAGGCCGTGAAGGTGCACGGGTTGCTCAAGACCTTCGTGAAGCAGACAGACCACATCAAGGGCATCCGGCAGATCACCAGCGACGACTTCTGTACGTTTCAGATGGTCCTGGAAGGGGGCGTGTGCTGCACCGTGACGCTCAACTTCAACATCCCGGGGGAGTTCAAACAGGACATCATCGTGGTGGGCTCGGCGGGACGGCTCATCGTGATGGGCACCGATCTCTACGGACAGAGCAACAGCTCTCCTCAGCGGGAGCTCCTGCTCAAGGACTCCACGCCAGTCAGCAACTCCTTGCTTCCGGAGAAAGCCTTCAGTGACATCCCATCCCCCTACCTGCGGGGCACCATTAAGATGGTCCAGGCTGTCCGGCAGGCCTTTGAGGACCAGGACGACAGGAGGACCTGGGATGGGAGGCCCCTTACGATGGCTGCCACTTTTGACGACTGTCTGTACGCCCTGTGTGTGGTGGACACCATTAAAAAGTCAAACCAGCTGGGGGAGTGGCAGAACATTTCAATCATGACTGAGGAGCCAGAACTGAGCCCGGCATACTTGATCAGCGAAGCCATGCGGAAGAGCAGGATGTCTCTGTACTGCTAGCTCCTCGGAGCTACTAGGAATGAATAGGAAACAGACAGCTCTTGAAGGAGATGGTAATTCAGGCCCTGTGAAGGGCCTGGGTGTCTTAGCTGAGGATTACAGGAGAAGGAAATATAGTGTCTGCATCAGTTAAATCTGTTGGCAGCTCAATGCCAAACTGATATGGTCCTTTGAAATGCCCAAAACCAGACAGGAGACGTAAGAGCTGATAAACTTAACTGTTTTAATAACAGTAGCTGGCTGACTGCAAAGATATATCATGGACTCATCCCCTGCTTGCAGGTGCTTTAGATTATCCAATTGCGTTTACTGTGAAAGGTTGGGAAGATCCTTTTAGATTTTCCTTGCCTACCAGAGGGCTGTGAAGGTACTGTCATGTCGGTAAATTTTCTGTAGTGTCTGACATGGATGGTTCCCACCATGACAGCTGACACCACCGTGCTGTTTTACTACACCTCCAACCAACACACAGAACAACAGGACTTGATATGAAAATGTTGCAGGATTCAGAAAATCTTGGCAGCTCACTTTTCATACAGCCTGTTAGGAGCTTCTCTGTGTTGGTTTAGTAGTTGTTTTTTGTTTTGTTTGGTTTTAGTTTTTTGCTTTGTTTTGTTGTTTGTTTGTTTGTTTTTTTTTCCCCAAAGCACAATTAAATAGGAAAATTTGTGGCTTTTAAAACAAAGCAGTCCTCAACCACAGTGCATATACCCAGGTATTTGGGGAGGGAGGGTCTTCTGTGAGCTTCTGGTAAGTGTCAGTGTTATGGGTTTTCTGATAAAAATGGGTGGTGGAAAACCTTCATGGATGGCAGGTGGCAAAACACAGTAATGGTAATGGGGTTTATTATACAGCCGAACTCAGGCTAGTCATACAACGATTTGCACAAAATTTCCTGTGTTTGGGACTGACTTTTGAGTGAATTCATCATGCATTTTTGTTTTAGGTGGGAAACAGTAGGAATATAACCCAAAACCATACGATGTTTAGATGAGCAGTGTTCTTTTAAACCACTGTGAACTCACACTTGAGAGATGCACACCAACAAGTAATTTAACATCCCTCAACCCAGAAATGCTCATCTCCACCAAGTGGTGAGTGTGAGTGAAAAACAAAAGGGATGAAAAAAATTCTCATCTATTTACAAGATAAAAAAATTACATAGGAGCCCCAGCCTTCTCAACTCCGTAAAGTGGCCAGCTACTGGTACTGTATTAATCATTCCCTGTCACCAGTGCAGGGGTGGATGAACTCTTTTGCTATGTTTGTCCTGTTCTTCTTTTTAATATTTTAGATTGCAGTCTTGAAATAATTACTCTTTTGAGAATATCTTCTTGAAAGAATATAGTGAAAGGCACATGATTTGTCCCAGTAAACAGGGATACTTGTTTTCTGTAAAGCTGCTCCAATGCTGATGTGTTTACAGTGCTAGGTCTTCAGACAGTAAAAAAGTAGAACACAAATATAATAGCACTAAATCATATTAAACTTGAGAAAAACCTTTTCAGGATTTTTTGTTAATTTTGACTAGGAGAAGTAAGAGAACATTGGGATTAGCAGTAAATCTAAAGAGAAAATGCATTTTTGAACAGGAGGGCAACAATAATGTTGTTCATCTTATCTGGCTTTAGTCAGCTCAGAGACGGATGTCTTGTTCTGATCAGCAAGAACACTGCAGTCAATACAGAGAGAGCTCTCCAAAGGCTGACTCATTATACCCTAGTATTAATCTAGAAAGAGGTGCCCACTGGAAATGCCTGTTTTCCTCCTTTGCAGAGAATTTTGGCTTCTAAATTTTGACGTGGCTGAAATTAGGAGACTTGACTCCCAGCCCAAAATTATTCATGTGTACTTAATATTTCAAGAACATATATATGACCTTTCATTAAATAGTCCCCAAAGTGTAGTAGTGTGACTGATGAAGGAATAATGTAATACTGCAAAACAGCACCCTAGGGGAGAATTGTTTCTATCCATGTTGTTTTGCCAGGTCCAGCAACTCTCTGTGGGGCTGTTTCTGCTAAAACCTAGGGCAAAGCTTCATCATTCCTTCTTGGAAGCAGCCCTTGACAAGTCTGGTTGTTTTTCTTTAAAATTAGTTTCTCTGAGAATTCCAGAGGTAGTATCTGTGCCAATAGGAATCTCAGATTGCAATTGTCATGGTATACCATGCTATCCAGTTCCTGCCCTGAAAAGTAAGTAACGCAGAAGAGAGGATTTGATAAAGAAATCACCTGTCTACTGAAAAACAGAATTAACCCCAAGGGGATCAAGAGAGTTTTCATACAGTGAAGCAAAACCCATTTACTGAAAAGAGTGGCTAGTTCAGGTCATGAATGCAAGCCTGGTGGATAATTAGCCATGCCTAGTTAAACATCATCCAAAAGTGGAACCAAACATGGACCAAAATGTTTGTGAATCTTGCTTCTCAGTGGTTTGGCGATTGTGTTGGACTTACTGTTCATGTCTTTGCCCTTCTTTATGGTTCACAAAGATTGGCTGTGTTTCCTCTGTGTGTTTTCTTCTTTGCCCCGTCTTTCTGGGTTTTGTGATGCCAGTTAGAATCCTCTCCCCTGCCCCTGCAGTGAACAGGCGAGACACAGTAAGGATAGTACTACTGAGCTCAAACTTTCTGCCCCAGACACAAGGTTTAGGTGACAGGCATCATCTATCCTCTGTGCAGACCTACTAATGCAGCAGAAAGAAATTCCAATGCTTTGGTTACACAGACATCTGATGCTGCTGTTTCTACTGACTTGCAAATGGGTCGAATCTTGTACAGCTCCCTGTGCTGGCCCAGAGAGAGCAGGGACAGGGTGGGACCTCCTCTTCTAATGGTAACAGAGATGCTACTCTATGTTACCTGACTGGGATGGCATCAGCAGCTGCATGCATTCAGGGTTGTATGGCAGTTTTTCTATTCTCTAGGAGGTGAAGGTGCTGCTGTGTTAAGTGTAAACATACTAAACTTCCACCTGGCTTGGAGGAGGAAAGAATTGGTGTATTTATTGAATGTGTATTGTTATTCTGACAAATAGTTTCTTTATAGGCTGGGATTTTTCTTGGCAGCATCCAGCCCTCTGCTCCTTTGGTACAGTTGAAATTACATTAAATTTTCCCTAAGTAGCCTCTAGAGTTCAAGTTTGGTTTAGAAATTTGGGCAGCAGATAGCAGAGATGTACTTGATTGAACTCAGAAGTGGTACCATCTCAGGAAATGTGTATTTGGAATTGCACTTGTAATGCTGTGCCACAAGGTTTAAGATGAATGCTGCTAAATTGATGCAGGTCTAGGAGCCAAACTGCAACTACTGCTGGAGTTTACAGTAGTCCCCAAATGAACTTGTTCATACACTAGATAAGAAATTTCATTCCTCTTTCCCAGGGCTGCTGTTGGAGAGGCTCTTCCCTTTGCCATCAACCTGTGCATTTAGGATACTAATCATTACTGTCTGTTACCAAAGACAGAAAGAGCCAAAGGATGAGCTTTGCTGCTCTGCAGGGCTCTGTTCCAGTGCTGGGACGGTCAGCTGGGAGAGGGGGTCTTATTTCCCATTGGAATTGCATTGGGATTCATACCAGGGGTAGGGCAACCCTGTGCTGTGTGACAGCAGGGCACAATTGAACTCCTTAAATGTGCCCAAATGGAGGGTGGTGATTGCAGCAGGGAGCAGCAGGAAAGTGTGTGCAGGCTGGTACCTCTGTGCCTGCCCTGCAGGGAGAATATGCTGGCGGTGTGTAGGGTGAAGGCTGCACTTCCTGAGGGTGACAGCAGCTGCCCTGCTCCACCTCTGTGTGTGGGAGCCCAAGAGTGGACCCTGCCCTTGGGGAAGCAGAATCTGTCCCAGACTCCTGCTGGATATGCACATCCTCAGTGCTGATCTCAGTGGAGTCCTACATGGAAGTGTAAGAACTCTGTAAGATCTTGGGGTTTCCTACATCTAGTACCAGGCATGTGTTAAATCCGTAGTACTTCAGCTGTGTAGTTAGAAAATACCAAGTAGAGACGATGGGACGTTACCATGCAGCCAGCACGGCAGAGAATCAGGCCACACCTTGATGAGTTTTGCCTCAGGATGGGCTGCCTGGAGCTCATCCTGTACATTGTCTGGAAGCACAAGAAATCCCTGCCCAGCCAGCATCGGGCAATCAGAGGCACTATCCACTTTGTACTAAGTGTTCCCTTCTTTTCCATAACTTTCAAAAAAGTGACTGTACAAGTGAACAGCTGTCCTGGAAGTTCAGCCATTCAAAAAAAGGAGACTTTTCTGCTGCATGTGGTCACAGCACAAGGGCAATTCAATTTTTTTTTTAGTTTTGTGTCCATACAAATGTGGAATAGACCCAAACAATTTAAAATTACTTGCTGATCTACCAAGAAAAGGCATATTTTATATACTGGGTGAAGGTAAACATAGTATCTTGATGTTGTTTTTGCAGCAATTCAGAAATGAGTGATAACAGAACTTCTTGTTGCTGGGAATTTTTGTATTTGAGTTTTATTTATGTCCTTCAGCATAAAATATCACTTATCATGAAGTCTATTCACTGCTAAGCTCTGTATTTACAAGCCAGAGTTATGGCTTTGTGCAAATACTCCACACTGGTTTGGTGTTCCAGTGGCCCAGTGATGTACCCTTAGTACGTATGAAACTCAGCACTGGACTTTCGACCTCTGCAGTACCTGGAGCTAATCTTTCGACCTCTGGGTATCTGGAGCTAATTGTGAAATGGCAGGATTATTCAGGTCAGCAGTTTTTGTTGTTGTTGAAGTTGTACTTGTGGGGAGCAAAATTTGTAAATTTTAGAGGTGAAGTGTGACTAAATAATATTTGGCAGTCTTATCTGCTTTAAAATTTCCTTTCTTGAGCTGCTGGGTGAAGTCTGTCCAATAAAAATAATTTCCCCTTAACTGCCCACTTCCATTTGCTCATGAAAAGAAGAAATTTTTAAGTAAATGGGACTACACATAATGCTGCATTCATGAACTGATGTCAAAACCCCATGACTTAACCCCAATCCAAACAAGTAATGTCTTTTTTGAAGCTGCCAGATCGAGGCCTTGGGGTTGGGGAAAGAGGGGAATCAGCACAGGTCAGACTGAAATAGCTTTTATTCAGCATTTGAATAAAATGAATAAACAGAATGGCTGTGGTCAATCCAAAACTGAACCCATGTTTGTATAAGGGTATTTATTTTCATTTTTTTATTTTGGGATTGAGTTCCATTTTTAAAGAACGCTGTTTTCAAAGTAAAGCTTTTAAAAATCTTTTATTATTTTTTGGCATGTGTGAAATTAATTGTTTGGGGCTGGGTGTGGGGTTTTTTTGGTTTTGTGGTTTTTTTTTTTGGTGGGGTTTTTTTGTTTGTTTTTTTGGGTTTTTTTTAATCCATACTTTTAAACAATTTGGTTTAAGGACGTTCAGTGAATTCAGCTGCCCTTGGGCAGGTTCAGCTCTGAACCTGGACCCTCATAGTATCTTACAGTGACCCCATTTTCACATCTGAATTTGGCCTTCTGAGTTTCCTTTGTGTCTTCTTGTGGCAGTGGGAAAACCGATTCATTCCATGGAGTTGGCAACAGATCATCAAGACACTTTTTGCAGCAATGCCAGACATTGTCTTTAAAAGCACTTAACTCTATTGACTTGTTTACCTTGGTTATTTATGACCTTCCAGCCATGTGCTGTCCATTATTTGATTTCCTTTTTTTATATCAGCCATTGGACTCACTTCCCTGCCCTCTATGTTTCTCATTCCTTTGCAAACCTGGAGGCGAGCCTCCCTCGTTACCCACTGAGCTCCTGCTCAGTCTATGTTACACATGGCATACAGGGTGGCTAGCTACAACTTGAAATGGCTTGTAACACAAGTCCATTACAGGATAGGTGAACACCACAACTGCTTGAGTACGGGGCATTCCGAGTGCCCAGCCAGGGCAGGAATCAAAGCTCCCTGCTATGCTGTGCTTCATGAGCAGCACTCACTGTTTCTCTCCCACTGGTTTGCTTTTATTTGATTTTGAAAATGAGAAAATGTTCAGTTTGTTGCTGTGTCAATATTAAGTATATATTTATTGTTTTTCAGACATACATACATATATATAAATGCTATATATATATATAATGTCAACGCATGGACATATGTACAGTAGATATTTTAAAGAGCTATTTATCAAGAAAATTAAGTGTTATAAGTAAACAGAGTTTATATTTTATATATTATGTAGATAGCAAAAAAAGAAAGTGGTTAAATTATACTAGGACTTTTGGGGGTGGGGTTGGAGAAATGGGCAAGGACTGGTTCTAACATTTTAAACAGCCAAACTACTTTGTACGGAAGCTGCCTGCTGTGCCTCTCGGCTGCAACATCTGTTTGTTTCTTCTTTTAGAAGATGACGTGCATTGTTACTTTTACATTGCTTGGGGAATGTAGTTAGTTTATTCTCAGCCAACTGGTATGTGCTACTTAAAACATGGTTTCCTGCTGTTTTGCATATTTGCATTGATGGAATAAAAGGATCTTAACTGGCAAATAAAGACATAAAAGGTTGTGATCCCAGCTGTCTGTGGTCTTTCCCCACACTTGTATTTTGGGGGGCATGTGTGTGTGTAATAACCATCAGCCTGGTTTCTGGCCTGCCTGTTAAGTTCAGCATATCCGAGTAAAATACATGGGCTTTGTGCTTGGAGGTGGGGATTTTGATGGAGGGAGAGGAAGAATGAACTTTAACGCTTACTTAACACTCATATTGAAGATGTAATGTATGGCAAAGACTGAACTAGTGTTTCTTGGGGGGATGTGTCTCGAGGGGACAGCTGCTTTTGTGGCCAAAGGATACAAGTAAGTCCAATATCACAGTGAAACTGGGACTGTATATTTTTCATATATATAAAAATTTACAGAGTTGGTATATTTTATATAAAATTTACAGTGTGGTGTCATCACAGAAATGTAACATGTTAGTAACTTCTATTGTTACCACTGCAGTTATCATACTGTAAAGATGTACTGATTTATATGCACATAAAATATTCTTTATCAGTTTTAATACACATTATTTTCTTAGTCTGAAGAGAAGAAAAGCACAAGACAAGGAAGCATCAGTGTGCAGGTCTTTAGGAATTACAGTGTGATGTTTGCCTTGTCCCCATGAGTAAATCTAGTATAACCTTGCTCAGGTTTCCAGATCACCATCCCCAGCCAATCAATTAGGCACTGAATTAGAATAGGGCCAAATTTCATGGTATATCCTTTCCCATCAACTTCAGTGTAAAACAAGGCCTACTTGTCTTTCAAAGACTAAAATGTAGAAATATCTGGAAAGCAGCACCTGGGGGAGCAACTACTGTAAAGCAGTGTTGGAGGTATAGTGGGGTTATTAAAGCATTCCAGCCCACAATATATAACTGTAGAGGTAAGTGAAAATGCAAGAGCAACTATAAACATTCCACACTAATGAGGCTGCACAAGTGCTAAGATAAACATTTCCAAACCTGTGTCAGCACACTGAGACACTTAAGTGTAGATTTATGAACCCAAGTAAAAGTTCTGCTTTTAAAACAAACTGCAAAAACATAAGGGGGAAGACCTCTTGCCATTTTCGCTAGTTTTTGAAAAACCAAGGCTTCCACAATTTACCCTGGCTTGTCCTGCTTTTTTCTGGAGCCCCGATTGATTAGCAGCTATGCAGTAAAAACAATGGGTGGCTTGTAGCCATAAATACTAATCAGAAAAATGTTAAATGCATTGCATTGTTCTCTTTGGCAATGAAGAGTTTGCTGGGGCAGGGGTTATTAAAACATGCTGCTGTGCCAAAGAGAAGACGCACTTAATGCCTTAGCTATTTATTGCTCTTTGTGAGGCCAGTGGAAAGCCTGTGTTTCAGAGCTGACACAGGTGATGCCCAGCACAACAGCTCCAATGGGGTGACACAGCACAGCTTTTCCTAGAGCAGCCTTTCCTGGGTTGGAGGCTGGGAGAAGGTGCCTCTGCTCAGTGTGCTCGGGCCCATGTGCCTGTGCTGGTCACAGCTGCAGTTGCCATGTTCAACATGGAAGGAGGAAATTTCCACCAGGCATCCCCAGCAGGCTGCCCTTGGAGTCACCAGACTTGTAACCTGTATCACAGCACTGGCCTAGTCCAAGCTAAAATTCATGTCCTGCACATAATGCATTTTCTAATGTATTTTCCCTTTGGGAGTGCTCCAGCTACTGCACCACAAACCTTGGTATGCACTACATCTTTGCTTTAAAATTAATCATTGCAGCTCCACAAACAGTTCCCAAGGGGTGAGGCAGTGCTGCTGCCAAGCCCAGGGCACCACTCCTGCTTGTTCCTGCCTTCCCTAGGTACAGGCATAGGAGAATGTGTGTGGCCACCTGGTTAATGCAGTCATGGATTTAGCTGAAAACTAAAATTGTGAGGGTTTTATTAGATTAGTTTTCAGGCAAAACAATTCCCTGGTCTGAGTCACTGTCAACAGAAATTTATGCCAAATCACTCTAATAGCAGAATGTAAATAGAAACTAGTTCTGCTGACTGCCAGAAATGTGCTTTTTTTCATCAGATCAAAGAGTTGGTAGAGTAACTACAGAATAATAAGCAGGTCCAAAATAAAAGCTAATAGAGGAAAACAATTTTAAATTCTGCATGTCTCTACAAAAGGATTTGCATGTAAGCAAGTGTTTCCGAAGTGGCCCCTCCTCCAGACATAGAAGTGGTGTATATACAGGTTCTAGATAAATGTTTCACAGCCTTCTCCAGTCTGTCTTAATAACTCTGCCTTTCACAGTTAATCACATCTTGCAGACTAAAGGCTTTTATAGATTATCAGATCCCATCCAGGCAATGACAACAGCCTCTGAATGGAAACAATGTTGTCACTTGTGCAAATAAGTTTTACATGGTGTTGCAGCCAAACCTGGAAAAGATGAGACCCACTTTTCAGACTTTGAGAAGGCAGAGATACTTGGAAATTGAAATGGTGCTTGACAGGCTTCTTTATTTTCCCAGTGCTATCCCTAAATTGCTAGATTTTATATTTTAACACTCCTTTTCAGTGGTGCTAGCTATGCATCTTATGGAAGTAGCTGTGATGAAAAATGGCTTCCATTACTAGTTGTGACAAACTCTCCAGCTCAAGAAGGAAGGTAATCAGAATTGGGATAAAAAGCAGATTCAGAAGAAACCAAAACTTTCCTGAGCTCTGATGATTGACTCTATTTTGTTAATTATTAGAAACATCCCAAGCATGATTTCTGGCTTAGATCAACTTATATTTGTCTAGATCCTTTCTATGGCACACTTAGGAAGTTAGCACACAGCAGACATGATTCCCACTAAGAAAACTGCTTGAAACCTCGTTTTTGGTGATTATGAAATTAATAATGGGCATTTTGTGCCAATAGGCCTTACTGCTTAGAGGGTGGGCCTCTAAACACTTCCTCTGCTGCTGTGGATGCAGCTGAGTGTTGAGGACTGATTGGCAGAAGGGATGGATGTTGGGATTATGAAAGTTGTGTGTTAAGAAATGAGTCTATCTTTGTTGCAGTGTGAGGAAAACTGTGTTCTTTCAGCAAAACATTTTTTGTTAAAATGAATTCTTTTTCCCATTCACTTTTCTATGCATTTCGCATGCAGTTCCATGACAGCATAAACAACTTTCTGGGAGATGTCCTGCCCTTTTGGCTAACACCTGGAATTAATTCCTTTGTAGGCCTACTGTAGGACCACGGCCTCTTTGAAGAAGAAAGTCACTTGCTGAATTGACAAAGCTCCCAGCTATCCACCCATGTTTGGCAAACTTTGTACTGCTTCACACATATGAAGTGCCTTATTAACAGATCCTCTCAAAATGAGCTCTTATGATTATTCCCATTTTGCAGCTGTGCAGCTGGCAAGGTGAAGGCAGAAGTGAAACTGGTGAGATCACTCTCTAATGATTTTTTTTTACTTGTTTTTAAGGCAGATTTTGGTAGGATTTTCCTCCTTTCATGGTGAAGTGGTCAGAACTATTTAGCTTTATAAAATGATATTTATATTCTTTACTGGGCAGATGGTGAGACACTGCCTTGGGTTGGGCAGAGAAGCCCCATCACTGTCACTATTCAAGGCTAGGTCGGATGGGATATGGAGAAACCTGGTCTAGTGTAAGGTGTCCCTGCCCATGGCAGGGGGATTGGAATTAGATGATCTTTAAGGTCCCTTCCAACCTAAACCATTCTATGATTGTATGAATTTAGTACTGGAAGATTTGAAATTACGGTTAATATTTCTGTTTATAACAGGATCTCACTGGCTTCACAAAGAAGGTAGATCTCATTACCTTCACCTTGTCTTTTGAAAATTAGAGATGAATGGCAACCCATGCTGCTCAAGGCCATGCAGAACAAGTCTACGACAGCCAGATCCACATCTTGCTGCTTTAATTTCTAGTTCCCCTTAAATAGTTCTCAAACCTAATATAATTCTCATTCATTATAATTAAGATAATAAGTCATATATAATTAATGCCTAATATGCTGTTACAGTTTGTGAATACCAAATAAGCTGGGGTTGGCTGCACAGTTTGTGTTCATATTAATCTATTTAGAACAGTGCTAGCAGCACCAAAGCATATACCAGCAGCTATGTGAGTACACATTGTGCAGTTCCATCTATGGAGAGGAAGGTGAGGCTGCACTCTCCATGAACTGATTTTAAAACCAAGCTGATAAAATTAGCATCAGATCAATGTGCTGACCTGAAAATCATTAGAATAACCAATCAGGTAGCACAAAGCTGCACTTCTGTTATGTTTTGAGAAAGGATGTTAGAGCCTGCACCCTATAGCTCACAATGCTCAGCTTGACAAGGATTTCTGGCCTGAAATGCTTCAGGAACATCACTTTCAGTTCTCAACAGCAAGTTCTCTATGATAATGGCTGCAGATCATTGTTTTTAGAGGCAGATGACAATCATGCTGGTGTAATTCGGAAATTGGTGGGGTGAACTGTTCTGGGATTTTTACAGCTTTGCATTAAAGCAGGATATTGACAGCACCTCTAAACAACACAGGAATGCAGACCTAGAAGGCTGACAGAAAATGACCATCAGTAGAGAGGGGGAGATTATGTCTAGTCACAAAATAAATAGCTATTCACCAGCTTTACAGCTTGTCTTCATATATTAAAACAAGCCTGCAAACCATGACTGATATAATTTTGAGTAATTAATTAGTTGCTGCTCAATCCTTTATGGATGCACTAGCAAAGCCCTCTGAGCTTCACTGAGATCAAAAGCCTGCTTGTGCACAGGGCTGCCCTCCCCCTGGGCAGGCAGGCTCCTGAAAGAAAACGATTAAGTGACAAATTATTCTTTGGAGGTACAAGTGCTGTGTCTGCTGGGTTGCTTTGGTTGGATCCACTCCTTTCACCCTTCCATCAGTGGTCCCAGTGAAGCTGCTGGGCTGGGCTCCTGCCTTTGAGCCTAGGCAGCAGGGTGAGGCTATGAATTCGTTTCCATTGCCGAACCTGCCGGCAGCTACTTGGGTGTTGTTCTTGGCACAGGTTGTGGCCGAGGAGGGTAGAAATGGGGTGCAAAGCTTAATCATAAAATATTTTGGGTTGGAAGGGACCTGTAAAGCTCATCTAGACCAATTCTCCCACAGAGAGCAGTGATACCTTCAACTAGATGAGGTAACTCACCCCATCCAACTTGACAATCAGTGTTTTCAGGGATGGGGCGTGCACCACCCCTGTAATCAGGGATACTTGGTTGAGTGAGGAAAATAGAATTCAATCATCATATGCAGCTTGCTACCTTGAACTGGCTTCTGGGCACATTTGTGGCTTTGGTAGAAAGAGAAAAATTGCAACGACTGAAACCCATTCCTAATTTCTACTTAGTTTTGCATTTTGTTGCAGATACCCGCATACTTTTGCCTCGCCTTTAACCCTGTATAGGGATCACAATAACTATACCTTATCCAAATAGCACAACTCTTCACTGGACTGCTCAAGATGTCTTATTTAATTTTCCCACTGTCCTTAAACAGACCAACCTTTGTCTCATTGTCACTTCATTTTTCTGTTCTCAATGAAAGAGTAATAAACCCGAGATAATGTTATTTGGAACTGTTTATTTGTTACTGTGTAATGCCCCAAATGTGCCATGCTCATTGACAGCACAAAGCTGTGTTTGGTGCTATTTAAAAACTTGCAAGCCTTTTTCAGGCAGAAATGGCAATCTTAACGCAGCTACTAATCAGGTTGGTAGAAGAATTATTAGGGCAAGCACAGCTGAGGTTACACAACAAATCAAAGTTATGACTAGAATCCAGAAGACATCATTCTAAAAAAATTGCTAACATAATCTTAAAAAAAACCGCTGTACATTTGGAGCAAGCAACAGAAGTTGGATATTTCCTTCATAATTGTCTTGCAGTTTCTGTATATCTTTGCAGACAAAACCATGTCACCTCTGAAGAGCAATCTTTCTTTAGCAGAATGAGAAAACACAGAAGTAGGACACATTTGAACTCAGATTTCCAAGTTCAGCCACTCCTCTTGCTATTTTCAGCCCGGTAAGCCTTTTCCTTGCTGTCATGTGTGGATGCCTGCTCATGATTACAGGGACAGTGTTTGGTCTGCCTGGAGACAGACTTGCCTGTTGTGCCTCCATGCTAAAATGAAAGGCTGAATTTCCCTTTGATGCCAAACAGCTTTATCATTTTTTACCTTGGAGTGTTATATTTTTTTCCATCTGACCTCAACAAGGAATTAAGATGTGAATATTAATAGTGCCAACATTTGCATTCTTCTCTCAGGTAGAATGTAAACAGCAGGGTGATGCTATTTTGGCCAGGAAACGGGGCCAGGCTTTTCCACATCTGCCAATCTTCATAATGAAAAGGTTATGTGAATGTATAAGTAAATTGTCCTTTCCATTAACACAGCCCTACCCTCCATCTGGAAATATTCATGCTTCTGAAAAAAACACGATATGATAGTTTAGAAAAGCTGAAGTGACCCAGCTTCTAACTTCTTTCCTGAACATCAATCATTTCCTATTATGACAAGGGATGGTGCATTAGCAAGCTGGAATCACTGAATCTGATACACTGTGAAGATATTATCAGACAAGTGTCTTTTTTTTTTTTTTTAATACATCTTCCACCAGTTTACAGCAAATGAAACCCACACGAAAACTTCACTTATTCTTTATATGTTATGTCCTTGTGTCATAATGCCATACAAATATGGACCTCCATAATGTAAAATTGACATTTCATTGTTTTGCATTTTCCCCCTTTTTTGAGAAATTCACATAACAAGGTGTGCTTCTGATCTGTAATTCTGATCCACTGATAGGTAAGTCACACAGGTAAGGACAGATTGACTGTCCAAGAGCAGCACATTGTTCACAGAAAATTAGTGCGGCTTTAACAGCAAAAACATTAATGAAGAAACACAGGCACAACACAGTTCATATTTTGCAATAAAATACGTTAACAATGCCTGTTTGGCTTCCTTCTCATGTGACCCTTTATGTCAGTGAGTAATTCACTTGAGCAATATAAAGATATCAGTACAAAATGAAGCACAGTAATACTCATAGTCACAGATAAAAACAAGAGATGCAGTGTGCTAGCAGGGTACTAATTCATTCGGCTCTGCTATCTCAGATAATCCCAAGCCAATTCCAAACATGCTTCCCTTTTATCTTTTATGTGTGCTACCTTTTCTGATGTTATTGCAATTTAAAAGAATTAAATGTTTAGGTTATCGTGATTTGGATAAATGCCTGGTTATGTATTATTGATTAATGACGTATTAATCAATTTTATTATACACACAGTCCTCCACTTGGCTGACACTAGCAGCTATAAATGATTAAATTCTGCTTTCATTTTCAGTGGCAAGAAAGAGATTTTGTCAACAGGAATGAAGATACTTTATGTCCCTAGGCACGGGAAAATAAGGTTATTATTCGGTTTATGAAAATATAAAATATTTTAAATTAAATATTTAAGTCATAAGCCACCTGTATGCTTTACAACACTGAGTTACAGCATATAACTGAGTCACTTGGCAAGTGCAGGTGGATGTAGAAGGGCAGTTAAAAGGTAAAAAGGCTGTTAGAGTAACAAAGTCCAACTCAAAAAATAGGTTAGTCATCTTTGGTTTGCTGTGGATGTGTCACCACATAATAACTGTTGTAGTCAATAGCAGTTCATGCTCAACCTACGCTTTTAATTTCATTTGTGTTTTAAAAAATCTCAAATTCTTTAACTCATTTACCACTGACTTAACTATTTATGTAATATTTACAACTGATCTCACTATAACCTATTATGTTCGAAAGAGGCACCATTAAGAAAAACTCTGTGTATAAGAAGCTTTCTATATATGGGGTTTAGAAACTATACTAGGGGAAGAACGTTCATTTTCTTTTTTTTCAGGACAGGTGTTGATTTTATGCTGTATTTTTATGCAACTAAATATTTCAGAACCTAATTTTGTTTAGGCATTTTTAGCAATGGCATACCATTCTGTTAACATTTTCTATCTCCTCTACTATAAATTAGTGCTAAAATAAATTGTGTTAGCTTCAGGCTTCCTCAGAGCACCACTATAACTATGTAATAACTCTTTACAAGGCCAGCAATGAATGGTTGAAAATTACACGACATTTAATTTCGGTAGCTGCTTCCCGAATCGTGTGGTACTGGTTAGCTCCCAAGACTACGGAACAGCTCTCATCCCTAGACAAGTGCCATCTATCGATAAAAGATATATTTGAGCTGAGGAAGCCCCAAGTGACCTAAAATGGAACCAGCCTGCCACCTGCTGCTGAGCGGAATTATTTCAAGATTTGCTGGGCTTTGTACTGCGCAACAAAAAACATACTCCTGTGTGAGCTGGGTTTGACAAAAGCCTTGCCCATTCTGCAAGAAGGTGTTTTCTCCATGGCTACTTCGAAAGCGTGGGGCAAGATTAAAATAATGGGATGTTTTGTGCCTTTGAAAATAGGCCCCATAAACTCAGCAGCTGCCTTGTCTTCTCTCTCTGCCACTGTGGAGGCCACAACTTGAGGTTTGTGCCCAGTTCTGGGACCCTCAATTCAGTAATTGATGCTGAGGTGCTGGAGCAGGTCCAGAGAAAGGCAACGAAGCGGGGAAGGCTCTGGAGCACAAGTCCTGTCAGGAGCAGCCGAGGGAGCTGGGGGTGTTGAGCCTAGAGAAAAGGAGGCTCAGAGGGGACCTGATCACGCTCTACAACTCCCTGCAAGGAGGCTGTGGACTCCTAGGTGGGGGTCAGCCCCCTCTCCCGAGTTTCAGGTTGGACATAAGGAAGAATTTATTCACAGAAAGGGTGTCTAAACATTGGAATAGGCAGCCCAGAGAGGTGGTGGAGTCACTGTCTCTGGAAGTGTTTAAGTAAAGGTTGGACTTGGCACTCTGGTCTAGCTGACAAGGTGGTGTTTGGTCAAATGTTGGACTCGATGATCTCAAAGGTCTTTTCCAACCTAACTGACTCTGTGATTCCAGCACTTCAAAATCCTGCTGCAGCTAAATGAGGCACTCGATGGCCTCGTTCAAGTTTCTGCTCCTGGAAAGGGGCTCCGAGCTGAAAGCTCCGCTCCTGCTGCGAGCAGCAGCCCGGTCTGTGCCATGGCAGAGAATCGCTGCCAAGGTCCCACAGACAAACATCACAACAACTGCGAAAGTACCCTAACCCCGAATCAAAATCACACTACTAGTCTGATGTCCCCCAGTTTTGGCAACACAGGTTGATTTTTGAGGCTTCCAGCAGCGAGACGTAGGTCCTTATTTGTTTTGAGGGGCGGGATATTTAGCACCCAGTACGTGGATACCAAGCGCCTCGCCTCGTGATTCACTCGCTCACAAGCGAGTAAATCTCGGTTTTGCGAAAGGCAATTCGCTTCCCAGAGGTCCCTCTAAGTAACGCGTCCCTGGAGTCACCGCGAATGGGGGCAAAAGCGCCGAGCGCGCCCTTTATTACCGCAAACACCGCGGCGCAGCCCTCAGCGCGCCCGCGCCATGCGGGCAGGCGGCTCTGAGGGATGGATGCCCTTTGAGGGCGGAGGGATCGAGCTGCGGTGTGGCGGGGAGAACCGGGTGCGTGATCGACCGGGTGACCCCGACAGGCTGCGGGACGCCCATAGCAGAACCCGCGAACCCCAAACAACCCCAGCACGGCGAGCCCAGCACAGCGAGCCCAGCGCGGCCACCCCAGCGCTCCGCCCGCCGCCGGGGCGGGTTCGCGCATGCGCAGCGCCGCGGCCGCGCCCGCTGCCCGAGGTGCCGGGGGGCGGCGGGGGCAGCGCGGCCCGGCCCGAGCTGCCGGCCCGGGTGCTTCGGTCCCGTGCCCGAATGTGCCCTGGTTTGCCTCTGGGACTGTGACGGAGGCCGGGAATTGAGCCCCGAGGTACGGCCGGGCGCGGGGAGCCTCCGGCAGGGCCTGCGAGGGAAGGGTGCTGGGTCGGGGGCAGAGCGCGGCGGCTCCGCAGCCCGGGCCGGTGCGGCGCTGCCGCTGCTGCTGTGACGCTTAATGGCACCGGGAAAGCCGCCGGTGAGGCCGAAAATGCTGTAATTGAGGATAGGACGAGTTAATTGCACACTTCTGTACAGCACACTTCCAATGAGCTGGCTAAGGATTTGTTTTCCCGTTTTCTTTTTCCCCTCTATTGAAGACAGATTGGAATGCTAGTCACTTAATAACATTGTGAGGGAGGAAACAATCTTTCTCCTCTTACCACTGAGTAAATAAAATGTACTGCTGTTAAAGTGCTAGTTTAAAATTATTAAAATAGTGTTCCTGGCTATTCCTGGTCCTGCTTTTATTTTTCAAATTATGATTAATGTTCCTGTTCTACGTCTGTCCTGTCATTTTTCCACAAGCGGTCTGGGCTAGACGTGTGTTTGGTTGGTTTGTTTGTTTTTAACTATTTTAGCACTGTGATCAGTGGATCCTTAAATGCACCATACATGAATATCACAGTCATTTTCTTGAGGATGGTGCAGGGCTGGAACGTGTTACAAGTAATATTTATTCATTTTTTTCTCCGGTTTTGAAATAATATTTGATCTATCTCAGAAAGCACTAATTCAGTCACAGAGGAGAGAGAATTGATTGATAGAGAATTGAACTGAATTGAAATGTCATTTACAGTTGTCATGACACACAAAGCACTCATTGGAATTTACCTTTGTTTCCACTACAGGGATGGGACATTTGTTTGGTTATAGTGCTGGAGCAGCAAGCTGAAGGCTGTGACTGTTACAACAACATGAACATTTACTTTGTATCTACAACTTAACAAGAAATTTACACGCCCAGCCTTATTCACCCCTGTGCCCCTGAGGCCGACTCTGGCTTGTCCTTGCTTCTGATTACCTTGCCTGGTGAGTAGGAAACCTAGTAAATTTACTTACATGGGCAACAGTTCTACTTGAGTAGGGTTTTCATAGTCAAAATTTTGCCAGACTTGTAACTGTAATTTTTATGTTGGTTTTGAAGTACAGGGTATGGCATAAAATACTTAAGTGGTTCTCCCACAATTTTTTAAAAAGCTTTTTGAAATTTAGCATAATTTACTATATGAATAATTTTTTTAAATCCCTAAATTTTGTTTGTAAAGTTGGTATCTTTAGACCTTGTTTAGAATAAATTACATTTATAATTGCTTATGCTAGTGTGTGACCAAAAAAATCTTGGAAGATTTTAATATTTTGTAGGGTTTATTAATACTGTAGAGACATAGGCTGTAAATTTATATCAGTGTGCAAAATTACTTGATCGTAAAGCAATAGGAATGTATTCTTGTAAGTCTTCAGAGGAATTTATTGTTTCTCCATAAGGAATCAGTCATGGCTGATGACTCTCAGAGAAACTTCCGCTCAGTGTATTATGAAAAAGTGGGATTTCGTGGAGTTGAAGAAAAGAAGTCCCTGGAAATTCTGTTAAAGGATGATCGTTTGGGCAAGTTGATTTCCCTATTTGCTCTATTTTTTGGTGATTAGGGACTGGGGAGGGAGTAATAAAAAATATTTGCCTACTGTGCTGAATATTTATTTAAGTTTTGCATCTTTTACCAATAATACTTCAGTTAGTGCTAGCAGACCTTTGATTTTCAAAGACCTGGAAATCTGATTTTAAAAACTATTAAAGGTTTGCCAGCTTGCTTGTTTTTTTTTTTTTTCTTTCTCTCATTCTCTGTGCCCAGAAACTGAAAGATTTTTAGGGAAAGCAATTTTAATCTGAGAATGCAACATCGCATGCTGTCAATTCCATCTGACTTCAAAGCAATGAAGATGTTATTGCTGTTGGTCCCTGAGGAGTGCCACGTCTCTGACAGAAAGATAAATCTTGTCCCTTTAAAAATGGCCTTAATTGTTTTGACAGTGATGTGCTTTACAAAATGCCTATAAAATTGGTCCCGTTTCTTCCTGATGAAACCTGGAGTGGTTTTACTGTAAGTCAGGCCAACATGAAAGCAGTGTAAACATTTTTTGATAATATCTGGTGAAATAGGGAATTTCAATCTGCAACTAGAGTTTGTCATATTTAGCTGGGTCAGAGATACAAACCTGTTTATAACCATATTTAAATTTGTCCTGAATATTTTTTCTTTTAATTTCTTTACAGATATTGAGAAGCTTTGCACATTTAGTCAGAGGTTTCCTCTTCCATCCATGTATCGTATACTGGTGTGGAAAGTACTTCTAGGTATGAATCATAACATGGAATATAGAATGTAGGAAGGTGCAATTTTTTTTTCCTTTTTGTCTTTGAAGAAGTAATGACAGGATTATTCTGTATTACCTTGCCTATTGGTATATATTTAGCCTACTTTTGTGTACACCTTGGATGCACAATGGCAATTATAAAACAAGTTTTTGAGAACTTTGCTGAAATATGCCTAGGAGAGTATATTTCTGTATTTAACTTTGTAACACTATCCAAGTACATTTATGAAATGGATTTGAAATGTGGGTTATAAGAAGTCTTCGATATCTGATAAGATATTCAGTTGTGCTCCTGAAATAACAGTTAAGTTGAAGTAAAGATTGATTTTAAACTGGGTGAAGCATGGAATACATGTTTATTCTAAAGAGAGGCTTTGTGTTCTGCCAAATATTGGTTTCTTATGGTTTTTGCTGCTGGATTGAATTGTATTTGCCAGTAGATATTGCCAAGAAGATACAAGACTGAAGACATGTTAATGGTATCCCCAGAAACTGTAAAAACCATAAATAGATTATATTTTCCTAGAAGTGCACTAGTCAGATGACTAATTCAAAAGTACTAATGACTTTACACTAACTGGTCGAGTACATTTGTTGACTAGATGCAAGATAATGTCCACTTGAAGACAGGAGGGGTTTTAAAAAATCTTAATTTTTTAATTAATTGCTTCCCCCTCAGTTTTTTACGTTTTGAAAGTTATGGTTTCATATTCCTGATTATGTGGATTTGTAAGCCTTTTTTTAGCAAAGGTAGTAAATTAACAGTGCACAGAAGGGGCAAGATCTAATTACAAAGCTTGAAGTTCTTGGTGTTGAACTTACAATGCAGTCCTACTTGATAAAAAGCTCTGCCATTAAAAATATTACTGTACCCTGAGCACTAGTGAAGTAGTCAGCATCCTTTAAAATATTAGTAGTGAGAAATACAGCATAGCAGTTTTGGACAAGCAACTCAGTACAGAATCCTTCAGCCAGCATTATAATAGCAAAATACATCTCTTTGCAAAATTGTGGCTCATTGCAGAGCCAGGTCTTGGGCTGTTTTAGATAAAGGATCTGTGAATCATATGATAACACAAACATCTTCTGAATCAACTGCATGGAAAATTATACTGGTTCTAAAAAATATTTTATATTTTAAACCCAGAGTGATTCATTTCACAGCATGAAGTTTTTTCAGGGGAAGTTTAGGTTGGATGTCAGAATAAGGAGTGGTTTGGCACTGGAACAGGCTCCCCAGGAAGTGGTCACAGCACCAAGTCTGACAGAGTCCAAGGAGTGAACTCTGCTCTCAGGCACATGGTGTGGTTTTTTGGAGTGGTCTTGTTAAGGGCCAGGAGGGGGACTCAATGGCCCTTATGGGTCCCTTCAAACTCGTGATATTCTGATTTCAAATATTCATACTGTTATTTTATGACATACCTTGGGTGAACAGAGGTTCAGGGATTTTTCCTTACACTGCATTTCAGTGTTAACAGTTGTTAGAAAACCTGGTATTGAGAAGGGCAGTGCAAAATATTTCTCCCTAAATGGTCAGAACCACAGCCCAGTCCATTTCTGGAAGGAGGTGTTATGTGACCTCTAAATAATGTCAATAATTTAAGAAAAGGAAGTCTGTCCTGTCAACAAAACTCTCTCAGACATGTATCAAGGCTTGCTGATGTCCCAGGTGATGTGGTGTGTGAGCAATACCTCTGTTACCTTCCTGTTCAAGGATGACTCATGATGGTTTCCAGGCACCCCTCTGTTGTTTCAGCTTCATTTTGGCTGCCTAAGGTTGTCCTCTGTGTTTGAGGAGGGCAGTTGGCAGTATGTACATACAGTTATGATGTTGACTCTCTTTTGACATATTGTGAAAAATGTCTTGCTTTCTTCCAGCTTTTGAAATGCAGACAGGTTTGCAGCTGGAAAAGAAAAGATAATTTTCTTCTGATGTGCTTGTTCCTCAACTCGGCCATTTCATGGTGTAACACTTGGCAGGAGTATTTTTTTCTTTAAATGAGAGGTAAAAAGAGCAGGTAGCTTGTTTCAGCTGACTTTTGAAAAGTACTTTGTTCTCATGGGTTTCTACACTGGGAAAGATTCTGTTCCTTTAGCGACAGAGAAATGGCTTTTTTTGCCTAGGTGTGTATATGTTTTTATTTCTATTGGAGTCTGTGACTGTTTTATTGTGAAAATCAGTGCATGGCAAGACTCTTGAGTAAGGGGAGGGACTAAGTGAAATGGTAAGCATATCTTCTGGAATTGCTGTGTAATTTTCTTGGCCTTTTTACTTAGATACTTTTAATTTTTTTTTCTCTCAGAAAAATAGAAAAGATATTTGTGTTCTGCTAAGAAAATTACAAATGTTACTTTACAAGTGGCTATGTGACATTCTTAAATTTTAATCTTTAATTGGTTCAACTGATTGATTTGGTTTTTGAATGTCATTTTAGGGAGAATTAATCTCTGATACAGTGAGTAAAGACTTTTCTGGCAGTAAAGTAATTAATACTGCAGTGAACAGTGTCTGCATTAGTTAATTGCATATATATATATATATCCTCTGTCATTTCAGACAAAGTGTAGAATTTGAGAAAATGAGCAGCTAATGTATATAAAAATCATTCTACACTGACTTTGTTTTCAAAAAAAATGGAAACTGGGCACAAATACACAACTAATACTGTACTGAAAACTAGACGGGTATAAAAATTAACAAGTAGGACTCCTCCTTACAAATGTTTATATTTTTTCTTTTAAATTTTTAATTAATTTTTTTTTTCAGGAATTATTCCTCCTCACCACGAATCTCATGCTTTGGTGATGAAGTACCGGAAGGAGCAGTACTGGGATATTCACCACGCTCTTCGTGTGATTCGGTTTATTAATGATTCTACCCCACAGGTTGATGTTTTTCTCCGCATACATCAGCTGGAATCAGGAAAATTGCCTCGAAACATAGCTTTTCCATTGGTCAGTGGTGATTTTAACAGTCTTTTAAATACATTACTTTATTGAACTTGAAACTGTAAACCAGTGAGAAACTGAACTGCAGGTCACCTCACAAATGCTTGTTGATAGACCAAGTAAGGTGAATGGAAAAGAGAGAAGTACTAGTATAAAATAAAGAATTTTAGTCAAAGTGCTTTTCTCTCTTCTTTCCCCTAAGTACTTACGTAAGATTTTATGCCTTAAAATCTCTTTTGGGCATTTTTCCTGCTAGATTTCAAGACTTTTGTACTCTAGTGCACATCAGTTTCTTTATAGCACTGACATGAAAATCATCTCATTGTAGCTCATAGGTTCTTATGTTCCTGGAACAAGGGTAATTCAGAGCCTGTACAAGCAATGACTTAAGCCAAGTTACAGCAAATATTTAAGTTATTTGGTTTTAAATCTAGACTTTGGTGTACTGTCCTCCTTTTTTCTTAGTCTGAACTGACCTGGGCTTCTGTCAGGTAATGCACATACTCTGCTGTTGACAGTGTACACCCATATGGTTAAACAAGGCTGTGTTTTGATGGTAAATTGGTAGTGTGATGATAAAAGCAATATGTGGTTCTTTCTTTTTTTTCTGTGAAATAGGAGATGAGGAAAGGAGCCACAGAGCTTTCTAAGTGGATTTCATCCTGTAGTTAATTTATTTGTATTCACTCTAGCCTAGCTTAATTTGTAATTTTTCATCTGTAATTACAAATTTTGTAATTTTATATATGTAATCACATAAGTACTTAAAGAAAAGATCAAAATAAAAACAGGTTCAAGTCAGTATGGAAAATTCAGTAATATTTAGAATTGGAGGATTACCTGCAGCATTCTCTGATCAGAGGAGGGAATGTTTTCATACCCTTACCATTTCCTAGGAATGTGGCCATCCTACCCTGCAAATTTCCAGTAGTGAAATTTCCTTGATCTTGGCATGTGATGCAGTGGGCTGAAAATTCCTCCCTTCTAGAGCAGTCTTGCCTTTTGAGCAATTGTTTTGTTGGTGCATCCCAGAGCTGCTCTCAGGACTGCAGTGAGGTTTCCTAGTGATGGTGTTTAGCAGAGCCCCAATCATTAGTCCTGTCACTAAGTCAGGTTTGTTCGGCTGCTGCAGAAAGCATTTGTTCTCTTTTCAGTGCAGTCACCGTCCCCTTAAACTTATGAGAGGTTACTCTTGATGGTAATGCAGGTGTTTTATTGTAGAGGCAGAGGGAGATAAAGAGATGTCAGATTGATCTAAATATTTTGAAATGTTTGAGTAACAAACAGACGTCTGATAAGTGCTTTGTGCATGTGAACACAGAGAGTTCAAGTAAGGATATGTTTGTATTGGAGCAGTCTGTGTGGCAGAGACATAATCCCAGTAGTGTTTAGGACTCTCTGTACACTGAAGCATGTTTTGGTTTTAAAAGCGAGAAAAGTCTTACTTGCTGTGTTTTAATAGATATCTGTCATCATCATGCAGCTGCTGCCTGATGTCTTGTTTAGGAACATCAGAACAGCTTTTTGTATATGTTGATTCCTGTTTTTTTCCCCAAATAGCAGAGAAAAGGAATAAAATAATAATATAAATCAGAATAGTCCAATACTTCTCTGTAGATCAATTTTTTCTCTTTGTTTTTCAGGAACCTGAAGATGAAGTGTTTCTTGCTATTGCTAAAGCAATGGAGGAAATGGTAGAGGATCCTATAGAATGCTATTGGCTTGTCAGTTGCTTTGTAAATCAGCTGAACAGCAAGCACAAAGATTCATTACAACAGCTGGTAAGGAAAAGGAATTTTTTTTTCTTTTTGCAAGGAGAAGCATAATACAAGGAGACAATTGGAGAATCAGAAGTGACACCCTTGGACTCTATTCCACCAGCTACTTTGAGAACAGGGGAGGAGTGCTTTTTGCATTGTGATTGTGCTGCCCGGTCTAATGTAACATTAAAAATGGTTTTTGTTTGCTACATGGTAATTTTCAATTGCCCTTTTTGTCTAAAGATTACATTGTATCCAGTTGAATTACATGTCTCACAAATTGGTCACTTAAGGATTTTCTTTAAACAATTAAAAATGTCAAAAGTGAAGAACAGCTTCATGTATATCTGCTACCTTCTAGGCTGCATCTCTGGCATTCATATGCTGCTCATTGGATGATAGACAAAGTACAGTTTTGCTTTATAAATGGAGCAGAGTACTCTGTCTTCAGAAAAACAGTATGTTGTAAATCAAATTATAATAAAAAGTGGGGTAGATTTTTGTAGCACTGTCAATTTAAATTCTATCATAGAATATTAATTTTGAATTTCTGTCTTACTGATTTATGAAATTAAAGTTTGATTTTAATGTGTATTTATGAAAATGATAAAAGTTCTTGTAATTCATCAAATGGCCTTAACAGATAAGAAGCTTTTAGTTAACAATATCCTAAAAAGTAAAAATATCGAGTACATGAGCACCAGCAATTGCTGAATAGAAAGTTGCAGTGGAAAATTATCCCTGCCCTTGTTAGTTATTTTGGAACTAAGAAATAATTTTTAAACCTACCTCCTGTTTCTGTGGCTAGTACATTCAACTATAGTACATTCAACTATAACAGTTGAAAGGAGAAAAGATTATTTTTAAAGTGTGTGTTTGTATGATGTGATGTAAAGAGTGCCAAGTGTCTCCCTCCCTAATTTTTTTTTGTAACACAATCAATGTGCCAAGACTTAGTAGGTGAGAATATTGGCAAAGGAAGTGTTTTCTGCCTTTGACAGTTGAGGTCCTTAACAGTTTGCCTAACTATGACAAAGCATATAGGTAGTCAAGAATTTATGAAAATATCTACTGTGTTACATTAAAATTGAAACGAGATGAGAAAATTATCCACATGTTTATGCCTTAAATACTTCAGGTTTTTAAACAATAAATCAGTGTCCAGCTTTTAATGGGTTGCACAGGGAATTGCTCTCAGAATTGATTTTTTTGGATTTTGCTGCATTATGTGTAGATATTTTTTGATGTGTGCTAAGGCGATTAGGTTTGAGGTGCATGAAACTCAATTTTACTTGTGAAGGTAGCAGTAATTACTGCATGTTTAATCTGCATTGCTGGGAGCTCTGAAGCCTGTCCTTGCACTAGGGAATACTGCATATCTTGGAAGTTCTGGTAGTGGTCAGCAATTTCAGGAAGCTGAGGTTGTTTCTTTGGTTAAGTACATAATTAGTTAATTGAAAAAGTCAGTAACACCTGTATTTTGGAACTACTAATACAATGAAGATACATTATTTTAATATGTTACATTGATCCAGCTGAATGGTTAAGACAGTGCTTGTCTTACAGTGTGCATTAACTATGAAAGTATTCTGATGTGAGTTACCTAAAATTTTCTAATTCTTTCTCAGCCAAAAATGCTGGAGCAGTATTTGAACATCGAAGATAACAGACTACTGATGCATCTGAAGACATGTGCTGCAATGAGCAAACTCCCCTATGATCTTTGGTTTAAAAAGTGTTTTGCAGGATGTTTACCTGAGTCCAGTTTACAGAGGCAAGTTCTTTTTCATTTCTTTCTGTTTGTAACTGCATAGTAATTTCAGCTTTCTGTCATCACTAGCAGGCAAAGAGCTTTCCATATGTTATCTTTAAGATTATGGTGTTAGCTCTATTGCTAACTTGGGAATGATAAAATTGGATTTAATTCCTCTTGTTACTGATGCGAGATAATCAATCTCTGTGTGATCGTTTCACCCACTAAAAATAAAGAGAATGGAGCTAAGTATACCAGCTGATTCTGTAGAACACTTAGTGCCTCCTAGGATACAGAACTCCAAACCCTCTGTCAGTGTTACATAGCTGGATGGGAGTCAGCTTTTGGGCTTTTTGACAAAAATCTGTATGTAGGGAGTGACTGTAATACTGTATTAGTGTTAGATGAAAAAGATTTTGGGAATGTGTATGGGTTTTGGCTGGGATAGAGTTAGATTTCTTCAGAGTAGCTGGTATAGGGCTGTGTTTTGGAACACAGGGATGTTTTAGTTCCTGCAAAGCAATGCTTACAGAGCATCATTCTGCTCCTCAGCAGCAAGGAGGCTGGGGGTGCACAAGAACATGGCTGGGAGGGGACACAGCCAGGACAGCTAACTGCAGTTGACCCAAGGGATATCCCATTCCGAGTGGGGTCACTCAGCAGTTAAGCTGAGGAGGAGGTTGGCAGGTAGGAGCATTTGCCTGGGGACTTGCTGGCCATCAGTCGGGGTAGTGGGCAACTATTCTCAGATGCATCACTTGTCTCAGGTTTTATTTTCCTCTTTGTTATGTTTTTCTTCTCACACTTTTTCGAAATGATTACTTCTTTTTAATTATGAAACTTTTTTTCTCCACCCACAATTTGTTTTTTACTTATACCCTTCCAATTTTTCCCCCATCCCACAGGTGGGGGTAGTAAATGAGTGGCTGTCTGCTGCTCAGTTGCTGGCTGGGGTTAAACCATGACAGAGTGTTTATTATAAAATGTACTAGGGCAAGTTGAATTTTATAAAATTAATGAAAATGTGGATTATATCAGGATTCTACATTTACGAATAGGTTGTTGAGCTTTTAAAAGGGAAAAATTCTCGTGCATGACACTTCACTGAAGGGCTTTTGAAATTAAGCTTGTATGATTTCCCTAATTCTGCTGCCTGAGAACTCTTAGAAAGCAGGAAATTCAAGCTCAATGTAGAGAAACATCTTTCTGCATTGATAGAATTGCTGATAGCTGAACAGGATGTGGCACAGAGAAAACAATGGTGTCGTTTTCAGCTGTCTGAAAACTTTGAGAAGTAACAATGTTCAAGAGAAACTTTACTTAGAGGTAATCACAGGACTTCAATGGCTAGAATAGGAACCTAGCGTGAAAACAGTGCTTTGTAAATTGCTTTGTAGAAAATGCTTTTATGGTGGTAAAGTTGGTAATAATCTGAATAGTGGATGCAGTGTTTGTTTATCTGGGACTTCATATTCCATGGACGAAAGTGGAAAATGGCTGTTTTAAAAAAATGTTCTGTTTACCTTTACAAGAACAAGAAGATTTTAGGGAACAAGCTGTAAAATTAGAAATCACGCTCTCTGCTCTTGTTGGACCATGGTCTTTGAGGTTCTGTAGGTTTTTTTGTTGCCAAGGATTATGTTTGAGAGAAGAATACATTTTGTGAAGGATTGAAACCTTTAGGTGCAACAAGGTTATTGTTATATGGCAAGTTCTTCTCATCAAGTGCCTATAAGGCTACAAAATATTCTTGTCTGCTTACTAATTGTGTCTGATGTGGTGGTTGAAAGTTTTTACTGCTTCTGTGACTGCAGAAATTATGTAAGCATGCATAGTATAGGATGTTTGTTACAGTTTAGAGCTTAGAGCTCATGTGATTCAATTTTGCTACTGGATCTTATGGCTGTAGACAAGAGCTGAGGGAGGAATTTGTATCAGAGCAGATTTGCTCTTGGAAGATGAAGGTAATTTTTTTTTAATTCCTGTTGAAAATTGAAACTTAAATGGATCAGTGTCATCCTGATGGTGTAAAAGGAAAAATCTAGATGAAGAATTTTGATTTCGTATTTCATCTTGCAAGAATATTTGGCTTCAAATGTCTACCATTTTGAATTAGTCTTATTTACATGAAATATTTTGTCTAGTCAGTATGCATCTTTAACATTTCCATATGCTGTTTTGCCTTACTGAAATAGAATATTTTGATTACCTGAAATTTTTTAATACTTCCCCCCCCCCCCCCCCCGCCCCTTCCCCCCCGGAAAAGGTTGAAAAACTGGCCTTTTGTATCATGGTGGAATAAAAACAAATTTCAATGTTGGCATTTCTGATGGCAGAACAACCCCTTTTCCCAACAGTTCTTGTGGGAACATGATGAAATTGCACTTTTTCTTGGCAGTTTAGGTTTGTGAATTATTCAGTTGTAATCATAATGGCCTTATTCGCTGAGGAAAAATAACATACTTCATGGGTGGTATGTGACAGATGAACTTAATTAATGCTTGGAGATTCAGTTTGGATTAGGATCTAGAAGCCCCAGTGCTTATCTGAAATGCATCCAAAAGTCAGTGTTGAAACTGCTGAGGTTTGAAGGTCTCCAGTTCTCCTGTGAATTTTACTTACTTACTTGTCAAGCGAGAGATTATCTGAACACAGTCTTTTATGATTTATTTTCACTTATGATTTAGCACTGCAATTCTTACAGAGGCTGCTTGCTTTCTATGAACTGCAGTCTTCTCTGTCAAGCAGATAAATCTAAAATTCATGGGTTTGTTTGTTTTCTGAGGTGTACAAGACTTGTATGTGCTGTGCAGAAATTTTACCTGATAACGGTGAGATGAAGTTGCACAATATCAGTACCTGACAGGCACTGATATTGGCACTTGGTATAAATACTGGTTTATAGCACACTTCAAGTTGCACCATAGGTAAAATTTATGCATCAGTTTAATTTAAGTGGGCTTGGAAAATACATACAGACAGGTTTCACATGGAAACTTTTGCTTGGAGCTTATGTAGTGTCTAATATACTTGGCATATTACGTGATGAGCTTCTTAACAAACTTCTTAAAGGTGGCACATTGGTAAAAAGGAGGAGCAGACCATTCCAGAGACTCTGTATCCCACCTGTAATATAGACAGGATGCTTTCTGGAATATGAATCAGCCTGTAGCAGAGGTTTGAGAGGCACAGAAATGTGTGCTTCTCTCTAAGACAGGGAGAGAACTGGATTACATCTTTCTTTTCATACTCATTGCCCTATTTGTTTGATTTGTGCAGCAGCATATCTGCTTACCTGTTTGATAAGTCCATGTGTGGACAGCTTTCCAATGGTGTTGTGATGGCCCTCAGCTGGAAGATCCCTGCTCTTAAACCTTGGAGTCCTGTTTGTGGCTTCAGCTCTACAGGCAAAATGGCACTTTGGCTTCCAGTTTAATCTGGCACTGTCAGCCCAGATGATCCAGTAGAAGCAGTGCAGCTTTGCAGTTGTAATTGTGAATGAGCCAGGCGTTTTTTATGGCCTAATGATGCCACTCATGTATCAGGCCCCTGCCTAATGTTATTTGTACTCTGCACTGAAGGCTTGGCATTGGCTGGCTCATGTTAAATTATTAGTCTCTGGTGACTTGCTAGTGGCAAAGTATTTGGTCATTCTCCTGAAATCTTATGACTTTCAAACTGGCACTACCTCATATATTAATATAATTCTGTAGTACATCTGTGGTCTCCATGCCCTGTATAAATTACATTTAGTAGTAAAAATATAAGTAATTTGTTAATAGAAACAACAGAAATATGGAAAATGCCTTAATTTTACTGTGGAGCAGGAGGGCATGAGAATGTGCATGTGGGCTGCTACTACAGAGAAACTGAATTCAGTTTGCCTTTGTCTCAGCTGCTTCTCAGGTTTGCAAATGAATGGGCACACGATCATGATAGATCAGGATGAGATTTGTGTGAGCTTCATTGTGTCCCTCCATGCCCAGTTACCTCTGGAAGGACACCCAGAAGTGCAGGCAGAGGAGAAAGCATTTGATTTTTTTATGTATCTCTTGCCTGGATGGCTGGAGGACCAGAGCCAGGAAATAAGGTTGAGTGTCTATACCCTGCAGCATAGGGAAAAATGGTGAGGTTAATGATAGTACATCAGAAAAAGAGAGAACAGCAGTGCTGTGATGCCTCTTGTGTATTACTGCACTGTAGTGGTGCAGGAACCTCAGAGAGTGCCTGGGGAATGGCATCCCTTCACACACAGGTGAACACAGAGTGTTGTATCTTGTCTATAGAAGAGGATCAGTGAAAAATAAATGGTTTCATTTACATAATCCTTGGGATGCTCTTTGCCTTTATAGCTTCCCATTTCTTTTTATTTTTCCTGTGGTTGTCAATACTGCTTTGCTCTTCAAGAAACACCTGCAAAAGTGTTCCTGTGGTTAATTGAACAGCTGTATTTTACAGAGGATGACAGTCGCACAAAACATAGTGAATTTCATTCAGAATATGTATTTCTTTTTCTTCATTCCTGTGTAGGGCTGTAGGCACAGTTTCTTGATGTTTCTCTTATACTTCCCCCTCTCCAGCAGTATCAAAGAACAGGTAAAAAGTTGCAGTAAAGTTGACCTTATATGATTACTACTAAAAAAATGAAAGTAGGATGGACACCTGTGTAAACACAGTGTATAAAGACTGCTATATTAGAAGAGGATCAAAAAATGTATTTCATTGAAACTGCTGTGGTTTTTTTCCTACTTTTGACAGTTTATATTGTTGTTCTTGTCTCTGTTGGTACAGACAAGGTGCTGACTGTTCATCACAGTGTTGCACAATCATTCCTGATTACTGTCACTGGTGGAGATGCACTGAGAGTAACAATAACTGGAAATGTTAAGGGAAAAATTTGCAGCAGACACAGCTGGTTAGTGCTGACATCTCACTCAGTTTTCGGTGCACCATCTTCCAAAATTTGTTAAGACACTGGTGATTTAGATACTGCATCTGTTTTGCCATTGTTAAAATATTTGTATGGGAATCAGACTAAATAATGCAGGAAAACAATAAAGTGTTTTCTGAGCATAGCACATAACCTAATGTAATTATAGAGACTGAAGTCAGAAGAATTGGAAGCAAAATAATGGAAGAAGACTGGGTATTTTATAAAAGGATTAGTAAGTTTGTTTGCAAATTAAAATGAGCTTTAATATGAACTTTAAAATTTTTTTCCTCTTTTTGAAATCTGCTACTCACTGTAATTGTCACTCGTAATTACAGTTCTGATGCACATGGAACACACAGGGAAGTTTTTCTTGTGTTCTAAACAGATGTGTTTGTGTAGCAAAATGCTGTAGAAGTAAACAGGGGTGACCTCTACAGTGTGGAACAGAGTTGTTGTCGTCTCAGTTCTCTTCATATCCTTGCTTAAAGCTTCCTAGACCTGACTTCAACAGCAGTGTAATATTTGCAGTGATCATTTGTCCTGAAATGCTTGAACCATAAATGAAGCAGTAAGATTTTGATCTTGGATTGTGTGTTGTTC
Source organism: Chloebia gouldiae (assembly GCA_003676055.1). NCBI lineage: Eukaryota > Metazoa > Chordata > Aves > Passeriformes > Passeridae > Chloebia > Chloebia gouldiae. Next base: position 11,070,811 of record QUSF01000013.1, on the reverse strand, counting down.
CTGTCCCTGTAGGGATTGTACTAATTGTTTAATCATAGAGGGACAGGGAATTAAAACTGAATTGTAAAGGGGAAAGAAATTATCTGTGCTTTTTCTTTACCCCTTATCTATCCATGTGGGTTTTTTTGTTTCCTTCTACTTTCAGAACAGTCCTGAGGATCTACACATTTGTTTTTCTCCTTTCTTTGTTATCAGTTAAAATCTAGTGTTTGAGTTTGTGCCTGTTGCCTCAGATCCCTTCACCTGGCATGATGGAAGCCTGGCTCCACTCTTTTTGCACTCTCCCTTCCAGTTTACATTGATGAGATTCCCCAGATCCCTCTCTTCTCCAGGCTGAGCAGTCCAAGCTCTCTCACCTTTCCTCTCCTTTCATCACCTTAATTGCTCTTGGCTGGGCTTTCCCCTCTTAATGCCTTCTGTAAAAGTGTGATCCTATGCTTCAGTTCAGCTGTCAAAGTTCATGTCATGCCTGCGTTGTGCTCTCCTGGCTCTCTGGGCTGAAAGGCAAATTCTTCTGAGAGAGGTCATACAAAAATTGAGTTATCCCTGGAAGGAGTATACCCATAGATCTACATTTGTAGATGGGCTGCAGAAGATATTTTTCAGTTGGTGCTACTATATTCAGAAATTATGGAGGGTAGTGTGTGATCTTTGTTCCTCCATGTTTTTATTTGGAAGGAGAAATACTTTGAAGAAGTGCCCAGAAGGAGCAAGAACTGTAATCCTTAGAAACTCTTTCTGGCATAGCTCTTAAAATTCAAGAACTAAAAATAATGTGAGCCCTAAAAGCTGTCATCTGACAGATGGTTTCACACTGTTTTGTGTAATCTTTTATCCTCAGTCTCATCTTGAGCTGGGCCTGAGAGAGAGCTGCTGGATGAAGGACGATTTCAAATTGTTGCAGGCTAGTAGTAGGTTTTGGTAGTGAGGATCCATTTTAATACTCATCCACGTTCTGTTGCTGAAGCCTTTGAAAACCTGCCCAAGGAGGTCCAGGTATGATTTCACATGAGAGGTAGGAGTGCCTAGGTATTTCTGAGAGTGTCTGTGCACAGTGGGATGGATTGGAAGACTTAATAGTTGTTCCTTGTGTCTAATTTAAACATCACGGACTATATCCTGCTGATCATATTTGTAATACAGCATATGACCTGCTTGAGATGTAGTAGTTCAATATTACATCTCTTTGAATTTTTAGCAACTTAGCTGATTGAAGAGTATCTTTATTAGGCATGCTAATGGAGTTAATTTCTTTTTTTTTTATTGCACTAGGAAAAATTCTCATCTTTACCACATGCTCTGGTAGCTGTGTAGTCTGGTAGAGTAGTTGTTACAGTCCAGGCTATTAAGCCAAGATTTGCTTTTTGTACTTGATCTTGTAAACAGTTCAATTTTTAAACTGCAACACACCATATCAGTACATTCCAATTACTGCTTGCTATCCCTCTGCTCTGTACAGATTGAGGAGTTGATAAAATGTTGTCTATTTATCCTGACCCAAATAATTCAATACTTTGCTGTTGTTCAGAAAATATTCTGGATAGAGATGATTGTACAAAAAGCTGTTCTAGCAGATAAATAAGCAGATAAACACCGCAATAATGTTTAGTGATTCCTTTTCACTTTCTTGTAGAGTTTGGGACAAAGTTATAAGTGGATCCTGCAAGATTCTTGTGTTTGTTGCTGTGGAGATATTATTAACCTTTAAAATGAAGATAATAGCACTGAATTCTGCAGAAAAGATCACACAGTTTTTGGAAAATGTAAGTACTCTAATTATGCTTTGTATTATCTTTTATAGCTTATAACTGTTTCAGCCTGAATTGCTTGCCTTGCTGCAGATGTACCAAAAGATATTACATTACTGAGAACAGTGTAGCAGTACCAAGGTGAAGGGACTATGCTCAGCATTGAGAATAATAACAGCTTCTATCAGGAGGTAAGACTTCCATAAAATTAAGTGATTTTTAGGCTTGGGGAAGGTATTATCTATGTACAGAGTTAACATTTGTGATACTAAAGGGTTTTTCCGTGAAAGTAAGTGCAGGTCAGGTTAGGTTAATTTTTATGGAGGCTTCTTAAAAGGGCTGGTTTCTGGCACCTTTTTTTGCATCTTGCCTGAGCGCAGATTTGTAGACTCAATGTTTGTTTTCTGTTGATGTGAGGATGGGATCATGAACCTGACCTTGAACCTTCCTGACCCTGAATAGTAATGAGGCATCTCAGCAGGGCTGTAGGGCCCCAGGGTGACCCAGGTGAGTTATATGAGATACAGCTGTGGTCATGGATAGGCAGTGTGAGTCATGCCTCTGAAGTGTGAGGTGTCTGACTGCTTATCAGCATTTTGGAAATAAAAGCTTTTTGTCCAAAACCTGGATGTAATATGATGTGTGCAGGACAGAGGGATGGTGGGATGAGAGGACAGGGAGATGGGATTCTGCTTTTGTTTTCTTTTTTATAAAGAGATAAAATCTGAGCTGGAAATTCAAAACTTTTATTTTAAAGAAAATGGTCTGAATAGAGTGCTCTGACCAGGCACTTTGGCACGATCTTTTGCAGATTCCTCAGGACAACACTGACGCCATTGTCAGCAAAGCTGTGGATCTGTGGCGCACACACTGTGGGACTCCAGCACACTCAGTCTGAGAATTCTCTTGGCTTGTGACAGCTTGGGAAAAAACCTAACTTTTGAAAAGACATTTTACCACCCTTTCCCCATCCTAGTGTGATGTTCTTCATTAACCCTTTTGTGTAAAGATGCTGTTAAAGCATAGTGACCAATGTGTAAATATTTTTCAATAAAAACAGAGGGAATGAAGATACTTAGTGGTAGGGTGACAATGTCCAAAGTGTTACTTGTTCATCCAGCTACAGGATTTTGATTGCACAGCGTGCTCTCTTGCTTTTGCAGAAGTAAACCTAACTCAAAGCAAAGTAAATAGATTTACTTGCGATATAAAAATGTTTCAGTATGCTGTCTTATACTTGATATTACTAGTGACTACTTGGAGGAATTTGTACAGTGTATTTACTGAATGTCAAGCTGCTGGGTGGTGAACAAGCATGCTTTTGCTAGGAATGTAATTGTACTCTTTTAACACTGTGAATTTTCAGGTAAATGAAGCTTCCCAAATCTGAGGTACAGGACATCACAGTGACCAGGGGCGAAATCCTTTTCTGAAGTGTTTTAAAATACTTTCTTTTTATCTGTCAGACAGCTCTCTATGGCTGTATCTCCTTTGTTCTTCATGGAAGATATTCTAGAGAAGTGGATCTGTGCAGGTATGGAGAAAATCAGTAGGATAAGCCAATATAATTCAGAATTATAGCCCAGTAATAACCAATGGCTCTGATGAGTGCTTGGCTCGAAGCTGTTGTAATTTGATTCTTGCTTGGTTTAGATTTCAGAATTAATTCAATACAGAAATGTAATTCATGGTGTAAGTAAAAGTAGAGTGATTAGCCATAGATAGAGATTTACTGGGGAACTGATCTTTTTCTTGCAAAAGTATAAAATTCTATTTCTATCTCTTGCATAGTCTAGGGAATTGTACATAAGAATGTGTTGCTTAGCTGTTACTTGACTGAAATTGGTGCTTAGTGTGCTGAGTGCCAAGGATGCTTGTTGCACTTGAGAGAGTGTGTTTAGCTTGCACTCGATGTTGTGCAGACTTGAAATGCTTTAGAAGCTTTTGTTTTAAACTGGGTCAGGTTTATCTTGCAGCACATTAAGTGGGGAAACCTGGGACTTTGATGGGATTACCCCTTAAATCCTGGGGAGATGATCTCTGCTGGATACTGAGACCTTGCAGTTGGTGCTGCTGGAATGCCCCAGTTCAGGAAAAGTGTTTGTGTCTGCTTTGGAGCCCATTGTTGTGCCTGCACTGTGGTGTAATCCATGGAGTTCACTTTGGATGGACACATGTCTCCCTAGTGCAGGGTAAGGTGCACAGGAAAGACACAAGTTCTGTTAACAATGCCCTGCAGCCTGTAACATGCAGTGCACAAGTGTTTCAAATAATGGCCACGGGTGCAGTCAGAGAGGTTGCCCGTGTGAAGGATTCCCCTGGCTGCACAGCCAATTCACACCACCCCAAAGGTGTAGGGGCATTATTGGGGCCTTCACACTGCAGATTACTTGGTCATTTAAAAACAAGCAGCGACAACACTGAAGGTGTTCAGCTGTTTCAGTCCTGAAAGGGAATCAATAACTCATATTCTGAGAAGAGAGGTGCACTGAATCAGGATTAGAAATGCCAGTCAGTGTTACTGCTTCCAGGCATGCCAGTGAGTGTTCCTCCAATCACTGCTTGATTGAAGGCTCCAGAAGTCCTTTTTCTTTTTTTAATTTAAAGAAACCTTTCTCTATCAGTAGGCAGGCCTGGAGTTGCACAGAAGAGAGACATCAACTTTTACAGGACCTTAGAAAGGTTCCACAGAAGGTTTTACAGAACCTTAGGAAAGTTGGCAGGGACCTCTGGAGTCCACATGGTCTGACCCCCCTGCCCAAGCAGGGCCACCTAGAGCTGGTTGCCCAGGATGTGACTTCTGACCATCACCAAGGAGAGGGAGTCTAATACCTCTTTGGGCAACCTGTACTTGGTCATCCTTACAGTAAAAAGCTTTGTATTTCTACATAAACAACAGCAATTTTACTTAAGCATTCCATTTTATGTGGGATGGATCCCCAAATGCTGCTCCACTGTCATGTCCAGCTAAAGTTTGTGCATACCTTTTTCAGTTGCATGTACCAAGAAGGATCAGGACTGTTTCTTTATTGCAGAGGTCATTGTTTATTGTGGCCTGTGCTGAAGAAGGTGCTATGCTCAAGAGAGTGCATGGTGGTTTAATGGCATGCTTCCTTCACCGCTGGTGCGAGGCATTTGTGTGTCTCATAATGGATCCACTCACAAACTTAAGGTGTGGATTTATGAAGGAATTAGTTTATGCAGAAGATGCCCTGAATTCCCAATAGACCAGAAGTATGAATCTGGCTTGCTTAGGCCCAGTCAATTTTCAGCGATTGCTCAGTTGCTCATACACCCAGGGGAACAAAAAGCTTTAGCACACCACCCTGCTTCCCAAGGGAGCAGAACGGCACAGTGGGAGCTTCTACTGTCCCCACTATGCGATGGTCAGGGGAAAGTTGAGGCAAGGTACCTCTAATGTCCAGCCTGGAGCAGAGTCCACTGTTAGGGAAGCCTGGGTCTGTCCCTCCAGACATTGTCACCAGTCTGGGGTTGGTAGTGACCATTCTTCGACCTCCTGAACTGTGGACAGGAGATCAGTTGTCATCTCCACATGGGACAGCTTCAGCCAAAGATGTCTTTCTGAACGCCACAGCTCCTGTGGCACAAATTTACCTAAAAGCCAAGCTTTTGTTCATTCTGCCACTCAGGGAAGAATTCTGTAGGCAGCTTTGTACCATTTGAAGGCACTGCTGGCCTGTGTGGCTGCACCGCCTGCACCTTGCCCTGACAGCTGCACCAGAAGCTCCCACTGCTCAGGATCAGGCCAGCTGCTTTGTTCCACACAGACCAGCTCGACTGTGTGACCAGGGCATGGCCACGCTGTTGTTTTGGGGCTTGGTTGTCTAGGAACCTTGATCTGAGGAGCAAGGGGGAGAAATGAAGGTGAGGAAGACAATGGCAAAGCAGTCCAGCCCTATACCTGTGCTAAGGGCACTGAGCTCTCAGCCAGGCACTGCCAAGCAGCAGAGTGTGTTTGTGCAGGTGTGTCTGTTAAATGGAGCATTGATTTTTTTTTTTCCAGCCTGCTCCATTTCCTGCCTACAGGATGGCATTGGATTGCAGTTCGATTACCAGTAATTACATGGAGTTCACTGAAGACACACACATCCCTTCACTTAGACTGGTTTTATGAAATGCTTCCATTAAAACATAACCCATCCCTTTTGTAGAGGTCTCAATGCAAGAGATTGGACTGTGTTCTCACATTCCCTCTACAACATCTTCTCACCAATAATTTTCTTGTTAAGGCACATAAATTACTATCTGTAAAGAAACCACTACATACTGCTGCTATGGAAGCCATAGCTCGATGTGAGGGAAGGGGATATTTAGTCACAACCTACAATTCTAATTATTTATCCACATCTCACAGGATAGCCACAAAACTTGTTGGCTGTCAGAATGGAAATACAAACACACACAAACAAGGATTGTGAGGTAGATGAAAAGTTGCCCAGATGGAAGCAAACAAAAAAAGCCCTATACCAGAGTTTTGATCATGTGTTTACCTACCAGCAAGGGAAAGGAACAGAAATCGGTCTGTTAAAGTAGGTGGATCTTTAATTTTTGTGTAATTGGAAGCCTCTGTGTGTCGGGGAAGGGAAGCTGCTCCCAGCTGCCACTTAGAGTGAGGATGCTGGGTGTCACTCATCTCCTCAGGGTCAGAATGTTTGCACCATCATTTCCAAACACTGAAGAGCCTCAGCAGAGCTGTCACCCTTGTCGTAGGCCAGTGAGCTGGTTTGAAGTTATGTACTTATTCTTGTGAAAGCTTTTTCTCCTCTTTTCACTATGCAGAGGCTTCAACTTGTCACCCGCTGAAGCTACTTGGGGAAGAAGGATAACAAAAAATAGGAATACATGATATGGATGTGCAGGAATGGCTCCTCTGCTGAACAGCAGCAGCACTTGCTGGTGCTGCTTGGTGGCTGCACATTGACTCTGGCAGCTGGCCCAGACAGAGCACAGCCTGCACCAGCAGCATTGTGGTGACAGATGGGGTTTGGTTGTGGGGTTTTTGATGCCTGTGTGTGTCTAGTGCAGAGTGTTGGATTTGCTCTTCACTAGGGGTGCCAGTACCCCTTCAGCAGCTGAGGTACCACTCATCCTTCCTTGCTGAGCTGCACTAGCCCAGCCACAGTGCTTGGGCCTCATCTGATCTGTCCCATCCATCTGCCCTGGGAGTCTCCCTTTCCTGCTTTGCCCCCATGGAGGTGTGGGTGAGCCTGGCTGGTATCCTTGACTACCTCCATGTGTTACATTGTCAGTCACTGGGACAGAGGGTGATAAAATACACAGGCACCGGAAAGCTTTTTTTAAATGAATTTTTTTTAAGAAACTGCATACATCAGAGACAAACAATAATTTAAATACCATGCAGTTTCAGTATGTACAAAAACTAGGACATAGAGATCCAGTTTAATTTTTTCTAGTTATTTACATCATTTTCATACAGCCATAATCTGTTAAATTACAATACTGGAAGATCACGATTGACAGCCACCACACTCACTCCTATACAAAGACAATCTATATACATACACTTGGATATCAACTGGAAAATGCAACTGGTGCAGGAGTAACTGGGACACACAGGAACACAGGGTATGTGCCCATCACCTCCTCATTGTTTACAGAAGTTGTTCCAAGCTTGAGCAGACTGAACACCCGGGAAAAATAATTTGTCCCCTTTTTCTTTCCTTATTTTTTTATTAGCCTAGTCATCTTCCATGGCTATTTATACAAAGTTATTTTATTTGCAGGCACGTTAGGGAGCCCCCATTCATGTATAACTATGGGTTTCCACCTTGCCCATCTATTTTTATGAGTGCAAGCTTCACTAGGCATGTTGGAAGCGCTCCCCCCCTCTCTGAGTTTATAGTGTTTGCACTGCACAGGTGGTACTGTAGAAATAAGGAAGGGTGAATTTGGTGAGTAGTTGCAGTGATGACAGAATGCAGTAGTTACACATGTATTAGGATGAGATTTATTTGTGTAATGGCCTCATGAAATGGTTTCAATTAACATAAAATAGCTAAAAGTCTATTATGTTCTTTGCCCTGCCTCTTCCTTTTCTTCAGATAATGCCCATTGTGTTCACTAGGAATTGCCTAGACCCAAAAGTTGGCCTGAGCCCCTTCCCAGCAAACCTGCAGCCTGAAACTTCTTCAGCCTGCAAGTACCCACCCAGTGGGGTGTAGGGTGGGCAAAAGCCACAATGCCCATGGTCCCTCTGAGTCAGAATGGTGTCACCAGGTCCCTGCAACCCTCTGGGTGGTGAAGGTGTGTCACTATTGGGCTTCCTCACCATTGCTTTTCCCAATCAAAACTTTTTTTTTCTAGATGTTTTGAAGCTGCTTTTTCAATCCCCACCACTGCCCCAGTGACCCCTTAGTCCCCATTTCTACTTCATTATTCTGCAGGCTGCTGAACAGATGTCAAAATACTTGCACACTTGAAGTATTCAGAATTTGGTAGATATAACAAAAATGCTTCTATTCCTTGATTATTACATCTGGGAATGGATTACCTCTGGAATAGTAATTTTTGTTCCATGTTGACTTTTCCAGTCTCTAAATCTGGTGTAATTTATTTATTACCACTATTAATTTCCTTCCAATCAGAATCTGTTAATACAGTCTTAGCAGGAATGCCATCATTATGTTCTACACATAATCCAGGTCAAAGGAGAGAAATCATGACTGTTTGTTGTTTGGTTGTTTTCCTTTACGGCCCACAGAATCACAGCTCCTTTGCCATGCTAGAGATGGCTTTCATAGATCAGAAAACAATTCTCAATAAACCAGATTTGTATAAAAAAGGGACCAGCAGTTTCCCAGTCTGTGTGCAACTTCCCAGGGATGCCAGAGGTGGACGTGCACACTGAGGATGTGGTGCTGTGCTCAGGCCCTGAAGGAACAGTCCTGCTGTGGAATGCCTTGACAAGGGTTAACTTTGCAAACTACCCAAACCTACTGAAGCTAAAAGCAGATGAAGGGTCGGTTTGGTGATACTTATTGCAGTGCCAAACACCTTGTATGGCTTCTTTTTACTCCCCTTCCCCCTTTTCAGGAATAAGCTCTATTTCCATCTGGGGAGAAATATGGCAATTCTTCTACTTCTGTCTGGTGTCTGCTCAGCTAGGAGTTAAGTAAAAAAAAAAAAAAAAAAAAAAAAAGGATAGCTGCATGGAGCCGCCCTGGGGACTGCACAAAATCATGGGGAAAGGGTGAGTGTGGCAACTTGCTTGGATGAAGGTCCTGAGGAATGTTTGGCCATCACCCAGGACTTACTTGGTTGTTATGTGTCTCAGCCAGTGCTCAAAGGTTTATTTTGGGTGTCAGACTGGCAGTGTGGGCATTGCTTGTGGCTATGCCAGTGAGGGACAGTGGCAATGCCCAATTTGATCATTCTCCTGGGGACTCCAGCAGCAGCCTGTGACTTTCACTTGCCTCCTCTTGATTTTGTTAATAAAAATGAAACAAACCCTCACCTTTCCCTCCCACTAGCCTACCAAGTCCTGTGATTCCTATCACCACTGCCTTAAACCACCACCACCTTAAACAGTGTCGCTTCCATTTCACAGTCATCCTCTAAGCTAGAGATGCCAGGGCAGGTGTGAGATCCATGCTGGTAACACAAGGATTTGTTGTTCTTCAGAACAGCTCTATTGCAGAACCCTTTGCTAATGCAGTGTCCATGCAGTCAAAAGCATAAGGGCTTTTTTTCCTTGTTTTAAAGCTCTGATGCAGTCTTGTAACTTGTGTGCATATGTATGTGAATGAATTTATAAACACAAACTGAACTTTTCATGACAATAACCCCAAAGCAGTGTATTCCTGTCTGGTAGTGCTCTGCCTCTGCTGCACTGAGCTGATAACATTGCACACTGAAGGCTTTCACTACTGATGCACTTCTATCTAAAGCAAGTGTGAGCTGGTGATACAGGGATCAAGGTGTGTTTCCTCAAAAATCATCACCCAGTCTGGGAAGCACCAGAAACCACCTGGTTTTCAGTTTCCTTTGATGTTCCATCCTACAACAGCAAATTCTCATTTAATAATTAATAATCCACAGCATTGCAAGGATGGCCATGGATGAGAATGAAAAGCTTTTGCTTCTCTCTGCTGGAGAGCCAATCTGTGAGGTGCTGAGTGCCACCACCAAGTGCAAATGGAGTGCATCACCCTGACTGCCAGGGTTGTTGGGGCAGGCTGGGTGCTAGAGCCACTCCATGGGCTGCATGCAGGTCCTTTGGCTGTATTCCTGCATCCAGAGGGGTGAGGTGAGGCCTGAGAAGAGGCAAGAGTGTTGGCAATACACTGCACTGCACTTGAGCATTAAATGCTCAAGTGTGAGAGCCATCTTGGCCTGCAATGAAGGGCAATGTTAGCATGGAACAGGGGGAGCTGGACAGGGAGCACAGAAGAGAGGATAGATACATGGAAGACAGTGATAAAGGAAAAATTAGTAAAAGAATAACAGAAATAACTATTCTGTAGTAAAAAACTTTGGCCTCTCTGTTCAGACTGTCAAAAGAAAATAGCTATTGTGGAAGAAAAGGTGTCCTGGAATAATAATCTGGAACTTCTTACAGTAATGTTGCTACAGTGCTTTCAGCCACTGTCCCAAAACATAGCATAGTAGTATCTTGTAAGAGCTTGAAAGAAATCCTGACAATGTCTGTCCCAGCTTGCTGGCATTATACTAGTTAAGGACTTAATTCTGGAAGGTGACGGCCTAAGTTCAGAAAAGCACTTAATTGTGTTCAGGTTCAATTAAGCCTCTCAGACATATTCTTGAAAGCAGTGAGGCTGTGTGTGCTTCCTTACTGCAGAGCACACGTTTAAGTTGGCAAGTAAACCAGGCCCAGAGTGACCAGCTCTCTGAGCTCTGCTTGGTCAGTTTGTGTGTGAAACCACTATAATAAAAATAAATTAAAACCAAAATTAGAACTTATAAATTCAGAACACCTCTGAATTGCTGTCCTTATGCCTCAGCTGTGGGTACCAGTGACAAGTCCCACCATCCATAAGAGTGCCCCAGACTCCTTTTGTTAGGCCAGGCAACACACTTTGTCATGCTTTGCTCAGTGTGAGTTTAGGATCAGTTCTTGAGACACCTGACAGAGAGACAGGAGATATCCTTCGTGGAACCTCCTGCCCCTCCTGCTGCACGTCCCTCTGCAGAGCTGGAGGGGAATCCCAGCCTTTGCTGCTGCCGGGGGCACGTTGGCTCTCACACAGTCACAAGGTTTGGGTGTAAGACAAACCACAAGCGGAGCAGATGCCATGCAGTGACCATGAAGAGATGGGCTTTTGCTTGCTGGTTCTCAGTGTTCTTGTAGCTTACTGCTAATGGGCTCACAAGCAGGTTTAGAAAATTATACTTGAAAGAGATGGAAAACAAACAGTTGATAGAAGTGAAGCAGCCTTCAGTAGGGAGTCCTGTTCTTCAGAGGATTTTTCTGTTTGGAAGCTGAATAATGTCTACTGACTGGCTGTAAAGTTCTCAAGGGAAAGAAATGCCTTTCTAGTCAGATGATATTCACAGATGGGCCGGCCCATGGAGAGTTTTGCTCCTTCACTGTCCTCATAAGGTGCTCTCAGCTTGAAAGGAGTGTTTGGTGTAAGTGCTTTAGTGCCATAGGGGCTCATCTTTTGGAGACTTTGCCCAGGCCAGGTGATTCCCTGAACACCGTCTCAGGGCTCTTTAGCATTGATGACAGAGGCTTGTCAGGATGAGGGGTGCCTGAAGACAACAATGGTTGCACCACCAGCTGGGCTTGAACACATATGGCAAATCCACATGCCGGGAAAGTCCTATACATAGTTGCCAAGTCTTGGCACGATTTCCCACCAGGGGTATTTTCTGTTACTGAAGCTTGAACCAGAAGGTCTGATGATGCTGCAGTACTCATCACATGTAAATACAATTCTCCTGTTTTTTTAATATTTATTTTTCTACTTTTTTTTTTTTTTTCTAAAAAGGCAGTTCGGAAGATTTACATTGTACGTAACAGGGAAATGAATAATACCAGCACTTATGGTTCCTTTTAGTTATGTTTTGAAGATGGCATAGTAGTCAGGTAGAATTGATCTGCTACGGTCTATGAAACCTAAAACCCAAGGAAAAAAAAAAAAGAGAAACAGTAAGACAATAGTCTCACATGTATATTGCACATTAAAAAAAATAGGAGAACTAATTGGTACAGTGACACCATTAGGCAGTTCAATTCCTGCAGCACTGACATCCGCCATGCTGGCAAGAGGACCCAAAACAGACAGACACTCACACTTCCTTGGCCCTTGCCAGACTCACAGTTCATAGGCATAAGCTGTTTGCACCAAAATCTACCAGAGACATTCATACGCTTTGGGTCCATCCTATGGGATCCCTGAGTGGGCAATAGCAGATCAGCTCGCCCTGTTCCAGGTCACACAAGGCTGGACTTCACAAAAATTGTCTGGTTTAGACAAACCTTATGCTATTCTGCCAGAAAGATTTACATACAGTTTAGCCATGATTATTCCTTAATGTTGGAGGCTAAAGAGACAAATGGAGCTAAAATGGCCACCCTTTGCGCAAGGCACCTTGTATCAGAGGGCCTGTGTTTGTCAGATCTGCAAATACACATTTTTCAAGCTTTGATTTTTCACTCTATTATGAATTAATTAATGTGTCCCACTAGTAAAGTGACACATTCTTTGCTCTTGCCATTGCTTAATGACATAAAGATCTCATTACCTTGCTAATGACTTTATAATGGTGATTTATCTAAGTTTATTTAAGGGAATTACTGTCTTTTGTTTAAGCATCTTTTGTTTAAGTGTGTTTTCCCAAAGCACTTGTCGAACCAGTAAGTCCTGCTGTTCTTCAGGCAAAGCCTTATTCCAGTGTCTGTTATATGAGCTGTGGCGCTCTGCCTAGCCCTGAGTTACTGAGTCCAAGCTGCTCAGTGGCTTTCAGATACAAACTTTAAAGGGTCACTGCTTACTCCAACACTGGAAGAGAAGGAAAATACTGTGCAGAAACCTGTGAAAGCCAAGCAGCCAGAGAGACTTCTGGAAAACTAAACCAGCCTGTATGTTGTGGGATGCTAAAGGCTTCATGGAATTCAAAGGAGCTCTCAATGGAGCTTGACTACTTGTAGCAACACCCCCTTTCAAACAGCATCATCCTTTCTACATTTGTCACCTTGCCCTGGGGGAGCCAAATGTCCCTCAAAGGGTCAGTCACTGAGGTCAACAGATCTAGGCCAGCTGTACATCCTAAGGCTTCTCCCAGACCTTGTGGCTCAGGAGCAGCTGGCTTGTCTCTAGCAGCACTACGTCAGTACAAACCCCAGTGCAACCAGCCTACCACATGCTAGAATGGAGAAGGGAGATAGTTTCTGCAAAGTAATATATGAATAATACATGTGGTGAATTTTAATATAATTATTAATTTATACACATAAAAATTTCCTGATACAAAATTAATTTTGCCTTAAGCTTTTCTGTATTTTTCCTATAAGTACCGCCTGCATTTTTCATGAGCACTGAACTGATGAACACATTAATACCAGGACAGCTCCAGTTTGGCACCAGATTTCACTGTCACTTGTCTTCAGAACCCAACGCTTGCCTTTAAAGTCTAAAATGTTGATTTGCAAAGACCTGACTTCAGCCTTAGTCTGTCAGAGAGGAAAGTGGCTTGTTTGGGCTTGTTTAGTCTCTACTTTTAAAACTAAAAAGCAGCCCAAAGTGTAAATAACAGTGCCTCTCTTACGGTCTGTATCTTGCCATGCCCCATTGCCTCATGCATGGTCAGGCATGGGGACGAGACTGAGAGATCTGTGGGTGGGATCTGCGTGGTGTGGAACAGCTGCTCACTCGGACTTTGCTACGTGCTGTACAAGGGTTCCCTGTCCTCCTTCTGACACCAACTCTTTTTTTAAAATTTTTTGTCTCAGAAGAACAGATATGCAGCATGATGATTTAAAAAGAAAACCAGGTTATACTTCATTAAATGGCACGTGACTGCATAACTCCACATAATGGGGCAGCACGTGTTCGTCTGTGTGAACTGGTTTTACAGCCTGTAATTTTAAATGTTGTCTAGATCTCATGGTGTGTTCAGTGCATGTTGGAGAAACAGCTGCCAGCTTTGATTTTCTTTTGAAAACAACAATATTCATTTATAGTCTTAAAAAATTAATCTCTCAGCTTACCTTGTTAGATGCCTACTTAATTCATGAACTTCCATTTCAGAGCTTTTAAATTCATTAAGCTCTTTTCGAATGGCTGCCTGCAAAGGACAAAGAAACTCATAAATGTATAAATGAGAGAGATCACAATAAGTTCACTTTGTTCTCAAAATAGTATATTAAAAGCAAAGCAGAGAGATAACATTATCAGAGAGACAAAGACAAACATAAAGACTTTAAAATGTGAAAAGGAACAGAGAAAAGCATGTTCTAAATCACATAAAGGGAAGAGAGAAATGCTTTGGTGGAATGTCTCAATTTCAAAACATATCACAGGCAATGCAGGTACAGAACCCAATTCTGCCTTATTATGTAAACATTTACATGTACAAAATCCAAATTAGCACAAGCACGAGAAAAACAAAATGTGCACTGCAGTTTGTGAAACACTGTGATCTGTTCCAGAGCTAGACTGTGACTAGACTGGGCCCAGATCCTGACAGACTTGAGATGTCTTCTGCCTTTATTGGTCCTGAATTTCCTCAGGTGGTCTTAAAGCGACTCATCTTACTTGGGAAGGAAAGAGGTTCACTGCCCTCTACTCTGCCTTGGGCTGTGCCCCTCTGACTTGCTCCTTCCTTCTGACCCAGCTGTGTTCTTTATTGAAGTGATTTGACAAATTAACCCAGCAGAAAACTTGCCATGGCATGGTGGTGTTCAGCCTCTGTGGCTTGTCTGTGAGGGAGAAGAAAACCAGGGGGCACTGGCAGGAAGAAAAATCCTGAAGAATAAAACCACAGAGGAGGTGGCATGGAGGGACTCAGCTGCATGGTAGAGATGGTGCTCAGCAGATGGTGCTCCCGTAACTGGCACTCGTGTCTCTCAGCAATTTTTCTCAGCCAAATAAATCAAAACCAGTATGAGTAGCACAAGCCCAAAACAGGACTTTTACAATTGCCACTGCTCCAGTCAGCAACTACCTTTGCTTTGACAAACCCTAAGTGACAGATTTTGCAAGTGTTTTTGTATATAAAAGGCCCATTCTGCTCCTTCTCCCCAGCTTTGATTTCTTATTTCCCTTAGAAGTGCCTGTCAGGCACTGCCTCATCCATCAGGACAGAGTGATGGCTATGCAGCAGCTCCTGGGCTGCCCTCAGCAGACCAATCTGCTACTGAAGTGGCAGGAGCCACAGGGGCGTTTGACTCCCACAGGAACTGAGATCTATTCCCACCTCCATCCCTCATCTGTTGGAGAGATGCAAAATTCCCTGAGTCAGAACTGCTAAAGACAAACTCTGACTGAAGGCAGTTCCCTCCACCCAGCACGCAGAGCAAGATTTACTGGCAAACAGAAAAGCTCATTGCTAAAATCTGTTTTTGCAGTAAATCTAGTCTGTGCTGACCAGTGAAGACAGCTACTGAATCACAGATCTGAAAGAAAATAATCCTATCTAGGATGATGCAGCTTTGTTTCAATTTGTCTGGCTATCTATTCCAACTATGCCAGTGGGCATAGTGAAGAAAAGCACGTCACCTGAATGACAGAAACACTGCCCACAGGACCCAACAAACCTCAATCTATCTGCTTCCTTATGTCATAAAAGGCATTAATATTGAAATGACAAACATCTTCTTCTGATGGTGCTTTGCTGAGAAAAGGTTAATTTTTCTCTGACTACTGAACTTGCACATGCATTATACAAAAAGAAAAAAGGGACAAGTACTCTGCCTTAATACTAAACTTTTTACTATGTTACATTTAATAGTGGCATTTAATGCTTGGTCTTTTCAGAGACATAGGATGAGGGATCAAATCTCCATCCCCAGCTGAAGTTTCTCAATGTCTTTCATCCCAGACAGGGATCTCTCAAAGGCTGTAGAACCAGTTGGGAGATTTATTCCCTCCCTCATCTAATAATTAAGATAATAAAGCTAAGTAAGTTGATTAATATCTTGTCAGACATGGTGAGGTAAAATGAGGAAAGCTAATTTAACCCAGTATATATTATGGTCTCTGGACAGTCCTGAGGAAGATTTTTTATTTTTTGTTTCAGATCAGTTTATTCTACATTAACATAACTAAAGCTAAACTGAAAAAGTCCCTGTATCAAGGAGGAGAACAATGTCACAAAACTATAAAAGTCCTTTGGCTGAATTATACAAGTATAACAGGCCATCCTTTGCAAACAGAACCAGTAACTCCAGAGATGAGTGGTATGGTTGGAAATTCTGTTAAAGCTCTAAACATTGGACATAATGGTCTCCATTGCTGAATGAGTGAGTTCCATGGCAAAGAAGTAGTCAAGGCTTGAATTCAGGTATCTGAAAGTCTTTAAAATTAAAAGGGCATCACAGACTGACTATAAGATTCAATACTGAATCACTGAGCCTCATAGTCCTCGCTTCTTACAATGTCCATAAAATCTTTTAAATATTTTTCCTGAGGTCCCATTAAGACCCTCAGAATGTGACTGATATAATTTGCCAGCAACTTAGTCCCTCTGCCATCAATGCCAACACCAGAGACACTATTAAGTGGAATTTCCAGTAGTGCTCAGAAGGCAGTGCCATCAATACCGAAGTGTGCCTTTTTTTTTATCTGCAGGTCTTGTGTGATTTTGGTTCAGTGCTTAAAATACTCTGTGGCAGAAATCCTGAGCAAATATCCCTGTTGTAACACACTAGAGAGAAGTGACTCTGGCTTTGGAGGGATGAAGGTACCTTTGCCAAATTGACCTGCTGGCATTTTCACACCCAAGCCTGTCCTGTCCTGGCACAGCCACTCTGGCACACACTCCTGTCTCACTGCTCTGCTAAGTCTTGCCAGAACTCTCAGCTGGCAGCATAACGTGGTAAGACCAAAACCAACAAACAAATATTAGGGCTGTCATCAAGACCTTTCCTCAAGGGGCTTGGGATTCCTTCCCTCCTGGTTTCCATGCATGTCGAAACCTTCTTGCCAAAGATTTATGCCTCAAACAAACAAACAAACCTCGTGAATGGGAAAAAACCACAGGTGTGTTGGAAAGAGATGTCAGGTAGATATTTATTCCTTACAGCCATGGGACCTGTGGGACCTAAGGGATGTTTGCCATGACATGCTCTGGCTGTTTAGGCCATGGCTCTCCCAGACTTGCTCCACTTACTTTGTCGGCGGCTGTGAGTCGTGTCCAGGGCTTGTCCGCTCTCCTGTCGTAGTCCTGCGCGTCTGCCACTTCCACGTAGTCACTGAAGCGGATGAGGATCTTCCTCTCACGTAGCTCTTCTACTGTGGGCCTTTGACTCAGCTGCAGGTTTGAGGAGTGGAAAAAGACATCAGGACTTTGCTTTTTCCCTGCAGAGTGCTGCTTGGGGATTTATTTTACTGCAACCGCTGTTACAGTAATAAGAGGGTTTGGACATTCCCCGTGCTTTGATGACCTGCACAGGCTGTACACTTTTCATCCTCCTGAAAAGACAACAGCTGCTGTTGTCTGTACTTTTGTGCTGCCTGGGAAGAGTCAGACAAGGCATGGAGTGGCTTCTGCTCTGAATTACATGCAAAAGGTGAAAACCAACTTGCTTTACCATTCTGATATTCTGCAGACCTGTCCTTACCTCCAGAAAAGGCAGGCAGGATGATTAGTGCTCACTGAACTTTTAACTGTATCTGTTGACAGCTGTGGTTTGTATTACAGCATATTTGATTATCAACATTTTATGTTGCATACTACAAGCCAAAAGAAATGGCAATGGTGGATTTTATCATGTCAGGAAAGCATCTTCATTGTTCCAAGCAGTTCTTTCAGATTCCGCAGCAGAATAGGCAGCCACAGTAAAAAAACTCCTCTTGAATTAGATAGTGCACGAGTCGCACAGCCAGTTACATGGGCAGGGACAGAAGCTGGCTTTCAGGGATCAATTCTCCTTGGATGCACAGCATGCTGGTGAATGTCAAAAGCAATTACACAATCGTTTCTGAAGGTGCTACATAAATGTGTGCATGTGACTGTGGATTAGCTGGAAAGTTTCACTGTTAGCGTAGAACACTTGTGACCAGGATACATCAGGAAAAGTAATATCCTGATAACAATTTCCTACAGTGTATCATGCTCTTCCCACTCACTAGAAATAGATGTGTTTGAAATACTTTATCCTTGTGAAGGGTGAAGAGTCTAAATATTTAATAAAATGCTTGAGATTCTATTCTGCAACATTATTTATGCCCCTGAATCCACCTTTCTTCCAAATAAAGTATCTCAGTTCCCTGCATTTCATCTTCCAGAGAGAATTAAGATTTAAAACAGCCAGGTTACTAAGTGAAGGGTGAAAAATTCCTCCTTTCTTCAGCACTTGGGTGGAGCTCAACTACCCTATTCTGCATCTGGCTGTAAGCCTGTGTGCTTGTTCTTGGCATGGTTGGTTGTCTTTCTCTTTTCTGTTTAGAAAAGATGATTGCGATGGGAGGTGGCAGTGGGGCTGCTCTCCTTACACAAGCATCCCGGAGCATGCACACACAAATTGGGTTCAAACACCTCATGTGGAGAGTCTGCAGAGCTGCACTAATGTCCTGCCTGTGAGATGCTCTGGAGAACAGGAATGAGGATGGAAAAAAGATACACTGACTTCTGTGCCAGCGCTCTGGCTGTGAAAGAGCCCTGAAATCTATGGCTGGTATCACATAGTTCATGTGTAGCCATAAATCTACATATATTTCCATATATAAATATATGCACACAAAATATATTCAGTATATTAAACCAAAGTGCCAATCTGATCATGCTAAGTGTAAAGAGAGACAACCACGCTAAGTAATTTTATAAAAGCCTTTAATTAAGGGCTACATTGTTTGAATGGTTAACAAATTTCTCTGCCTTCTTCTTATAGCATTGCAGAGATTTTTTGTGACCTTCTAGGTGTGAGAGTTTGCAGTATGTTTGGGCTGCCCAGAGTTCCCTTAACTCTTGAATAGCTGGGAAACCAGCTTTGCAGGATAGACTGTAAGCAGCCCCACTGCAGGTGTCAGTTCAGTGTGTGTCCACGCTGAGAGCACAGCTCATCTGAAATCTCACCTTGCAGTTTATTTTCATGACCTGTGAGCTGTGGTCTCTTGGGTCTAAACTGCTTAATGCTACAGAATCCTTACTGAGCAACACCTGAGAACAAGCTCTTCTAACAGGCAGAAGGCATAGGGCACATTCAAAAATTACAGGACAAGGACATGGCCAAGGGCACCATGCAATTGTCTGCACAAGGTGTGGTGCTCCAAGCAGGGAGAAGGGATTCTTACTGACCCTTTTTAATTTGCTTCAGCTAATGTCAAAGGGATGTACGTGTGTCTGGACTTTTTCTGTGCACACTACCTGGGCATTTCTATTTACCTATTTGTGAAGATCTGGGAGCTGAGGGAGCAGGGTAAATCTATCGTGAGTGATTAATTATATGCGTGTGAACCAGAGTAAAATTCCCTTTCAAAATAAATGGATTTGTACTAATGCAAGAGCAGTAAATGAGGACAGGACCTCTCATGCCTTGTCACAGGAGGTCAAATTTTCTTCCATATATTCTGGAGTGCTGTAGATACAAATAGGCATTTCCCAGGCTTTTACTAAGGCAATTGAAATGGAAGGTTTAACACACCCCCCTCTTTGTCCGTGGCAAAGGGACATAAAATGAAGCACACCCAAGCACCCCCACCAGGTAAAGTGGACTGGCTATTGCCAATCTGGTCTTGGGATTTAGTCAAATGCAAAATGCTGAGTTTCCCCCACTTCAGTCACAAGGGAGCTTATCTTTCATGTCATCATTGCCTGCTCTGCTTCCTCATTAAAATGTTAGAGTTGTTATTTAAAGAAGAAAACAAGCAAAAAAATTACAAACCCTACCCAGCAGCAGCCCTCCCCCTCCTTTGCTCCCCACCTTCTGCAGTAAAGATGTGATGAAAATGCCCTGAAGACCTTTCCCTCTGAGTATAAATGCAGTTTATCCAAATTAGCCACTAACCTTTCCTTCTTCTCTGACCTTTCTCCTCCCTGCTGCCTCTCTCTCACCTCTCTCTGATGAGTCCCACCTCTCTCAAGAGTTCATTATTTTCAACAGCCTTTGCTGATGCAAGCCAGTGAAGGTCAGTTAAAGAAAAGCTTGAACATCTTCAAGCAGGGGAGACATTTCCCAGAGAGGCACCAGTGAACAGAGCATTTAAATTGGAAAGGGGCAAGAATTTAACAGGAGCAAAGATTTCAGATTATTACATGGATTTTAAGAAACAGCCACACCTCTTCAATTTGATAGTCAGTATTACAGATCTAAGAGATTTCCTTTTGGAACTAGACCTCTGAGAAAAATAAGTTATTGGCAGTGGGGGGATAGGAAGCAGTAAACAGCTCTGGAGATTGGGAAGCATGGTGCCATTTAAGACGAGAGAAGATAAGTAAAGTTCTATTCCACTTTGCAAGTGATTTGTAACATGTTCTGTTAATCCAGGCTACGATTCTCTCTCCATAATTGAAGTCCTCAGGGGACGTTCAGGCTTGTGTTAATTGCCTTGGTCCTTGGCCAAGTTTGTCATGGTTCAGAGAAGATATGTTCTTGGTAGTAATGCATGGGGGCCCGGATCTCCCTGTGTACGTGACCCAACTGCAACACTTCCAGAGGGCTTCTGCACATTAATATTCTTTGAATGGGCTGGAGGTCAAGACCAGTGCTCAGAGAAAAAAACCTTCCTAATGTACGTCCTTCCACTCAAATGATGCATGTCTCATGCCCAAAGGTGCTCGGTGGGCCTGAGGGGCAGGGAGAGAGAGGACAGGGGGGCTGGGCATCTCAGCAAACAAGCTTCCATTCTCCTTCCTTCGGCAGGAGGAACACGAACTGCTGAGAAACTTAGCCAACAGCATGTCCTTCATTTTGTTATTTGAATGGTAGCTATTCCTCACCCCACTTAATGTGGAACTAGATGAGTTGGAGAGGATGGAAAATGCTAAAAGAGGCAGCTCACTATAGGCCACCTGATTTCTTTATAATTATTTTTTTTTTTTTAGAAATTGCCTGTCCAGGTGATGAATTCAACTGGATATTTATTGCTGACTTTAATAAGGCATCTAGACCTAGCAAGGTAATCTTACTTATTACAGCATGTCATGTTACAACTTATCATTATAACACTGTAACAAAATGTCAATGCTGACAGAATTTAAAGTATAGCTTTTTTATGGATGGAGTGGGTTCTTCCCTTGGAATTGGAATGTTGCCACCAAAAACCTAGGGACAGTAGCAGTTTCAGCAGTGCAAAGTCAAAAGTCCCATCAGTGGCTTCTACAGAACCCACTTCCCTTCTTATATCCCAACTTCACACGTTTCCAAAAGAAGCAACATGGCAGAGTCTCCTCATGTTGGATTTACTCTGTGGGCACATGTGTGCTTGAAAACTCACTGCAAACAGAAAAGGCTGCTGGGCAACACATTTGCTGTGCTCAATTAAACTTCTGCTTGATCTGGGGTTTAAAATCCTTTGGTACTAAGACTTCAGTACAAACGGACAGAAGGAGCTTGCCACTCCACTGTAAACAGCAACACATCTGGGACAGGCTCATGAAAGACACAGCTGGGGAATAACAACTATTTTTGCAGGATTCACTCAGTGGTTAGCATTTCTAGTTGTTATCTAAAACACTTGCACACTTTATTCACTTATTTTCTCTAGTGATTTCTGAGCTTTTATGATGTTATGTTTGGTAGGTGAGAACAAATCTATTGTTAGGTCAGCCCTGCAGTTCTTTCATTAAAATTACATGTGTCACTAGAACCCGTGTAATTTACAACAGTTTAGAAAGATGATCCAAATCAAACAATGTTAAGTCATGTTGCTGTCAACCTCAGAAATATGGGGGAGAAAAATCTTTACTAGAGTGGAAGCCAAATAGTGACTAAGGGGTATGTGATCAGGAACAGGGGTATGAACATTAAAGAGCCAAAGGCCAGGGCCTTGGACTGATGCTGCTTTCTCTGTTGTTCCTACATAAAAGTGCAAACAAGACAAAGCAAGAAATCTCCCAGAAAACTGCTGAGGTTTTAGGGAGCAGACACTGATGTGAAGCAGAGGCAGCCTGGGTGCTTTTGCTGAGCTGTGGCCTCTGCCTGTGGCAGATGATTCCTGTGCTCCACACCTTTCCTACAGGACAGTGAAGGATGGGAACTGAGTGGCGATGGCGCCGGCTCAGTCAGCCAAGCCCTCGCTTCTTGGGTGGCACACTGGGAGTGGGGAGCTTTGCTCTGTATCTATTACAGCTGCTCCTCAAATAGCATCAAGCTCTGCACTGGATTCCTGCACATGTTTACCCTTCAATGTACAGGGAAACTGAAAGCCTGGTAAAATGGTATTTCCAGCCTTTGCGCAGAGCCTCAATCCCATGAAACATCTGCAATGCAGTTAGGATCTTTTCTTTCAGGCAGTGCTAAGAGGGAATGCAAACTCATCCCTGTCATTGTGGTGAGGAATATAAGTGTTTTACAAACAACATTATGGCTCTCTAGCTCCTGCAGAAAACAGCAGTATCCCCCCCACTGGTGACCAAGAATTCTACCTATTTACATGAACTGAGAATAAAGCATGAGATTTTTAACCATGGTAGAAAGCAATTCAGTTCTCAGAATGTAACTATTCCACCTATATTTAGGGACCTTTCCTTGTTATTATTTATACCATGAAAGCTGTGATCACATAGGTCAAAAAAAAGTAAGCCAAAACAGGAAAGGGAATGGTACTGCTTCACAAGTATGTGAGTTTCTAGAGGGCTCTCTTTACCCTTGCAGATAGGAAATATGTCAGTGCTGAAAGAAAGTTAATCTGCAATAGCAGGATGGCTTGTTCACTGTGTATGTTTGGGCATCCATAGACATTTATGCGAGCTGCAAAACTGAATGTGTACATCTGAAATGACTGTTCTTCAGTTTTAAGAGTAAATGACTTTTGAATCAAGTGATGCTGTTTTGTTTGTCCTTCCCTGACAATACAAGATTGTTTTCTGCACTATATGCTTTTTCCTAAATGCTTGTCTCTATTCAGTTTAAATGCCTCAATTGACAATCTCCCTTTCCAGAAAATGTTTAGCTTCCAGTTTTATGAGGGTTTTTTTTGGTGGAATTTTCAACTCAGAATTGCTTTAACTTTGCTCTCTGTAATGGCTACAGAAGCCATTACATTTACAAGAAGCCTTGGTCCTTGTAAATGCTGATCTCTATCCTTCACTTTTCAAAACTCCTTCAGTTATGAAGACTAGATCTTATTTTTTCCTGTTTGAAATGTTACCAAAGTGGTTTCCTTTGCTCTCTGTGGACTTACACCCTGCAACATTGCTGATTTCTTTTAAATGTTTTTTGGTAAGACTTTTTGCACGTTTTACTTTTGAAAATGGTGCTGAAGAAAAGGAAAAACGCAAACAGCTGTGGAGAAAGTTGCAGTAGTGATATAATAAGATCAAAGTTGCTTCTCACCTTACGTGTTAATCTTCTCTTAATCTCTCGTTTTTCCTCCTGCTCCTCTTGCTCATTCCGGGCTGTAAAAGATTTACAAGGATCTCAGACTGTGGACTCATCAGGTATGCACCGTTTGCAACAAAATAAGCCTTTCCATCAGTAAGTGTATTAATGTTTCAGGACCTCTCTGATGCACAGTATGTCCCTCTGGGGCTGGTGAACGTCCTCGATCCGTAGCTACTGCGCTTCTTCACACACTTCATAAAACATCTACAGCTTCCTTCCTTACCCTGTGTTGGCACCTCTTCATGTGTGTCACTTTCTAGAAAGGCTGGGCAGCAAGCCAACTCTTCAAAAAATGTTATCTCCCTGCCCACAGGCCCAGCAGCCTCAGCTACGATAGGGCTGGATTCTGCAAGGGCAATGGCTGGAAAAGAAACACGTGCATTTTTTTTCCACCCACAGAATAATTTCTTGCAGCTACTTTTTTGGAGATAATAGAAAAAAAACCTTGGGAATAGAGGTGCCAGGCAAATTGTGCAACTTCCCATGGCATGAGCAGAGTTAAGGAGAGTGTGTCCTTCCATCATGAACCTTCAAAGTGTCATACTGGAGCATAAAAGCTCATCCTAGGTGAATTAACTTTCAACATTGAGCCAAAAGATCACATGCTACAAGTTCTCACCAGGGCATGCCTCAACTCTTCTCCCTCAAGAGCTCAATCACATTTGAGTACACTAACCCTTCTTCAATTTATGAGCAGGCTATCATGCATTGTCTTTGCATTGACCTTTACCAAAAGTCACTAAAATCCCAGGCTTCCAGGTACTGAGCTTCTCGATCAGTCAGGATCTGTCCCCAATGCTTCAATGATGGCTGAAATGCTCTTTACTCCAATCATGCCAGCACATAACTGGTGAGAGCAAACACAACTCATCAGCTTTTCCAGTAAGCACTCTGTACCCCTGCTGGGATCCAGTTTTTGCTCAGCTAGGACCAGCTCAGGCAGGAATAACTCTCTGCAGGGGACACTATGGACCTCAGAGGCCAGCTGAGATAGGTGCCTCAATTTAAATCGTTAAACTTTGGACTGCACTAAACTCAAGGGGGCATTCCACGTTCCTCTCTGATGATCTTGCAGATGGAACAGGCATCTCCGGCAGAGCAGCAGTAAAAATCCACCAGCAATTACTTCTTCATCTGTGAGAGCACAAGCCAGCACTCTCACTAGAAAACTGGGGCTTTCCCACACAGAAATGAGACCTAAGGTTTAGAGCCCACAGAAGCCTCAGAGCAGATGAGGAGGGCTAGGCTGCAAACCAGGTTTCTCTCTGCTCAGGACAGTAGAGCTGACAGTGCTATCACAACTGCTCACTGACTTCATCAGGACTGGGAAATCTCCACCAAAGTGGACAAGAACCTGTCAATGTTATGATATTTCACACTAAACTTCTGATCTTTAAGTGCCATTTTACTAAAAATACTGCTTATATTTTCAGAAGGAAGGAAACCAGGAGAGGACTCAAAAGAATACAAGACAACAGGGAGTCACAACTGTCTTTTTAAGCAGTCACTGGAGTACCTACACTGATAAATGTAATTTTTCTTTTTCAATGGTTTCTGTCCCTACTGGACTGGATAGTCTTCTAGCAATTGATCCTCTAGCAATTTTTTTCTTCCCTTTGTGTCTCAAACTTGGAGGAGCTGGTCCTGCAAATGCTTGCTTTCAGTCACAGCACTAACTAAAGAGAATCCACACAGAGTCAGGGTAGAATTGCAAGCAGCCAAGGAGTTACGTATAAAACTTAGTAATGGCTATTCATTTTTGCCCTTGGCATCTGATATTTTTCTCTTCTCCTCACTCTCAGCCCAGCCACCCACTTTCAGAGACAGCCAGGCAGGCTTAAGATTTAAGACAGGTAAAAGCTGAAAAATAGGAATACATTTTCCTTAAAAACTAGAAAGTGACTTTGTTTTAGCCTATTTCTTTGAAGTTAAGTCATGACAAACTTGTGAAGTTACAGAACTGACACTTTATCTTATGTATTCAGGAGATTCTCTGTTTCTCTAAACCTGTGTGTCAGGATGATGTAGGTGCAATTTTCATACCTGATTTCTGTGCTGATGTGAAATGTCCCCCCAATATAGTTTGAGGCATTCAGAACCCACCTAACCATAATTTTTGGCACACCTGAATGTGCCAGGCTGACAACTGGATTACTTTGATCCACCTGTGAAGGGGCACAGGAGTGGTGCATGATAGAGGATTGAGGCATCCCTATACATTTGGACAGCAAGTATAACTGCAAAGTGTTCTTTAGTCTTCAACCCTGCAGGCCTGGACTCCTCCCACTCCATGCCCTTGACCTAAATATGAGTCCGTGAATGGGATACACTTCAGTGAAGGAGCCCCTACAAGAACCAGTTGTCTCTGCTCTGTTTCCTTGCTGTGGTTGCTGTGATTTCACTGTTGCTATCAGCAAGAAGCAGAACTTGGCAATGGATGCTTCGCCCTTCTAAAGATAACTCATAATTATTGCAGTAGCACAGACCTAGGAAGCATTCAATTCATGTATAAAGACTGGCTCTCCAACCATGTTTTGCCTCATTTTTTCCCATCAGCATGGGCAGTAATGCAGTTACACGTGTAATAGGAACATCATGGTACCAGACACAACATTTTCATCAGGGAGATTTCAGCTTTAACTGCAGAGAAAGTCCTGTTTAGTCTGCTTGAGAGCTTGGTAGTTTTCTTTTGTGTTTGTGCGTGCTCTGGGCTGGGCTTTGGCAAATTGCTTGACCTGCTTATGCAGAGAATTTGTACTCTTTTTATTAGCTCTTCCTGAGTCTCTCTTTCCCTACACTCCATTATATTTATTATAATTCTTCTTCTCAGAAGTCTAGAGAAATGACACAAAATTATGTACAAACCAGAAAATATTTATGTTTACTGGTTTAGGGGTAGAGCATATTTATGTTTTCTTTTAAAAAAATTATTTAACAAATTTAATTTCTTTTCTTTCCTGCTGTGGTTCACCAAAAGCTGGAATGCCTTGGAAATACTACATTACTCTCCCTGTAATTAGGAAGCTGTTTGTTTACCAAGACACACATGTTTTGGGGCAGATCTGTGCTAAAGCAAGCTACAAACATTCCATTTAGAAAACACAATATAGTTCTGATTCAGTGTAATATTTTCAAACATCCATGTCATTTAAGAGCCTTTATTCAATTAAAAAAACCCCTGATGTTACTCTAGGGGTAATTCCTGTAAAATGTAAGACACCGTTAGGGCACTCTGTGACTGCTGTGCTTGGCAACACGACCTTTAGGAATGTCTGTAAGGCACTGGAGATGCTGGTCTCTCCTGATGCTGGTTCAAAGCAGGTGCCCAAGACCCCACCTCCCCAAGTGCCAGGGCAGTGTTTGCTGGTCATACGCCAGTGCCAGGTGGTGCCTGACATGTGTTTGTTCAGAGGTCCCAGGATGACAACATGAGCTGCCAGAAAATCGGCCTCTGTCGCTCTGTGCCTGAGCCTGACATCAGTCACGTCACAGGTCCTCCCTTCTCCAGCTGTTCTGCTACACCCTGGTGAGACAATCACAGCTGGATGTGCCAAATATTTCCCCAGGTTCTGCCCCTGACTTCCTCCAGCAGCCAGTCACTGGAGTTAGGAGTAGACAGTAGGAGCACAGTTATTGAGAGAGGGCTGGTACCAAACAAATGGATTTTGCAGCAGCCTCAGGCTTGCCCATGCCGCTCTACTATCCAGCCTTTTCTCCTCTTTGCATTCCTAGTGGTCTCTCTTTCTCTGACTCCCACGTGTAATAATAGCATCAACAGATGAAAAGACCCTGCTGATCATTAACACTATCATTAATCAGCTAAGAATTTGATTTTGAAGTATTTGAAAAATGAACTCTGCTGATTTTCAGAGAATTAATCTTCTGCTACCGTGTTTTTATGGTTATATACAATGCAGCTATTCAAACAAGAGAAGGTGAATTATGGACCTACCTAAGGAGACATTATGTATAAGGTACTATTTTGGAATACTTTTTTCTGTAGTAATTTTTTTAAATTTTCCTGGAAATATGCATTTACTAACTTAAAAGGGGAAGAACTTTTTTTTTTTGTTGTTTCCAAAGTAACAAGAACAATTCAAAACACTTCCATGGAAAGTAAAGAAACTGTAATTTTCTTCCTGTTCATTCATGAGGTTATGAAAGTTGGACTCAGTCCAGCTTTCTTTAAAGTCAGTGGCAATGTAACTACTAACTTGGTTCAGGATTTCTGAGTGGTATTTTGTTCCTTTAAAATAACATGGGCTGAGGATCTACCAGCAAATTTTTGGCTGATTTAAAGGGGGAATTTCAGGGGAATAACCCTGAGTCACACTGGATTCTTTTTTAAATTGAATAAAGGCTCCAGCTAGCATAGATTGCTGTGGAGATTTTTAGGAAAGCTAATTGAGCTATGCCCTAATGTCTTTACTATCTTACAATGGGATAATAATCTATATAAGTGCTGCATAAAGGAGGCTTTTCAGGATGACTGACACCCTGTCTGGAATGCCATTCAAGACCTGGGATTTTTTCTCCATAGGTTGTTTATTCTTGTAAATTTTACTGACTCTAATTTTAAAGAACTTTTTCTCTAGATCTAGATGTTGTTACAGACTTTCACTCTTATTTGCACTTACGATGCCCTTCATTAGTTTTAATTATTATCAGTGATGCTTACGGAGAATAGTTGATGTTTATAAAAACCACCAAATGTGTATAAAATCTAACTCAAATTATCTGGCTTCAGGTTAAATATCAGCAGAATCAGGACTTACGTTTCAGTATGTTCCTCTGCTCCAATTCTTCAGCAGTCGGCCTCTGGCTCAGTCGCCTGCGAAAAAAGTCCAAGATCAGTTTCTGGACCATATCATATTCTCAGTTCTCTGCCTTGAAGAGTCACTCTGGGTTGTGAAAGGCAGAACAGAAAGCCCTGACACTGCTCCATTATGTACTTGGTATGGCTGGACCATGCGTGACACACACCATGCTTCTCTTTCGCAGTTTCCTCTGTTTCCAACCCACGAAAGACAAATACGTTATGTCATCTTCGGCGTGACTCTCCCACCTCTACCCCAGGCAGAGCTGCTGAAAGCTAAGCCACACAGATGTCTCCACTTAATTTCCTTCCCTCCATGCCTGCTTCCTGACTTGCACAAGTATTTCTAGCTAGGATCCAGCTAACCCTGTCGCTGCCCTCTCGCCAGCCTCCTGACTGTGCCCCATTGGTTCACACAGAGTTTGAACACACAGACGCAGAAAAAACAAGGGACTGTTTGGCAGCACTGAGGGCAGAACAATAGCAAACCTCCTCCTCCTCTTGTGGCTTTTATTAAATCCTATATTGAAGGATCAGTGACTTGCTAGGCAACCTGTATATAACAGGGTCAACAAACCCCACAATCTAATTACAAATGGGGGCTTGATACATAGGAATGACCTGAATATTCAGAATACAGAACAAGCACAAAAGGGTCTTTGCAAAACAAAGTAAACCAGAGAGATGACATCAGAGGTCAGCACTGTTGGGCATCCTCATACTCTCATCCAAGTCAATGGGTGTTTTGTCAAGGATACCAATGACACGAGAGAGCCTTCTCTTTCTTCAGACTTGGTCACTCAGAGGCGTTCCCAGCTTGGGGGCCCCAGCCTCTGTCAACTGGACCAGTTTCCCTGTGAGTAACTGGTTACTGGGCACTGATAGGAAATGATAAGAATACTGCATGGCTTCATCTTCTACAATGAATGTTCCCCTGACCCTGGGCACAGAAGCTCCCTGCAATGGAGTTGGCTCTTCAAGGCTGGACAAGAGATGTCTGACAATGGCTCCTCACCACACAGGGGCTAAGCTGCTGGTGCACATGCATCCCCAGCCTTCTCCAGAGCCAGGAGCTCATGTGTATTCCAGTTCAAGACCCCTGCCCCTCACACTGTGTGTAGAGAACAGGGCTGAACAAGCACTGGGTAGGAACCCACCTCCTACAACAGCTGTTTGAAGACAGAAGTTTTACAGGCACCTGATTTTACAGTCTGAAGATTTCCATCAGCAGAGGTGATACCAGCCATGTGCCCTTTGGGGGCACTTTACACCATGAAAACAAACCAGCAGAACACAGCCCTATTTCAGTGTAGGATTTTAAGTCAGGAGCTTTGACCCTTTCCCACAGCAGACTGAACATTTATCTCTTTAGAAAAGTGTTAAAAGGGACAGAAACTGATCCTTAATTCACAAGTAAAGAATGAAGACAAAAACTGCTATTCAAGTGCTTGCTATTACCATCTTTAAGCTATAGTAGCTATGGCTAATGGGACACTTTGCCTTAGGACTGTGAAGCAATTAAAACTACTTCATTTCTAGAATCACATGAGAACCAAAAAAGTTTCTACTTTTAGCCCCACACACGTGTCTGCAGGAACTGTATTATAAATGTTTTTAATCCCCCATGCCATGATGCTTTTCAAGAGGATGCATCAGAGGGATGTTCAGGATGAACTCCAGCCATCCAGCATGTGGATGGCTTCTACAGAAATAAACATAGTAAAAGGAGAAAGAAAAAACCCTCCCCAAAAGTCATCCCATTTCCAAGAAAACAGGGATTGAAGGACACAGATAACTGTTCTGTCTCAAACAGTTCACACTAGGACATTGCTAACAGAAGGCAGAAGTTTTATCTACCAACAGAAGTGATTTGCAGCAAGGATCACATCTTCCATTTGCTTAGTGAGGTATCTGCCATGAAGTAGATGTATTTAAACTAAGCTTTCACTGCATGTTACCTTGGCATTCCTTTCACACAGGAGGACAGATTTTCTCCAAGTATGCCCTTGCTGTTATCTGTGTCTGCTACTCTTGTGCTGCTCAGGACCTATAGACCATGGGATTCTTCCCCACACTGTCTGGTAAGGCCTCAAGTGAACACCAACCAAGAATACCTGTGTTCTCCATCAAGAGTCAAATTACTTTGTGGATCCCATTATCCATCCTTTTCGGTCTGCAGAGTACTCCTGCCTAAAAGGTGACTGCCACTTTTAAGTGATGCACAGCAGAAAAAGCCATGCTACTTTGGATAGATTCATTAAGGGATTAGCAATCACTTGTGGAGTTTTATAATCCCAAGTTTCTAATAATGTGACTTAGGCAGTAGGAAAAAACAAGGTATTCTTGTAGCAGAACAAAATCTTAAGTAGTCCTTACAGTGCAATAGTAAAGCAGCACTGGAGGATGAAGAAAGTCATGAATAGAAGCCATGAATAGAAGTTCCTGGCCTCCAGTACCAGTGTCTGCTTTCATCTCCATGAAGTGCTGTTACATTCCATTTCCATCATCCTTTGGGACTGACTGTGCCTGCTCCTGCTCCTTCATTTTAAGTCCCTCCTTGATGAGTTCTTCAAATAAACCCAGCCCCTTCCACAGACCTTCCCTTCCAAACTCTCAAATTATCTCTTTTCATGGTCTCTTGCTCATTTATTTTAATTCTCTCTCATGCTGTTACAGTTCTGCCCCCAAACTATTTGGCTTACAAACACCTCCACCAGCTCTTCAGAACAGAACCATCTTAGCTCTTGTTTCTTGCTGCCTAATTTCTAGGCTTGCCAGATGTTGAAATCAGTTGACATCTCTGTTAATCTTGGAAAATCTTGATACTAGTTACAGATAATGTAAATCAAGAAACACTAGCAGCTCTTGCTTTATTACTATGGCTGCAAAGACAGTTTTTTTCTTCCACACTTACTTTCAGTAAACCATCTCTAGCATATAGCTCTGACCTTGGCAAACATCAGTGGTGATAGCTCCCCTCTTCTTCCTTCCTTCCTGTCCTGCCCAGAATAAAAAGTTGTTAATAAAGCCCACCTAGCTTGCACAGGTTGATTTCAGTAGTTTGATATCTGGCTTTCTGCTGTGCCTTATTTAATTTAACATCACACAGACTGCATGAGCAGTCAGGAGGCCACAGGTCAGGAAAAAGGTGTCTCATTAGCAGCACAATTGGAATAAATGGGAGAAAATGGAGGTGAGGAAGGAACCTGGTGCCACAGCAAAAAATGGATCTGCTGGTGCAAACTGTAAGGATGGAGGGAAATGTGTGGTGCTGCTGTTGATCAGAAAGGTAACTCTGGCTGTTCCATCAAAATAAGTGAGTGCAGGTGTCTGACCAAGGAACAGGGGAGACAGACCTCAACAAGTAACCACCTCTAACAGCACTTTCTGTATTTAGAATATTCATGTGTGAACATGCCCGACCTTCACCGTGCCATCCATACAGTTTTGCAATATGCTTCAGGTGGCATTCAAGAGGACGGGAAAGTTTTTTGTAATTTGTGCTTTACAGTGTATTGCTTGGTTTGTACTCCATACATTTCTGCAATATTGATTACAACAGTTTTGCAAATACTCTGTGACAAAGGTTTTACTACAAAGGAAACTGTCCTAAGATTTATGGTGACATACGGAAAGCTTTGCTGGGATTTCACTGAAAAAACAATAACCAAATGAGATTATCAGTAAAAAAAAAAATGTTTGCTCACATTTACAAAGATAAACTTGACAGCAAACCAATTTTCTGAATAAATTCTCTGCATGATCAAATGCATCACACTCCTTGTGTTAGACAATAAGAGCTGAGCAGTTCTTCATAAGGACAGTGTATAGTGAGGCTTATTTTTTTGGGTGTTTTTATTTTTTTTTTTTTTTGCTTGTTTGCTTGTTCTTTTGAATTTGCTCTGGGCTGGGCCGGTCACATTATGGCAGATAAGTAGGAGTTTGGGGCCAGAAGGGACCATCATGCAAAATCAACTGCTGTAGATCTAAAATATTGGCTGGTCTGGGTGTAATCTCCTCAGGGACCAACAAGAAAGAAAGGCAGCATTTTCACTGATGGATGCTACTGTTTGGAGCCTCCCCAGCAAAATGAGAACTCAGAATGAAAAGTTTCTGCTCCATGTGTCAGTGTTCTGCAGGAACAATAAAAGGAAAAAACATCTCCTTGGGCATGACAAAACACTCAAATGAAGCACACAGTGACACACCCTGTTCTGCAGTGCGGCCATTCCCCGAGGGCTCTCAGGACAGCAGCCAACCCGTTGTGAGGCCTCGACTCAGATTTTTGCAGCCCTTTTGTCTGGCAGCACCTTTGAAGTGAGATGCTCCTGGCTGCCTAGGGTGTCCCCTACCAGGAGTCATGGGTTTTCTCTCCTTGATCTCTTGTTTTGCTGTGGATGAGCTCCAAGAAAAAGTTGGTTCATGCCATCCAGCTTGTTGTGTGAACAGGATGATGTGGGGTATGTGTTTTCTGTGTACCAGGAATTCATCTTTGTCCAGAGGACAAGAGAATTTAAGAGTCTAGTGTGGGGTCACACGCAAGTATAATGACTGGATATAACACAGGGCTTGCTGGAAAATGATTCCCCACACACTTGGCAGACATATTAACTGTGAATGTTTGCAGACACGAAAGGCAGAATTTAGCAGCTCTGCAGTGCTTGAATGGTGACATCTGGTGTGTGGGACTCATGAACGGGACTGGTGGACATGACAGGGCACACGGCAGGATGGTGAGATGTCCAGAATATCCCCAAGACATCTCTGAGCCAAATCATGCTCACACAGTTGTTCCTCATGACTTAAGTCACCCTGATGTAAAATAAGTTCTGAACACAGTGGGGCATAACCTCTGGAACAACTTCTAAATTAATTCTGTATGTGCAAATATCTTTAATCAGCTGCAACTGGGTTCATACTACATACAGACATTGCTTTAACAGAGCAGTAAATCTGAGCTGGGCACATGAGAAGCCAGCTGCTACAAAGAACTACTTGTCATGTTACTCTTCAGTTGATATAAATGAGCATGAATGAAGCCAGTAGAACTGTGCTGATTTACATCAGTAAAATAATTCCACATGAGGAAAATTCAATGGGAGTAATGAGTCTTAATTTACCTTGCTTTTCCCCAAAATAATAATGCTGATAGCAAAGCAGAATTGATGAAGTAAAGGCTGTCAGGGGCTTTTTGCACTCCCATGCCATGCACAAAAAATTCAGAGAAACATAGAAGAGAAGAATATCTTGTATTTGTTTCTACCAGTTAACTGTTAGCAGAAGGTAGGAATGAACTACCTCCTTTCCTCACATCACTGCACAATGAGCAAAAAATCATTGTAAGCCTGGAACTTCACTTTCTCTGGAGTGTCAACCCAGATTTTGCCAGCCAGACTGTAGCGTCTACAGAGGACTATCAGTCTCCTAAACAGGATTTATAAAATGGGATTAAATGCAGTTTTATCAATGAGTGAATAAACTGAAGGCATATTAAATAGAAAATCTCTACCCAAAGAAGCAAGTGTAACAGTTTTATACCAATAAAATTCTTGTACTACACTCCATTAAGATGTTTGCTAATCTGTAGGATTATTACCTTCTTTAAACTCACAGGTAAGCTGACAAGTCTCCTGGTATCAGTCATGATAATACACTTTATAACTCCTTTTCCTAAGAAATTAGGGCAATAAAACCATAAGGAGTGCTTGCCATGATTCGGTTATCATGTAATGACTGCTCTCCACTTCCCTGTTGATTTAAAATATTCAGCCTCTGGGAGATGGTGATGCTTCTGCAGCTATAAGGAAGCCTGTGGCAATGACTAAAGCAGACCAATGTGGGCAGAGATGCCTGTTCATCCCCAGGAAAATGGGTGAAGCACCACTGGGACAGTTTAGCAGAGAAGCAGTTAGACAATTTTGGTAGGAAGTGTTTGCTTGTGGTGAAAGTCTGAAAAACTACTAAGTATCAGTTGAAGATAAAAGTACTTTCTGATGGTGCTTTACTGGCAACGTACTACTTCTGCCTGAGTATCCCAGTGTATTCCCTGGACTTTTGATTGTGTTCCCCTGACAATTGATCCAGGATAGCTACAACAATCCCATAACCCTGAGGAGAGAGGCAATACTTTTGCTCAGCATTAGTGCACTGCAAGAAGTACAGAACAGTCTGGAATGCGAGCCAACCAAATTATATTTCCCATAACACATCTGCAGTTGTGTTTCCAGCTGGGCTCTACAGGAAAATCAGATTTACAACTGAAATTATTCAGACTTTAATTCAGGCTCTAAGCAGTCATTTACTACCCCCCAAAATTATCCTTATCCCAGACTTGATTTTGTGTTGAGAAACAGCTTCAATATAGACTTTAAAGCTCCGATTAATCTAGATTGCAGTGAGGATTTTTGGGAAAACTAATCAGCAAATTTTCTGCTTGCTCAAGCATCTGTGCATAGTGAGAAATATAACCAAGCTGGCTCTTTGTTTAAAACTCTTACAACTGACCAATTTGTTTTCCCATTCTTTAGATCATGTGAATCTATTCTTGAGTCATAGCTCAAATGATGCCATTTTTTCTGGTTCAGCTCACTGAAGGATTGGATTATTATGATTTTCATTTATTCTTTGGAAAGTTACAAACTTCCTGAGAAAGAACTGTCTGCTCAGAGTAGGTCTCCCAGGAAGAGAAAATCATATTCAAAATGTAGATTTTGACAATTCATTATGTTTGCATAAGGTTAAAATCTTGTTCATCATATATTAAACAAATTTCTTTAAAATACCCAAAAAAAGCAGAATTATTTTGGGCCATTAACTCTGTATTTTGCCAAAAGAAATGAAGCAATAACTAGATAGCCCTATAACTCTGACTAGAAACACT
Source organism: Chloebia gouldiae (assembly GCA_003676055.1). Classification (NCBI taxonomy): domain Eukaryota; kingdom Metazoa; phylum Chordata; class Aves; order Passeriformes; family Passeridae; genus Chloebia; species Chloebia gouldiae. Next base: position 11,035,658 of record QUSF01000013.1, on the reverse strand, counting down.
GTAAATAATGACATACCCAGGTTATCAGTCTTCCATTAGACCACTATAACAATGCAGACACCTGCATTTTCCCAAGGAATTACTTCTTTTCTTTTCTAAACATAATGCCAAGCAGTGATAAACATACAAATCCAGATTTTGTCCCCGTGTTCAATAATACTAACTGGTTTGTGGAACATTGCAAGACCATTCCTCACACCTCAAGCTCTAAAATGGAGCCTGCTCCATTTCATTACTGTGCTGTTCCATTAATGTCAAAGCTCTCAGCCAAATGCTGGCTGTTCACATAAAATACGATCATGTAAGTTTAAATTATTTTAAAAAAAAGGCATGGCTAAATTAAGATAGCTATACCACACAAGGTTTGCAGCATTACTTCTCAAATCTCTTACCCCTAGTTGCAAGAACAAAATATCCAACAACTGCAGTAGGAAACAAAGAACAATCCTTTTTAGAAGAGGGAATTTATTATGTATCTAATTCAAGAATTTATTTTTGGAACAATAAAAAGGGGATATTTTTGAGTTCTAGAAATCCAGAGTGAAAAATGTACTAAATGCTGGTTGAAAATCTAAAGCATGCCAGAAAAAACAGATGGATGTTAGGACCCATTGTAATAGAGAAAGAAAATGTTCTAAAATGTAAGTGATTGTCCTTCTGTTGTCTATACAGCATTGTGAGAAGACACTTGCTTCACCAAATGTGATAATATTGAATTAAAAGCTGATTTTACAAAGCTACAGATATCATAATTCACAGTTCAAGGTCAATCTGTGAATGACTTGAGTAAAATGGCACCAAAAATAATCAGTCTAAGCAGAACAGATATGCTTGCTGTCTTCACCTACAGGAATTATTGAATGGTTGTTTTAAAATCCCTCTAAGTAATATTGCTTTGTCTCTGTGAACAAACATACATACGGCAGCAAATAAAAATTAGCTACACTCTCTTAAAAGAAAAGCCATCTTCAAGTTTGAGCCAGAAGAGCAGAATCCCCTTCTCTATTGGAATTTTCCTCACCCTGGCTTCTGATGCTCAGGGAAGCTTGGATGTTGGAAGATATTTGATATAGGAATAAAGCAGTTATTCCTCTGTGTATGTGGCATGGCCTTGGGATGGAGACAAAAAGCAATGCTTTAGGTGGGAAGAAATTCTGGGGGACCAGGGAAGAAAACATTCAGGGAGCTTGAGGGAGTGACAGTGAAAGTACAGCCCCACTCCCCAAAGCTTTTCACCTTTTAAAGCCCCAGTGATCTTTCCCAGCAACACTCTCTTCTAAGGATCCTCTTCTGAGAAATCTGCTGCCACAAACTTTAATGCAACCTACCCTGAGAAGCAGCTGCTGGCTCTGAGGAAGGGTTGAGGGCTGAAACACATCATGGAGAAACCACCTTCCCTATGTTTACTTAGCTTGAAGATCAGACCCCCAATGGACCTCTGTGGACCACAGTGACTGACATGACCTGTGCATTATGGAATTTGCTTAATGAAAAAAGCAGCAGCACCTTATCTTCTTATTCACATATGCACTAACACAACATTAACCCTAAAACATCAAGCCAGGAATATTTTAAACATGTAAGCAAATAAATCAACTTTGCCTGGCAATCCAAGTAATCTGTGACCATCATGGAAAATCTCTATCCAAAATGCAAAAAGCTGTTCATTTTAAGGAAGGAAATCTGGGTGGGGAACTTCACCAGCAAGCTGATGTCAATCTCAACATACACACAGCCAACTTAATAAAGTCTCCTCTGTTACCACAGCAGCTACATACCACTCAAAGTACAGAGAGAGGAATTACCATAGAATGGTCTGTGTTGGAAATGACTTAATGATTATCTAGTTCCAACCCTCCTGCCACAGGCAGGAACACCTCCCACTAGACCAGGCTGCTCAAAGCCCCATCCAACCTGGCCTTGAACACTGCCAGGGATGAGAGTACCTCGCTTCTCTGGGCAACCTGTTCCAGTGTCTCACTAGCCTCACAGAAAAGAATTTCTTACTAATATTTAATCCACTGTTTTTCAGTGTAAAGCCATTCCTCCTTGTCCCCACTTTTGACATGCCCTTGTAAAAAGTCCCTCTCTATCTCTATTAAGAAACCCATTTAGGCACTGTAAGGCTGCTCTAAGGTCTCCCTGGAGTCTTCTCTTCTCCAGGCTGAACAGCCCCAGCTCTCTTGGCCTGTATCACATATACCCCCTCACCAGATTAGTTTGCTGTAGACCATGTTACCAGTGCCAGCATGAAGAAAGGCAAATGAACAATAGTGCAAGTATAAAATTAATCTCCAAGAAGGCACTTTACACTGGTAATGTCAAAAAAAAAAAAAGCAACTCACACTCTTTTTGCTAAATGAATCAAAATCTAAAATACACAGTGACTTGGAACAGCCACAATATAGGAACTCTAAATAAAAGCTTTTATAACAGAAGTTGGCAGTGTTAGCAATTCAAAACCACCATAATTCGGTTTCCAGTAGAAAAGATGCATAGGAAATAGCATGGTGCCCATACTATGACTGGTTACTGAAGTGGAAAATTCCTGGAAGTAAACAAATTTGAGAGCTTTAAAAGCAATTAACTATTTTGTGACAGAGGGATTTCAGTTCCTCAGATTGTGGGATTTCAGATCCCCAGACTTCATGAAAGGCAGGTGATAAATAGTAGTAACTTTTTGCAAGGGCTGTGCCTAAAATTTTCACTTGAAGATTAGGAATTAGGACTGGCAGAAATATTTGTGACAAACTAAAATTGCTGGAAAATTGAGTTCTAGAAGGTCAAAAACTATCTGCAAGGTGAGGTCAAACTTAGTGAGTAGTTTCAGCTGAAAACAAACCAACTCACTAGAAACACTTTTCTCAAAACCAATAAAACTTAAAAAGCATTAAAAATGCACTAGACAATATTTAATTCTGACCTGAAATGCTAGTTTTCCATGTGTAATAAAAAAATTAACGATGCTTGCTCTTTTTAGTTAGTTTTCCCTACTCCACTTGTTAATTATTTTGTTCCATTTGAGTACCAAATGCAAAAAAAAAAAAAATCCATTTTCAGCCAAGTCCAGTAGACACAACTCTCCTTCCAATAAGTGCAACAGTGATTCCAAGCACAAATCTACTGAGGTGGATTACAAGAACTCTCCCCAGCACCTGCATTGCAAACTTTGGTGCAGGTGCCTCAGTCATTCCTCCTACTTAATGGGATACCTGTTGGTCAGACCAGGTCTTTGCACATGTTTTACAACATTGATTCTTATGTATCTGCATCACCAACTGCAGAATAATTTCTTAACTTTGTAGAGAATCTAAGTTTCACCACCCTATTCAGAGATTTGCCCATTATACAAATTCCCAACCAGTGTGTATTTAACACTTTCACTGCCAGAGCCAACTTCTGCCTCTACGCATTAGCAAAGGTCAGAAACAATTTTTTAAAAAATCCTGGCATCTCATGGAACATCAATGAAAACATGCAGCACTAGAGACACAAAATAGCAAAAATGTCTAGCTTTAAAAACAAAATTTAAAATTTAATTTAAAATCAAATTATTTTCCTGATTAAAAATCAAAAACCCTCATGCCTTAGGAAACTGCATGTTTGTTATTTTGAAAAGATATTAGATATGATTATTCCACAATTATATAATCACCTTTAGGTTCAAATTTAGTGGCCTAAAAGCATGACAAAATATTTTTTACTCAGGAGAATTATTGTCCCATCTGCCTTTTCTTCTCTTGAAGTTACTGAGATACACATAATTACCTGGAGGCTAAATTTGGACTACAAAGTGATAAGCTTTTTTTCTGTTGTTCTTCTGTACATATTTCCACAGCAAAACAAATGGAATACTATAAAGAGGCTTATCACATCAAATAGGGAATTAGCAGCGGGAATCAATAATCTCCAAAGTAACAAAGATCCTATTTCCAGGCAAATACACTTAACTTCAAAATAAACAACCCCCCCACCCTTGTGAAACAAAAGACTTCCAGAGGGACATTCAAACCCTCTGTGCTATGTTGAGCAGGTTGCAACCTTTCTCTTTGACCCCTGCATAGTGTGACATCAGCTTTTTACATTTTCTCCCTGAAATTTTGAGAGCTCAGTTCAACCCCCACTGAAGTTTCTCCACACTCAGTTTTCTGACTACTATCAGGTGCCTGCACATCCCCCTGTTCCACCTGAAACATCATCAACATGAAAACTTGCTTCATTACCACAATCTAACTGCTGGGGTGATAGCAGTATTCTTTACATTTTTTTTTTCCACAAACCAGAGGTGATGTTAAACTGTGGAGGGTGAGGGAATGCCCAATGACATCTTCCTTGTATAAAATGGGAGAGAAAACTATTCTGTAGGCTCTGTTGGCCTATAGAAAAAAAATTCCTTTACACTTCAGACACTTCACTTCTTAAATCTCATTGGGAAAATGTTGTAGATATCTTCCCTGTTATATTTCAAGTGAGGGTGCTATCAAAGTCCACATTTTTTGCAATTGTTTGCCCTCTAAAGAAAGACTTACATTGGTGACTGTTTTTTGAGCTCCTTACTGAATAGCTTTGCAGCTGGTATTCAGGCAGAAAGGCTAAAGAGAATTAATATTTTAAATACTTTGTACTCAAGCTGAGCACAGTATGTTTGTTCATGGCTGCTGACATGCCATAGGGAGAAGCCTGGATTGCCAAGACCTCTGTCCTGAGCATTTAGTGCCTTGGTTTTGTTGCATACACTTGTTTTCTGCATATCTAGCTGCAGTGATGGCAAGGTCAGGGGGCTTGGAAAAAGGCAGCAAAGGAAATCATCACAGTCCCCTGGACAAAAATCCCTTCTGAGTATTTACTGATGATGCACAAAATGTTCATAAAGCTGGAAACTACACCTACTGCTATGAGAAGCTGCAGATTGGACTAAAACATGCTGGCTAGGATGGCCTGGGCAAACAGACCTAGTGCCTGCTTCCCAGTTGTGCTCACCTTCTTTATTAGTTTAAAACATGCAATTTCTCATTCATCCACATTGAGCAAAAGTAAAAGGATATACTCTCTCAGGCCCTACTTCCAGCCCCTATAGCCACAGCCATGTGGACTTGTGTTTTGCTTTACAAGCAGATTGAATTTACATCTGGATCCTATAGTTTATTGGGTGGTAAGCCTACTCTTATGACTGGAGATTATCTAATGCTAATAACAAGTCTGCTCTGCTGACACTGGCTAATGAACACCAGCTGCTAAGGAGCATGAGTGGGGGGATATCTCACAGCTACTACACTCTGACAGATTTTAAAACTCCTCTGAGCAGTGTTTATAGCAAAACATACATTAAATACACACTTCCACTCCATTGTACAGAAACTCCTGTACAATGTATTACTGCAGATCCCTGCTGAAGGAAGTTGGGTGTCTGGGGTTGATTTCCTTGTGCATGCAGCATGTCTGTGAGATGTTCTTGTTTAAAAACTGAGTCCTGGTAACTTTTTCCATAGAGCAGAACACAGGAGTTTGGTTGCAAGAGCTAATCCCACGTTCTCTTGGGACTGAAGTGAGCTAGTGTCATAGCATGTAGACTGTAAGAGTCAAAGCATTTGTCAAAGCTTGTGACCTGGCTAAATTGTCTGTGCTGGCACAGCCACTGTGCAATAACCCAAATCATAAGAAATTAGTCAAGCATTGCAGCAGAATAGCTTTATGAAATATATTCAGAGAAACCTTAGGCTACAGAGAGTGAAGGGAATCAGGATTTGGGGAAGGCTGCCTAGAGCTGGGACTGTGTCCAAATGACTTTTGAATATTTCCACAGAGAGAAATTTCACAATCCCCCTGGCCAACCTGTGGCAGTGTCTGGTCACCCTCAGAGCAGAAATGATGTTACTGATGTTCAAAAAGGAACCTACTTGTTTTGTTTGTGCTTGTTGCCTCTGGTCCTGCCACCAGGCCCCACTGAGGAGTGCCTGTCTCTGTCCCCACTGTACCCTTCCTTCAGGTATTTATACACATTGATAAGATCTCCTGAGCCTTTTATCTAGACTCAACAGTCCCAGCTCTCTCAGATGCTCTCCACAGGGAGGATGCTCCAGTTCATCACCTCCATCATCTTTGTGACCCTACGTTGGACTCTCTCTCATATGCCCATATCTCTTTTCTACAGGTGAGTTTTGATGATCCTTGCAGATCCCTTCCAACTCAGAATATACTGTGATTCTGAGCCAGAAGTCAACACAGCACTCCAGATGTGGCCTCACCAGTGCTCAGTAGAGTGGAAAGATAACATCCCTTGGTCTTCTGGGAACACTTTTTCTAATGCAGCCCAGAATACTATTAGGCATTTTCCCCACCGCCACCAAGTTGCTGGCTAATGTCCAACTTCATGTCCATCAGGACCTCCAGATCCTTTTCTGCCAAGCTGCTCTCCAGCTGGGTAGCTCCCAATATTACTGGTGCATGGAGTTCCTTCCTAGGTCAGCAATTAGCACCTGCCTTTGATGAACTTTATGAGATTATTGCCAGCCCATTTCTCCAGTTTGTCAACATCCCTCTGGATGGCAGCGCTATCCTGCAGTGCATCACCCACATCCCCCAGTTTGGTGTCACCAGCAAGTTTGCTGAGGATATGCTGTGCCTGTCATCCAGATCATTAATGAAGGTTGTTAAAGAGGACTGGACCCAGAACTGACCCCATGGGGTATACTGCTAGGTACTGGAGTCCAACAAGACTTTGTGCCACAGAACACCAGCCTGTGGACTGGATGCGTAAATAGATTGAAAAGTCTGAGTGGCTGAGCCTGTTATTGGAGACTGTGTTGAAAGCCTTACTGAAATCTACACAGACATTATCTACTACTCCCTAGTTGTCCACCAGGTCAGTAATTTCACAAATTCATCACATTGATCAAGCATGACTTGCCCTTGTAAATCCACGTTGACTACTGCTGACTTTTTTGTCCTTTACGTGCCTGAATATTGTTTCCAGGATTAGCTTCTCCATCACCTTCCTAGTGATGAATGTGAGGTCAACTGGCCTATAATTCCCTGACTTCTCTTTGAATATAGGAAAGACATTTTCTTCCCTTCTTGTCTTTGAGCACTTCTCCCAGCTGACATGATCAGTCAAAGGAATGTTAAAGAAAATAAGGATGGCAATGAATCTTCAGTAATATTGGATCAAATGAATCCTTTCATTTATACTTTTATGCTGAATAGTGAGGCAGCACTGCTCTCTGGAAGATTTTAACACATGCCCTAATTGTTAAAACATGATGTGACTAGTGACAAGTACACAGAACTGAGAGAAAGGCAAGGTACAGTGATGGGCAGGTGGGAGAATCAAATCTGAGGCAGTCAAGTGTGCAACAATGAGGAAGGATGCTGAGACAAGGATGCTGAATTGTCATGCCTGGTATTCCTCCACTGATGCTTTGCATTTCCCCATCACTCTTTTGATATCTGCTCCAAAATCCTTCAGACTGAGGCAAAGTGCTGCACGATATCTTGAACCGTGGTGGGGTGGTGGGGGCTACTAGCATTACTGAAATGCAGTGAGAAATAAGACAGAATAAAGACTCTGAAGAGAATTAGTCAAGACAGTGAGAAATAAAAGTGCCTCCCAAGAAAGTGTTATATGTTGGTTTTCAGAAGCAAAAATCACCTTTCCACCACTGAGCCTTTTTAATATCATGTCACATTAGAAAACATGATGGAGCCCTTTTCTAGCATTAAACAGTGCAGTGCAAAATATTGGCAGCTCTTTTAACTGCAGTAGAGTATTAGATTTTCTTTGCTAGTGTAGTCTGAAGGGGAAGATGAAATGGATGGTGGAATATCACATGGCTCTATAATGCTTTCAACTGCCCAGGTGCCTATCGTATCTTTTATGTCTGCTCAAACAAGGGAAGGGTGAATGGCTCTGGCACAACCTGAGGGTAAAAGATACCAGGCATTTACACTCAGCTGTTAACTAGGAAACAGCAGAGTCACAGGGGATGTTCTGGCTTTGGAACATCAGATACTCCTTTCCCTGAAAGTAGCAGAGGGAGGTTTTGGGATCAGTTGGGGAATGCCATGATGAGGAGATGTAAAGGCACCAAACTCTTGTCCGAGAAGTTTCTCCCCACTTTGAGACTGATCCAAACAAACCACTTCCTGTCAGAGGGGCTGCCTGCCCTCTTTCTTTTATAGCTGAACCTTGGATATTAAAGCTTCCCCAGGGCAGGGAAGTCCCTGTATAGGGGCACAGAGTGCTCTGGGAAAGCCAGAATTTGAGCAGTTTGGGTAATCTAACTTCCCAGTGCAGCCAGAGGCTGAAGGAGCTTGTTTCCCATGCTGCTTGCAGGTTTAACTGGAGGTGGGCCAGCTGATGGGGCTATGAAAATACCTTCATGGCAGATGACCAGAGACCTTTCTCTGTACCTTCTATGAAGGGCTCCCAAGGAGGGAGTTTACTCACACTTTACAAGTAGCAGCCTTCTAGTACCTTAAGGGGGCCCACAAGAGAGATGGAGAGAGGCTTTTTCACAAGGGCATTGTCACAGGACAATGGGGAATGGCTTTAAACTGACAGAGGGAGGGTTTAGATATGGTATTAGGAAAAAAAAATTGCTGTGGGGATGGTGAGGCACTGAAACAAATTCTCCATAAAAGTGGTGAATGTCCCATCCCTGGAAGTGTTCAAGGTCAGGTTGAATGGGGCTTTGAGCACCCTGGTCTAGTAGGAGATGTCTCTGTCTATGACAGGAAAGTTAAAATCAGGTGATCTTTAAGGTCCCTTCCAACCCAAACCATTCTATGATGCCATGAATCTGTGACCTCCCTGCATGTTCCCCTCATGGGTCTGGGTGCACCCAAGCTGCCATCTGCCACCCCACCAGGTAAATGATGTCCCTGAGCATGTAGAAGAGACAGGTCCCTGGTCCAGGAGCCATGCCTGCTCCCCAGTGAAGAAGTAGGCTGGTGCCTCTGAAGCCCTTGATGTTTGAGATCAGGGTCCCTGCTTGCAAGGCTTTCAAATCAAAGCCAGCTGATTGCAGGGAGGCAGGAAGACTGTTTCTGTCTCAATCACTGCAATAAAGGAAATCTTGAAGGCTTTTCCAGCATGCTAAAAAACTCCAATATTCTGCAGGATAAATAGTCTAGCCTGACATTATAGATACTTGCTCATTGAGCAAATACAATATATTGAATCCTTATTTTATTAATTATTCATTAACCAGTAGTGTTGCTGCCTCCTGAATTCAGGGATGTCAGTGAAGAACCAGGTTACTGAATTAATCTTGGTGCTAATGTGCTTTCCCTGTAGTTTGCTGGTTTGTTATTTATTATCAGAAAGGCAAGTAATGAATATTACTGGCTGCCCACTTAGAGACACATTGATGTGGTCTACCACACATGAGAACACTTACTCTTCACTGAAGTTATTAACACAAATGGTATTTTGACATGGTCAGGTCTGAGGCTAAGGACTTAGTTTAATTCCCACATATGGTCTGTGCAGTGCTTGTGAATCCCAATGCATTGAAACAGGAGCACAATTCTTATCCAAACCTGCCTCTATAAGACTAGTTGTAATTTTTCTGCAAAAGAAGGACTCCATTCATCTCTCAGGACACTTAGTCCTACACAAAAAAATCCAATTAAATCTTATTGACTCCTCTCAGAAAGTCACCTCTGTTTACTCACATACAACAGCCTCCAGAGTTTCTAGGTGTAGATGGGTGACCATGCACACAAGCCAGACTTACTCTTCAAGCAGTTCTCCTTGTACTCACAGTAATAGCCACAGGGAACACATATGAGCACATATATAAACACAACTTTTAAATCCTGACTTGGATCAGCTTTTAAATACGTTTGACTGTTTTACAAGGCTTGCCTCTGTTAAATCTCATGCACATGTGTTGCTAAATAGACCATAATACACTGAAGTGGAGGGGAAATGCAAACTTCAACTTCTGAGAGAGGTTAAATATTTTGTTCAAAGAGCAATTTCTCCATTTTACAATCAGCAGACTGTAAAGAGTGTAGTATAAAGACTACACTGCCAGTCTGCTTCTTTTATCTTGTACTCCCACCTGATTTGTTTCCTTTACAAGGAAACATTACAAGGTCATCCAAGCTAAGCAACTGTTGTGCTTGTGATTAACTACCTACAATCAGGAGGTACAAAATATGAAGATTTATGATTAGATTTATGATTAGATTTTTCAGAGATGGAAATCTATGAGCTAGCTCTTAATGGAGCTGCCCTAAATTTGTCAGTATTGACCACTAAAAAAAGACAAACCCATCAAATAAACCACCTTTGTTTTTAAAGCCAGAATATAACATTTTGAAGTAGCTACCTACTTGCTTGTGCTTGTTTCACCTGCTTTTATTAATGCCATTCTTTTACTCAAAAAAGAATACTGCACAGACTCCATGTGGTCTCTTGTTTACTGGAGAAATAAGACTATTTCTATTACTGAAATATGTTATTCTATTACTGCCACAAGCTTTATATATATCACCATGAATTATTTTGCCCAGCAGAGAAATGTGGCTTCCTCTTACATAAAAGCTGGTAGCAGTTTGACAACTAAAAGCAAGACTGCAATCAATTTGGGGCAGAAAATGAATGATACCACACCCCACTGAAACTGCAAAGGAAATTAAGGTAGATTTAATATATTTGTCTCAGCTGTGTTGACAGCCTGAATTAGACCTCAAATACAGGCTGTGTCAGGGGGCTGAAGAGTATGGGAAGCGTGAAGGGGAAATTGTAACCCCATTAATGCATTTTGCTTCAACTTCTGCAGAGAAAGGATGGGAGAAACGGATGTTGCAATGACAGGACAGCATGACTTGCCCTGCTTCCACGAGAGCAGAAACAGGAACAGTAACAGATCCCAGCACTAACAAATTCCTTTCTGGACATTTCTTACATTTCTGATTGAAATGAACTTTGGACATGATGAAAACACTTGCCATTTCATCAGTGGTCACACAAGTGCCTCTGGGGAGACCTTGCCCTCTCTGCTGCCTACCATTAATATCATCCCTCTCCTCAGAACAACATTTCTCCTCCTTTATAGTAACATAAATAAATGTCTTGGTACATTTGGAGCTCCATTGTCTAACATGGAGAGACACATCTGCCCAAGGACAGACTATACCTACTCTGCAAGGCTTTGCTTCCATAAATAACAAAACATCTGCTGGCCCTAGCTGAGCAAAATTGATGGGGGCAGGGTTTCATCCAATGCCAAGGTGGGGCTGCCAAAGTTAAGGACACTGTTCATTCCCCAAACCAAGGAATGTGTAGAGGTGATGTGTTTTGTGGTGACTCTGTCAACCCTTGATTGCTCCACTGACCTTTTGCCATAGCAAATTACTCAGACAAAGCAAACTCATGCTGCTAGCTATGAAATGCAAAACAACCATCAACTATCAAAACAATAGTAATAGCATCATGTTAGACATGCCCTTTTCTGTTGTGAATGATGGTGTTATCCATGGAAATTCCTCATACAAAGAAGTAAGTGCAAACTGTGCTCAGAAATGAGGATCCCTATTCTACTGAAAGACAGTTAGGTGTCTAAAGAGATCTTGGTATTGGTGTAGCCTTTTGAAAGCACACAAATGTGGCTGTCAATGAGAGTTTGTCAACTAATGCAATGTTCCAAAGTTCATAGGTGTGGATGTACTTTTTGAGACCTCAACACACTTTAAATAAATAGACAAACAAGCAAACAAACAAATAAACATGTGTGTGCATCTCTTTCAGTGGCTTGCCTGAGGTGGAAAATGCAGCCTTCTTGGAGTACTATAGCTACAAAGCCATCTTTCATTTCAGCAGAGCAGAGCTCACCAGGACATTGAACACAGAACAGAGGGCTGACAAGGGCCTTGAACGCCCATCTCCCATCTGCACCCATGCACAGAACCCAGACCAGTTCTGCTCAGAGTATATATTCCCAGCAGTTGAGCCCAGATGTGTAATGGTAACTCTGTTTGAGCTCATCACCCATAAATAATCACCTGCTTTTCCTGCCTTCTTCCTGATGCTAAGGGCAATTTCAATAGCTCCCTTGGGGTTTCTGCAGACAAATAGCTAAACTAAAAGGGAAAAAATGCCATTCTCCCTAGGTACCATTGCAGCTAAAACTGAGGCTCAGCCCTTTGCAGTTTTTCTCTGTCACCCCCATTCATGTACCTAGTGGTGTTGCATTGTCCCTAATCCAGGATTTAGATGAGCTCGTTTACCACAATCCCATTTTCGTGTGATTTATCCCTGCATGCAAAGAGGCAAGCTTCCTGCACATCCGAGCGTGTGCTGCCCTGCCGTCAGGGATGAGCTCTTGCTTTAGGCACTTGCTTTTCTCTCATTAGTGGAGGCTAACAATAAGTGTGAGAATTGCAGACGTCAAACGTAATTAGGAAGAAATTATGTCACGTTACCCAACAAAATGAGGTCTTTGAATAAAGCCTAATCCTGCTGTCTGCCCATTCTTTTTATCCCTAAATGACTCAGAGATAGGGAGGGCACAAACTGCCCTCCACAGCACCGGATGGGGAGCAGCCACGAGGAGATTCAGTCATGCTCAACGGGATCCATCATGCTGCCATCCTCTGCCTGAATAAACCCTTCCCTAGTGAGACTGCAACATTGCTTAAAGAATTAACCATTTCAAAAAGCTGAATCTCTTCACAGCCTAAATACTAGTAAATAAAAATGATTGTTTCAAACTATTCAGTCCCCTCAGACCTCTGAAGGAACTGCTGTGCATTTCAGTGACTATGCAAGATTGCAGACTGACCCTTCCTCAGTACTGCTAGTATTTGTCACCTTCATGGTGATGCTGACAGCCCAATCCTCTTCACAAACTGTCAGATTTTTCTACTCTTCTTTCTAGTATCTGATATGAATGAGTCCAAAAACCTCGCAGCAGCCTCATGACATTTTAGAAATCAATGACAATTTTTTATACTTGTGGGAATTCACTAACTTCATTCAATCACAGGATTTCTGTTTCTAAGCAGCATTTTTCAGAACAGCTGAGGGATACGTGGTATTGACCAGGGAATGTGTAGATTACCTTTCTCAACAAGGTGGTAGGTGAGTACCATCTGTCAAACCTGCCATTCCATAAAGTTTTATGACTTCTCATGCTGTGTTTCTCAGCCACAGACATCTCGGTACTATTTCCAAAACATTGATGGGACTATAAAAACACATCTAGCAGGTGTGCATGCCCAAATCTCAAGTGTACTTATTTACAGCCATATGCACACAGACAGTGTCTCTGATCTACTGCCTCATGATCCTTGCAATATACTATTTATATTGCTTCAGATCACGATTTTCCACTTGCTGGTGTAAGGACAGTACCCCATAAGGCATTGTAGTGAATAAATCTAGGACTGTACAAGAAACAATGCAGAACACCACTGTATATCTGGCAGAGGAACTTGCCTTTAATTCACTGCTTTAAAGCTAGCAGAACATATATATGACACACACAGGATTCAGTTGTGAAATCAGAAGAGCATCTCTCAAAGTCAGGAAAGAAGCAATAGGTAGTTTGTTACTTTCTTCATTTGTTTCTCATTTTAATAGCTAGCTAATGTGCAGAAGGCTGCTCCCCCATCTCATCTCTCCTTTGCTTTCACACTGGGCAAGATGACCCCTACAACTAACAGCTTTAGGCAGCAGCACAGCACAAACTCTTTTTGGATTGCAAAATCTTACTGGGTTGCCTGTGGCACCTTCCAGTGAAGGGCAGAAGGTCCCTGACAAGCACTACTGCCAGTGGACAGCTTTTATGTGTCTCCTCTGCCTCCCCATCTGCAGACACTGGGTAGGAGTATGCTGATGAGACAGACATTATGCTGACCAGTAATAATACCGTGAATATCAAGAAGTTCCCTTGACACTGATTATTAACAACATGATGATAGCACACTGGATTACCAGACATTTTGTGTTATTAGATCATCCAATTCCAGCAGGTGGGAGAAGCCAGGATGGAAACAATCAGGGAAAACAAATAAATACACTTTGTTCTTGAAAAGCAGAGAACTAAAATCTCAGCTTTGATACTCCTGTATCTAATTGCTAATGAGCACCTTCACCACAGTTGGTGGGTTATGAGATTCAAAAATACTTGAGTGGTTCAGAAAGCCTCCCTTGTAGGATGTGTGGCAGATCAGTCGGTCTAAAGACACACGTCTCAGAGCATGAGGGAGACTTTGTGAAAGACATAAAAAGAAACCAGACTCCTCAGGTCTTCCCATTCTGAGACTGCAAAGTCTGGTGTTTGTAAGAGTGATTACAGAGATGCTGTAACAAAAGCCCCTGTAAAGGGCTCTTGTGTTTACTAAACATGTTGGTTGAGAAAGTCTGTGAGTCTCTTATGACCACCATTATGATTCTGTGGTGAAAGGGAAGTGCAAGGACTGGCACTGAAGCACCTCAGTACCAGGGAACATTCCTGCAGTCTCTGGGAGATGTGCAGCTCTGCTGTCCACCCAGCACTGCTGGCCCTCCTTTTCACCAGGGCTTCCTGACAGGCCTTAATCATTCCTCAGGAAAACCTCCAAGCTCACTGTCACAGCCTGGATATGTCCCATTCCTCTCACCCTGACAGCCATTGAAAGCTAAACCCAAGTCTTCCTGGCTGCTTTTCTAACTGGAATAACAGGGAACCTGTGCTTCCCAGCAGGTCCAACACAGCCAGTGAGACAGGCAGAAGAGAGACATCTGTCTTTTCCTTCCCTCTCCCTGTTAACTTTCAGAGTGCTGTTTTTTGTCCTGTGTTCTCCTCTCTGTCTTACAGTCACACATTCATGCTTCTTGAGCAGCTGTGAAGCTGTGCAGGCACCAGAGCAATAAAATGGAGAAGTCTGGGAGAAGCTGAACAGTAAAAAAAAAAAAAAAAAAAAAAGAACAAAAAAAGAACACCATACCCACTTAAAGATTTATTTAGCACAGAAGGCTTGCATTTCAGAGTAGAAGATAATGGAGTAGTGAGGGCTTTTAGCAGCCAAGAACATGGTTCCCAGCATCCATTTCCCAACCCCATGCCACATGTGGTTTTGAGCTGAGACTTCTGCATCTTACTTCACTATTTTTGCTCCTTGCTTCATAGGAGATGTCACATTTTGGAGCAATTCATTCTGGTTTCATTAGAGGAAGAGGTCTTCTAATTAATCACTGTAATCAATTGACATAATTGCTATGTAAGGACTCCTCAGAAATGGTTTATGGTGCAGTGGCCTGTTCATGTGGCTGGAATTGATATGGTGTGGAATCTCCTACCTTTGCTAGGACATGTTTTGCCACCTTGGGCAAGAAGCTCCATTTTTGCTGGGGTCTGCTTGTGCTGAGCCATGATACAAGACACAGACGAGGTAAGCATGACATTCATGTGAAGTGTTTTATGACATGCACAAAGAATTTGTCTCGTGGCTGAGCAAACACCAAGGTGTGTAGTGGGCCAGGTCCTGCTATAAGATACATTCCCTGCAGCCTTACCCTTACAACTGGCCAGGTGTAAGTCAAGGCACTATTCTCCCAGCATGGGAAACAGTGAATTCTGCTCTGGAGTCTCTCTTCCATTTGGCTGATGTAACACTGAAGTCATAACAATTTTCTGGGAATAACAGGAGGTTCAGAGGTTCCAAGCTACATTTAAACAGGATTTGAACAGACCTTTCTAAGCCAAAGTGACTCCCAGTGCAACTCTAATAAGGCTGGAGGAACTGCACCTGGGATGATTTTGGTCCCACACAATATGTCAATAGCCAATCTTAATATGCCTGGATAGAGGCATCTTTGAAAAAGATATTCTCTTTATAGTGCTAAATTCTGATCTGCCAACTGTGGCAGCCAATGAGCTCTTCGAAACTAAATACTGTGAGGATTATGCATAAATACTGAAGTACCCTAATCAGCCTCTTGGTGAAAATTAATTGATCCATTACAGACAATAACTATATGCTGAAGTTTTTATTCTGCATTTTTTTACTTCTGTAAGTAGCATATGTGATTTGATTGGCTGGATATTTTAAACCCTAGGGGACCATTGGTGGAGCAGTACAAATCCCTCTGAAAAACAAAATTGCCAGCTGCAATTATAGTCTGCATCTAGCATCTTCTCTAAGGACTATAAATGCTTCCCCACTTTAATTTTGCTTAGCATTTGCATCACTGTGTGACAATTACCAAGCAACAGCAAAGGATGTATTCACTAATAAAGTCTGGATGGTAAGGAAATACTGTCCAAATTGAAATATTCTCTCTATTTTAGTCTAATATCCATCAGTTTGTACACATGGATATATCACATTTAGATACAGAGCACTGGTAAAACGGGCACCTTTCTTTTTTGCTGCTGAAATGCCTGTGGCTTCTTACATTATAGATATGAGCAAAATTATTTTCCCCTCATATTTCTTTCTTGTTTTCAACTACTCAAAAGAATGAGATACTAAGTTGTAAACAGTAGTAATTAAAAGGTCAGACTAGCAACTATATCATTCCAGTTAAGGCTTGTGAAATTATACCATTTTCAGTGATGTTACACTGATACGAAGCAGGAATGAAACAGCACTTTCATTCAGCTCAGCTATTTTTTGAACTCATACATAAACGGTTTTAGTTATTTGACCTATTAGTGATTGCCCCTAAGTCCTAGCTATATTAGAAGACAAGATCAGGCATTATAGCTCAAACTATTAAATTCAGATTAGCAGAGATACAATTGGGGAAACAAAAAAACCAACATTATAAGAATATGGGGCTTTGTATATGGCCAAAAATAGTTCCCCTTGTTAAAAAGGCGTTTGCTGAAAAAATACTGTTTGGCAAGGAAAAAAGCAGGTTTTGGATAGGTGAAAAAATGAAATACTTATAATGAAAAAGATCTGGTGCACAGTGAGCTGTGCAGAATCAGTATTTGTAAATGGCACTACCTTCCTTCATCAGCCATAGCTGGAAAACTTCAGAAGGACATAAGTAATTTAGGCAAATGGGCAACACAGTGGAAATGCTATTCAATGTCATTGCAATGTCAAGCAGTGAGAGACAAAAATTCTTCAGCTGCTTCAAAAGGGTTCAAATTTAATCATATAAGCACTGGGACCTTGCTGTCCCGTGCTGTTCTTTAGGACCCACAGCTCCAGTGCAGCTATAGTCTAATAAGGTTGGAATAAAGCTGAATAAAGACTGAATTGAAAAATCACAGTACCAGCAACAGTGCAGCACCACCTTACGTATTTTGGGTATGTTTGCAGAAGCCCCTCAGCAAGAATACTGAAAAATTAGACAGGTTTTAGAGTAGGCTGAGCATGATCCAGCACAAAACTTCCAAAGACAGTTTGGAAAGGTGTGGTTAGTTTATTCCAAGGAGGTGAAAAACAAGGCCATAAAAGAAAAATAAATAAAATGCTGAAAGTGGTATTTACCAGGAGCTCCTATTCTTCCTGTCTTCACAACATAGTAGCAGTGTTTCCCCCTCATCCATCCACCCCCAAAATAAAAAATGAAAATGTGCAAGAAAATGCCCAGCAACTGGCTGGTCATCTCTTTGTGGTTTTCTCACTGGAGAGCAAGTAAGAGCATTCACCAGCTCTGAGTACACCAAGCTGACAACGTAAGAGGATTCAACTGATTACAGAAATCATGGCTTGCATAGAAGGCTCTTAGACAGTTCTGTCTGACCTCAGTTTAGTAATTCTTGTCAGAAATCCTCCACATTTAATGGCCACCCCTTTATACCCCACGCAATATAGAAAACCCAAACAGCTGGTGAGTCACACTATTATGAAGAAAAAAGTGTCTAGACAGAGTAAATCTGTCCAAGCTGACCCAATGAAGGCACGTACTGAAGGACTTAAATTATTTTGCATCAGGAAAAGTCTCAACTACTCACAGGTGATGCAGTCAGAAGAGAAAGTTATACCTATGACCTTTGGCCAAACTAACAGCTTATAAAATGGCACCTACAGCTACAGTCTGAAGTGTTATCAAAGCTGAACATTTTCCAATGATGTGCCAAAAAGAACCAAATTCATGTAGCTCATGCTGATACTTAACCAAAGTTCCCATAGCATATGCCAGAAAAATGAAATTGGAGTTATATGGGAATCTTTATTGGACCAGAAATAATGTACAGAACTATTTTTTCCCTCTCCATGGCTTTTCCTCTTGAACATTGTAACCAAAAAGATCTCAAATGTTTAAAGACTAAGGAAAAAAATTACATCTCACCATATATTTCCAAAAGCAAGTTAAAAAAACGTTTGTCTCTTACCTTGTTAGCTTTGTCCCAATCTGCTGCCTAAGTTCAAGCCTCTCTTCATCAGTCTGCATGGGGAGGATGTTCTTTTCCTCCAGCTCTCGCTTGGAAGGCCTGTTGCTTAGTTTGATTGCTAAGGAGTCCTTCCTGCAGAGTTTCCTTGCCAGGGGGCCTGTGGGAGAGAGGAGAGGCTCTGCCAAAAGAGGTGTCATCATTTCACTACAGCATGCACCTGGCAAAGAAGTAGTAGCTAAGAGAGAATAGCAGGCTCTCCTTTACACTGGTATGGACTATGGGAAAAGGGATGTCATTAACTTCACATGCTCAATTAACCTCAATTCCTATCATAGTAAGAAAAAGCTGAAATTGGTAGATATACAGGAAATAGAAATTAATATATTGCTCCATAGAAGGGAATGAAGAAGAAGAGCTTGTTTCAGAATTGCTAGTAGCATCTGTAGCTTTCTCTAGCACAGTATTTCCACATAATGGAATGAAAAGTTCAACCTTGGAATCCAGGAAGGCAGCAGAGCTATAGCATGTGAAAAGAAAGGGGTATCTGAATGTCTCTTGTAATGTAATATCATTACATCCAAGCCAGCACTAGAAGGAATCAGAAGCAGCACAAATCTCTATGCACATTAACTAACTGCTTCCAGGGCAGTGGCAGTGGCAAAGACACTAAAAACCAGTGGTGTTTTATGGCTCAAATTTGCTTTCTTAAGCTTGTGTCCAAAGCAGTTTGAGCAAGGAAGACAGACACAGAGACACAAACACATGAGAATTTGTCAGAAGAGTGTGAGATAGTGCAGTTCTGTGTTTAGTATAAGAGCAAACACTGCTTAATTTCACTTGCAGAGTAAGGTGGGGTGCTGAGGAGATGAAATATGCCTGTTTTAGAATCTTCTTTCTGTGTGTTTTGAAAGGGATGTTGTTGGATTGTACTGCGTCCAGTTTTCAGAAGAAAAGAAAGGTAAGGGCCTGGAACTTCAATGTCTAGGATGACAAGCAGTTGTCATACATAAAGTACTGTATCTTTTCTTCATGGGACAGTCCTATGATGCCACACTGAGGCAGGAATTGGGTTTCCTTACAGAGTTCAGGAAGGCCACAGTTCCTTTCCCAGTCTGTAATTGTGATATGGCATCCTGGGTTGGCTACATGATGCTTATATCCCCAATTATCTGCTCTGTTTATGCTGGATAATAAATTTTGCACCTTTAAGACTTGTTCTGAGAGCAAAGGAGGGAGAGAAGAAGCATAGAGTTTCTTGGGGGAGGGGCCACTTTGTTTTTCTAGAGGAAACCCCTTTAGAGGTTTTTCTCCCAATATTGCCCTAAACCAGGACATATATTTATCAATTAACTTCTTCTTATCTGAGCCCAAGCCTCTGATTGTGACCCCTTTCAAAGCATGTGCCCATTTATGATTCCAAAATGATGTAATATTGGCTATACATAAAAGCTCTGATTCTCTATGTGTGGCACTTATTTCATCCTCCTGAAGTGGTGACCTCCTATTGAGGTGATCTTGATTTAAGACAAAGGCAGGGCTTCCCTTTACCATGGGCATTTGGGAAAGCTAATCCAAAAGCCAATTTCTAACTGAACCAATATAAGCCCAAACCTGTCATTTGAGTTTAGTCTGAGCACTACTGAGACAGGTATTCATAAATAGTAACAAAATAATTATAAATTCAGACTCTTTGTTATTTTGAATTAGCATCCCCGTGTAGTCAAGCCCTGAGAGATGCAAAAGCCACAGCCAAGAAAGAAAACACACAGGCATTGTGTTTCCTTTGTGTATTGAGAGTTAGGGGTAAAAATTAAATAAGTGAGAAAGGAAAAATAGAATGAATGTTACTTGTAAATAATGAGTTATCCTCCTCTTCATCTTCCTCTTCTTCCTCTTCCTGCCTTGGATAAAGGCAGGAAGAATCTTCATAGTCAGTTTCATGAGGCACATTTTCTTTATTGTCATCGCATTCGATCACAACAGTTGGCACTTGTCTCATGTCTGGAAGGCCCCCAGGTCCTGTTTTTGTAACACTGTCACTTGTGTGTAAACCAGAGCTGTTGGGAAAGAAAAGCAAATAAATAAACTAAAGGAAACAGCTCTATGAAAGACAGAGTTGCTTCTCTCATTGTATACAGGAAACTAGTGGTCTTTCATCCCTTCTTGAGAAGAAATGAGAACAGGAAGATTTTCAAGACCAGCAAGACATCTAATGGTTTTAACTGAGTACTTATTAGATTTAGGGTACAACATTTATTAGGGAGAGGTAGAACAGCATGCAAGTAGAAATACTGTCAGCCAGGACAAAACACTTAAGAACTGTGGCAAATTCTTAGTGACCAGCTACTCAGAGTGGTAAGCAAGCCCTCAGCCTGGTGTCTGTGTGACTTTTATGCTGGTGTGCAGGCAGCAAGGAGAAAATGTCTCACCTGAGTGCAACAGGCGGAGTAAGACTGGGAGGAAGGAAGGAGGGACCGTAGGGGATAATTGTAGAAAGGCAGAGGGAAAACTAGTGGCTTGCACTAGTGATGAGTGACTTGAGGGGATGGCAAGCACACAACTCTTTGACGTGCAGGGGAGTGAGCATGTGAAACTGGGCTTGGAGAAAAGAGACTTTGGGAGGAGGTGAGAGTAACCAGGGAAGAAGCTAAAAGCTGGGAGGTTTATTTGCTAATGGCACAGTTATATATTGGGGGGTGGCCATGATGATAGCCCTTGTCCTGCCCCAGGTGCTGAAGATCTATCAGAATTGGTGCTAACATTATATTTCTTTTGTCACAGGTGTGATTGATTATTTTCAGCATCTTATGAGATTAAGACCTGTAGTGAGGACTCTTACCATCTAGCCCTGTCTATGTGTTCAATTCAAAGCCCTTTACCAAATAACATATCAAATAGGGAAATGGGAACATGAGGAGGGGAAGATCAAAGTCAAACAAAAAGTGAAAGGAAAAGTCAGGAACAGAACCATGTTTCCCAACTAGTTTTTATCTAAATAGCTCATGTTGCTTTTCCAGTATGAAATCAGAATGAGAGAGTGGCAGGCAAAAATGGTGGCAGCTCAGGATTATTTGTGAGACAGCAAAAACTGCCCTCTCTCTGAAGTCCTGGTGGATGCAACAGCTCTATGAAAAATGGGCAACATTTGCCTGTGGGACGCCCTCTCTATGTCAAACTCCCATTTTACTTTTCAGAAGAACACAAATGTGAAAGCAGATGTGCTGGCCAAGCTGACTTTGAGGCACAAAGTCAAACTTGTATCTGACAAGTATTAAGAACCCTCAATTCCCTTGAATATTTTAGCCTGAATACCAGAGGTGTTCTGCATCTTGAATAAAACGTATTCTGTTTAAAACATTTTCTACAGAAATCTACTGAATCTACTGTCTTCAACTTGGAACATTTTGCTTTCTTCTAACCCAAAAGTTAGAATGGACTCTTAAATGGCTGCCAGATAACCTTCCAGGGAGTCTTTTAAAAATGTAGTTATAAGGATATAATGCTACTCCAAATATACTTAGGGATTAAAGAGAAGAAAAGTCTTCAGATCCTGTGAACAAACCATACCATGCTATTATCATCATCTTCAGCTTCAAAGAAATAATTTTTGAAATTCCAACATGTATTATTGCAGGCTAATCAATAATGAGATGCAGAGCTTTACTAGATGCCTTGAAGAGAGAAACTCAATTTTCTTAGTGATAGCCCATGTTTTGTATCACAAAGAAAGAAAGATTAATGAAGAACTGGCTTGCAAATTTTTGTATTGGACTTTTCATCAGCTCTATTCTCATAATGAGACATCAACACACTACAATCTTTAAAAACTTTGAACTAACTTTTCATTTGCTGAAATGCTTTCAAAAGTTTTATATTATGACTTCATTAAATCTGTTTTCTCTGTAAGCTAATTTTTGAGTAAGTCTTTTAAAGAGGAAAGGAAAAGTCTGGAATCAAATTTCTGAGAAAAACCATAATATTGTGAAATTCTGTTCACATTGCTAAAAAAATACCCAAAACCTTCCAATTGCATCCACTGGATCATTCATTTAAAACCATACATACACAGAGAGTAAGTACAAATGAAAGGAGCAAGAAGCAGTTTAGCATTCAGGACTATTTGGTGCTTCCCTGTTCTGTGAAGGATGGATGTAGCTTATGGATGCATCCTTATGGGTCTGTCCTCTTATGGGTAGCAGATATCAAAGTGATCCATCAATTTAGGTTATCGAGCAGAAATAGGATGGCAACAGGATTTACAAGTTACCACAGAGGGTTTTTATTTGAACTAATGATCTAGAAATAGGCAGCTTCTCATCTCATTGTAAGTTTTCTGAATCATCCACTTTCTTGATAATACTACTTTCTATTTTCAGCCCCTCATTTTTCCTAGTGTTTTGTGTTGTTCTTGATTAAAATCAGCCCTTTCCACAGCAATTTGACTAAGTCAGCTGTCTAGGCAAAGTGCTTATGAAATACATGCAGTACTGCAGTATACTTAAAAAAGACAAATCAAGGTCACTGGATATGTCCATTATGTATAAATGATTCTGGGTCCTTCGAAAAACTCCCACATGGTCAGGTGACTACACCACAAAATTTTTTAGCATTATTTACCAAAAAGCACACTATGGTTTCAAAAAGCCCATTTTAAACCAGTTATGTGTTTTGCAACAAAATTAGAGAAAAAAGCTACAACTAAGCAAGTACTTGTTTTATTAAGATCTTAATGCATGGATCTGAACAATTCATAGCTCCCTAGTACAAGAACTTGCAATTACTGCTGCATCACTTGTACATGATCAAAACAGAAAAAAAGTTACACCACTATACCTTACAATGGTTCTAGTGATAAAATACTCCAATGAAAAATCACAATTTAAGTATATGAGTGACTCATGGTACAGAAAAAAATAAAAAAAAAAGAAAAAGAAAAAAAGTGAAATATTTCCTCTAAAATCTAGTGGGAAAAACCTGCACACTTTTTGTCTGTCATGCCAGGCCCTTTGATTTTGGAATAGAGGATTATATTTTTATCAGAATGTTTTTAGATCCACAGCACACTTTTCTGTACTTAACATCTAGAACAAAAGATCTGTAAAAACTTCAAACCACCTTATATACGTTTCTACTACAGGAATGTGTGTGAGAAACAGAGAGAAGGCAGTCCTATAAATATTAAGTGTTTCTATCCTTAGGCAACGCTAAAGTTTAGACAAGATGCAATTCTCTTGACAAGTTTTATAGAAGATAAATGTTTTCTGACTCAAATATGTTGCGTAAGATTTACAAGACACTGGTGGTAATGTCTAATGCATTTCATTTCATAAATCTACAATCTGCAGCTGAGTTGGGTGTCCCAGAGGAACTGGTCTCACACACAGTCTTTCTGGACACAGTGATTTTTCACTGCTCTGCCACAGAGGCAATTCTAACCTGGAGTGAGATATTGCCACTTAACAGCTCTTTAGTACATACAGTGAACAAACTGAGGCCTGGATTCATCTGTGCCCACTCCTGTACACGAGCCCACAGAGTAAATGAAATTAATTGCCACCTTTCCAGACAGGCTAAGAATTATACAGGCAAGGCAGAAAATCAGGCTGTTTCAGATGAACAAACTGCCTAAGTTAAAATTAAAGACACATTTTGGCATCACAAGAGAGTCTCTAAAGCTTCCTTAGCCACTGTTTGTGATGCACATCTTTCTTCTCAAATTCATTTCAGTTAGGAGGATGAAATCTCCGTATTTTGGTGGCAGGGCTTAACAGATTTTCACCAACTCCTAAAAAAAAATATGTCCAAATCTAGAGTTTTACGTATGCGTGACAAACACTCTTTCACTCTTTGGACTGAAGTGGAAAGTCATTTGCAGACACAAATTAGCAATAGAGGTTGCAGAAAAAAGGTTACATGGAAATTGCACATTTCTCTGTTTCAACCTTATCTACCATAAAACTGGTAATTTATCAGGGAAAATTGAGGCAAATTGGCAGCACAAATGACATGTCATAATAGTCATACTATGACAAGGGGCAGATTGCCCTTCTGAGAATAGGTTATGAATAGACATTATGAGTACCAGAAGATGTTTGCAATCAAAAGTGTTAAGTGCACAAATGAACTTAATGTTCTATAATGTCTGTAATAAAAGTGAATAAAAAAATTCAGGAATTAACTGCCATTTAAAGTCATAATAACAACTGGGACTTGAATAGCTATTGCATGCCTCTTAATGTACCTTAAGACATTAAATTATTAATATGCACTAGATCTAGGTGAGGCAGTTACATGCAATCACTCCTGCAGAGGGGAAAACAGAGATAGAGAGACTCAGTAACTTTCTCAAGGTCAAAGACAGAAAAATCTGGCTTCCAGGTCTGTACAGAGGGAAAGCTCATTTTTCTCTGGCAAGCCTGTGGCTCATTGGCAAAGCACTGATTTCAACTATCATTCTTCAGATGTTGTTAGACTATCTGAATTCTAGAGATCTTATCTGTGTAAGCAAAAGGTTCAGATTGCTAGAGGAAGGGAAGGTTTTAACCTTTTATTTTTTTTCATGTCAGCATTCAGACACCTGGTAAACAGGAGAGTTGTAAGGTCTAAGAAAAGTTTACTGGACAAAATGTGAATTTGACACAAACTAAGTCACCAAATTTAAATGACCTTGAGGAGCTTCCACTGCACCAGGACCAAAGGAAGAAAAGGAAAAAATTCCACAAGGAAAAGAAAAAATTTAGAGCTGAAACTTGATCTGTGTTTGTCTATATGACCATCTCTTATTAAAACCAAAATACTATTCTAAATAATCGCCCAAATTACCAGACTTGGCAGCATTATTACTGCAGCACCATGGCAATTATTCTGAAAAGCTGTAGGATACTTTTGAGATAATGTCTGAGATCAGAAGGAAAAAACCCTTAGTATTCATCAGAAGTTGCCTCAGACATTTACCAGGCTCTCACATCTCCTCAGGATTGTTGACCCAACAGTAGTGGCCCAGTACTTTGCTAACTTATAGGGAACAGCAAAGTGCAGGATGTCTCTCCATATCCTATGCAGGCTACAGGTATGAGCACACTACCAAGCTCCAAACAGAAGAAAGAGACCTCGGATCTTTGCTGTGTTAACAGGCCCTCAAGAGTTTTGGGCTGAAGTGTGCAATGACAAATGCTGCAGTATTATTTAATGCAGATTTTTACAATAAGGGAAAGTAAGTACTGTCAAAAATAGTAGAAAACAGTGGCATTCAGTGCAAATAATTGTTTCACAATTAAATAAATATATTTTTAAAATCTGCACAAATCTTCAAGCAAACTCGGCAAATTTATCTAGATCACAATGTGGCTTGAAAAAAGCAAATGAAGAATTTAAGAGCAAGATCAGCTCCACAGAACTGTATATACCTCTATATACTAGAAAAATAACAATTGCTGTTGCAGAGGAAATGATCACGACCTATTTTCTCCCTTGTGAATGCAGAAGTTATTGATTTGCTTTGACAAGGAGAGTAAACAAAGTACTCAACACATTAATCCATGATGTAACTAACAGTTAATCAACATAAAATTGGCTATTAAATATCTGTCTGCAATATCATGAACTAGGATTCATATTCATTTTAAATGTGAAATATCAGTAAACAACCTTTTCTTATTTTCTTCTTATTAATTGCAAAGGAAACAATTGTTTCACACTGGGACATGAATGCTTGCTTATTCAGTTTTTAACAAGCAGCACAGCTTCATGTTCAAATAAATAATTAAACCCAAACAGCATCACCTTCATTCAATCAGTTAAACGTATTTTACACATAAACATGATGGATGACTAGAAAGTGGAGCATTTATTGCTGTGGGGCAACAGATGCCACAATGAAGTCCTATTCTGAGAGATCTCACTGAGCTCAGGATAACAAAGGGCTCTCTGCACACAGTGTGAGCCAGACATTAAGACATCCAACCTAAGCTGGGGATGGCATGGGCAGTGCAGCCCCAAAGGAACCTTTGGGAGACAACAGCTATGCGCTGTGCCTGGTGCACTGAATCTTGGGACGGTGTAGAAGCACCAGGCCAGCCATGCTGGCAATGTGAGAGGTAAATGGGTAGTCACTGGGTAGGGCAGTAGGGGATAATGTGGATGCTCTTTCTATCCAACCTCCACAGCTCTTTCACTGATAGGAATAAGAATCTCCTTCATAGCCCTAGTAGTTTTTCCCCAGCTGAGAATTCCTCCATGCTGTAGAAACCTTAGCCCCATGATATAATCACAGATGTGTCACTCTTCTGGTACGAAAACAAACTGGCCATGTGAGACAGCCTCTGGTCTCCTGAGTCTTTTTCAGGCAGTAAGGAGAAAGTGCCATCAATAATCCAGTTGTTTTCAACAGTGGAATATAATGAAGGTAGTATTATCAGACAGAAATTCTGGGGTAAATCATTAAGCATTTTGTCTGTTAGACCAAATACTTTGCCTTCCTGTATAACAGGATGATCTGATGCTCCTAAAACAAGCTGGCTACAAAGCTGTCTTTGGTACTAAATAAAACATGTAATTTTTCATCCATCTTCCCTGTTCTGGGACTTACTCAGTTTTCCTCTGCAAGGTGAAATAAATTTTCCAAAGCTTGCTGATGTTGCAGTCTATGAGGGCAACTTGCATTTATACAACATGCTTCACTTACTCAGACTACTTAGAGAAACACTCAGAGATACTCGTAAGTAACAATAACAAAAAACAGCCCCAAGGTGGGTAAGGCATTTCTGATCAAATGTTCTACCTCTTGCCAGATGCAAATGGCTAAAAAAGTAGTTGCTATGGAATGAGTTAAATATTTATTTTAAGATCAAACACATAACTTAATTTAAATTAATTTAAATAATCTAAATACTGTATTAAAACCCTCCTAAGTGACTTGTAGGAAGTCCACATAGATTGTTTCGAGCTAATTGGTAATACTAATCAGATGCCCTGCTGGAGTGGCACATTGAATTCTAACTGCTCTCTTATGAATCTTCCTCCCCTTGCATTTAGCAATCCTCCACACAACTGGAGCTCTGCAGTGATGTCTCAGCAGAACATACTGCAAGCTAGGCATGTCTTATTAAAATCTTCTCCATTGGCTGTATTATCTACTTCCTGGAACAGGACAATGGGATTCAGGAAATTTCATCTTTATTTCCTTTCTGCCACCAACTTCTATCAAGCAAGTCTGGAAAGGCTCTTCCTCTGCCTTTCTCCAGAAATAACTCTGCTCTGTTAGACCCCAGAGGAGACACCTCATTCAAGTCCTATGAATGTAACTCAGGCAGTGATATCGATGCTGAGGTTAGCAGGAAACAGTGCACACCAGTAGGGAATGCTAAAAGTTGATCCATTACCTTTCTAGCCTGTGCATGGTCATGGCTAGCGTTTTGTTCAGCTCCTCGATCATCCGGCACCCTGAAGGGTGAATGGGCAACGTGCTGGACCCAGAAGGATGGTGCTGGCTGTGGCCGCCGTACTGGAGCTGGTGCTGGTGAGCTGCTAACTGGGATGGCAGGACAGTGTGATGCTGCTGGGTCAAAGGCTGCTGGGAGCTCTTCTGCGTGGAATAGGATGAGAGAGAGAGGTCTGGCCCCCCTAAAGGCATGCAAATCATGACTTTCTTTGGAGGTAGTGGAGGTGACAGTTTAACTGGCATACAAGGCAGTTTCACAGGAGCGCCAGGATCTAAAAGAAAGAAAGAGAGCACTGGTGTTAATTTTCATGTCAGTAAGAAGGAGGTGAGAGTATCTGTCTGGGTGAGCAGGTACTGAGGCTGCTACTTAACATGGGAGAGTGCACACCTTCCTTGTTGTGACAGACAACTCCTACTGTATGCTAAGCATGGTCTCCATAAAAAACACTGTTGTTTTGCAGCACTCCTGAGTCCCACAAAAAGACATCCCAGGGCTGTGCATGCCCCTTAATAAACACATTAAGCAATTCTTAACAAGGCTTGTGGCACACTTTAAAGCCCTAATCCTCCAACATAGCCCTGTGAGGTAGGTGCAACTTCTTCCACTCAACAGGAACGTAAAGAGGGGAAGAGCAATTAGGATGAGAGCAATTCAGTGTCTGAAGTTACAGGATGACTCACCACCATCACTGCCAGAGCAAAAGCTCAGGGATTCCTGATCCACCTCAGCCACTGGAGTACAATTACTACAAGTCACACTTACAGCTTTGTAATGTGCAAAACATCTTGTGTAAAAAATTACACTATAGGGCAAAAGAGAAAAGAAATAAGGTTTGAATACTAAACAAGACATGTTTGGAAAAATGGAGGGTACACGAGGAGAAAAGTTAAAGGGCACTAGATTGTTAGGACTAATGTATTCTTTTACAGAAGTGACAGGCATTTTTCTCTGTACTCAAGCACTGAATTTTACCTTTTTACCTCTACTTAAAATATTCACTGAAACCCATAGTTGATAAGCCAGGAAATGACTTCACTGACTTCAATGAGAAATCAAGGAGAGGTCTACAAGCAAACCTCTCTTCCAGAACTCAACTGCAGAATGCAGATTTTTGGAGTTGCACTGTGAAATACTTTTTAGAAGGGAAAAGAAATAACATGAGGGCTAGTAGTTGCCAAGACAGATGAGGGAAATGTTCACAAACCATACTAAGAGTGAAAGAGAGAGAAAATATATACACCATAAGCAACAACTCTGAGTTTGTCTCTAGGAGGATGGCCAGGCCCTTTCCAGCCTGAAATAGTGCACATATTTGTCTCTGCAATGTAACTGTGCGGGTGAGGCTTCCATGACCTTTGGTCTCTTGCTGCTTCTGTCCACTCCTCTTGCTACAGCATGGTAAGGGAATTGAGGGTCAGAATCTTCTTTTGACCTGAAGAAGCTTGGGAGTTAGATGCTGCTTTCCAAAGGCTATCACTATTCTGAGTGCTATCAGATTTCTATAGTCCTTTTCCTGACTATACAAAATGGTTCATTTTAGTTTAAACTATCCTTCCCCCCATTTCCTTCATTCTTTCCTTTTTCCTGGCCTGTTCTGAATATTGCCTGTTCTTCAATCATATCTAATATCCAGAGTACATAAGGTTGATATCAGAATTAGCAAGCAGTAACACTTCTGGCAAATGATTACTGATTGTAAGGTGAAAAAAGACCACGAGCCAAGTTCAGATATGTCTCTTGAATTATTTTAGTGCCAGTCACATCTTCCACAGAATCCACTTTATATTAGTGGTTTTGCTATGATAGGAACAACACATTGACAGTGCAAGCCTTCCCCCTCTTCAGAGTGTTTACAGGCTAACAACACAGAGGGGTCCAAGGAAGTGCAAAAATGAAATACCATGTGCTGTTTTTGGCTGGGGTAGTTAATTTTCTTCATGGTGTCTGGTATGGGGCAGGTTTGTATTTGTGCTGAACAAAGTTTGAGTTGATAATATAGAGATGTTTTTGTTATTGCCAAGCAGGGCTTGCACAGAGCCAAGGCCTTTTCTGCCTTGTGAACTGCAACACTATTGAGAAAATCTGGGTAGCATGGGAAGCCAGGACAGGTGTTCCCAAGTGACCAAAGGGATATTCCAGACCATATGGCACCTTGGTCAGCATGTAAAACTGGGGAGAAGAAGGAGGAAGGGGGGGATGTTTGGAGTGATGGTGTTTGTCTTCCCAAGTAGCCATTACAGGTGATGGGGCCCTGCCCTCCTGGAGATGGGTGAACACCTGTCTGCTCATGGGAAGCAAATGAACAAATTCTTTGTTTCATTTCGCTTGTGTGCATGGCTTTTGCTTTCCCTACTGAACTGTCTTTATCTCAACTCATTCATTTTCTCACTTTTACCCTTCTGAGTCTCTCCCTGATCCCACTGGTGGGGGAGTGAGTGGCTGAGTGGGACTTGGCTGCTGGCTGGGGTTACACCACCATGTAGGGGCATGGAGAAAATGTGGCCTTTCCACACTGCAGAGTGGAAGAGCTATAGAGAGTAGAATCCAAGTCTTTTGCCTTTCAATATAACATTAAATCCACTTAACATGTTGTCTCTTGCATACAAAAAAAGAGCCATTCTTCTGATGGCTCTGCCAAGGCTGAAATTTAACTGATGGGTTTGCCAAAGCAGTAAAAGAAAAAAAAATAACCACATTTGGGATTTTCTATTCAGGCACACAAAGGTCTTACAGTCACCTTGTTTTTCTTACAAACATGTTATTTGCATACATTTCCTCTGTGTATCCTGCATTAAAGAACATGCTCTTCAATTAAAGGTAAATAAAAGAAAGAGTAAAGATTAAATTGTATAGAGCCCTGAGAATAAAGCTCCTATGAGATTTGTAGTAAAAAAAGCATTTTTTTTTCACACATTCATGCTTCAGGCAATTTTACTTCTAGAGCTTGTTCTGAATTCCAAAGACTACACTAAGACCTGCACTTCCATTTTGACAAATACAGGTTGGTTTTCTTTTCCTTTTCTCAGGCTCATGGCCTGAGCAACCATGTCAATTAAAGTCTTCATTTGACAAGTGCCTGTGCCTGGATGTCCCATCACACTGTGACAGCCATCCTCAATGGTGAATTCAAAGAGATCCCAACTGCAGGCATCTCTGTCTTTTGACAAAAGAATAACTGCAAGTATCATTTGGGTTTTCTGCTTTTTGTGATCCTGAAGATCAGAGCAATGTAGTTAGGTATAAAGCAAACAGGAATCCTTCCTTCTTTCTTCTAAATACAGAGAAAATTTATTTTCTCATACAAGTATTCATGCAGTAGAGTTGTGGCACAGGCACTGCAGCTCTGGAATTGCACAAGAGAATAAGTCTGGCTTAACTATCCTGAGTAGCCACATATTCATTCCATCATGAATCAGACACACACACTCTGGTTTGACTCTGCACAACAAAGGTCCATTGACCTTCAGTTTCCAATTAAATTTAAACAAATGCTTCTCATCAACATGTTTTCAATGGTGCCAGTGCTGGTGACACCACTGGACACCTGCCAAAAATTTTGCCCATTATTTTTAATGTCCTCATTCAGGCTGACTGTGTTACACCCAGGTTCTTGAGCTTGTCTGAATATGATCCTAATACCAAAATAGACTATTGGAAATGGATCAGGCATTTAGTCTACTTGTCTGCCCTTCACCTTCAGGAGAATTCTACTTTGTTAAAGGTTAAAAGGAGAATGACTACAATGGGAAGAGAGTTCAATCCATTTGCTGAGAAATGTAACTGTTATCTTCACTGACACCAGTAATGGAGACCCTGGTACTGCAAGTTTTAATGTGTGGTCTGATCAGTGACTACACTGAACAAGTGTGGCCTTGCCCAAACTCATGGGCTCTGGGCACACTGTTGGACACTGTGCTACCATCATCTACACTAAAGGAAGGACAGAACAACTTCTACCTGCATGTAAGAGTGAGGTGACTGAGTTTTACAGTTCTTTCCTCTGTTTTAATTTCACAGTGTACATGATTTATGAACCACGGGTAGTAACAATTATTGTCTCCCACATGGAATATACATCAGACATGGGCATCTGTAGATGAGTAAGAAGCTGGTCAAGGGAAATAAGAACAAGGAATCTATGATAAGTGTCTTCTCAGGGAAACACTACCAGAGTATTGAATCATTGCACAAAGCACTTGTAACTGAAAAGAAGAAAACTGTGTGGAGCCAGGTGAGTAAGTCTGATTAATCTCTTCTGGCTGAGGTTTTTCATGCTCAAGAGAATAATGAGCAATTTTGCAAGATGCTGGTTCCCAGTGGGGTTGTGACCACTCAGTGCTGTGTAATAACTTAGATGTTAGAGTTGATGAAAAAGACATCAACCTCTCCACTCCTGATAACAATCAATTGCTTAAAAGACAGTTGTGGATGCCACAATATTTGCTACATATCAGACCTTTGACAAGCAGGCCATCCCTTACCCTTTCCATACAGATAATTTTGCTAACATCTATAGTTACTGTATTTCTTTTTCTGCTTTCATGAGATAAATATATGTTTATTTGTTGCACAGATTTGTTACTATATGGTGCTTCTGAAGTGTTACTGGTACACTGGAGCTGAGCACCATATATACCAAGTCTGATGCCTCTTAGTCACTGAACATGGCTGGAGAATTGGTCAGCACACACTGAAGACACAACTGCTGCAGATGAGATGCTAGGAACTTCTGGAGGTATGGAAGCAAAGGTTGCTGCAGCAGGGGTTGTAGAAAGGCTTATTAAAATCTTCAATGTCTGCCCCAGCTCAACTACTGATGGAGAAAGAGGACATGCCTGGGGATCCTGGGCTTGTGGCAGAGCTGGATGTGTTTGCCATACTGCCAGTGGCAGAAATGCTCTTTCTTCACTCCTTGCCAAATATAAGCCACCGCTGTACCCTGACAGCAGGAAAGGACAACAGACTCCTGGGTGGTACAAGAAGAAATACAGCCAAGACATCTAAGGATTTTTCTATTGATAGAAGGATCCCCTTCTATTCACCAGTCCTTAGACTGTATCTAGACTACTGTGCAAGTTTAGTAGCCACCAGAAAAGGTATCAAAAAATCAGAATGAGTCGAGCACAGGGTCACTGCAGTAGCTGAGGGCTAGGGCACCTGAAGTGTGTTCAGCTTGGAGCAAAGACAGCTTGTAGGGGGAACACTTAAGAGCAGCCTCCCAGTACCTACAAGTTATGAATAAGGTTACACTCTTCAGTGGTGTGTGGTGGGAAGAGGAAAGACAGTGGACAAATGCAAAGAGGTTCAAGACTGGATTATAAGAAAAGTGTCTTCACTGCCATGAGAAGGGGCAGTTAGGACAGGTTGTACAGCTGGCTTCTCTGAAGTTTTCAAGACCCAGCTAGTCAAAGGCCTGAGCAACCTGGTCTGATCCCATACTTGGCTCTGCTTTGAGCAGGAGGTTGGCTTAAAGACCTGCTCAGGTTTTTTCCTCACCTGAATGACCTTATACTATGACCTTTGCTGTACTATATACAAGCAATACACTTGTCATAAAGTTAATGAGATACTCTTTAAATGCCTTCCAAATAATTAGTTCTGTAAAATAATGTGCAAAAAACTCCCCAAAACCAACAGGGTAAAAACCAGTGTGGCCTGTTGAGGGAGCTCCATGGGATGATAGGCCTGATATTTGGACAAGTAGCTTTTGCTTTTTCAGTTCTTCTCTCCTGTAATTACTTGTGCCTAAATGGTCAGAGTCTCTTTTCTTGTTTCAATGAGTCAAAAACTGTTCTCAAAGGTTTGCCATGCATCTCCTGCTGACTACAGCAAGATCTGCAGTCATGTCTTTTGGGGGAGATTTGAGACAGAAATTCTTTGCTGTTCTTTTGTACCACATATGGATTCAAGATTCAGCTTGAATTTGGAGAACAAAAGCAAGGCATGATTAGCCCTAAAGGTTGAAAAGTATAGCTCTGCAGGAATTCCTGTTCAGGGCCTTGAAAAGGGTTTCAAAGATGAGAAAATTTCCTGATGCCTGTATGTGATAGGTACTCCTCTCCAGGAAGAAGCACAGAGAGGAATTATGGAAAAAGAAACTGCAGCAGGGTCCAGTTTCCATGAGAGCCTGGTGAAGGAGAACTGCTTTTTCTCTGCTGCTTCTCCGTTGACACACAGCGAGAGAACTCTCCATTTTCTCCACCTGAATGTAGCCTCCCTTGATGAATGTAGCCTGCCAGAGCAGGCAGCTGGAGGTAACCTCACTGTGGAGGAAGCTTCTGGGTTATGTCTTGAGCTCATCTAAACAGGAGTCTTCTGATACATATGTGACTACTGCATTCTAAAATACTCCAGAGTATTTATTGGACAAATCATAGTTGCAAAAGCTTTTACAAAGTTGTCACTAATAGCCAGCTGTGTCGTGGCAAGGCACCAGGACCCCAGGCATTCATGTTCTCAAACCTTGTTCTTGTCTTGTCTGCATTGTCAGAAGCAACTTTTGAGGACTTTTAAAATTTCCTACCCTGTTAAATGTTTGCCTCTAATTATAAATTAGTTCTGACTCTACACCAACATAACTATTAAATGGAATAGATAAGTGGATAGATATAACCAAAGCTACACCCTCTTCTAATATTAGGCTAACTTTTGGCTCAAACAGACTCAGGTGCTCCTGAGATCCCATCTTAATGGCACATATTTTGTTCTCTGGTGTTTTAGGAGCTTTATAGGTTACTGGTGGTTCAGTTGGAAAATGTCTAATTAGTTTCAGAAAACATCTGCGCTGGTGAAAATTAACAGCTTATTGAATCAAGATCAAAGGGAACTTCACAACACTGGAGTCTATCAAATCAGACATGCCTAGTCTTCCTGTCACTTGACCATTTAAGATTTTATGATAAGTTGGGGACTTGAACACCAGAACCCCAATTAAATTTGGTCCCAGGTGATTATTTCAGCTCTTCCTAGATTTTTGGTGAAAGAAGCTAGAAGTATCCTAAATGTCTGGATTCTGCACGTGAGTATCAGAGAAATAAAACAATCAAAGAAATTCTATCTTATGAACATTGCCTAATACTAATCAGTCTAATGCTAATCATGTTTGAAAACCAGTAGAAGGCTCACCAGGAGGTGACTGGCCAACAGGACATGCAGAGCAATGAAACAGAAGTAACAAAACCGTTAAGGCTCATATTTTTCTCCTAGAATTGCTTGTCTTCAAGGGCTACACGAGCACTTCCACACCCTGTGCTGTGACAAGGATGTTCCCTGTGGAGGCAGCACCACCAAGACCACAGGACATGGCGTGAGGAAAGGCATGGAGCATCTTCTGTAGCAGGGTTGGTACCACTCCCAGTGGCTGCCCTGCAGTCTGCTCTTGGCTCTGGCCTTGTTTCTATACTGTCCCATCCCTACAGAGCCCCAGCCTTGAGAAGAAGCATGCCAAGGCTGTGTGATTTATATTTGCTAGAGGCAATTTGCTCTTCCTTCCACCTTTAAAATGGAACTTTTTTTCTTTTCATTCTCCACAAAATTAAATGTACTCTTATGTGTTTATTTAGGTATGCTCTTTTATGTGCATTTCTTATAAATTGAAAGGCCAATCTTTGTCTTGGCACAATTGGATAGATATGTTTTCAGAGGAAAGGAATGTTTGCTTTCTATTTCTAAAACCTGTAATAAGTTCTTTGTCTAGCCCTGCAAGTCAGTCTGCATAACTTTTTGAAGAACTTTGGAATATTTTCACAGCAAGAGGTATTCTGACTTGTATCCCTCAAGGTTTGTATTTAAAATGTTTTTCCTTTTTTTTTTTTTTGCCTCTGACCATGTCTGTAGTGATTTTTAAAATATGTTTGTAGAAAACATGTTTCTATTAAATAGATACACTTATGTACATATGAACATCTATCTATCTATCTACCTATAGATATATATATGTAGACAGAAGTTGAGTTGCTTCTGCCTTTTCACATGTGTACCTGAACCCTTCACAGGATCACATCTCCTCTCATAGTCTCTTGAACAGAGCTACCAGACCATTAAACCTCTGTCACTGTCCACTAGCCATGCCTGGTATGTCTTAATTTTTCCTTCAATCTTCTCAAAAATTCTTCAGTAGAAAAATGTGTATGCAGCAAAAAATGAAAAGTTTTCATTTTGAATGCCAGAATTCAGATTTTGCTTGTTTTCTCACTCACAAGCAGAGGATGTCTCTGGAGTAATTAGAAAAAGAATAGCATTAATTCTGCTTCTCACTGAGGAGAATGCTTCATTAGGATTGATTGCTCATTTCCAAAGATTGTACATGGCTAATGTAATTGCCACTGGAGAACACAAGGCACTGAGCAACACTTATATCCTTTGGACCACCAAAGTAAATGAACCCTTAAGAACAAGCTGAATACTTTTATTTATGAGGAATGTATAAGCGAGGGTTTCAGTTCCAGCAGCAATACTGTCAAATAAATTATGGCTGTATGACTAAATTTGAGTCAATGTTCCTTTACCCTGAAGGTGCATTATATGCATGTACAAGAGTATATCTAGATGCACATACAAGACTTTATATAGGCCTAGATGAGACATCACTGAAGGCCACCATGAAGTAAGAGGAGTCACAGTTCTGTTTCACTTTCATTAGAAAGTCATCACCATCAAGCAACTCACTTATGCTGATAACTTGAGACTGATTCTACTTCATGCAGAAAAAATGAAAGTACTCCAGAAGCCCCCATCCTTTGATTCTTCTGTTACCTCTTACAAAAGAATGGCTTATGAATCAAGGACCTGAGTTTTTATCCTATGCTATTCCTATATTTTTATTTCTTCCATGTTGGCCTCATTTCTGAACAACTTCTTATAACTGGGACAGAGTTTTATGGGAGATCATAGGAAGCTGGTTTTGTACTTAGGTGAAGTCATGAATACTGCTACCTGGCCTTGCAGGCTGCAAGACTGCCCATTCAGTTTGTAGCAAAGGGCAAACATTAACCATTATGTGCAGACTCTGACAGGTAAGAAAGTAAAGAGGTTTCACATAAAATGTACAAAACTATACAGGACAAAAAAGTGTGGTCATCCAAACAGAAACATGAAGAGACTATGTAGAGATGAGAGAAAACCAGAACATATTCTTTCCTAATGAGCTCTTTCCTGATATAGATAATAGACCTGAATAAAATGGGTATTAACTGTCTGGAAAAAAAAAAATCTACAATACATAAATGTGGGCAGAGCATTTCTCACATCAGTTCTGAAAATATCAGGGCAGGATTAACACAAGATCAACCCAGGCGGAAGACTGGTAGCTGCTCCATTACAAAGATGAACCACATCTCATATTCAGCACAGGATTTTGAGGTGCTGCCTGCTGTGCAGCAGCTGCAATTATAAGCAGACTGCTCAAAAGGTGCAGGCAAGCGTTTAGGGAATCTATTTTGGTCAGCATTAATATAGCCATCTTTTGCTTCAGCAAAGTGAGAGAGTGGGAGGAGGAGACACCCACCCTCCTTCCACATCCACCTAGAACTTTGAATCCCAAAGAGCTTGGACACTTGTGAAAACGTGTGGAACACAAAACAGAGCCTGTGTTGTTTACTGCTGCTACCTTCCATGCAGTGAGAGCTAAACTGCAGCATAAAGCACAGGACATCAATATTCTGGTCATTGGGAATTGGAGCTGTACTCACCAGTGGGAGGGGAGTAGTCAGAGCAGGGGTGGAAAAGGGGAACAGTTTAGCAGAGAATGTAAGTACTGAAGCAAAATGGCAAGTAGTCATGGAACAGAATTACCTGTGTAAGGATTGGGGGGTAAGTAAAAGACAAACATATGGAAAGATCCAGGGTGTGTGGAGGGGGACCTGCCCATATGGCAGTTGAGGGGACAAGCAACAAATGGCAAAAGGAGAAATCAAAACTCTTCCTTTCCCCTCAGCTCTCATGCCTTTCCTCATTAAGGGCATTTAAAGATATCCTAGTATCTTCCTGATACTTCCTTTCCCATCAAAGCACATCCTGCAATTTCAGTGGTGATGGTAAATCTTGATGAATGAGGAGGGTTAGGAAATGCCACAGCAGTCTAAGGCAATTACAGCTGAGAGGGGAAGTGCCCCTGGAGCAAGCCTGATGAAGGTGCAGTCTGAGGATTTCGTGATCCCTGCCCTAGGTACAGCACATACATAACCAGCACACACAACAAGTGCAAACAGCATTACAGAAAGAGGAAGAACACTGAGAACCCTGCTACAAGGGAGGCTTTTCCTATAAGGGAAACGGTTGGGCTTAGGGTCCAGGAATACCTACTTACCAGTTAAGTGGCTGGCAATCCTGGCAATAGGTTTAGGAGGCAGGGCAGGGGGCTGTTTGAGGAGGGACAACTGTTTCACTGGGGTGTCCTCATGGTCTCCAGGGAAAGCAGCGGATTTTTTGGGGGGAAGTAGCAGGACTGGCTTAGCTGTAGGATCTTGGGACAGGAGGACGCCGGATTCATTGGATGTGGGGCTCTCTTCAGACACTGGAGGACACAACCACATCATAGACGCAACAACGTTACGAGCAAAGCAGCAGCAGATACAGCCGAAGTCACACAAGAAAAGCAGCACAGCAATGCAGATTAGGAATGACTCATAGATTTCACTCAAACATTGTATAACATAGGAAAGAGGAAAGAAGAAATAAAGTAAAAGAGAAAGAGTAACACACAACAGCCGAATTTTCCATTACTTCTGACAGAAGCCCGCTCCCCCATGTCAGACGGGGATGTACTCCCACATCTGGAACACAAATCAGGTTTTATAATATCATGTCTCTGATGGTCTGTCACCACAGCTTGCCTAGGACCAGATATGTTAGCAGTGGTCTCTAAACTTACCCTGTTAAAAGTAAAAAGCACCTCACGGGGCCTACTCTCTTTCAAAAAGGCTGAATAGCTGCGTAAGATCATGGATGACAACTTCTACTACTCACTTTTCCTCACTTGACCTTTGTCCACAACTCTCAGCAGCACAACCTGATGCAGAAAGAGCAGCTAGCCTAGATGCAGAGCATTGCAGTGTCTCTGCACAGGCTGGGGAGGAAGAGCAGCCAGCCTTACCCAGGGTAGGGCAGCTGACTGTACCAGTTACTGACAGATATGTAGTGTGAACACTACAAAGCACCATGTGGCAGGTAGAGGGCACAGTGTTGTACCCCAGGGTTCAAAACTTTCTGCTCTAGAGCTCATTAGTACATCTGAGAGCTGGAAACCTACTTTGACATGTTCACAAAGTGCAGGAGTTTTGCCTCACTCCGAGAGAGGTTACTTGCTTAGAAGTAGAGGTTACTTCTACATCACGTTGGTCAAAATTTCTCATGGAACATTCAGTGACAATCTCTACACAGTCACTTCCTTCTACACCAGAAGACCTTCATTTAGCCCAGGATTTCTCAGGGTTAAACATCAAATATTAGAAGTAAAAAACTGGTTTCAAACAGCTTAGAGTATCTACACCATAACATAAACAAGAAGTTACCTGTCCCATCCATGATCTCTGTGGTTGGGAGCACCTCATACGAGCAGGATTCCACAGATGCTGGGACTGACTCCAATTCTGCTAGGGCTGGCAGGGACACCTGGCTGGCGCTCAGCCCAGAGCCCAGAGGCTGCCCATTCTCCAAAGCTCCTTCTTCATTTGGTATGGAAAGTTCCCCATCTGTTCATAGTCAGAGGAAAGAAGAATAGCAAAAAAAGAGACATAAATAACATGCAGAATTTAAAATGAATCTATCTCCATTAGATTGTTTTCAAATGAGGAACCTGGATTGAGATCTTCTATATACATATGCACTGGGTTTACGTGGAAAAGTTTTGATAGCAGGGGATCCACATGGGTGACTTCTGTCAGTAGCTGCCAGAAGTTTTCCCCATGTCTGATGGAACCAGTTCCAAGCTGGACCCACTGCTGGCCAAGGCTGAGCCTATCAGTGATGGTGGCAGCACCTCTGGGGTAACATATAATTTAAGTCAAATATCTGTATTGATCTTTTGCTCTACCCTGGAATGGTCATTATGAACTGTGGTCTAAATTGGTTGATTCCTGACTACCCTTGACCCACATGGACATGCAGTCCCATCCAATGCAAAAAAAAAAAAAAAAAAAAAATCTGTTTTCCCTCTCTCTGTTGAATTTGGGCAGTCAGGAATGATAGTAGACAGGAACTAAAGAATATTAGTACATACTGTATATAATATTTTAATATTATTAACAAGAATTATTATCTTTCCCTACACAAACTTTTATGCTATAAGGGACACAAGCTAAATCACAGGGATATGTCCCTATTTTACATACAAATAAACACATTTTATGTAAGGAAGAGAATAACTTTTATATTTGCTTCATGTAAGGTCTTGATACTGGGATATATCAGGTTCCATTTAGAAAGCCTGTCTTTATAGTTACTAATAATATCTCCTCTATCTGAGCAAAATTTCTGTGACAGCAGCTGGCATTTACTTTCCTATCAAACACCACTTCACATTAGAAATAATAAAGAGCAGAAGAAAGGATTTAGATTATTCTCTATAGTGTCAACCTGCATGATTTTTATCTCCGAACTTGTTAAGCACAGCACTCTGGTACCTGGAGGCAATGACTACATGGACATCACAATTAGAGCTTTATAAAGCAAAGTGTTCAGCCCCTATGGTTACAAATGGAAGCCTGAAAATATAACTGAAATGTGACCTGTAAAACTAAAAACCAGCAGGCAAATATGCAGAACTTGATTTTACTAACCTTTTAAATTACTTATAAAAATGAAACTCAGGATTTCAGAATATGCTTTTAGATTTTTGGGCACCACTGATTAGTTATATTACTGCTCAATATACTGAGTGGAGATGTATATCAGTCAAATAAGTGCACATTTTCCCCTCATAGGGCTTAAAAACCACTTTGGAAAACAATACTGAAAAGATAAAAAGGTCTCATTTTGGTGCTAGTATACAACAATTAACAAGACTGAAAATACATTAGCTGATAACTATTCACAATTATGTTTCTGCCATTTAAAGCTTCTCTACAGCGAGTAAAGATGATCTCCTGTTTATTTTAGAATTATTATAAATACCAAGGTCATGACTTTCTTGGTTTTGTTGGAGGATTTTTGGAGACCAGAGAGCTATTATGGTAGTGCAGTCACATCATACTAGACTGAAACCTGACCCATGGCTTTGAGAGATCAACTGAGCTGACTGAAAGGTGGCAACATGAATTAAAGCTAAAGGCTCGGGCCAAGTGTTTGTAGCACAGCCTCCTTTCTAACTGTTGTGGCCATTCTATACAAAGCTGTTTACTTCCCTAGGCAGCAAAAATCAAAAAACAATACAGCCAGTATTTAAGCTGCACATTTTTTGACTTAGCTGTCTGAATAGAAATGCTATGTATTCTGTGTTGGCTCTGTCTCCCTTTTTTTTTTTTTTTAAAACACACATGTTTACACATGTTTGGGATAAGGATTAATGTTCTCTCAGTTATCTAGTTTCATGAAAGAGTGTTAGGTAGAGCATATGCTTCTTGAATGAAAGGTAGTGAATGTGTCCAGCAATATATTCCTTAATTCAATGCATTAATTCAGACTAAATTTGACTTTAATTATGAGAAAAGTATCCATGACAAACCCAGTACACATTCTTCATGAAATGAGATGCCTATTGTAAAATGCTAGGCATCCTGAAATCCTTCTATCTTAAGTGTGCTATGTACTTTTCAAGGTATATTAGCATGATTTAAAAAACAGTATTTGAATAACCCATGAAAACTTACGATTGCAAAAAAAGTAAAATATAAGATAAAATTTTGCCTTTTACCTTTTGTCTAATACTAAAGCATGGCATCTTTCTGTACTGACATTGTAACCCTTTTTAATCTTACATCTGAATTTCTTTAATCTTGATTTAGAGTCTAAAGATTGTCCTTGGATTTGAATGAAATTATCAGACATGGCACAGAATCATGACTGAAATATGCACCCTAAATCAGGTATTGCTTAAAGAAGAGCTACATGGAGAGTTGCTCAAGTACAACGAACGGATCAAAGAAGTGGAAAAAACAATTTGTAGAGGAAAGAGTATCTCAGTGTGAATTAATCCTGCATCAGAGATATGCTTGACAACCAGATACAAAAGGCAAATTACTTATTATTTTCAAAGCATTAAAGCTATTCCAGTTGGCTGATATACAAATGAAAAGAATCCCAGTAATGCAATTATTACATATACATGGATGAACTTAGGTGTTTTCAGGAACTGGCTATGAGTTTAAAGTTAACTTTGCACAGTCATAACATATGTAATCTTTTGTTCTCAGACTTGCTAAATCCTTTCCTGTTTTTACAGTGTCTGGTGCTACTTAGTGGAAAATTACTCCCCCTAAGTCCACGAGCTGAGTGTGAAACTGAGGGAGTAGCTTGATCTCTGCAGCAAGAGAGCACATGAAAGTTGCTCTTCTCTTACTCAGGAGATTCTGCACACCTGAAGTCACTGAAGAAACAGGACCTCAGAGGAAACTATTGTGCAGAGGACTGCCCAGACACTTTGATTCACTCCAGCATGTGAAAACAACAGCATAGGATGAAGGCCCAGACATACATAGATGACGTCTTCAAAACCTGTGGCTCCTAAGTATGGTTTGTACTCCTGAACACACCTGCAATTTCCACTCTCAGGTACTTCTAAAACATTGCCTGGTGTGAAGCAGCCCACAGTGCATCACACTGACTGACACAAACCAGACCTGTTGTGTTCCCCCTCTTGTAGTTCTGCCTACCCTCTCACTGTGTCTTTTACTCTGAACTACTTTGGACTATGCAACTTTTTGCTTATCTGAAAAGTGCCATGATCATGCGTTCCTTCTACAGAAGACTGGCTATGGAAGTCAAAATGGACAAGCTGAAATCCTGGGTTAATTTCTGGACTGGGTTATCCCCTTCAATAATTGTCTGCTCTCAAGTAGACTTGTCCAAGCAAGAAATTCTTGATGAAAAATCTAGGAAGAGCAGAGTAAAATTCATTGTCATTCTCTGCCATGATCCCAAGGGTGGGGAATGGAGAATTGAGAGTTCTTGCATGTGGTCAAGACCTGACCCTGGAACTGTTTCCTAGCCTTGGTGGCTACCTTAGAACAGTAGCTGGGATCCTGCACAACTTCAGCCCCTAAGCCAACCTCTGATTTTGTGGGATTCCATGGAGTTTGAGATAGGCTTCTTCTGGAGGAGTTCAAAACTTTTCAATTTCACTGCAGCACAACTGGCTCTCCAGTAGTTGCCATGCCTTCCTGCTGCTTTACCAAAGCCACTTTTTCAAGTTTGCCCTCACATACTGTCACAAAATCTTCTTTAGTGCGTAAGTGCAACATGTCCAAATCCTGTAACGGCTCAGGCTATCTGAAATTTAAGTCTAAATCCATAATTTTAATTAAGATAGAACATATTAAAATACAAGAATATAAAAGATGAAGACTGCCCATGTTTCCTTGAAAAACCATTGCACCATTGCCTTTGGAGTAAGTAACTGGTACACACTCATATTCATAAATTTCCCACTACAGGCAATCTCATCTACATTCAGAAAGAAGAGGGATCAAAATACTACAGGTAGATTTAGTTCTTTCATCAGCAGCATGAATCAGTGGTCAATTCTAATGACAGATGTTTTTGGGACGGTTACACGTCCATGTGGAAATCACGGTCTGTACCTATGTGAGGGAGTGATAGCAAAAATATGAATTCTTCTAAATATTGAGGAATGTTCTGTGATGCAGGTGGAAGAAGTGTTTTTAACCTCTCAGGACTATCTGCCCACAAACCATAAGAACAGCAGGAGCTTCATCAGATACTTCTTCAACTTACTATTTTCCAAAAGTATAGAGTATTTTAAAAAATTATAGCCTTTGCCTATATTTTCAGAATACTCAAGTCACCGAGCCCTGGAAATGGAAGATAACAGAAACTGATTCTGTCAGGAGTTTGGCCCTTAGCAAGGAAAAAGCTCTCTGCATTTCAGTCAGGAGCAGCTTCACATGACTAATTTAAATGTGGGGGTCACTGAAATGGTAACAGCATTTTTTGTTTTCCAAATATAGCAGCTGGACTTCATGACTCTCCTATGTGTGACTACTGTTACTTCTGCACTCCAATAATTTTCACCTGCTGGGTGACACAAAGTCCTCTGAAAAGCCAGCAAATCCTGAAGCAAACAGGTCAGAGCATCACTTTAAACAGCAGGCAAACAAACCAGCTAATTATGTTTTTCTTCAATGTAGAAGATATGAAAAAAACAACACTAAGCACAAGACAAAAATTCTTGTTCTTGGGTCAGTCTGATTGCACTGTTTCCTTTGAGCAGTATGGGTTTTTAAAGAAAGAAAAAGCCAGAATTATTTACAGGCCTGCTTTGCCCACCTCCTAGGAAAGGGAGACAAAGAGATTTACATGTACTGTCTGTGCAAGATGCCTCTCAGCATGAAAGGTGCTACCACAATCTAAAGTGTTCTGCTAGGAAATGCTAAAGGTCTGTTGTTTTCTTGAAGGATTAGAGATTACCTAACAGGAATTAAAAAGAAAATGTAACTTCCACTTAAGGTTGTCAATGAAATAAAACCTTCATTAGAATTACTCTCAGATTATTACACCACTGAAGGAAATAATGCTTTTACTCTACACATCCTGCCTTGTTCATATCTTTGTATTATCACAGTTGTTTGAGTACTGCTGCTATTCTTGTGTATTACCACTTTCTTCTCTGCCCTACCTCCTTCCTTTCATAACAGCTTTTTAAAGGTGATAAATTACTATAAAGAGGAATTAATTTA
This sequence comes from Chloebia gouldiae, assembly GCA_003676055.1. Taxonomy (NCBI): domain Eukaryota; kingdom Metazoa; phylum Chordata; class Aves; order Passeriformes; family Passeridae; genus Chloebia; species Chloebia gouldiae. Next base: position 10,991,081 of record QUSF01000013.1, on the reverse strand, counting down.
TTTATTTCAAATACCTACAGACAACTTAGAATCTCCTTCAGAAGATGACAAGAAGCTTACAAACTACATCATTATTTGATCAATAGAAAAATCGGTAGTGTTCTGGTAGCAATACAAGGGGAATCTCCTCAAGTTTCAACATGGAAGGCAGAGTCAGACTTCACAGAAAAGATTTTTCTTGGGGAGGCCTTTAGGTTTATGTAGGGATGGTTCAGAGGGTGGCTACATGTGGGATGTGAGGCAGGGATGAAGGAGGTCACACCTGGGACAGAGGTGTGAAAGTAGGTAGCAGATCTAAATGCTCCTGAATTTATGAAGTAGGCTATACTTCTAGAATCTGTGAAAACTTCTACTTTCTATTGATTTCTACCAGATTTCGTACTGCTATTGTAAAAAATCTTTAGACTTCAAATTAATGAGTCTTTAAAGCATATGAATAAGTTATATTGTGATTAAGAAGTAACCTTATTATGTCTTTACATAATTTGTTGAATTCACTGCCTTAGTAATTGACAAGGGAAGCAGCAAAACAAACGGAAGATGCACTCAATGACATATATGTAACAGATGTCAACTATGTATTGTGTTACCGGTGTAAAACAATGATGTTTGTAAAACAATGGCATTTTGCATAAACAAGACATTACAAACTCAACAAATTTATTATCCTGAACAAGGAATTATTATCTCTTCTGAGTTGTTTCAAGGGAAAGTACATTGTTCTGTGCTCATCAGGATCCAAACCCTTTAAATATTTCCCTTTTCCACAACAGTTAATCCCAAAGTGACGCAACCAGACAATGGCAACACACACAGGCACAAACCCACTACATTTCTCCACAGTCTAGATGCTTTGCTCTTTTGCAGTCAGTGACTACTGCCTATTGCTGTGATTTTTATTTCTATTGCTTTATATTTTTAATTAGTTTTCATTTTTATTTGCTAATTAACTACCACATATATCCAACAAAGAGGGTCACACCACGGCAAAGTCAAGAGAAGTGTTTAGAGATCTTATTTTACACAGTCTTGCAATTCAGAATTCTCTATTCCCACTTCCTAGGGTTACAATTATGGAATGTCTGGCCATAAAGCTATATGGGATATCAGTTTACTGTTGTGAAAAGAAGAACACTTACCTTTATCAAAAATTTCTTTCAGCACTCCTCGTTTTATAAGCTCCTCTCTGCTTTGCCTCATTGACATTTTTCTTTCCAAAGCTGTAAGCAAAAGATGAGGGTCAATGTAAATAGAAAAGAAGGAAAATTATTGTTTTAAAAGGTCCTATGCCTTTAAAGGCACTTAAAAAATGCTCTTTCTCTTCCTCAAGTCAGTGGCAGTTTAGCATCTTGAAATAAAGACTACTGCTAGTCCAGAGAATCCGTCTGCTATTGTAGTGAGGCTGTTATTGACAGAAATGGTGGCAGACTGACTGATTTGAGGGCATGTCTGCATACCCATTGCTTGATTTTGATATATAATCCAAACACTTCTGATTTCTGTGGAGAATTGGAAACAGCAAAGGGAGAAAAAGGAAATTATTGCAGAAGCTGGAGAGGGAAAGGTAAGAAAGGAGGCAACACAAATGCTCAAACCAAGGAACAATGTGGCCATAGAACATGGCCAAGGACTGTGTCCAGGCTGTGGAAGAGAATGAAAGCCAAGGCTTCTTTGCCACCTATTCCAGTGAGGGCAGATGCAGGTATTTGGGGCAGTGCAAAAAATAAGCTGTTTAATAGAGCCTTCTCTTCCTTAGAGGAGTGTTTTCCCCTAAAGAGTTGTAAAGGAGGGAAACTCCAAGAGAGCCACTGTAATTTACACCAGATCTGAACAGCTCGACTTCTGCATTGGCTGCTTGGAGACCGTGGTCACTGAGGCAGCAAAACGACAGATAGAAAATACATGTTTCTTTAGTGCAGTAGTAATAAAACCAATGTCCAATTAACCAAAACACCACAAAAGACACACACAGAGGCAAAAAGCTGAAAGCCAGCAAGCTGGGGGCTCAAGAAGTGATGTGAAGGAGTTGCGACTGAACCCGCTCTGTGAGAAACAAGCCTGTGCCTGCCAAAAAAGAGGCACAGTCAAGGGAAAATGGCTTCTGCCATATGCTCCTCTATCAGACCCAGCACTGATGCACACACACACAAATGAACTGGGACTTAGCATCCTCAACCAGCCCAAGGCAGATTTAAAGCAAAAGAGGCTTGGAAACCCCCTCTTCTCCCCTGAAAACAGGAGGATGCAACCTTTCTTGGTACTGCTGTGTGTTGATTTTTCCCACGGGGACCCATATATTTGGTGAATTAGCTATGCTTATACCAGTAACACTGTGCTCATTGCAATTTATTTGCTGCCAGATACTTAGGACTCAGTATGAACAAGGCCAGTTCTGCTTCACTCTTCTACATAGGATAAATAGAGATTTCCCTGTTCTTAAAATCAGTTTTGACTGTGTATTCTTCGGGACAAAGATGACCAGTATGTACAGTCAGAAGCTAATTAAAAAGCCTAGTCTCCCCAGGGAGAGACATGCTCTCTGAACTTCAGTGTGGATCAGAATTAAGGGCAGGTCCCTTTGGTGAAGCACAAGACCCCATACCCATGAACCAGCCACATGGTGCAGTTTGATTTTGGAAGTTGTTAACGTAACAGCCACAGCATTTTCCAGAGTGCTTTACACCCATTTGAAGAAGCACTTTAGGCATCTCAGCTGACTTGAAATGAAACACTGATTTCTAAGTTTCTAATATGCTTTTGAAAAGAAAGGCTCAATGATAAAACTCTGGAGTAGAACTGCTGATTGCTCCCCAACCTGCCTTTTTCCTGGGCTGAAAGGGTCTTGTTCTGGTACAGCATTTAAAACTTTTTCCTCTTCCTCCTTAAGAATAGCTGCTCTCAGACCTTCCAAGAAAAGCCAGAACCAAGCTGAAACTAATTCCTGAGCCTTCCTCCACCAAAGAAATTCTTAAAACTGTCTGAGTTTAAAGATAAATTTGGTTGCACCTAGCACCTTTTCCAATAGGTTTCAAAAAGTGTAATTTTCTATTAGAACAAGCAGCAAACTGAACTTGCTCTTCAGGGGGAAACCAAGATAGGTGAATCAGCAGCAAAGCAGCAGGTTCTGAATATAGCCAGCAGCACTGCCCACAGAACAAAGACACAAGCAAATTCGATTTCTGTACTTGATCACAGATAGCTGAGTAACAGATCCACTTTTTGCACACAAATTCACTTGGGTGCCCCATCTCACCCTCCTTCCCAGTCAAGAGCTGGTTATGCAAGGTAGCAGCATTATGAACAACTTCATGACTAGGAGGTCCCATCTCATTATCATCACTGGTAAGAAACCCAGTCATTTTGCAGACTGGAAATTAAGGCTTTTGGGGAATCAGGTGCTAAAAAGGGCTATCAGGACATTTAGAAGAAGTGCAGGAGAGTCTCTTCCAAACCAATTGCTGAGGAAGACCCTCCAGTAGTGACTAAGACCTCTCAAAGTATTGGACTATTTTTGCAATTGCAGAATTTCAAAGATAGAATATATATATTTGGGAGACAGTATATGAATAAATTTCTCAGATACTCCCTATTGTAATCTGCTTGTTTTCAAGAACGAAAAAAATCCACAACCCTTGAGCTGAAGCTCAGACAAAACCAATTTTTTCAGTTTCTAAATCCTTTCTAAGTAGGTACAGGACTTATAGTATTAATTATTTTCCTACTAAGCCAGTTTAATTAATAAGATATTTAGAGGAAGGGCATGCTGGGCTAAGAGCAGCACTGAATGATAACAGATGTTATACTAAAACTGAGGAACATGCTGCCTTTCTTCAATACAAATCTTCCTCCCAAACAAGTGTCGTATGTTTAACTGCATAACCTGACATGCTACTGCTGATCAGATGGGAAAAAAATTATAAGCATTTAGATGTAGAACTCATTAGGGTCTAACACCCTAGACAATGAAATGCTTTACTTGGTCTGGATTTCTCTGGCTAAGATTGCCAGTTCTTTTATGAAGGATTTTCTTTTCAAACAGAAAGCTGGTACAAAATAAATTAATTCACTCTCCACTGAGAAGGAATCCATTCACAGCAGAGGATAAATGTAAACCTTTGAATTAATCCTTGATTCATGAGAACCATGTAAATTCTGTGATGGGAAAAAATGAATTATAATTAATATTTAAGAAAATATGTATTACTTCATTAGTGATTTTCCTTGGTGATTAACCTATTTTTTTTTAATTTATACAACCTTCCAGGAGATTAGAAATAAGCATTAAGCCCTCTTTACGGGATCTACTTTTGCCAGACACTAGTTACTGTAACAAATACATCCACTCTACATGAAACTCTCAGTTACTAGTTTATAGAAATGTGTATTTTATGGCGTACATATTTTACCAGTGTGCTCAGCAGTACGTTGCTTCTTTTATGCTTTGATGAAGAAACAGTGGGAAATATTTTTATTAATATTTCTGAGCTGGTATTTTTGAACTTGTCCCTCAGGAGCAACCCCCCCTCTGCTGTTCAAGCAGAGTTTTTCTCTGTGGCAGACCCATTAAGATCAGTAAAGCCTTGACAGGGTCAGGAGAAGTTCTTGCCCCTCCACTCTGGAGATCAAACAGAGTTTTGTCTTTATTTCTTTAACAGGCTGCTGTGCTCCGTGGTGGCAGTGGTTGTGGGCTGCTCCCCCAGCTGAGAAGGAGAAGCTCCGCGCTGCCTCTGAGCCAAGCGCTTCCACTGCTCCATTAACCAGCAAAGAGGCGTTTATGCAGTCACGACACACAGCCTCTCCGTCCTCCCATCCTTCCCTCCAAGACTAAAACATCTCGGATGAACTACTCCAACCTGCATCTATATGAGGCAATAATAAATTAATATTAAATATTACTATACAAGATAATAATAAAGTGTCCTCCTTTGTCATGTTGCTGCTTAACCAAGGGTGGACTAAATAAACAAGTCCTGCCCTTTTCATCCGACAACTGAAACTAAATCCCAGTCTGTGCTGGCCAGTTGTATCTTAACCTTGCTTTTTTCTGAGGTTGTCCTTGGCTTTTGTTGTAAAAAGCATTGGGGGATGCTTTGCATGAATTCTTCCTTTCAAAGGCCACTATTATTTTAATTATGGTATTAGAAAGCAAAGGTTGTTATAGTATGAAGCTGAGAGCAGAAGCTTTCTGGTGCATCAATTATAGGAATCTGCTTTGCTAATAATTCAGATCTGAATAATTAGAAACAAGAAAACCAATTGCTTTGCACAATGTTTAGATAAACAACCATCAGTGTTTTCTTTGGATTTATAAAGCAGATGAGATTTTCAAATGTGATGGATTATGTATTAAAAAATGTTGCATCATCTTGAAATTTACCCAACTATGTAGAGTTTCTAGGCAATCAAATGGACCATGATTCAGCTGACACAAATTTTTACGGTGTGGCTTTCTGCCTCTGAGTTGGCCTCCTTATATATTAAGAGCAAGTCTTGGGCATGATTAACCTCAGACTACTGTAAGAATCTAAACAAGATTGAGCTGCAGCTGGGAAGTGCCTGTTAGGCTTCACTGACTGTAAAGGAAGCTAAGGGTGAGTAGCTGAGATAAAGACACATAAAAATAGAGCCAAATATACTCCTGAAATCAAAACTGACTGAAGAGAGTAGTTATAAGAAAAGATACACTGCTATAGATGCAAGTCTTAGACATTACTGAGGAAAATGTAGATGTGTCAGCTCACAGAGAGCTCCATTAATTTTGGGGTTGTTTTAATAGCTGTGGCATGACGCTCAGCACTGCTGCTGTGAGCTTGGGGTACGACCAATACCAAACACACAGCTGGGTTGAAAAAACTGTATTGCTCTGCTCATTGCTAAATATGAATTTTGCTTGGTTTCAAACATGCATAGGTCTCTTGAAGCCTGAGGAAAGTAAAAATATTCCAACAGGTTTCTGAATCTTTGAGATTTAAAATTTCTCACAGAAGTTCTGAGCATCTCTAATATCAGCCTAGGAAATGACCCTTCTACACTTAAGATTTACTACTGTAATCAAGGCAAATAAAATAACAGGAAAAAAAGGCAAAAATAAAATTAATATTTGCCCCCCCCCCCCCAATTTATTTTTATTTAATTTTCAGTCTTTCAAGTACAACTTGATTTATTTTAGATTGTGACAATGTAAAAGCATAGAGAAGATGATGTGAGAGCATCTTGCTTCCACTCAAATTCAGACCAGCTCAAGACAATGGTCCATTTCCAGTTAGAAGCACTGGACTGGGAGCATGATAAATCTTCATTTGTGACAGGTAAGCGTTTGAAATAACAAACTAAAAATATACACATTCCTTTGAGACTGCAGGATCAAATCTAAAATTCCTGGTTACTCACTGGAAGAGTTTAGGAGGTGTAACAGTTGGCACACCTGGTAACTACAGATAAAAATTCAATTTTCTCTTCCTTACTTATTGAGACAGAAGGTAAAACTGGGGAAGAAATGAAAGCAGCCTTAAGAAAACACTAGACTTGTACTTGTACAAGTAGACTTGTACCATTACTACACGTAAACTGGCAGAGGAAAGACTTGGGAAGAAAGTGGATGCAAAGTCAAATCTGCAAATACAGAATTGCAGAAGCTAATCAAAATACTGCAAACCACAGTAAGTGAGATCACAATACAGTAAAACAACTTAGAAATAGAGCATACAACCAGAAATTCAGCAAACACAAGGGAAGGCAAAGCAATTATATATGAACAACTCTACCACAACAGTTCTTAATTTTTTCTAAACCAAAGAAATCGGAAATCTAATCCAAGACCAGATGAACTGTATTTTTTTCCATTCAGAAAGACTTTAAAAAAAAATCAAAGAAGCTGTCTTCCTAGGGAAAGAACTACACTTCAAGTAAGATCTAAAGAAACCCAACATAATGGATTTCACAGGCCAAGTTGTGAGAAGCTGTGAGAAGCTGGGAGAAGATGAATGCATGAAAACAGGAGATAAAACAAGAAATCTTGAAAAACATAACAAAAACATTGTGTTTAAAAAAACCCCAAACCCTAAGAAAGTAGGTTTGAAAATAAAACAAGATTGTAGACACCTTACCACCCTCAGCTGCCCAGCTAATAAAGAGCAAAACAGAACTCCACTATGTCAGTGAACTGTGATAATTTATCAAAAGGATTTTTGAAAGACTCACATTTTTATACCTTTTATACATAACTGCTTTTCTAGTCAAACTTGAGAAGTTAGGGAGAAATTCAGAAAGCAGATCAGAATATTGAAAAAATGAAAAAAATACATTTCTTCTGTTCTTCCCTCTGAAATGCTGCACAGTGTTTTCATTATTTCCTAGGCAGTACTAGGTCAAGAACTGGAAAGCTGAGCCAATAACAGGTATTGCTTTTCACAGCTTAATGAAAAAGGAGATTCTGTATCTTAATTAAAGAAATGTGCAACAAGGCAACATAGCATAACTTAATGTATACCTGCTCTGCAAATACAGTGTGGGTGCAGAGTGGCAAGCCATAACCTGGCACTCAGAGACTTTTTAATTTACGCATCAAAAACAGTAGTGAAGGAGTGGTACTGACTTATCAGAAGGCTTTCATTCAAGCAAGAAACCTGACAGGCTAGAACAGCCCCTGCTTGTGTCCATAATTCTACCAGCACCCTATGTAGCTATAGCTGTGTTAAAGCTAAATTGACCGTAGTGATTACCACCACAGTTCTTACTGCAATGAGGTTATCTCCTAAGCACCAGCAAAAGACAGCAACCCTTATGGTAGGGGATCCATTTACATTTTCACAAATGATGGTTTCCCCTACAGGCTACATGTGACAACATGCAGAGGTTGTAGTATCAAAGAAAATCTAAGAATATGGGTTCTACATTTCAAACTTTTGCAACTGGACAAGATGAGTGATGCTGTCTGACAAAAATATGTGGCAACATCAGAAGCGGCTGTACATCCCAAGGAATGGCTGCTTTTTACAAGTGACTCAACTTGGTTTAGGTACCTTGCAGTCTCTCATTCGTGTATGTACAGCAGAAAAAAACTATGCTAAAAGTAAGTGGGTGAAGAGCTGGGTGAGATATCTGCAAGGTGTTTTCTTTACCCTGAGAAGGTGGTTCTCAGAATGATGATACTGCAGAAGGGACCTGCAGTGCCATCTGTAACAGCAGAAATGTCTATTTGCAATATTCTGCAGCATAATAGTTCAAGGGATCCTCCTCAAAGCAAAAAAAATGGTGCGCATTGCTTCAATAAGATAATGACTCCTGTGACTCTCTGGAGAGTTCTCTCCATGACAGAGTTTACACATGGCATATAACTACCACGGCAAGCTGCTGCTTTTGGATTTGCTCCTCATCAGACAACACTTGCAGATGGCAAAATACAGAGCACAGTTTACATAAAGAAGTCTAGCAGATGTCAGGAAACTGGATTTTCCAGAGTAACTTTGAAAGATGAAGGGGGTCAGCTTTTCTGGGATGGAAAAGTGGGGGGAAATATAGAGATAAAATCAAAACAGTGGCAGGCTGATGATAAGATGGCAGAAAGAATGCTTGGACAGACCACCTGGAGATGACAACCAAGCTACTGGCCAGTATTTGATCCCCTCATTTGCCAGCTGGGAGGATCACCTTGCTGACAGAAAAGAGACCTGTGCTCAGTAAGACAAGCAGCACAACTGTCTACAGCAACAGCCAACTGCTGCGTAGTTTTACAGCTTGAGTTCACCTTACAGCTGTAACTTTATCAACATATATTGCCTGGTACCCACTGCCAGACAGATATGTAAATCCAGTGTTTTACTCTCTAACAACATCCTATTTTGGCTACAATGAAAAAGACTGCTCTGGTGGATGTTCCTATTTCACCAGAAAGGGATTTGAGATAATTTAAAATATATTCACACATGACCCAAACACTGTTGAAGTAAATTACAGTTTTCCACTTACACTGGAATAATTAGTACACCGTAGCATCCCAAACTGACAGACAAAATAGATAGGGACTTGTTTATCTGTGTCCACATGTGCCCTTACTAAAAATAAATACAAAGCACAGCTTATGACTAAGAAATACCTACTTAAATCTGAAGTTGGCTTAGTACCATTTTGAGAGAGATGTTATGAATATTCCATATACTTCTCGGAAACCATCACTACTGTTGTACACCCAGAAAATCTTGACTAAGCATACACAAATTAAAAATGCATTTGTTATTGAAATGAACTGGCATCAGCCATTCAACACAGACCTCTGTTAGGAGCCAAACAGGAAATCATTCATTTAATGCTTGATTATAGGAATGACTGAATCACAAAGCAACAAACACTTCCTCCAAAATAAGAAGATTCTTGAATTGCAGCTGTCACACCATCCAGCAATTATATTTGGATAATATTTCCAGCTTGTGCAATGGCACTAGCTGTCTGGTACATAATGCTGAAAAAACCCCGAAGTGTCTTTAACGCCAGTGTCTTATCTCCCAAAATAGTGCAGTCTGCTTTTTGGCTTGGTAGCAGATAACAGTTCAAGCTACAGTAAAGGCCCACCATGCAATTTCAGCATGTGAAATGTGTAAACACATTCAGAGCCTTGGTCTGACTTTTTTTTGCTTCTTTGGGGTGAAAAAATAACATTCCCAGATGGAGAGAAACTTTCCATTATACATGGCAGTCCTCTGGAATCAACAGACTGAAAAGAGACCAGACTGTAATTTTAGTTACAGTAACATGAATGCAGAACAGCTTCATGAGAATTTGGCATGCACCATCCTGCTTTTAATATGAATTATTCCATTATTTTAATGGGAGATATTTTTTAAAAGCCATCAATGATGACACTGTTTTATGCTCCTCTCCAGCAAATGTTGAAATTACCTGAGAAAAAAAGGAATTTTTTTCCTCTTATTTTACCTTAATGCTTTTTGTGTGTGTGTGCAAAAACAGTTCTGATGCTTGTCTGGGATGGGGGGACAGAAATGAAGATATGAAACATGTTTAGATGGTAATAGTTTTGAACTGAAGTACTGGTATAAGAAGCAAATTGAAAAATTAATAGGTAGGAAGGACAGTGAAGTGAAGTGAAGTGAAGGAGATATGATTAATACTCTGGACATTTCTTACAGGGTAATCACATTATAAATGTAGACAATATTGTCAGTCTCGTATCTTAGTATTCCAGTGTAAGTGTCCCTTCTTTCTAGAACCTAATACAGTTTTTCTATTCATTTTGTAGAAAACCAAACAGAAAATTGGTAGAATCATAGCTGATCTAACATTATAAGCAATGGTATTGAAGGATAAAGGCCAAGGGTAAACAAGCCAAATATTTTTCACAGCAGTGCTAATCCCGAAGAGCTTCAGCAGAATTGTGAAGTGAAACTCTTCTTTACAAGGAGCTGTGGAAGTCTTTCTAAGTGAAGTGTCACTTGGAGAACTTTTAGAAGAAATCAATAAAATGGAGAGCAGCAAACTGACAGGACCAGACAGTTTTCTTCCTTGAGTTCCTCAGGAAATCAAATATGAACACAGTAAGTGTGACATGTAAACTAGGTAAGATAGAAAAGTGAGAGATGACAAAATAGAAGGTTGCTATTCTTTAGAGTCTGAAAGTCATCTGGGAATTACAGATTAGTAAGCCTTGTTCCCATCTACCAGTCTAGGAACAGTTATATAGAATAAAGATAGAAATTGGAGAAGTGGAATAGAAGAGATGAGAGAAGAATCATCCTAGGTTTGAAGTCAATGAATGAAGACGCATGTTCCAAGTTGGTGTCTTCAGAGTTCCACAACTCCTAAGTTAAGGTCATTGAAAGAATTGAAATTGCATTAGATAATTAGATGTGATTATACTCTAGTAGAATAACAACATGTAGAAATCAAAAAGGACTGCCCCGTATATAAACAGAGGGATGTAGCACTACTTGCTGTCTTCTTCACAAAAACACAGTTAAAAAAGGTTGACCAGAGGGAAATTACAAAATTTGCTGACTGCAGACAAAACTAAGGCTGACTGCAAAGAGCTACAAGAATTCTTATGATACTAAATGATGTGTGACAAAATTCAACATTGATAAGAGCAAAAACGACATTCAGGAATAGGCAGCTCTAACTCTACACACTTAACAGTTGTATTAGTCATTCCGACTCAGATGATAGTGCTTGGAAATTCTGCAGAGAGTTATCTGAAAACATCATCCTAATGCTTGGGGCAGTAAAAAAAAGGCAACAGAAATCTGAAATTACTAGGAAATATATAAAACTTTGTGCTAGTGTAATAGTCTACAGCTAACACAAGTTTGGGTATCCATCTCCAAAAAGATACATCAGAACTAAAAAAGTTACGAAAAAATGAAAAAAAGAATGACTAAAGGGATGGGGTTTGAAGAGAAATAAAGAATAACAGCAAAACTTAATTTTTTTTCTTTTTGTTATCTATTCTTTTACAGCAAGATCCTGGTCCCCCTGATATTCACAAAAATACATGGTAACTGTCATCTAGGCTGTGCACTGCATAAACCAGACCGTTCCCTCAGAGGAGAATCAAAGCACAAAACAGGACAGACAACAGCAGTACACATGTTCTACACCTCCTCTGCTGGGAGCTACACCAGACAGGGCTTCCTTGGCCTGGCACAGCCCTTCAAAGAATCCCCACAGCCCTGGCATGCTTCCACACCCAGAGATGAGAGGAAACCCGTGGCACAAGGGCTTTTGGCCTCTGAATGCATGAGGTGGCCTTTGGCAGCGCTGTGAGCTCCGGCTCTCCTGCAGTGTGGTCATGACCTGTTGCTCCAGGTGGGGGCCATTGCCAGCACAGAGAGATGCAGCACCTGCCCCATGGGTCACGCTGCAGCAGGCACTGCTACAGCAAGGACAGAAGTCAACAGGGAACACAACAGAGGTCTGCCAGACCATGAACAGTCATTGACTCATTCACAAATGCCAGAGATAAAGGGCACCCAACAAAACAGTCAGGGTGCAACTGGAAAACAGGTGCTTTTGTGCACAATGTATTTTTTCGTTGTGGAGTTGTCTGCATGAGATATCCATTAAAGCTAAATTTGGTTCCAACAATATAAAGGATAAATCCATATGGTTTGATTTGGATGCAGCTTTTAGCTTATGAATTTCTGAATGCTGCAATCTGATTTCTTAAGTCAGGAGTAAGATAAATAGTTGCTTACCCTGCTTCTTGCATGTAACACAAATGTTGAGTACAAGAAAAGATACTGGACTACCACGGACCTCAGTTTGATCTACTTTGTCTGCCCTGGAGCATATTTAGTTTTATAACATGTGTTTAATGAATCAGGAGAAAACACCCTTGATCTCAACACATAAAACTATACCATTAGCTAATTGTCAGGAAATGTGCAAAGGCAGCCGATTTGCCTTTGAAAGAAACTTGAATTTTATCTCCTTATCATGCAAGTCAGGGGATTTTTCTTGCATGATTAAATCAGACCTGTTAAGTAATACAGACTTCAACACTGACAATTAAAATAACAAAAATTGATTCAGGTTTCACGGCCTGTGTAGTGCTGGTTGCAAAAGTAGCTTACTACTTAGTGTGGCATCCAGGCTCAGAATCCTTTTTCAACACAGGCTTCAGGAATTTTCGCTCATTAATTTCAGAGACTACTAAGACTTCTTTTACTTTGTTTCTTTCAGTTCTAGGAAGTACAAGAGTGTGTGCTGTATTTTATGTTGGACAAATGTTAATTACTATTAATTGCTTTCTGGCAATACAGTATGTGAAGTGACAGTGGAATGTGAACCTGAAATCTGAAATTCTGCCCAGTGTTGGGTTGTGACCTGACTGTAGATGGTTTTTTAACAGAATAAAGTCAACTTGTTCCGCAGATTTTGACAAATACTTCACAAAAGAACCACAGAGATAATGCAAATCACTGCTTTGTGGCAATTACAAGTTTATTCAAAGATGACACTACCTTGAAATATTTTTCTGAAGAATATCAAAATGCTGTTGTTATAAATACATTTATTAAAATATTACTGCTGTAGCTTCAAATTTCAGATATAAGTCAGGGGAAAAATGATTTAGTGGATAACTCTACCTAAATATTCTTCTGTTCCAACTTTATCCTGGCCTTTTTTTACATTGGTAAGATTTGTATGATTTATTTTTGTGAACTTCCACTTATTTCTGTTGCATAATAGCAATAGATGTCAGTCTATTTCTACCCTCATAATTAGTTGCTGTGGAGATGGCTGAAATATCATTAATTATTATAATTGCAAATGAGGAATAAGCAGCAGGAAAAGATGACACTGATAATGTGCAAATATTGCAAGATTCCTTGAAACTAGCTGACTACAAAGTATTTGAATTTGCCATAATAACGAGGAGGCTTACAGAATAAGGGGGTGGTGTACATTTCAGACAAATGCACTATGAAGAATCACAATGGTTACTTATGATGGCATCTTAAATTTAGCTTAACATTAAAGGAAAATTATCATACGACCCACACATCTTCTGATTTTGTTACATATAATTTTGCTGAAGGCCTATAGAAAAGCCATTTGTGGTATTCACCTTTATTACTATGAGGCAAAATCACCACAGCAGTAATCCATAAAATCAGTAGGTGTTATCCTGAACTAATCTTCTTTGGCAGATAAATGAAGGAGAAACAGGTGTTCAAGTATCTGCATGAAAAGCAGCTAGAATTATTCCTTTGATATCGTTCTTTAAAAGGCACGAATCCTACTCCATCTTCCACTGGAGACTAATGAACCTCTCAGAGGGAGAAAGGACTAAGCAGACAAAAATAAAATTCCTGATGTACTTTTTAATAGCAGAAGTCCTTTACATCATGTTGTCTTTTGTTGCAGGTCTGCCTGGCATTCCAATCTCACCTCAGAGCTGCATTAAGTGACTGAGTGTAATGATACTGCCTTCATACAGATACAGTGTGCACTCTCAAAATGACAGCATTATTAAATCTTCACCTTTTCTGCCTCAGTAGCATGAAGCAATTGTCCTAAATTGAAAAAAAAATCCACAAATGATGCTTTTATGAAGAAACAAACTTTAAAGCTTGATTGAGCTAAACACTGAGTTAAATACTCTCTTTTGTGTTGCTGTTCAGAGCTAAGTTGTTGCATTCTGAAATATGAAGGGAAAGTGAGAAGCAGCTCTCTGTAAAACAGTATTTCTTATTCTTTCTGAGCACAATTGAGTGACTGATATTAGGATTACATTCCTAAGATTTCCATGACATTATTTGGATAGCTTTTTAAACATCAAACCAGTCTCCTGGCATCTTATGAAGATGATATGGGTTGACCTAGAGAAGGTTGACCTCCAGAATATCATTGTATTTTTACTGATTGAGCAACCAAACACCAAGTGTTTTTGGTATCAACGAAACTCCTCAGTTCAAAGACAGTGGAATGGATTCTGTGAGGGTGAGAGCGTATTTCAATCTGACCCACCCTATGTTCAGAAAGTTCTTCCACTGCTATCTTATCCATCTATTACACCTTTTCAAGGCATTGTTGCTGATGCAATAGTCTGATAATTAGGCTAATTTGATGTGAAACCTCTTGCTTTTTAACTCAGCAGTTAATTAAACAAATGAATATAAAACTGAAAATGCATCTGGTTTGGAAATTTTCTTCTCTGTGTTGGACAAAATAAAGACTGCCCATCTCCCATCCTTTCAAAAGGCTGGGTAGGATGTACAGTGTCTACTTTTTACTTCTACATGGCAAAAAAAACCATAACAAACAGCTGCATAGTGCAGTATTACACATTGATACAGCCCTGAGGGATTATCTTAAATATTTTGGACCTCAAATACTCTTTTTTATGTTGTTTGTTAGACCTCAAGGAATAGTCAGGAAAATGTGTCTGCTAATCACAGAACTTTAGAATGGTTTGGGTTGGAAAGGACCTTAAAGATGATCTAGTTCCAGCTCCCTTGCCATGGGCAGGGACACCTGCCGCTACATCAGGTTACTCAGAGCCCTGGGTATCACTGAAGGAAAATATTCAGTCACCATTATATATGCAGTGGAATTGGACATATTCAGAACAGGTTTACTGCCTTGGCAAGGGATAGACGATAAATAAATAATTATGATTTTATATTCAATGACTCTGCATTTCTTTAGTCAATTGATAGATAGGGATATGCCAGCTGGCTTCCCCCATCTCAACATATTATAGTGAGTTCTGACTTTGTTTCAAGAAAAAAATAAAGGCCTGACTTAGGTAATTAATCACTACAATTACAGAACCAAATCCTGCTCTCATTACCTTTTTAAATCTTAGATGAAATTATTCACTAGAGCTCATGTGCTTACTGCAGATATAAATTTATGCAGCAGGGTGCCCATTTTTTTGCATTACTTAATTTACTCTAAACAATAGTGTAAGTTGACAGTTTAAAAAACAATTTAAAGAACAAGAGCCTCTTCTTTTTAAAAAAAAAATTAGTTGCTCATCCTATTTGAATTTTTTCTTAGTACATAAAAAGGTCTAAGAAGAGATAGAGGCAATTAATAGTTTCATACTGTTGTTTTCATTCCATCTCAGAAATATCAGTTAAAAAGGTGCTTGTTTACCTCTGTTTTTGTTAATTACATTTTAAGGGATGGAAATTATATTTGTTGTGTAATGTAACTGAACTTCCTAAATTTGTTCTCTTTCCCCAAAGAGCTAATCATATGTCTTTATGTGATTGAAGCTATGAAAACAAAATTTTTGCACAGATTGGGTAACATTTTTTGCCACTCTTTTCTGGAGAGGACATAAATTGAACTACTTGGTATAACTGTCTTCCGGAACAGATAAGAATTGGTAGTTTTTATATGCATGAGAAAATGAAAATATAAATACATAATAACCTCCATCTTCTTTGTAAATGTAAGAAAATGGAAACAGAAGTCCTTTTCCCAATGAAGGTCACCTTTGCCAAAGATCAGACACCAGAGCTCAAAGGAAAATCTGTGATGCATTTGATTTCCCACATTCTTGATAAAGAAGAGGCTTTATTTTTTATAAGTGACTTTTTGATTGTGTTCTGCTCTATTCCTTTCTTTGGGCCTGACACATTGCAAGAAGAGCAATCACATAACATAAGCATTAGGCACAGGCTCTGACAACCAAATCAAACTAAAAAAAACAACCAAAAAACAAATGACACATTAAAATTGCTTTTGGTATTATCTTTCATCAGAAAGACAGTAATACATCCTGAGCCTATATAAACAGATTATTCAGCCACTCCTGAAGTAGCCAGTCCTGGGGGGGAAAGCAATAATTGTGATGTGGGAGCAAACACAGCACTGTGACTCTTGAGGGAAGGAAAAAACTTATCATCAGTTGAAATTTCAGGGGAAAAGTATGAATGGGGAAGGCTGGAATAATTGTCCCAGGTGGAACTTGATCTAAAGGCTAAGTTAGTGTTCTTATTTTTGAGGAAATTTCAAAGTTATCTTCATTGACTCAAGTAGTTCTTGAAGCCTGCCTTCCTCTGAAACATAATCCTCAGGAGAATGATTTTCCTTAGTTCATAGTTTAACTTAGAGAGTACACTGGATCCTCTAGCCAGTCACTAGCACTTTCCAGAGCTCTGCAGGTTTCCCTAGAAAGAATGTAAATCCCAAGGGAGAAAGAAACACGAAGAACCTAGCCTTCACTACGCAGTAAGAGCAAAACCTTTCAGAGAAGCACAGACTCTACATTGTAATATCCCAGTGCTGAAGTAGGATACCACGCTCCTCCTCCCTATGGCTTGGACCTGAAAAAAAACAGTCTGGGGCTGGACATGTGCACTGGTAGTGGCTGCAAAGGAAGTCTACTTTCATGATGTGCAAAGGTAAGTGCACAGAACAGGTACCAGAAGTTGGGAGAAAAGAAGGACCAGAGCTTTAAGAGCTTCCTAAAATAAAAGCTGTATATGAATTTTGATGGAGAAAAGAGATGAAGAAAGCCTGTCTAGTGAAATCTTGATTATTTATGAATTTGCCCTTGACAGAATTTATCAGTTTACCATGCTTGGAAAGCAAACGTCTTGATAATGCAAGAAAGATTTCCAAGCTTTTCCCAAAGTGTGTGTGTAGGAAAATATGATAAGAGTCCAGCTTTCTAGAAACTATGAATAAATAAATATATAAATATGGGAATTTTCCTTCTGGCCAATTTTGCTAATAGCCTATTTTGCTTTGCATACTGCTATAGTCCTTTAAAGGTACCCTCATATTCATATGGAACCATGTACTGTTGCTTTACTCAAAGTGAGTAATGAAGAGCACCAGCATCAGCGGGAGTTCATTGGCCGTGGAATAAATTTTTATAGGAGAAACATGAGTCTCCTTATATTTCAGGGTGCAAAATGAATATGAAAGAGTTGCTCATTAACTTAGTGACAAAGGTATAGCATAGGGCCAGCCTTTCCTATACCATCACTGGCAGACTTTCAACCACGCTTCCCAGAGTGGACAAGTGATGTTTTTCACAGTATCACTATAGTTATTATGGCTCTTGAAAAAATGAGAATTATTTCAACATTTTGCTGAAGATGCCAGTTTTTATGAATAAAATAAAATAAGATAAAATAAATAAAATACTTCCTTTAAACTGCAAAATCCTGAAGCTTTGGAACCTGACAAAAGGACGAGTCTGTCTTAAAGGTGGATTGTAGCCAAAGAAATTTTCAATACCAGGTGAGCTAGGGTCTTCTTAGCAGGAAGACCACACCCAAGAAGAATTAGGAAGGTATTCAGGAAGGCGTTCAGTTTTTCCAGAAGGTGTTCCTTTCTCATTCTTTGATTCTTTTGCTCTCCTTCAGTTCCTGAAAATATGCAGTAACTACATACAGGATGGCTGGAGAAGAGGGAAGGAAACTGCCTTATCAGGCTGATAAAAGTAGTTGTTTATTAGCCTTCTTAAATCTGGGTTTGAGTACTCATTTTATTTTTTCCCCAGACTCCCTAGTTTTTGTAAAGTTCTATGAGGTTGTTTTGCTGGACTCATAAATTACAGCACAACCCAATTCTCTTAATCTGTGAGGTGCTGCACTGTAATTAATAAATCATTTGAATTTCAACAGCAGCTTCTGTCAAGGAAGATCAAAGAGCCCAAATATTAGAGTAGTGTGTTAACATCCTCTCTCTCGCATACTACTCCTATGGGAAATCTAATGCAAACTCCACATGTGTGCTTGATCCACAGAGGAAGCTCCCTCACACTCTTCAGCAGGTAATGCCTCAGCAGCTAATGCCCATCTACCCCATAGGTCTTGGATGGAGATCATTGCTCTCTGCCCCACAGATCTTGTAGCAATAAGCACCAGGTTGATAACACAGTAAGTCTGCCTCCCACAAATGCCTCTGTTCCTTAGAAAGTGGGAATACACCTTATATTTTTACTACTACTCCCAGCTGATAATCTGAGCTGTAACTCCCATAATTTCCTGTGGAGGAAGGAACTACTTATACTGGTGGAGTGGTTACCATCACTATTTGATCACTTTGTTGGTTGGATCCATAAAGCTGGCCAATAATTAAAAAACAAAGGACCTATATCTCCAGATAAACTAATTTAATACACACCCTGGAAAGTATGGGTTTGCAGGAGTTACTCTTTTGAACTGAAAGCGCTGTTTCACTTGAAATTAATTGAACTTGGGTAAGTAAAAATATCAGGCTCACTTTGGAAATATTACAAGTGCCATCTCCAAATGTACAAGTAAATCACAAATCTTGCTGGGAAAACCGAAACATGTTTTTTTTCACATGAGTACTCATTTAAGGGAGGAAAATAAGCCTTTAGCCTTAATAAGTTCTGTTGCAGCTAGTTGAAAACTATCATCTTCCCTACAGACTTTAACATTTGTGATGACTTTGCTTTCTCCAGTAGAATTTAAATGAGGAAGAAATGGCTTCTTCAACATAAATAAATAAAAAGTTTAAAATGTCTAAGAAGCTCTTATCATCAAAGAGTTGATTTAAGAAATACCTTAGCAAGCCTCTTTTTAATTAGAAATATTAACCTTTCTGTTTGGAAATAAGCAAGCATATTACAGTGATACCGTCAGACAGGTCTGCAATGAGAGGGTCATTTAAGAGGAACCCAGTTTAAATGAGACAAGAGATAAGGTATTGTCATAATATGAATTGCTTTCCTTTAAGATTACATTGCCTTCACCTAACATTTTTATTTAAAAAGGCCCTATCATGCATCCCTGTCTGAGTATGAATGCTCAGGGCAAATGCTCCCACAGTGGAATTTACTATTGAATTTAAGGAACCAAAAAATGGCAGTTTTATTAGTCCAGCAGAACAACCTTTAGACAGGTTTAGTTAGCTGAACCCTGTTCATCAAGGACATTTTGTAAAGTGGTAGAAGGTCAAACTCCTTAAAGGCAACCTCCTTACCCTGGAAAGAAAGCACTGATTATTTCCCTGTCTGTAGCACTGTTATTGGGGTGGTTAACAGAAACAGTCTGAAGCTTTATTACCCTGTTCAACTGGACCAGGATCCAAATCCACGAAGATAAAAATAACTAAGCCCAGCTTTCACCTGATGTCACCTATAATTTTTTTCACTTAGAAACAGCACATCCTGCTGACTATTAGCTACAGGCCCTTGCCTTGCTTTAGTACGTATTAGTAAAAATACCTTAAACATATTATAAGCATAAACCCATGCTATCTTAAATAAATTTATTATTATTCTTCATGATAGAATGAAGCCACACAATTCACATCAACACAACTGCTGCAATCCATTTTATGTTGAAATAAAAGAATTCAGGAAAACAGAATGTTTTGAAATCCAGACAGAATGCTTCCCAAAATTCTTAACAAAACATCTCTGGAATAAAGGCATTTTTCAAATTTTTTCCATGGGTTTTGAGGAAAACAGGATAAACTAGGGATGAAAGGGGGTAGCTACTTACAAAGCTACTTTAGAGGCAATGTGTACTTTTATGAGACTGTACATACTCGTGAGACCCCCCCCCACTTCCATCTTGGTACACTTTCCTGAAAAGATCTGTCTTTAAAATGTGACAAATAGCTAAGCAAGCATTACATAAAAAGATGCTGGCAGACTTCTCTTCTTTCCCTGTAAACTTTTGCCACATAATATTAAATACAATTATAAAGCATTCTCCAGATTAAATGTTAAAGAGGTCTAATGCTCCATCTCTTACTTCTGGCAATGAAGAGCTTAATCTAATTAAAGCCTTGAGCTGAATGTGTCTGCTGGTTCTAATCCTCAGCAATTTTATTGTTAGGTTATGCAATCCTAATTAAAGATAATTTTAGACAACAGGAAATTTTAATGAGAGAAAAATATACACAGTGTCCTTGTGGGTCTGTTTAAAAATTAGTTATAAGGTTTATTTTTAGCCAATAGTTTTCCATGTATAAGATACAACTACATTCCCTCAGAGAAATCTCATTTTAATATTTGCTACTGTAGTGCTGTCACTGTGTGTTTGCAGTTTGAATGCTACTTCTTAAAATCAAGACTTCGGTGCTGTTAAGTGCATTAAAATACAGTGATATAACAGACAGCCTCTGCTTCTTGATTCTAGAGTTCAACTTAAAAGGTCTTAATTTTCAAAAAGTATTAAATATCTACAGTCTTATTCTCTGATAAGCCATCTCACAGCTATGAATGTTGAAAAAAAAAAGTTTCAGAAAACCTACATCACAACACTCCAGAGAAAATACATTTCAGTTTTATTTTTAGGAAGTGAAGAAAAATGTCAAAGAATTTCATCCAAAGCTAGCTCTCAACACCATGCTCTCCCTGTGGGGTGCTGCAGAAACAGTAATTTAGGTAAGAGTGACAGAATTATTGTAACTGTCAGGGAAACACTTTAGTCTCCTACAGATGCCTTAGGGCACTCAGGGAGACCTAGCTGTTTGCCTGCAAAGATGTAAGACCACAGCCAGAACAGAACCAGAGGAAATGAAACAGGAGATGTGCAATTTTAATTCCAGTATGCCAGCTTTTTATTTATCAACTTTTATTTATAAACTATTTATAAACTTCTTTATTTATAAACAGGAGTTAAAAAAAAAGTATTGATAAAAGTTGAGCTTGATGTTACTATTCTCTGAATGACCATCACAGCTGGAGATAAGGATCTACCAAAAGAGACTCTGCAGCAGGAAGTAAGGGGGGATATTTGCCTTGTTTTATTGTCCATTGTACTGAGTGCATTATTGCCCAGAAAAGTAGCTGCAGGGGCTGTGTCTGGCACTTTGAATTCAAAATATAAGCATTAGTGGCCTTAAGGGGGTGAAAGTGCTCTAAGAGGACAAAACTGTCCTCTTGAATTCACTTTGTCCTTCCATGGATGCATGGCAAAAACTGTCTGCTAAGAGCACACCTAAAGCAGTCAAGTTTGCTGCTCTCTAAACTTAGCTTGTGTGGAGAATATCATATTCCTATTAGTCTACACCTCTGAGGACTGAGGGCTCAGCTGTGAGAGACACAAATTCAGGATGTGCCTCCAGGGCACAGGCACAGAGGGATGACCCAGCTGCATGCCCGGATCCAGGCTGGCACTCCCCTGCTGCTGCTGGTTTAATGCCATTGGGCACAGGAGTGATGAGGGTTGCAGGCATTCTTGTGGATAAAGAAGGAAAGGGAGGGAGAAACTGCTTGCATGCATATATGAAGAAGAGAAAACAAGAAAGAGCAAGAGCCAAAGGGAAATTCATGGTCCTGTGTGAAATGGTGAGGCAATGTGCAGTTAACTTGCTCACTGGCACGAGACCCTGTCCAAAACATTATTCTGCTCTAAGCTCAGACAAAGGTTCTACAAGAAACCTCTAGGCTTGCACAGACTTTTAATGTAATTTTTTAAGGCCAGTTAGGTTTAATATGAAATGAAGGAAAAGCTTTCTCAGGTTAGATTTAGCAACATGCACATGAATTTTTGTGTACAAATTTCTAATTCTATGATGTCTGCATTAAGGAAGAGCACACATCACTGCCATGTTGTGGATTCCCTGAAGAGCTGATGAATAAAGCAACAGAAATTGGTGAGATGCCTACAGTAAATAATTTGTGTGCCTTCCTGGTTCTCTAGTCAGATAGATAACAAATCTGAGCTATTACAGTGGAAGAATTAAAGCATTTCAAAATATTATTTTTTTTTTACCATGTATTTCTACATGTAACATCCTTGTAGGTGTTTTGTCACAACCAATGCCAATAATAATAATAATAATAATAATAATGATGTCCTTGTTAGAGAATGGAAAGCCTCAAGTTATAGCAAACACAACATAGCTATTAAAGATTAATACTCAAAAAAAAAAAGTTCCAATTTGTTTTTTCTTCTTTGAGCTGGTCATCTTCTTTATGACTAAGTCTTGTTGCCAACCTCAGGATGGGGGAGGCAATTGCTGGGCTTGAATTTGAAATCAAAATAAAGTTGTAGGCTAATTCTTGTCAGATGCTAGACAAGAATTGAGTCTAAAAATCTGAAATTGAAAGTCAAGTCTGTTTTATATTGCAAACATATTGAACAGTGGGCTTTATCACAGGTTTTGCTTTATCTTTTGTGTCACCTTTTGTGACTACCCATTTATTAGTCTCTTATGGGAACACAGCAAATAAAAGTTCTCTCTTTGTATGACTTAGCAGACAAATGACAAGATAGAGGTGAGTTACAGATAATTGTATGTCTGTATTTAATCACACTACGGCTACTTTAGTGATAGAGAACAGACTCCTAGGATAAACAGCATAACTAGGCTCTTATGAGAAATCTGCTTGATTTTTCATATGCCTTACTAATAAAACTAGGCTGGAGTATGTTAACCAAGGTTTTTGCTGACCAGAGCCTGCGTGCTTCTCTTTCTTTCTGTCTAGGGCTCAAGCACCGAATAGCATCATGTCAAATATTTGAGCCTTAACTAATTTTCTATTCATGTTTTGATATAAATTTTCAGTTAAAAAAAAATCTCCATTTAAATTAGTTACTAATGGGACCAGGTAGAAATAGCTGTTGATTAAACAGGCATATTCTCCATATTTCTTATATCCAGCTGCCTATAGCTAGCTTCTTTGCCAATAATCACAGAGAGGACCTTGGGCCTTCAAAGACTTTTTCAGTGACTGAGCAACTTGACCATCACTTAAGCAGCTTCAACAGAGGCTGCCCAGGTTTTGCCTTTTTGACAGAGGAGGTCACATGGCTATTTTCAGTTCTACGGCATGCTGAAATTGCTAGGTGAAGGTTTACATTAATATTCAGGGCAGTAAGGCAGAGGAGCAAGATTTACTGAACAAGTCCTGAAAGGTTGGAAAGGCTAAGGTGAATGCTGGGGTGAAGGTCTTGCTTTGCAGAGAGGCATGGTGATCTACAAGCACACACAGAACATGACACTGGCAGCAGCAAGTGAGCATTCCCAGGATAACACCCCACTGAACACCACTGTGGCAAATGCCCTGCCTGCCTCAGGCAGGCTGCACATGTGGAGATCTGCAGAATGAAGAGCCATTCTGCACTGCACGGCAGGTTGGCAGCAGAGCTCACAGCATAACGTGGTTTTCTGATTGCCAGCCCAGCTGCTCAGTCATCACTCTGACTTTAATCAACTTTAAAGTACAATGGTGAACAAAATTCAGAAATAAGTCCCACCCTTGCTGCAATTACTGCCAAAAATGACCTTCTGCTACAAATTTAAGCAGTTGTGTAAGTGTGGTGAAAAGCCTTTGGAGTAGACAGTGCAAACTCCGCAGAAAGAGGAGGGAATGACTGGAGAAAGAGCCCTCTTAGTGAGTTGTGTGGGTATGGATAGCACCTACTGACCAGAGACCAGACTGGGAGCAAACAAATACACTTTAGATCATCACCTTAAACTTATGCATGAGAATAATTGAGCTCAGCTGAAGACGAAAGAGATCTCAGACAACACAGGAAGTGTCTTGACTACTCTCCATTTGCCACTAGCAGGGTTCCAACGCTGGCTTTGACTGCTCTTCTTGTCTACTGCTCTCCTGGGCTCCCCTTAGAACTAGCAATATTAATGACTAGTGTAGCCACCTGAGGGAGATTTCCTTGCTGAATTTCATCTGCACAAAATTTGTCTGGTTAAGATGAATGGTTTCTCAAGAAATCTGTACTGAGCACTTCTTAAATACAGAAAGCTGTACACTTATCATGCACTGCCTAGGTAAAACTTGCAAAAAGAAAATTAATCATGGAAATGGAAATAAAAATATCTCCAGTGATTTAGAAAGTCTTGCCTGTCACTGTTATTTCTACAGCTTACATATATTTCCCACATATTCCAACAGAGCAAGCAAAATAAGCACACTGATTTTTTAATACATTTGTTGAAGCAGTTTAACATTCTTGAACTTGTGTAACTGAAGCTCAACAAATCTTTTCCCTTCCCCCACTGTCTTAGTTCTCCATTGAGGTAAATTATGGAGGAGTTCATCCAGAGCAGTGCACATGTGTGTTGAAGAGTCTGTGCTGGGTAGTAGTCAGCTGTGATTGATCCCATTACCCAAAAGCTGGTGAGTCACACAATCATTAGCAAAGGGGCTGTTACTAAAATTAGGCTGAGCTATGAATTAGGTCAGTAGCAGTTTAGACGTAATTTTATTTCAAATTACCTGCATCATATTAGTTGCGAATCAGATCTGCGTGCAATGAGACTAAGGCTCTGGTGACAGGATTTGGTAAATCCTGTCCATTTATGTTACATCAAACACCTCTTCTCATATAAAATTATGGACATATTATCCAGCCAGCTAACTGCTTTTTTATAGGTAATCATGTGCTTGAAACTTGACTGTCCAAATATTTATGTAAAGAAAATACCAGTAGTTAGGTATGCATGACTGAAATATATGAAAATTCAAATAAAGAGATGTTTTTCCAGACTAATATTTATGAAAGCCAGGTATGCAAAACTTTAATGCTAAAGTAACATATCTATGCTTCCACTTTGGGAAAATATGATAGTAGGAAAATATGGGTATCTCAAGTCTATGACATGGGGAGCTCTTTAAATTTTTGTTCATTATAAATTACTTAAAGATACAGGAGAGTATTGCCATTTGTAACACCGAAACAATGTCAAAGCCTCTTGATAAGTTTGGATCAGCAATTTTTCTCAGTACAGAAATGCTTCTCCCCTCACCCTCCAACTTTGCTCCATTTATGTCTCTGAAATCTCCCAAAAGCTTTGCTCTAAAGTATGTTGTTTGAGAAATGTCTAATACTTTGAAACTATTATGTGAAAAAGATTAACCCATACCCAAACAGAGCACATTTTAACACCATTCTTCACACTTCAGCCATAGCAGCTGTGTGTGGGACAGCTGCTAGAGAACATGGCTTGTCCAAGCTCCCACCAGGAGTCTCTGAGAAAAGCAGTGAGCCAAGGTGCCCATCCCAGACCAATGACTTCCATGGAGAAAAGACAGCTAAAGCATGAGACTTCAGTTAGGAAAAGTCCTTGTAGAGGACATACACTTGAAAGTGAAAAGCAAGAGGGAGCAGTGTCCACTGATTGTAATCTTTTTTTCTCAGTTTATTCTTTGAGAAAGGCAAGTTCTGCAGGGCTGGTTCTCCTGGCTCTGAATCTCATGCAGATTTCTCCACACAAGATTCTGAGCAGTTTTAATATGCAAATGCACATTAGCTTCCAGAAGCTTAGATTAAGATATTACAATGTCCAATCATGGCATTGCTTCTAGGTTTTCAGTCCCCAGATTATAACACTTTTATCTGAGAATGAGCTTAAATGGATAATGCTTAGTATATGAATTTATGATTCTTTGTTTTTCAGGTCTCTTCAATACCAATTCTGCACTGTCATGAGCTACACATCGAAGAAGAACAATAGGACTACAGTTTTCTTTGCAGTATTTGCATTATTCTGACTATACATATACATCAGAATAAATGAACAATGGGCATAGTTGTAATACAAACATGAGACTTTCCAGTAGTATTCAATCAGGTAGGAAAACTTAATGGTAACCGAATACCCAGCATTTTTGTACATACCTAGTTGAAATGTTTCATGCATTTCAATGCTATGGGCGTAGATGTGAACTTCACCAGAGTTCAAGCAATATTTGTACCCAAACATGTGACCTAAGCACATTTGTAGCCAACAGCATTATTAAAAATTAATCTTTATAAATACATAATCATATTTATATCAGGGCAGCTTAAGTACTTTCTGATCTTCTGCTCTTCTTCATAAAATGCTGCAATGGATTTTGTCCTTTTCTCAAACAGACATTGCTGGTGCTGTGCATAACTATTGACTAGTATTAAAAAAATACAGTTAACAGGCAAGAGTTATGAAGTGTGTGCTTACAGACGGGTAGAGAGAAGGAGGTGGAAAGAACCATGTTTTGTAGGTGAGGAGTGTTGCATTTTCTTTTTCTTCTTTTAAAGAATGGTGGTTTTTGTCTTTCCAGTGCCAGTCTATTTTGTTACTAAGTGGTTATTTGACTGTCCTGATGCATGCACTCTATATATTGCCCAAGCTGAAGAAGAAGAAGCACGGATTCTGTTGACTATTTTTCTAATTTAAGTATAAAATTGCAATTATTTTGCCAAATCCTTTAATTAGCAGATGGTATTACAGCCATTGTCAGTCAGATACTGTTCTCTGTACACCAGAGCAATCCCTTTATTCTCAGGCATGTCAGAGAGATGTAATCAATGACAGTATTTCCTCTTTACTCTCCTTTAATTAAGTAGAACAGAGTGGGGAAACCACATGACAACTATAAGACCACCATTAACATGTCTGAAACCTTGAAACTGTTTTGCTAGCATTGTGATAAAATCAACTCAGAAAAAGCATTATGGATTTTTTGATGGAGCATCCAGTTTGCCTATTCTCATCTCACATACATTTGCCTGAGGTTTGGGTACACCTGGAATGTGGCTTTCATGAGAACTGTCATATGTAAAGCTCTCCAAGAATCTCATTAATACCAAAGTGATCTAATTAACTATATTAACTACATTATATACCTCTGAAAACTGATGCCACAAAACCACACTTACAATATGTTTTTAAAGGCCTGCTATTTTCAAACAGGAAGGCAGTCCAAATATTAATATTGCCAAAGGGTTTTTAGCTCCTTAAATCCTACTGTTGTGTTCACTGAGGCAAAAGCACACTGTTATTTTATTCCCCCACCTTGGAATCACCAGGAACAGGTCCAGATAGCCATACCTTCACTACAAACAGAATTTCTTCAAACTGGCCCATGGCTGTAAGCAGCATACAGGAGCCAGCAGAAGTGGGATAGGTAAACACACATACATCAACAAGACATCGGAGGTGAACTAAAAGAGTTTCATCAGGATGTACATTTCCCAGGAATTCACTATTTAAGAGTTTCTTTACCGTGTCTGTAAAATAGATTGGTGCCTGACTTGTTTTTTATATTGACTCTTCTCAAAGAATTTACTCCATTTCCACCATGCTGCTCCACATTTTGTAGCCTCCCTGAACTTAATGCACTCTGTGTGAGGCTGACAAGCTATTTTAGATCCAGTTTGTGTAGTTTCACCTGGCTCAATGTTCCCACCATGGTCTGAAGTTCCTTTGCATTGCCCTGGAATTTCACTCAGTAATGCTCAAGAATGCTCAAGAGTGTTCCGAGCCCCACTGAACACTGTGGTGTGAAGCAACATCCAGGTACACAAAACACTGGGAATTGGGGCGAAAATTTTCACTTCTCCTAAGCTTCCTGGCCACTAAGCTTTTCAGTTGCAACTAAATCCAGTAGAAATTGTTCATCTGAAACTCCTGATGGGCTTTGACCATCCTAAAGAGGAGGAAAGAGCATATGCCTGTACATGTTAATGTACTGCTGAAGGAAACATGGTATCCCTCCTGAATCTCACACTGAAATAAGTGGAGATGGAAAAATTAGGCACCTTCTTATACAGGTCCAGACACTACACATTCACTTTGCATCTTACTGGTATTATCACAACTATATCACTGAGAGTCCTGCAAATCAAGTAAAATATTTTACTTTTAGAGACTTCTCAGTGTCTGTGTTTTTGAGAAGTGTTAATCACATAAGAAAAAAAAGTCTAAATTACTCAAGACTTATTTCAAAGCTAGAAGAAGCTGAAAACAGAAACCTACTATTTTTATGTGTTCCACTGCTTTTACTTCTGCTCAGAGTCATCTAATCCATAAATTCAATTCAAAAGTAACATAAAGTATGCATATGTTTACATAAAGGCTAAAAATGTTATACAAATGGCAAGAATGGGAAAGGCTTTTAAATTATATAGCAAAAGTAATAAATTAAAATAAAACATGAATAGTAAGAACCAGAACGTCATACACCAGTTTATGCCTCTCCAACTCGTTCCAGCTTACTGAGTTATGCAATATCTTTTATTTATACATCTCTATATATCTATATATATTGCACCTGAATAAGCTGCTCTGGAAGGTTCAGTCCCTAAGTTGAGTCATTACATGTTTCTTAATACACTTAATCTCACGGAATAGCTGCTGACATCAAATCCACACCTAGCACATGCTGCAAAAACATAATTTATGAGCTACATCTCTTCAGTATCTGGATTTTGACTAAGTTTTTAAGAGTAGCAAGAGGAAAATAAGAATGAATGACTGCAAGCATGTGTAAATGTGCAATAATCACAGCTACTCATGCTTGTTTGTCCTCCTGCCATCTAGATTCAGCCTCTACTTTGTTCCTCAGGTATTGTCTGCCTCACACTTTTTATCTTCAGTTCACTTCAAAATAGGAATCAGCCTGAGAATGAAAAGACCTGTACCTACACAGAACAAAATGGACTGGTAGAACAACACATTTTAGGGCAAAATTTATTATTTTCTTTACAATGCCAGAGTTATCGAACCTGATGGATTTAATAGGAAATATCCAGACATAACTGCAAGGAAAATTTGACCTGGAATATCTGAAACAGAAGTGTAAAGTAAAGTACAACTTTATCTTATGTAAGCAAAAGTCAATTGTTATTTGCTGCTTTGTGTTATACAAGTGACATTGGTGGTAACTATTAAAAAAATAATTGGGAAAGATCACAGTCCAAAATAAAATGAAGTGAAATCTTAGCCTAGCACTCATCTGTGGCTAGCATGACTTTAAGGCAATCTGTGCTTTGTTTATCCTCTCCTTGCCTGCCCAGTGGGCTGCAGGACAGAAGACAAGCTGAGAAAATACTGTGAGCCAAGGAGAAGGCCTAGATGCCTGCCTGAGATACCTAAAGGCAAGCTTAGCTTTGGACAAGGTCCTGCTGGTTGTCCCTTGCAGTTTCTCTGTGGGAGTTATCGTCTGGGCAGATCCAGGACTTCCGCAGGCATTCTACCTGATGTAAAAGGGAGTGATGAGTCACACCACACCTCTTGTGCACGCTCTGTTCCTATCATGGGTAAGGTCTTCTGCTCTCAGTTCCTGCAGTGAACATGATACTGTCAACATCTGTTTGGGACACATCTGGCAGAAAGAACTGGAGCCACAAATTACATTGTATTGAGGAAGCTGCCATCTCATTTAAGGATTTTCCCATGATATGCATTATGGAGAAATTAAACAAAATTCTCCACAGGTGCACTCTGAGCAATCTCAAAGCAGACAGTATTAAAAGGACGGAAAACAGCTCAGGCTTTAGTAAAATGCAGTGGCCCACAGGCTGCAGAGGATATCCTGTGGCACAAAAAAGATTGCAGGCAGTTGGCAAGAAGAGACAGGTCAGTGTGCTCATGTTAGCTCAGGGCTGATTCCAATTCTTTAAAATCTTACAAATTTCCTAGCCTAATACTGAGGGAAATTTAATTAAAGTGGTGTTTGAATTTAAGTATTTCACCATAATATCAGCTACCCACTCAGCACAACACTGCTCTCGTCACAGACATACTGACTGTGGTTTACACAGCACTTGCTGCTTCTCCACAGAGGGCTGATTGGTCCCATGATGATCATGCTCCTCCTGATTTCCAGCTGCTACATTTCATTACGAGACAGCTACAACTGCCTCAGTGGTTTCCTCATATTACTTTTCCACATAAGCAGTTGGTTCGACTACCAAGGGGATGCAAAGGAGTCTGGATGAGAGGGTGGCTTTTGAGGCTCTTCCTACATAGAGGTAGTCCCACTTCAAAAAGCCTTGGGTAACATTCTCTTGAGCAACTGAAAATGCCTAAAGATCTCCTGGAGACTAATGGGACCAATGCATTTACATTATTCAAGCGAAATGAAACTGCAAAAATTAAGTAAACAATGAGCCAGAAATCAGCATTTTGTAAACAATCTCCTATTTGTTATTCATCAACATAATTTTGTTCCAAGCTATCTCCTCTAATAAATGTGTGTACATTTTTTGCGCTGTTCTTTCCTTGAGAGCATTACTTAAAATAGTGTTCTCGCTATTTGGAGTGCCTTAGATACACAGCAGAAATTCTCCTGCAGAGAGCCTTCACTACATTTTTGCAGAGGGTCACGCCTGTTGTCACTGAAGGTGATGATATTTTACAATCAAGTTTAACAGACAAAAGGATAGCCTATGTCATCTGGCGCAGGCAGGCAATGTAGTGAGCTCGAACATATGTATAGATTCCAGGGGAAAAAAGTAGGACATAAGCATATATACATAAAGGTTTTACAGAAACAGGAGGTTTTAGATGAATAGGGAGACTCTTCCCTACCAACTGCAAACCAACTATAATATGGATCTAGGGCTCCTGAATATTAGCCCTCTTTTTATCCAGCTTCTTAGCAGCACAAAAGGCATCAGACCAGCAGCAGAAGAAGTTTGCTTAGCCCATACCTTGCCACATATGCTTGAAAAAGCTATTGTTTTGCTCATCTTAACCTACAGGGAGTTTCAGACCAAGGACACACACCAATTTATTCACAATATGCATACTGGTACCATGTTTGCTCTGACAGCAGCTAAGAGAGAGCTCTGCTCTTCTGGAGATACTGCTGGGTTTATTAGATAATGCAATCCTTAAACCCCCTCTTCTGTTTCTCTCATTTATCTGAACAGTGAACTATGATTTGGCCTACTTTCAATTAGCACAGAAGGGGAGCATCTCAGCGCTCTTCCCCTGTGGCTTTTCTATCCTGTGTATTTGCACTGTTCACTTCTATAGCCTTTCCTTCTAGGAATGCAGGAAAGAAAACACACCAATATAACTCATTTTGCAGCATGGGGTAACGAGGTTACTCCAATATACATGGTATTTCCTGGATGAAACGATGTTGCTAAGATAACAGATATCCCAGGTAAAAGTCACTCTTCCTCAGGGCACATAATTCTATAGATAAATTCTGAAGATCCTAGTCAAATACAAGTTCTTTCTCTCAGTGGTCATTTTGCTGATAAGGACAATAGGAGAAAGATGTCATGACTATGCTCAAGAGCTGACAACCAGCTCAATTCAATAAATGAACCAGTGCCAGAAGACAACTAAATTGTAAAACAGCTATGTCTTCACTAGCAACAGGAGCTCCAGGCCTCTGGAAACCAGTGTTGAGGTGTCTGCACGTGGGAGCAACAATGGGATGTTATTAATGGTTTTTGACTGATGGAAGGTAGTGGCCAGGGCCTGGCTCACAGCCTTTTAAAGAGCAGCTCAGCTAACTCCTTCTCAACAGATGAAAGAATACTAAAAATAATGCGCTGACCAAAATGTGAATTAGCACTAATTTTGTTAAATCAGTGGCGCCAATTCAAGCCTCAGCTGTCTGCAGAAGGTGTAACAGTATGAATGATACAGCTGAGGCTTGGCTTGATCTAAGTGCAGTCACTCAAATGAGGGCAGCTGAGCTAAGCCAGTCTCACAATGCTTGCAGTGAAATCAAAAAATGGACTAATCTGCTAGACTAACAAATGGAGGGATTTTGATTGGTTTTGTCAGCTTCTTGCGGTGCATTTTAGCCTGCAGGAATGTTGTCTGCACATTAATGCCAGAAATACCACAGCGTCACTGGCCTCTCATTTCAGCACAATGCCTTTGCAGATTCAGATGCAAAAAGCCAACATCAATATTTAGAGGTAGCCATTCTGAACTGGAAGTTTTCTGGGGCGTAAACATCACATCTAAATAAAAGATTGTGCATGGACTCAGTTCCTAGCAGATACGAGTCCATGTGCCAGAGGTCCTGCATTGCTGCTGCCAGCGTGAGAGTTCTGTGTTACGGAGATCAACGATGGATGCCTGGCTGACTGTGTGGTCAGTTTAGATCCATCACAAATTAAGAGCAGCTGTTGCTGATTTCATTATTTTAATTTATAAACCAATACACATGGGTTTTCTGTAATAATCTTCCCACAACAGTTCTGCATTTGTCTGCCTGCAGAGTAACCTCCTGATCTCTCCCAGAGGTCTGATCAAAACTCTGCAAATGCCTTCACACCCTGGCTCTTTTCAAAGCAAATGGAAGCAGGGGGGCACACAAGGATTCTCCACTGATCATAAAATCCTAAATAATTTCCATAAACAAATACTCAGAAGCTTCTTATTCTGATGTTTATCTTCCTTACAGAAGTACATTTGATGAGAGATGTCGCAGATATTTTGAAGTTAATACTGAGGTTGTAAAAGGATGCCATTTGTGCTACCACTCTCCTAAACTCATTGGCCAGCCTAAAACAAGAAGAGACAACTTATTCTTCTGTATAGCAGCCAGCCAATGTCTTGTTTTCTCCCATCCCTTCCTGCATATTTTTAGCAGAAACAGTGGCTTCCTTGTATTTATATGCCTTCATTGGTAATTCCACTACCTCTTTCTAATTTTGGCAAACTTTGGTCAGGACAAAAGATCACAAATTTGTAGTGTTTCTAAAGTTCTGGAAGGCTGGTTAGGGAAACTTTACCCAAACTGCCATTCCTAGGCTTGTGATCATACAGCAAAAGATTCAGGAAGGAGCAACCCATACAAAACTGTGATTCAAAAGTTCTGTTCCTCATGGAATTATTATTTTTTTTTTTTTTTTTGCAACTATAAATTAGAATCCTTCAGATTGAGGATTGAGATGGTGTATGAGAAGCCACTAGCTGGTGAGAAAAAACATTACCACTCAGGTATGCAAACTGCAGCCCAAATGTCATCTAGTATTTCACTCACAGTCAACTACACCTTTTTTTTAACTGATGTTTTATCTACCTGTAGCATAATTTCTTATTAGATAGGAAACTGGGAGGAATGCTACTATGACTACTTAATGTAGACTTGATCCTGTGCCCACAAAAACCAGAGATAATCAAACGATCATTTTTATGGGGCTTTCAATCAGGTCCATAGAGCACACAGTCTATTAGATGTACATGTACAGTTTGGAAAATGTAAGTGCCAGTACAGAAGTCCAAATGCAGTATTGATTCTTGATGATATTGATAGAAATTCACGGGCTTCAAATGGTCTTGAGGTAGAACTTAACTATAAAAGGTTGCAACGGTGCTTTCTAAATGTATGTGCACACCCTGGAAACATTCTGCCTGCAGATATTGTTTATTACTGCAAAGATCTGAGCACCCACCAAGTGCCACAGTCTTCTTTTGGGAACAGAGCACCTCAGAAAGGTAATTGTGCAGCTGGCACAAGCCTTCCTGGGCAGTCTGTATCAGCAAAGGCTTTTGGTATTCAGCAACTGCCTGCCAGGCACCCTATGCTCAGTGAAGACAGGAGCAGAATTCATCAGCTTCAGCAGGAAGAAAATCAAACTCACTGCCAACTATTTTCAGCACAAATATATGTCACTGCCTTCAGGTAGAAGCATATCTGGACCTTCTTTGGTACTTCCTCAGAGTACTGTTTATCTGTGCACATTCAGCTGTCAGCCCCATGCTGCTTTTAACTAAGGAATTAATGAAGAGCACATAGACACCAAAAGCTTCCTGTAAAACACAGGGAAGCAAGCAATTGATGTTTTCACATTCAAGTGGTAGCTAGTGGCAGTCAAATTCCCTGTAACTTTTCTTTTAGAATAGGCAAACAATGCTGTTGGTTGAAATTAATAAGTATGATTCACCTGATTTTTACTGCCTGTTTTGATAAATAGAATTGTTTGGGATTGCCAGATTAACTTGAAGAGATGCAAATAGAACTCTGAGGATATAAAGGACCAATAGTGTTAATTATCAAATTAAAACCTTTTAAAGAGGAACTAAGGTCTGCCCTTCAAAAGGCACATACACACACTTATCTGCAAAATAAGAGACTGAGAAACTCAATTTTTTTCAACCTAGAAACATATACCTGCTACTCCAGCAAGAACAAAAAGAATAGTGAGTCATGTTCAGCATCATGGATCTATTCTACCACTACTGTTATCTAGAAGTGTGGAACATCCTGTAGATAATAAGCAATTCAGATGCAGTTAACAGCAGATAGTATTATGTTTTCAGCCTACACAAACAAATAGTAACCAAATTAATTCTTATTTTTAACTACTTTATACAGACATCATACTGTGGAATTGAAACATTCATCTGAAAGAGTATCAATAAAGCAAATTGTTAATATTCAGAAAATCTGTATGTTTCTCCAAATAGGGATTTAACTTCTAAAAGAAATAAGTAATGTTCCCCCATGCTTTTGGTTCCCAAGATTTTCTTCTACATTTTAGAAATCCTGTTTATTACCATAATTCAAAAGTCTCTCTGAATTCCTTGACTTTGTGAGCTGCAGGTTTGAAGAAACCCTACACATGGAGAAATTGACCAAAAAAGAAAAGAAATAAAGGAGACCTGGTCAAATTGCAGTCAAGTCCTGCAATACTTAAGAGTCCAATACCTTCAGGTGTTGTTTGCAACAAGATTGGGATGAGTTAGCAGCAGAATTTGGAAGAGAACACAACAGCTTTATCTCTTCATTAAATGCTATAATCACCACCTTGGACTTCCTTTACCCAGTCCCTCTGGCAGTCCAAGTAGCCAGGTGCAGCTTTCACCAAACAGGGCCTCTAGAACCCATTTCTTGTGACACCTCAAGTTGTCTCATCTACTCTTTCCTGCACATTAGCTCTTATGATGACTTACTTGGGTGCTCGGAAGAGCAATCTAAATTGGAGATTCAAAGAGGATCACAAATGCCACATTAAACACTTATGTGGACACTTTAATTCAGAGCAAAATTTGCCTTAATGAATTAAAATAAAATGAATGAGTTTATAACTGCATAAACATTCGCCCAAGGGTTTATGATGTTTTAACTAATCTGTTTCATATTTATGGCTTAAATAATTCAAGTTACAATGTATAAACAAGCCTTAGAATAAAAAATACTTAAACCAAGGTTTCTATGAAACTGTTCTTCATCAAGCCATCTTTAATTTCCAATTCATAATCTGTGTTTTCCTATTGAACCTCTGTATATAGGGTAACTGAGTTTCTCTTTCTAGCAACTATTTATTATTCCTCAACATACTAGCCCCAGCATCCCTGGAAAGAGCTCATGAAGTCAATGGTTTTATCTGGGTGATTGCCATCTATGCTTCAGATCCCTGCAGACCTGGAATTCTCATCTCTGCTGCCAATACCCTATACATGTAACTGTATGTGCCTTTTTAATGCAGCTCATGGACATGGAAATAAAGGGCAACGACCGTGATTAAAAAGCCCCATCAGATTAGACCCACTGGGCTGCATGCTCACATGACCAAACCAACCCATTTCCCAATCACAACACGGGTCACATGTCACAGCAGGATTCACTCAAGGTACTGCCATGCTGGCCTCAGGGATTCCTGCTTCATTTCCCCCTTGTGGGAAACACCAAGCGAGAGCAAAACAGTATTCTAGGAATAAAACTTCCTCAACAGCACTTCTCTGTGAAAGCACCATTGTGAAGACAAATTTCCTCATGGTTTCATGTCATTGTGCAATGTTGTGATTTTCTCCTGTGCCTTTATAAAGGCAGTGAAAACCCAAAGAACAAAAGGCAGCAGTCTGAGAAATACTAATTAATATCCATGCTTCACATGCAATCTAAACATAAAATGCAGCTTCAACACATTTTGTTGTTAAACAAAATAATTCTAAAATAACCTGTAAGGACACAGGCTGATGAAGACCCTCCATTCACGAGTCATGGCAATAGAAGCTGAGGATGTACAACAACTTTTTACACAAGTATGAGCTTACTCCAAACATACGTTCCTTCTCCTCACAGCCAGATATTCCATTATTGCTGATTTGTTGCTAAAACACTTAAAACATTTCCAATGGACGTTGTTCTCTAATCCTTATGCCATGAAGAAGCTTATGCTATGAACAGCATCTATTTTCAATCATTATAATTTGTACTTTTGCAAATGGATTAATTGTATTATATTATTTTAACATGAATGCACTGTTGTAGAATTATGTCGTAGCATTACAGTTTGGGTGGCCTCATATAATATTCACACAGCAGCTGGAAATGTAATTAGCATAAAAACCAAACAGCTTCATTAAACATCTCTTTCCTGTAAGACAGGACACATTTAGAGGCCTCATTTCACACGTTCCATTACAGCTGGCTCGGGGGTAGAACAATCCCTGAACGCATTTTTCAGCCCAGCTAAGCAAAGCCCACTTCTTAAACCCTGGAAATCTTCTGCAGCACATCTCAGGAAGACACAGTGACACTGCTCAGTAGTAGAATACATGCTCCAGGGGGAGTGATTGTTTCCTCCATTTTTGAACTAGGAGCTTCCAGTTGGCAATTCAAGTATAAAAATAGACAACTACTTTCACTGCCTTCCTTGTACAAATCAGATCTGCAACTTCCAAATGCGTTTCCATTCTTTTAATCTCCTTAAAATGACAAATCTGAAAGCGCTGACAATTTAAAATATCAGCAATAGAGGCAAACATCAGCCATCACTTTCCCTTGCTATTAGGTTTCTTCTGCCACCCTAGCTTTGGGCTATTTATCTAATAGTGAGGCTGAAAATGACCACTGGCTTTGAAAATCTTTGTGAATCTTTGGTTCCACAGCAATAAGCAGATACACAAGATAGTTCTGCTCCCTCTACAGAATGGCAAAAGATGAAATTTTTAAAAATTTTTAAAAAGTTGTCTACAGTTTTGCATGAATTCTGGTACATTTTTCTGGCCAATTTCTCAAAAGGCATTAAGAAAATGTCAGTGCATAGGAAAAGAAGTTATATGCAATCATATAATTTTTTTTTTCATTTTCAAAATTCAGAATACATCAAGTGTGCAGTTTTGGATCAATGCAAAAAATAGAACTGCATAGGGATTTTAGTTTTTATTCAGTTCTTTAACACAAGCAGTGTAATACGTCAACAGACCTAAGATACAAATGTTTTCTTGTCTACCAGGCCATTTTATATTTAAAATCCAGGTTTTTAAGTATATTAAATAATATCTAGTTCCAATTTCAAACAGAAATGTAAATTTGCAAAAAAAACCCCAACAAACTATTTTAAGATTAATCTAGAAAACAATGAAATATAATAATCTTTTTTTTTTTAATTTTTCTTTATGTAAAAATATTTGCTTCATTCAATGTGCATTCAAGAACAGCCCAAGTTCTTGCAAAATGCTGCTTTTCTTCAGACAATGTCAGCTTGTGCTTCCTTCAAATAATCACAACACAGTGAACATAGCAGCCCTTTCTAACTCTGAAAAGTGGTTGTACTGCTGCTTTTTAATAAAATCAGAGCTCTTTTTTGCAAGTCCGGACTTAGTTTTACAACAGTGCCATTTTTCTCTCTTCTCCCAAAATCTTGGTAATGATCAGTGATTTTTAGCAATGCCTATATGAGCTGCTCCAGCACAGCAAAAATACCAGGCTTGGACCAGAATCTCTATCACCTGCTCTCTCTTTCCTTTAAAAGGGGCCCCTGGAGGTTCTACACAGAAATATTAACAGGCTTTGTCATGGAGAAGAACAGGAAGGTATTTCAGACTTCAGGGTGGTTTCAGACCCAGCTAGCCTGGAGGAGACACCCTGCTCTCTGAGCACTGATTCAGAATTTAGAATTATATTTCAAAGTCATCAGAGTATGAGTATCAGGGAAGAAAAAAAATGTAATTACTTCTGTTCTCCATATCTAAACCTAGAGACATTCTGGCTTGAAAGTATAAGAGGAATTGTAACTGAAA
This sequence comes from Chloebia gouldiae, assembly GCA_003676055.1. NCBI lineage: Eukaryota > Metazoa > Chordata > Aves > Passeriformes > Passeridae > Chloebia > Chloebia gouldiae. The sequence continues at coordinate 10,952,939 of QUSF01000013.1, read as the reverse complement.
TATTAGTACTTTTCACATGGGATCACAGCAGATATTAAGTAAAATTTAGAAGAACAGAATGGAACTATAAAGTGCTTTGAAACAGTTATCCTTGTTCAACAATAATCCAAACAAAACCACTCTTTGCAACGAAAATGGAACGTCTGCAGATAGATGCCAATAAGCTGGCATTTGGGAAAATGACACCATATGGGAAAACCACATGGGAAAAACACCCCATAGACCACCTCCCCAGAAGTACGGGCAGGGGTGAGACTGGCATGTCTGCAGTCTGTGCTTCTCCTTCATTTCCCCAGGCAAAGGTCTCACCTAAATTGCATGACCAGTTTAATACCCTAAGGGTTTTACATGAAAAAACACAAGAGGCAATTACTAGCAAAGCAGAAGGTTTAAGAGAAGCACTGGAAACATATAATTGAATGTCTCCCAACTGGAATATTCTGTAAAGAAAGGTTTAAAATATCTACCTGTTGTAGTTAGAAATAATCATCAGTAGGAATCAAATTATTTGGATATGGTTAATGAATAACAGTTTCTTTAATTGAACAGCTTTACCACATTTTGTTTTCTTCTTGTTATTTATCAGAAACACTGAAAAATCCTTGCCCTTGAGTGCTGCCAAACTAAGCAATTTCTCTGTTGACTGAGAGACTTAACTTACATAAACACACTGACATATGATTTTTTTCTAGAGTATCTTTTAAAAAAAATCTGGTTGGAAAAACCAAAGCACCAAGGATTAACAAGTGGGAAAAAAAAAAAAAAGATTCAGGCACAGAATTAATATCTGCTTTAAAGCAGATTTTGGGAATGAGGCAGCTAAAGGTTGGATGAGTCAACTTTGCTGTGGCACACTTATTACCATTAAATGGCTTGAGTGAGAGTAAATGCAAATGGAAGAGCATGTTATGCCCTCCCCAAAAAGTAAACTGAAAAAATCCACATGCTCCCTTTTGTGGCACTGTCTACACTATTTGACTTTAGATCCAGAGGGCAAACCTCATCTATTCCTACTTAACAGAATAACTGCTAGCAAGAGAAGATTGTCATCCTCTGTACAGATAACTACTAAAAGAGTCTTAAGGCCCTTAGGCAGCAGATCAATCCACAAACCTGCCCTGAATGTTCTTTTTCCCCAAGCCAGCTGATGATGCTTGGCTCACAATTGTTTGCCTTTTGTCTTTTCTGATATTCTGGTCCACTTCAGCTCCAGTCTTTATCCTTTCCAACTCCCTAGTCCTATACCTTGAGACAGGTTCTTGAACATCAGTCTCTACATTGTAACCTAAACCAATGAAGTCTTAAATGAAACAGGAGCAGATCCTATTCTCAGGAGGGTACCCCAAGCATGAGGCTAGAAAGTCACAGTCGTGTCTTCCTGCGGTCACAGAGCAGGATGTGGCTTACTAGCTCACCCATGGGATTTGGGATGGGAACTGTGACACCAGAGGACTGATAAGTGCCCTGTGGAGGAGGATTGTAAGTATTTCTAGGAAGGGAAATTGGGACACAAATAGAAGGAGGTTTCAACATACCTAAGAGGAAAGGCTGAGTTCAAAATATTTCGTTTTCTCTCTTTAGTATTACTGGTTGTCTCAGACAACCATCTACCTGGCAACAGAGCTGCTGAGGAGCTTTCTTCTGACACAGGTCTTTCTCTGCCCATTGTACAGGCTAGCAGTGGACCTAACCCAAACATTGCTGAATCCTTTGCTCTCCTACTTACAGCTGAGCTCTCTTTACACCCCTTAATTTCTCACCATTTCCTGCTTTTCTCTTGTCATTCCAACCAGTGTCCTTCAATACAAGTTACATGCTTCCTTCTCCATTTTGCATGAGCACTGGGATTCAGGAAGCAAGGATGGTGGAAGACAGATGCACCAATTCTTAAAATGAAGGTCACCAGAAACTGGAAATGACAAAACAAGACATTTTTCTCTACTCAAAATCCCTCAAGCAGCTGAAACACTTTTTTTCTAAAAGGTTGCAAACAGTTGGCTTTTGATGAAAGTAGTGATAAAAACCCTTCAATAATATTTCAAGTAAGCACAGAATCTATTTCCCCTCAAGCTTCTTTATTTCAGAAGCGGTTCCTTCTCCAAAAAAAAAAAAAAAAACAAAAAAAAAACAAAACCAAAATAAAACAATAAAACAGCAACACACCCAGGAACATTTTCCAAGTTCACAGCAAGGCGAGCAGAAGATCAAGGTATTAAAAAAAAATGACAAAGGTCTAGTAGAGGAGACAGCCAGCTTGCTCTCTTGCTATCTGCTTTGCTGATTCTCAGAGAGCCCGTTTGGTATCTAAAACCTTGACCAGTCTTCTAGAGCATCCCAGCTGAATCCAGCCAAGGAAATGTGCTTGGGAATAGAAAATTATGTTTCTTCCTGGCTTCTTCTGCCATGAGACTGATCCTTGTCAGCTGTAAGAAACCAGTCTCTCAACAGACAGAATCTTGCCATTTAGAAGTTTGCCTGTTCTCCCAGCTTTATAATACTTCACATTTTGCTGAGGGGGCATGGGCACTACATGGAAATAAAGGTTTCCACACTTCATGTAAAAATCTTCACTAAGTTTAAAAACATACAGCATACCTTTGACTGTAGCCTGAATAACAGTATGGCTGAGTTTGGTTTCTTTATCTAAGTCCCTGTATATGGAACTTCAGTGTCTGGAGAGTTTATGTTGTACTGTTAGAGTCTCATCACCCATCAAGGAACTTTCAATAGGATGTTCTGTGATGAAATAATTTGCAGACCTGACAATGAAAACCACTTTGTGCTGGTGGAAACTTCATGTCTGTCCAGGAGGAGAATTACTGAGAGAATTAGTATTAGTAGAATTAGAATTACTGAGAATTACTGTGAGAATTAACTTGTTTCTCTTCCTGCTGTGGTACACTGGTATCCCCCACAAAGTGTAATCCCTCTGTTTTTCTGAGATTATGCCTAGCCAAAGCCCACATTTCATGTTTCACAGTGCACATTCTTTACACCTCCTTAAGACACCACCTTCCAGCAGAAGAGGTCACTCAGATCAAACCCAATGACTCATCTGGTGTTTCCCATCTGCAAACAGATCACCCTACCTGCTCTGGCTGCTTCACGAAATACCTGATGATGATCTCACAGAGACCAGCTGCGAGGCAAAGGCATGAGATGTCTGCATCAAACCCACAACCCTTACCTTTGTTACCAAGTCAGCACCAAGGCAATGTCAGACTTTGGACCCTTCTGCAACCTTACTACAGGGATACCAAAACCAATGTAACCTATAAACATATAAACTCTATGAAACATGAACATCCTTTTGACCCTCTGCTTGTCAGTGACAATACAGTAACCAAGATGGAGGACGGGGGACTTTCGCTCAAATATCGCAATTTGAGTATTGATGTGCTGAGAGCAGTCATATATAGTAAGCATAACACTGAGGTCCTCCATCAATCAAATGACATACTGTCTCACCTTATGCAATTACCAGGTGTCAGAAAATAACTTTTCCTATTACTTAAAAGGTTTTTTTGCTCATTGACTGCTGAACTATATTTTAAAACATTAATCTCTGAATAAATAAGTAGAGCTCTTAGCCTGATAAAGATATGGATACAAAATGTTAACACTTGGAAATAAGGCAACCTTTCAACCTTATATGTCAGCTTAACTCTCTCTTTCTTCCAGTCCTTTCCCAGAGAAGAATTTCCCATTCATTTCAGAGGAAATTTCATCAGATTAGGCCATGTGTTTTGACCCTTACCACTTCTGACATTAAAAATAATTGAATGCATTGTTGCAGCAAATAAGGGCCTAATAAAATACATGTATTCATATCTATTTTTTTATAATTACTGATGCTCTATGCAGGTGGGAAAGCTTGGGTGCGTGCCTGTAGGACACTAATGGGAATGCTTTTTTTCCAAGTGTCACATTTATCAGTGCACTAGAAGAAAATAAGCCAGTATTATGAAGTTTCATGCTGGCTCTCATTATGCCATCTCACAAGCTTGTTATAAAGATTAAATATATTTTCTCAATGAGCTCAGAGGTACTATACAAGAGGTCATGGAAAAGCTGTCAGAAAAATGATAGTTTTCTATGTGTCAAGTTTTTTGTATTACACATCCAAGGTTCAACCAATTATTCTTAATTGCTGGAGGGTCTTGTAGGGTGCTGGTGGGTTCCTGTTCCCCAGGGTTGGGGATGATGGAAACTGTGAGGTCCCAGCTCTCACACAGTCCAGCAGCAAATCCCTATCCCTGCCTTCTACAGAGTGCTCAGCAAATTTGACATCCTTGTCAATTTTGCTGCAGTTAGTAGCAAGGGAGCTGACAGGAATACCAATTTTGCAGAGCAGCTGCAGGATACTGTTAACTTACTAGAAATAAAAAATTTTCTTAAAAAAAAGAGAAAGGTTTTAGATTCAAGTGAGATCAAACCTGGTACTGTGACTGATAAATGTTCCTGGAGACTCAGCTTTTAAATTGGTTTTTCAGACGCTGAACTCACTCTTACTAGGGGATAATGCTGGCATGTCTGGTAAAACTTCCTACTCCTCTGACAGGAGAAAATACATGTTTTAAGTCTGGTTTTAATCACTGTGCACTTTCCTAATATTTTGGTAATGGGGCAAATCTTAGCAATACTTCTTTTAATGCCCAGAGTGGACTATGGAGCCATATTCCATCCAGGTTCAAAGCAGACAGTCTAACCACAGCAGCATGCAGCTCAGCCTCATCAGCTGGAGCTGCAGAAACCATAAAAATCAACAGTAGGCAAGTTTTGGCAACCTGTGGTGCCTGCCGAACAGCCATGGTTATTTTCCTAGTTGTAACCAACCAAGGCAGCATACTGAAACTAGATTCAAAGCAGCTGTCACCACAGTGTCCACATATCCCTAAGAGTTAGATGGTTTTCATGGAAATCCAACTACACTACACTATGGTTATGACTGATGAAGAACACGAAAGACAAATCTTTTGTTTTGCAGAAAGATGTCATTTTTGGTGACAATAGCTTTCAGGTGTCAAGTCAAAAAATATGATCATTACTCAGAGTGATACAGCCATCTATTCCAGTTCATTAATTTTTGGCTGATGAATCAGAACACAGCCTAAACAGCACACAGTAAATAACTCATTCAGGTACAAACTCTGAAAACACTTATTCTGCATTTAAAGTCATTCAAGAATTCACTTAGTAAAATGAGATGGCTCACCCCATTATGGGCCAGTACAGGATTTGGGGTGACACAGGTACACCCAAGTAATGCCTAAAACCTTCCACTGTGCAATACACAGGGCAGAAAAGCAACTGGATTGTAACTCAAGTCTCTTCTGACACTTTAAGGAGCAAGATACTCACTGCTTCCCTTCTAGTTTTAGTGAAAATAATAAGAAATCTGGAGAAACTCTGTATTTTTCTCTCAGATAATCCAGGCTAAAGGCCTGCAGAACCAAATGTCGTAATTATTTACCATCATGAAAGAACAAAGAAAATAACCCTTCTAAATAGATTACAGGGTTTTCACCATATGCATCAATGCCTGCATCTGGGATTCTTGCTCAGACCAACTTACATTATAAACCCACATTTTTTCAGTTTTCCATATTTTTTTAAATAAAAAAGGGAATTGTACTACACGTGCAAGAAAGCAATGGCAAAAGGAGGGTTTTGAAAGCCTAAAGATTCGGTTTTCTCAAAAACACAAGGGACACAAAATTCCTGTCCAAGGGAATGAATAATTTCTGGTTATGCAAGTTACTCAACACAGTGTCAACTTCTTTATCCTGTATTTTTCTCACTCTTTCATTAGCACTCAGAGGAGCTTAAATGTGGCTAAATTGACCACTAGCATTATCTTTTCATACTGCTTTTTCCTTTGTTCATTATCTGCTGAATCAATGTTCGAAGATTTCTTCTTGGTTAGGCTCTAGCTCTAGTAGCAGAACCTGAAAATACAGCTTTGGCAAGCTGCTGATTTAATTGTAGTGCACCCAATGTGTCACTTTGGGGTTTTTAAAGAAAAAGTTTGTAAAAAAGTTAAAGATCTTCTCTTAGAATCTGATTAATCTCTCCAAGCCCAGCTTCAAGAGTTGAAATACATATAAACTGAGGCTGTATTACAAATTTTCAGCCTTGATGAGCAAAAGTTCCAGATTAATGAACCGACCCCAACGCGACTGTTACCTGCTGAAGTGTGCTTAAATTTTTCACTCTTCTTCTTCCTCCATTTCCATGGCTTAAAAATTCTCCCAAGAGTGGCAAATTTGCTCCTTCTTCTGATTGGAGGCGTGTGAGTCCCAGGTACTAGAGAATCTGAACGCATTGCAGCCAGTCTTTCCACCTCTTCAGCTGTAATTTCAGCAAGAAAAACAGAAAAACACAAGGAAGGTGGGAAGTGAAATAAATGCTTTAATAAGTTATCAGAAAACCATACAGATGGACAAAATTTTTCATGGACACAGAGAAGAGTAATAAAGGGAAAAAGTTGTAGTTCTTCTTATTTTAACATTCTTTTCTTTTCTTTTAATGAAATCGTTGATCTACTGTAAAGAACAGTAGTAACAACAAGATTCAATGAGAATATGGGTTATTATGTTATAAAAGTTATGACTTTTAACAAATTGTTCTACATTGCTCTAGACAGCTGGCAGTTCACAGCCATCAGCCATTCCTGGGGAAGTGTGACAGAGAACAGGGAAGAGAAGGCTCAAAAAAAAGATGCAATATAATTTAAAAGAAATATTACATTTTTTTTTATTGCAATGGAAAGGGACATTTCCTTTAACTAATATTTACTAAGAGCAAGGACCCTGATAAATAATGACCCTTTGGCCATTACCATATCCATTAAAATTGCTTGGGTTACAAAAAGAGGCTACATTGGAACTTCCTAGTGAGAGAGAAGGTGCTAAAAAAATCACAGAATCATAGAATTGTTTGGGATGAAAAATACCTCTAAGATCAGGTCCAGCTGTTATCCCAGCACTGCCACGTCTACCCCTAAACCACATCCTCAAGTGCCAGATTTAAAGTACCTCATCTTTTAAATCCTTCCAAAGATGGCAACTGCACCACTTCCCTGGCAACCTGTTCCAATGCTTTACAACCATTTCCATAAAGAAATTTGTCCTAATATGCAACCTAAAAGCTCCCTGGTGCTACTTGAGACCATTTCCTACCACTGGTTACTTGGGAGAAGAGGCTGACTCCCACCTGGCTACACCCTCCTTTTAGGTCATCTAGAGATGTATAAGATTCCCCGAGCCTCCTTTTCTCCTCAGAATCTCTCCTGCCTCAGATACTCATGATAAGACCTGTGCTCCAGAAACTTTACCAGCCCTTCTCCAGCACCCCAATGTCTTTCTTGTAGTGTGGGGCCCAAGTCTTGTCCCATTTTTCTGCCCACTCACTGCCCTCCAATTCTTATGCTTAGCCTTTAACATTTAAACTTTTTATTTTTGATTTTAATACAGTCCCCACTTAGGGCCAAATTCCCTTGAAGGAGATAGAGATTTTCCACTCAACTTCTGTTCTTAAGGTTTCAGTTATCTGCAACCTTTACCCCGTAATACTCATGATAGTCTCATGTAATAGTTTATCATTACATGATAGTTTATCATGTAATAATCATGATAGTCTCAATACTGAAAAAAAAAACAAAAAACCAAACCCTAAAGAACTTAAATTACCCTTCCTACCTGATGAGAACAAGAAAAGTCTGGAGATGATCTCTTGACATAGTTATATTGCATGGTCCCCCTGTCTCACATTTGCAGGGCAAAATTTATGCTGATAGTTTTGGGAAATAACATCTCTGTCATTAGAGGCACAGAGAAAGGAAAGCCAGGACCACAAAGAAAGCACCAACAGAGGGAAGGTACCAGCAACACGAGAGGTTGTCTCTGTGCCACAGCTTCATAGTTCAGTCAGCATACAAGCAGGGGTTTTGTGTGTGGTTTGTGGTTTTTTTTTTTTCCTAGTTTTTCTTGGGGTTTGTTTTGTTTGGTTTTTTTTTTTTGGGTTTTTTTGGGTTTTTTTTAAGGGATACCATTTCCCAGACTTGTGTTGTAACGTGACACTGCCACTTACACTGATTTGAGTGGTCCACACACACAGTCCAGATCTATAAAGACAGGATGCAGACTGTCACCTCACCTGCTCTGATGACAACAGCACAGTGTTTCTATTCACCTCTAGTATTTTAAATATTAACCTCAGGCATGAGCTTGAGCTCAGGAACCTCAGCAAGAACACCGCTTTGAAGAGATAAGCACGCCCACTCCACACTGACAGAATCACCAGAGATTTTGGCTGGAAAATTCTTATGTATCTCAATGGAAATTTTTTCAAGGCTTTAAGTGAGCCAAATTTAGGTTGGTTTTCATGGGAACAGCCAGAGATGCATTTCTAACACAAAGGAGGTTTCATTATCAGAACTCCAACTGAACTACTATTTGAGTCCCTCATGTTTTTGCAAGAAGGTTGGTTATTTTGTTATTGCTCTTTTGTTTGTCTTGAATGTTAACATGCAACATAATCCATTTTCCTGTAAAATATTAATGCCAGATACAGCTGCTTGTAACTTTCCAAAGAAGAAGCTACCCATCAAGATAGAGTGAGCCCATATATTTCAGTGGAAATGTTTAAAAACTGCTATTCTTTGGGGTAATAAAGAGAAAGACAGACCTTTCTGAGAACATCGCTTTTTAATTTAAAGCAGAGGGAATAAAAGATAATCCAGCCAAAGCATTTCATTCTGTTCCAGCTCTTTGTGCCTGACTGCCTGGAGAAATACCTTCTTATCCAAAGAACCCATTACAAGGCTCTGTCCTGTACACGGGCTGGGACATGCTGTATCAAGGCTGGGAATTGCTTGGTTATGCTGAATAAACCATATGGGTAAAAAGAAGAGGAAATCAGAAAATTCCTTATACTTTCTGATTTCACTGGAACCTGCTGGGCCTTGAAGACCAGCACAGGATACAGACCACTGCCCTCTATATGCAGATCCAAAGGAACCACTCCTTTCCCCCTCCTCCATTTTTGAGATGCCTCTAGTTCAAGCACGTAAGATCCCACTGTGTTCCACTACTGTGATTTTTAGAGATGCTACTAAAACCAATGGGCTGGTATTGTCTTTGGTGTCTTATTTAGGGGATGCAGGAAGTGGCCTGTTGAGCAAACTGGGAATGACACACTATTGTCACTGCTGAATTAGGCTTCCTGCGAATAAACCTACAGCCAAAACATATTGAAAATCCTCTTGCTGCTCACCCTCTCTCCTTTTCGCCATTACTGAGCCAAGACCTCTGCTTCTCAACTGCCTTTGTTATGAAATCTCAGAGCTGCAATAACTTCTCTTTGCTAGCTGGTCCTAACTGGTATTGTTGAGGCCATTTCCTGGAGAACTAACACCTCTTAAAGACACTCTCCTTTCACAACACAATTCTGTCTCACACCAGCTGTTCTCTCATTGCCCCTGGGGAAGCTTTTCCCACTAAGGGTAAATGAGTATGGATTTACAGTCAGGCAAAACTAACAGTGGAGTCAAAAAGATTTTACCCAGAGGGTGGGTTCACTGAAAGCCAAACACAGTGTCAAAACCATTTCCATATTTTGACTGCTCTTCCCTGAATTTCAGTATTGTCTTACACACAAATCTGTGGCCACAGAGTCCTGCAGTGCCTGGCATCAGTCTTGAAAGTGTGCCTTCTCCTTCCTCCTCTCCAAACATACACAGTTCCAAGCTAATGCAAGTAACAGCTCTTTTTCCTTCTCATTCGCATTTCTCAGAAAGACATGATTTTTTTCATGAGAAATGCTCTCAAGAGCACTGCTAATTCAAAGCATAATAATCACTGGCTAGGAATAAACCACATTAGCATAAAGCCATGAGAGTTTTAATACAGCAGGAATAAAAGCAGACCACAATGCAAGAAGCAAATGCCAGAATTCTGTGCTCTTCTCTGCTGCTGCATCTTTTGCTCAAGTTGGCCGGGTTTCTCTGCCTTTTTGGCTCATAATAACTATTGACTGGCTGTGGGCTGCGACACCCACTGCTGACAGCAGGCTCCGTAGGCTGATTTCACACCTTTGCTGTTCCCAAAAAAGCTGGTACTTGCAGGAATGGAAAGTAACCCAGACCTTGCACGAATTTTTTTTTTTTTTTTTTTTGTCTTCAAAGAGGAAAGCAGTCCCAGCAGTCCCAGCCTGATCAGTCTGCTGAACTGGGAGAGGGAACTGCTGTGTACACTAGTACCTGTAGTCACACTGCAGACATGTCATTTGATGCTGGTGCCACAAATGTGATGTTTATGGGTCACAGGTGCTGCTGATACTATGTGTTTTTGGGAACTTGTTCTGATTTTTTTTCCAGGATATGAGAGATCTTTCTGAGACACAAAGAAATACTGGGACCTGCACTTATGGCAAAAGGGTGATGCACTCCCCTCCCACTTTCTTCTGTCCAAGCTGTCATTTCAGAGCTAGCAATGTGGAAACTAAACCTGAGAGTTTTTCATAGGCTGTTTGGCTGTGAGACAGCTCTCAAGATTTTACTGTTCTTAATACTCCTGAAGTTCATATAGATTTTATATAGGGCTTAAGAAAGACTTGGGGTTTTAATGAAAAAACCCCACCACAAACTGAAGTACTTTGCATCCAAGTAATATAAAAAAAAATTACACGTTTGAAATATATTAGAAATAAAAGAAGAGGCCAGGCCATCTTGAACATGTTCTGTATTTTCTTATTATTTTCCCACATTTTTCAGTAGGGTGTTGATTTCCAGAAAGTCCAGTAAGAGACAACATAGGGGTTGCCTACTTTTTGGATTTAGAAGCAAAGCATGCAGATCAAAAGCCCTCCCACAGACAACATAACTTATGAAGTTTTCTTGGAGAATGACAGCCAGTTTTGTCATTCCTACCACTGTCTGGGAATCATTTAATCTATTACAGCATTTGGGTACAAAGAGCAATTTCATTGCTGGAGGCCAAAGCCCACCCATCCTACTGGTGGTCTTTAATATTACCTTCCTCATTGGTAATTACACCATGTTCTCGCTCAGATCTCTTCTTAACACTCATTTTTCATAATCAGACACATGATTATCTTAATCAAAAGGAAATGTACTTCACAAAGTTATATTTTAATTCTCCCTAGGAAGCTCCAGTGGCTACTTTGTGCTTTCTGTTACATTTGCATTACTACATCTGTAGTAACAGGCTGAAAATTATCTTGGCCCTAAAGATACAATTAACTAAATGTGTGACATTATTCAATGACAAGAACTCTATATAAATAAAACTACCTAACTTAGTGCTCCTCATTGCTAATCCACAGCCAACCAATCTTTATTCTGCATATAAGTTTCCAACAAACTCCTGTTGCAAGGTTTCTTTTGAACTTGCACCGCAAATATCCTTCACTTCAGACTGCATGGACCTTATTATAGCAGCTTTGTTCAACACAAGATGCAGACACACCATATGTCTTTTTGAAATGACAGGAAACCTGAACAACTCCTCTAATTGCTGAGCACTTATGTCTACTCTTTACCTGAACGGGAATATTTTCAATTAAAAAAACACCCTGTTTTTCTTTCAGGAAATGGTTTCTTTTCTGCTATTCTATTGTCTTATGTTCAGTTGTTTCCCTTTAATTTCCTTTTGCACCTGGAATTAATTTCCATCAGCCTTGTCTTTACTATGTGAATTACCCATTTAAACTTTTCCTAACTTCACAAAAGTCTGTTTTCCAATGAAAGACAAGGCATGCCACGCTGCAGTCTAAATGCAGTCTTGCCAAATGAGGATGATTACCTATCTGGTGGAGAACAGTTCCCACTGGACCTAAGCATTTGCAGTGGCAGTGAGCTGGCATAGTGATTTTATGAACCATGAAGAGCCTGTCACTAGCTTTCCTCTGCATGCTAAGCAGCATCCACATGTTCCAAACCCCTGCCAATTATTCCAGCTCCCCAGGTGTGCAGCACTCCGCACTGTGTCCACGAGTGGAGCCTCTCATCTCCTAACCTTGCCTGTTTCAGCACAGGTACCACACCATGGTACAGCTCCACTCTCAGCTACAATCTCTCTATCACAGACTATTTATTTCTCTTGTTGGCACAGAAGTGCATGTCATAGTTTTGGAAGTCTAATCCCTCTAGGACCCCGCTTTTGACTCATCCCCATTTTGACATAAAATGTAAATTATTCATGCTGATTGCTGATCTGAAAGCCACTTTTTAAACCTCTGCAAACTACACTGCACTGAATGCATCACTCTAAACATGTCTTTATAGATATGAATTCTCTCAAAACACCAAGTATTTTCTCTATATTTGGCAGTATACAAGATAGCACATAAGATTTTCACTTGCAACAAAATCACTTTATCGGGTTATGTCACAAATAGCTACATAATCTCTTCCTATAAACCTGTAACTATAGAAAATAAGAATTTTTAGATTTCTTTGATATCAACTGTTTTGTGTATCCTTTATTGCTCTTATTATTCACTAGGCTTTCCATTTTTTATGCATTTATTTCATATAGATTCAAGATTAAATCAAATAAATAGTACTGTAGCTCATCACTGTCATGTGCCCAGACACTGGAGCAGACACTACAGCTCTATCCTGGGCATCACACACAATGTCTGGAGACTCAGCAACTCCAAAATAAGACTCAGAGCAGTCAGTATAAGTGGAACACATCCAAAAACCAACCAAGAGAAAAACAGGGCCAGCAAAAGCAGAAGAGATCTCACACTGTTCTTGGGGTTACAGTTCCATGGGTAGCAGGAATTGCTACAGGAAAAAACTTCAGCTTGAAAGGAAGGGATATTTTACCTTCCTAATTAACAAGCAGGGAGGAGATGCACAGTTTGCACTTTAAAGAAAGCAGAGAAAGTAAAATGACATGCAAGGACTTTTCTGTTAGAGCAGGCAGAGAACTTATTTGGGAGAAAAGAGAATCATGGAGTCACTTTCATCTTCTCCTTGAGAAGGCTTAAGCCCATATCTCTGATTTTCCTGGAGAACATTACTACTCTTTGTACCATGATGGATGAAGGAGCACATCTATCCTACTAAAACTTATTTTAAAGCATTCAAGACCTACTGGGTTTGAAAGAAAGCATTAGTGATAGTTAGGGCACCGATCTGCTAGCACAAACACCCTTCTCCCAGCACTATTCCTAGGCTTTACTGTGGGTTCTTCACTGCTTCACTTATGTACTGAAAGCAACTACTGTTCACAGCTGTGATTTGTTGAGAGCCTGATCCTGTCCAGTTCTGTACAAAGGAGAATTAAGAGGAGTGAAGACACTGCTTCTCACTGCCCCTTTTTTTTTTTTTTTTTTTTTTTTTGTGGGGGGTGTTTTTTTTGAGGCATAAGGGGGGAGATGAAAGAGGTGTGGTCCTGTCTTCCACATCCTTTCCCCAGAAAACAAAAACAGGAGAGTATGGATGGGTAGATGGAGCCCTGTTAGCAGAGCTTACTGGGCATCCAGGTAGAGGGATCCATGTTTCAGCCTGTGAAGAGCTGCCATAAAAATCTCATGTTCTGGTGTAAATGTCAGCTACATGCAGAATTTCCCATCTATGATATTGACTCCAAGGTATTCACACGGCCACACTAAAATCTCACCTGGCAGAGAGCATCAGAAGAATACTACTCTTCAAACCTCCTTTAAAGATATTTTGCCAAGAAGGAGATTAAATATCACATCACTAAAAAATTCAGAGGAGAAACCTGAGGACAAGTAATACTCACAGAACTACTGCAGTTCCAAGCTCTAACTTTATGTAAAAAGAATGAAATGCTATGAGGCAGAACAGTTGCAGTGAGGTTTGTGACTCTTACCTCATAAGTGGGCATCAACCACTGGAACATCAGTAACTCCTCAAATACATGTTGAGTTGGTTTGGGCTGGGATAGAGTTAATTTTCTTCATAGAAGTTAGGTTTTAGATTTCTTATCCACACTGAAAACAGTGTTGATAACACAGGGTTGCTTTTACTGCTGCTGAGCAGGGCTTGTATAGTGTCAAGGCCTTTTCTGTCCTCACATGGTTGCAGCAGCAAGGAGGCTGGGGATACATGGGGCGCTGGGAGGGGACACGGCAGCAACCCCTGACTGACCCAAGGGGTGTTCCAGACCATAGTGTGTCATGCTCAGCATATAAAGCTGAGAGAAGAGGAAGAAAGGGGGAGATGTTTGGAGTGGTGGTGTTTGTCTTCCCAAGTCATCGTGACAGGGCTCCCTTTTCTGGGAAATTGCTGAACACTTTCCTGTCCATGGGAAGTAGCAAAAGAATTCTTTATTTTGCTTTGCTTGTGCACACAGCTTCGGCTTTACCCATTTAACTGTCTTGATCTCAAATTGCAAGTTTTTTCACTCTTCTCTCTCTCTCATCCTGCCGGGAAAGAGTGAGTGAGTGACTGTCTGGGGCTTAGTTGCTGACTGGGGTGAAAGCATGACACATGTGGACAGGACTAGGCACCATGGCTCAGGAATCCTAGATGGATCCCTGCAAACTCTTGGGTTGTTAATCTATCTGATTTGTCTTTCAGTCATACCCAAGCTTATCAACTAGAGTTAAGTCCCATCCATCATAGCTCAAGTTCTTCCTGAAAGCCAAAGCTAAAGGCAACAGAGAAGATGTCTTCCTTCCAGCAAATCTTTAACCCATTCAACAAGAAAAAACGGAAATTGAAGCCCAGGTACCTTCAATTCCTAAATATATCCTGATGAAGAAAGAGTGCACTACATTTTTTCCTATGCTTGTTTCAGCTTGCTAGTGATTAAAACTGTCTTCTTGAAGGAGCTGGTAATGACTACATTTTCATGGTTGGATTTCTCTCTTAAACCAGCCTGAATTACAAATTCTACTCAGCTGTAAAACACAAAGTAATCCAAGAAAAGGATCAAGTCCATGAAAGCCCATGGGTTGCTCACAGTTTGCTAGCTTCTCTCAGTGGGTGACAATTTTCCTAATCGCCATGTGGACAGAGGAAGACAGTTGCTCACATAGCAGAGCACCTTGGCTCTATCAGCCCTCACTAGGAATCAGGGAAGTTCTCCATCCTTCTAAAAATAAACCACTAGTGCAAAAGGCTAGCTGTTTATTTTGAGAAATTCTGGAAAAAAAATATTTAAATACTTTTAAATTTCTTAGGGGATTTCTGGTGGACTAAACAATTTCTGATCTTTTTCTTTTGGTGTTCTTGGAAGTAGGCCTATCCAATATTTTATTTTCCAAAAAATGTGTGCTTTAGAAGGCACATCTTTATATTTTTTTTTGAGAGAGGCATGTCCTCTTATTAAAAGTAATCCTATTCAGAAAATGGCATTTCAAACATTAAACTTCTTACATACAATGGTACCATCTCACCACTATCATCATAAAGATAAAAAATTGAGTTTTTAATTACTGCAATGGCTGTGAGAAGACGAAAACCCCACCTCATTTAAGAGCTAGAAAGTTCAAACCATTCCCTTGTAAACTCTGTATTCCTTCCCTTAGGAAAAAAAACCAAACCTCTCTGCTCTTTAAAGAAGTTGATACAAAGTCGGCCAAGAGGAAAGGAGTAATTATACCAAATGGCACATTGCTAATGAGCCTAAATATGAGCTTTAAAACCTCCCTCAGTAACAGCTGAGCAAAAAAATGTCTTTCATATGTTCTCTGAAAGGAGACAGTCCATGTTCAGGAATTTACAATAAGTACTAAATACTTTTGCTTTGAGTACCTAGGTGCAGCAGATCCTATAGTTATAATGAGAACTTTTTTGTTGGTTTTTTTTTTTTTTGGCATGTGACTAAGCACTTTCCACTGTATTGATGGGAATGATGCCTTTCTGTGGTGTTTGAGAGAGGAACCAGTGGCATGTTGTGAACTGAAAATGGGAGCAGAGCAGTACATTGGGATGTGCCTGTATAGAGTCACTTGGCCATGAAATTGGCAGCAAAGTTCATTTTCCACATCATGAAGGTAACTCTGATAGGCATCTGCAGAATGTTTCATTTCAATCCAGAAGAAGGATGAAATTCAACCAAACCCTGACATTTCCTGCAATTTAAACAAAAGGATCTCTTTTCACCCGTTAACTGCTGGTACTGGACAAAGCAACAAATTAATGAAATCTGTTTTGCCTACATGCTCAAAGTTTCCTTTCAAAATCATCAAGATTCTGCTGCCAAGCAGATGATTAAAAAAACAAAACAACAAACTACAATAAGTACAACATAAGTATTTCTAACATTTCTTGGCAATATAAACTTCCTTTTTCTATATAACCTATGGGTTATATAGAACCTATCTTCTCCTTTAGGAAAAGTATCTACATGATGTCCTACAAGAATCACAAATCCCTGTCTGTCAAATCAAATGTTATATGCTCTTCCAGCTGAGCTGGAGTATTTGCCCCACAAACCTAATATTCAAAAATCTTGTTAGTTAAACAGCATTTTTGTTTGAATTCACAAGTCAGAGATCGTCTTGAACCATGACATCTGGCTGAGTACACCAAGTTTTAGAAGGCTTATGGTGGTGCTCAGATTGAAAACATTCATAAGCATTTAGTTAAAAAGGGAGGAAACTAGAAACAAAACAGGTATGTGATTGCAGGTACTAACACACAATCATATAAAAATGGAACCTGGTCTACATGTCATAATAATGCAAAAATTTGAACTAAATGAATCATAGCAAGTGAAGAACACCATTTTCTTGGTAAGCACAGGGAACAGGCGCACTAGTTCAGAGCTGCTGAATTCTACAAGCAATGCCTATCTTGACATAGGTCTGTATTTTTAAAAAATTCATTTATCTCACTGGGTCCAATGGCCAAATAAAGCTGACAAAATGAAAACCAAATGAAAACAACACCAAAGAAAAATATAACCAAAAGTGTCCTTCTTGAGCCTCTATGCAATGCCAGCAAATGTATTAATAAACTCATGCCTGTCTTGCTGTTTAGTGAACTGCCTGTTCTGCCAACTTGAGATGAATAAGAGAAAGAAGCATCAGTTCACTGGTGCTACACAATCTCCCTATTTTCTTTTAGGCTCATGGATTTCTATGCTCAGCACGAGCACATTGAGTTCACAAGGAAAATGGCATTTGACTCAGATGACAAAAACGCATAGAAAAGCAAACGCACGTTAGTAACGAGAGTCAAATAATGCAGGGAAAAGGCTGTCCTTATTTAAATGAGACACACAAGAAAGAAAGAAGAAAGCACCTCCCAAGTTCCAACTTCCTAATGCATGTGACTTAGCGGGTGGACTTTGAAGGAGAGGAATCTGAGCCTCATGAGTCCCTCCTTTCTTTACCATTTAGGTATCATGTCTAATTCTCTTCAATGCATGCTAGAGGAGCCCAGGTTTGCCAGCTGCAGAGAGCAGATAGTCAGAAACTGCTCTTCTCTATTCAGATGCTGGAACAGGCAGCACATTCTGTCTTAAGTGCCACAGCAGATCGCTGGAAGACTTCTCATCCTCATGACTATAAACCTACAGACAATTATTTTGGGGCTGTGAATATTAATGAAAGCTTTGCTTATCTCACTCTTCTACATCTCAACAGGGTGCAATTCAGATTCAAATAGGCAAAGTTCCACACAAGTCACTGCACCTGGTTTTCCCTTCAGGGTGAACCCAAATTTCAAAACTATTCATCCAATAACACCAGTGTGCTATCATTAGGAAAGTAACTGTTTTGCTGGTGTATAGGAGGAGAGGGATGAAGTTTTTCAAATTCTGGTTTCAGTTCCGGTTCAAATCGTTTCCACTGTCCATCCCTCCATCTATCGATCCGTCCGTCCGTCCACATGTCTGTGCAACTACACTGCTGACTGTCCAGTTTGTGCATCTGAATTTTTATCAATGTTGAGATTTTAAGCAGCTTGGGAAGTAAAATGGGAAAGATAAGATTCTATAAAGCACTAGAGCAGCATGACACACATACCCTTTATATGAGTTCAATTTCAGATGATACAGAAGAAATAGCATTTCTGTTTATTTTATTTATTTACTTATTTTACCAAAAGCAAGGTTGATAGAGTCTCCATGTTAAAAATAACATTGGAGCTGCACACATACAGTTTCAGATAGTATCGGAATATTGGAAACATCAAAGTAGCTGCAGCCAATGCATGGGGCAAAGAGAGATAAAGCTGGTGCCATAACCCTTATGACACGGACTGCTGAGATTAGAGACCATGTCTACAGTCTCTATGGATGTGAATATATGGATCATCAATACTTTGGAGAAACTTGCTAATACATAGACTGTGGATGCAATAGACCACAGTGACATTTCCAGGCCTGGCTTATTTGTCAGAATGTAGTTAATAATTATTCTAATTATTTATCCTAAGATCGCCAATGCATTCAAGTCTGCTTTCCAACATTTCCATCTGTTTATTCTAGAATCTGTACTAAAAGGATACCTAACACCAAGATAACACTAACTGTGTTGCAGATGAACACCCCTTAGCCTACAAGTGAAGATAAAAAGTAGTCACCAAAATTTCTAAAAAAACTTAGATGTGGCAGCAGCTCTCCGGCCACAGAGAGAAACAGAAAACTTTTCCAAGCATTATTCTGGGAAAGGCTGTGAGAAGATCAGAGAAAAGAATGAGAAACAATTCTTATCTTAACTTGCTGCACCTGGCATTATGGAGATGTGGAATGTATTATGGAGATTTGTTTACCAAAGGGTTGTTTCTTAATTAGCCAATGGTGATGGTGTTTTGATTGGAGGACCAATTAGGCCCACGTGTAGCAAACTAGGGTATAAAACTATGGGTTTCTTAATAAAAATTATCAGCCTTCTGTAAATGTCTTGAGAGTCTATTTAACTTATTACCTGGCCGGGGACTCATTGCACTGACACTTAAGATTCCTGTTTCTTGCCATGACTTGATAATCTCAGTATTTCCATTATTACATTTCTGTGCTTCCAGAAGATTTAAAATACCAGTAGTCTCTGTTTTTTTCAAACAGATAATCAACTTCTCTTAGAAGGCAAGGTGAAATAAAAATCATTATCTGCTACCTAAATCTCTCAAGATAAATTAAACAATTGAATCCATTTAAATTTTATTTCCTTAATTTCTATTGCATGAAGCCATTAGACTAATGGCCTGAAAGATGTAATGCAAAAGATGACAGAGGGCAAGATCCTTCTCCTAAGTAGTGATAGGGGAGGGTGTCTACTGAGCTGCAGCACTAAACCTGTCATCCTAGCCTTGGGCTGCACAGCTCCGGGCAGGAGGAAGCAAAGGGAAGATTTGAAGAATGCCTTACATACTTTTCAAAATGACCGAATCAATATATACGCTGGGCTCTCCCTGCACAAGAGGCTGTACATCCTAAATTGCAACCCTTGGGATTTGGAGATTCAGTAAGTCATGGAGACTGAACATTTTTCCTGGTTAGGGGCAAAGAAATGGGCACAGTAATAACAAACAAAGTTACACAAACCAAGTGTTTGGAGCCTGCAGGTCTCTTGCTCCAGTTTATGCCCTGACTAGCACACTATAAATCATAAATATGCAGAAACCTACCCTCCTCTTCTCTTTGGACATGATTTTATGTTTGGGGAAGGGGCATTGGGGAAGGCTGGGGAAATGTTTGTCTTTTATTCCTGAGTGGTATCTTTAGACCTTAAAAATTTCCACTGTCTATGCAGAGGAAATATGCAGAGGCTGTCAGTCAGGTCTGGCCATCTCTCATTTGTGGCTTCTCTCACTTGGGATGCAGAGCTTCCTTTCAGGGAGGAACAGCGCTTGTCCAAGAGAGCTCTTTCAACAGCACAGCTTAATGTTGGCTACAGGCCCTGTGATTTTGGGCATGTTTCAGGCAGGGTAGGCTGCACATTACCAAGCCAGAACACTATGTCTAGTGGTTCCAAAGAAGCTGCAGCAGGTGATTTTATAGTGGCTGATTTTATCTTTGATTTAAATTATACCATGTGCTCATTGTTTCTCAGAGCAACAGAAATAAGTCATCTTTTGAATCTGACTCTCATCCAAAGGCAAAAGCTCTGCTAGATTTGCCTTATCTTCAGTAAGATCGACCCAAAGCCAGAAAAGTCAGGGAGAGATGACAGTGACATGATCAAACATTATCTTATTTCTCTCCACCTAATCCTTCTGAGACAAGGAGACTAAAAGCAGTAGACCAGTGAAGATTCATGTCACTTCACAAGAGCAAAAAACCAGCAAGAGGACAGTTTCCACCTCATAGGGATGGCAAGAACATCATTATTTTCTGAGAAGCATGCAAATCAAAGTCACAAAGGAGAAACAGGGTCTCCAAGTGTCTCCCAACTTCAACCCTTTGCAGCTTTGCTGCATTCATTTTGATAATGGCAAACATCACAGTACCCTCCAGTTTTTAAGAAAGCCACTGAAACACACAAAGCTGGCTTAACCACTGCACGCTTGGGTGCTGCCCTTCAGTTATACCAGTCCCCTGATGGTATGGCTAATGGATTTGAGATGGTGTGTGAGACCTGGCATGATCTATTAAAGAGACTACAAATATATCCAATTAATCTTAGACATCCTGGCAGACTGTTAGCAAGATAGTACTGCAAATACTTACACTGTGCTCTTGAAATTAGATTCTGGCCAATTGTGGGCTGAGTAAGGTGTCAACAACAGGAATTTGGTATTTGATTACAAACAAGAAGATCTTGGAGGATAAAAAGGAATAGCCATGTATTTACTACCAGTCACTGAAACAGATCAAGACATAAAATCTTACAATACAAAAACTGATGTAGAAAGCCTACCTCCTCTGCTGAGTGACCAGAAATGAATGAAAATACCAGAAATACAACAGTATACTCAAAGGATAGGTTTTGCTCATCAGTCAAGGAGCCCATAAATGAATTCTGCTGCTTTTACTGATATGATATAAAAAGAAAAGAAAAGCCAAAAATAACAGAGAAGAAAGGAAGGGACATCACATGGCAGAATACTGAGTCTTCTGATCTCTTCCCCCCAAACCCAGTATTTCTCTGCTGTTTAGTTTTGACAGGCAGTGACAATATTAATGAATAAAGTTCCAATAATGGCTGTAAAGTGAAGTACTTCCATTTATCTTATTTTCTTCTAAAGAATTGGAAGTTTCAAAACACTAAGAAACCAAATGAGCAAATCACCGTCTAAGAGAAACATCTCTAAGCAAGTAAGAGAAGAAAAGACAAAACACAGAAATGGAATCCAGCAGCCCACCTGGGCAGGGATCAAAAAATAGAATAGGACATAGTGGGGGTGGATGCAAAAAAAGGCTCAGAAAGCCAAACTTATTCAGCCAGGTTGATACTAGGTGCTTTGAAGTGCTCTGGTTGTAACAGTGTGCAACAAGAACATGCCTCTCCATGACCTATGCCACCATCCACATCTTGCCCCTTTTCTACAAACTGCCTCCATGCTTTACACATGGAAAAATCTGTAGCATTTTATGGTTTATCAGATAGTTCTGTATTACATTTCTGATGTATGTA
The DNA here is from genome assembly GCA_003676055.1 of Chloebia gouldiae. Taxonomy (NCBI): domain Eukaryota; kingdom Metazoa; phylum Chordata; class Aves; order Passeriformes; family Passeridae; genus Chloebia; species Chloebia gouldiae. The sequence goes on along the minus strand of QUSF01000013.1, from coordinate 10,931,408 downwards.
ACCTGATACAGAAGAATCAAAACCAGGCATATTATTCAGGATGGCAACAAATACTCAGAGCATATCATTACTGTTAAATACAGGAAAACCACTGTATTGCTTTCATCATACTTGATGGCATTTTAACTGCTTTTTTGAAATTCCCACAAGGAAATGATTTTTTATTGCGTGCTTGGTGTTGCCCCAGTCTTTGCATTTAAGAAGCTTACATACACCTAGACTATAAACTTGGTTCTCAGATAGAAAGCAGGGTGGTAAAATGCTATCAAAAGATGACAACTTACATCATTGGAAAAGGGAGAACACAATAAAAGGAGACAGAACTGAAACAGACAAGCTGTCTGCTCTCTAAAGACCCAAGGAATTGAGGTATCCTCTTATTCGTGTCACTATGTCAGCAATGTGCAATAAAAATTAGGGGGTGCTGAGCCATCGTGACCAATTCTATTCATCTTTGTTGGTTTTTTTCCTAAAACTCCTCAAATCAAGGACACAGATATACAGAGTTCCCAGAAAAGGTGGCAAACATTTCCCCCATAAGGACACAGGAGTTTTTACTGGAAAACAATGAACTTAGTCATCTGCTTGCATAAGCTTGACTGAGTCTTGTGTATACTTTCTCTCCTCATACTATCTAATTTACCAAAGTGAAGAACTTGCTTACTGCCTATAGTTTTCCTACAGTTTCTGTTAATAACATAAATTATATTGTAATTTTGGACAGGACATCTTCCAAGGCACTTCAGTGTAAGCCTTGAGCTCTGCTAGGTGACAGCCTAGCACAACTTGGGTTGTGAATTTCCTATTGCTAGCACAGTGTCACCTGGAATGGTACACAACTGGCTTATTTTGTGGCCAGCATCTTTTGCTACAGGCAGTTTAACAGGATGAGAGTTAGTCACTATAGAGATGCATGTGAGCAGTTAATGACCTGCTCCAGGCTTCATGATATTTCTTCAGCTTTATTTTGGGACATAAATGTCACTTCCTCTCTTCTCTCATCTCTTTTCTTCAGCTGCAGACTAGTCAGCTGAAATAATTGCCAGTGTTTAAGGAAAGTCTCACATCTCACAGGTCAGCCAATTGCATTTGCTAGCCTTGGCAAATGTGTAAGCCAGGGGGACAACCTCTTATAGCCTAAATGGACTTTTTTGTTCTTTTTTGTTCTTCTCTTCCTCCCCACTCTCCTCCCTGCCTGCAAGCAATACCCATCTCCAGCACCACTAAGAGATCCATGTTAGTTTCTGATCTCAGGTCAAGCCCACAGGTTACTGATGAGATTTTGTTAGTCCCCAGTGTGCAAGACAAAGTGATGGCAGCAGAGGACTTTGCCCCCTCTGCTCCTTGGTAAAGGCAAAGGATCATGTCCTGGCAGCCTTGGGCTTCTGCTGTTTACAAGTTACCATGAGTAGGTATCACACCTTCCTCCCAGAAGGCACATTTATTCTCATCTTGCAAAACACCAAGGGCTTGTATCTTCCAGAGCAGAAAGTAATGCTGGTGGAAACAGAGTGGGCCATCCAGCTCACCAGCAACCTGTTGGGATGTGGAGCATCTTTACTTGATCTCATCAAGTTTCTCTAGCAAAGCACCATATTCATCCAAATTAAATAAAACAGAGTTCAACTGACAAAAATAAACCAATTTGGTTCTATGATCTGTTCTGCAAAGGAGACATATTTCATTCTGCAGTGAAATGAAACCCATGCCTTTCCTCCTCTGCCTCCTTCTCTAGGGTAACTATCCCTCAGGGACTAAAGGCACACATTTCATAATTATATCAGCTGTCCAAACCTTAAACATGTTTTTCAGCTTCCCATGCTTCACAACAGGACCAGGTACACAGGTTTTTTACCTACTATTCCATTCTATGTAGTCTAGTTTTTCACTCCAAAATATTTTATGATTTTTGACAGGTATCACTGTAAAAGACTGCAACATACATAGCAACATACCTTGCTCACTCTGCACACGGTAATGGAAAAGCAGTGACCATTTGAAATAATGTGAGAATTAGTGAAGTAAAACTTATTTCTATACATAGTTCTTGCACGGCTTACAGTTTGTCTAGAAGATAACTATTTAATTTAGTAATTACTTTTGTGGGAAGCAATACAATCACCTCAGAGATTATCTCTTAAGTGATGCTAAAGTAAATGTTCTAAAAGGTCCCAGTTAAAAGAAATGAATCTTCAGTTCCAGGTGGGAATCACACATGCATGCATACATGCACATGCACATGCACAAGCCCCATACAAAACCCTACCCTTTCCTATTGGAAAAGATATTTATCTGTAAGCTCTAGAATATGGGCAGTGTCAGAAAAACAAGCGTCAGAATTCTTACAGCAACAGTATCTCGGTCCATGCTGATTTTCATGCATATATAAGATCTTAGAATAATTTCTGCTTAAATAGCAAAACCATGAAGTATAGGAGCACATAATAAATAAACTGAATATCAGCTCTGAATGAAACCTTTCAGGTATGTTAATTCTTAAAATTATTTGTACTTCTACTACACTTGAACCTAAAGATCCTAAAAACCTCAAGCCCCACAGTCTTTTGCACCAGGAATGCAAATGGCAAGAGACAGTCCTTTCCCCCCCCTCTCCACTAAAGGACTCATGATCTATTTAAAGACTAGCAGGCAAGTAGAAGGAAATCCCACTATCTCCATTTTACAGACAAGGAGCTTGAATACAGAGTAATACATGATAGACATGCCTGAAGTTACCCAGACATACTATACAGAGAACCCTTGAGTTGAGAACCCTCATCTGTCAGTGATAAAAAACCACTTTGCTCTGTGAATTCCTTCTCTTCCAGTACGCTCTTAAGTTAACTTCTTTCCACGTAAGTTTTCATGTCAGATCCTCTGCATAAAAATTGAAAGTATCCCACTTCAGTTGTTCCACTCACTCCTTCTGTTAGGTCATCTCTACGTGTCTTTGAAGTCTCTACAGTTCTTTCTAGCCACACTGAAGCAGAGATGTTCCAGAAAAAGCATGTTCCAGAGCCAGGCTCAGAATTCACCAGGACACTGAGATTTGCAGCCAGTGTTCAGTATAAAATAAATAAAAACCAGCCAAGCTTCTTCCTTTACTTATTTCTCCGACTACTGTTGTTCATCAGTCATGTCATCTGCTATGACCTAGCACTATCACAGCCCTTACAGAGACCACCAAAATCAGCACACTGAGAAGTGCTCTGTACATACCAGATATTTAGCATTGCAGCACACCTTGGTCTCCTGTAGTACTAGCTCCTTCTGCTCTACTGGATTATCAGTCACTTCTCCACACTTACATTCAGAAAGCATTTTCATTCCTCTTCATGATTCTGGAGCAAACTCTGTTGTCTCCTCAATTCTTGTATGTTTTTTCTTGGGACTTTTGCAACTCTTCACCATTCTGCTTCTCCCAACATCTCCCTCACAGCCCTTAGCATTCAGAGCTCAGCCCTGATTGCAACTGTATTCCTGGAGGTGACTCATATCTCTCTTCACTCCATCTCTCCCTCTCTGTTCAGTCCACCATGTCTGATTGCTTCTCTGGCATCCTGTCCTGAATATCTCATTCTTCACTTATGTACAATTTCACCACTCCATTTTCAATACCATTTCTCTTGTTCTGTCACCAACCATTCAGTATTGGTGCTTTTATAGACTTCTCTCATTGTTTCCTATTTTGCAACTAAATTAGCATTAAATTCATCCATTCTTTTCAGTCTAATGGTTGAAGCATCTCCCATGTCCATCTTTTTACTGTAGTCTCCTGATTCTTTTTGAGCTCCTCACTTTCCTTTGCCTCATCAAAATGCTGCATCCACACCACCTCCTTTTACCTCTACTTCAGTGTGCTCATCTGTATAGCCAATTCCTTCACTGACTTCTCTCCAAATTACATGACCTCCCTTCCATGATATTGTGTAACTCAGTACCTGCTTCCATATTTTCCTTCAGTTTCATAGCTATGTCTTTTAGTATTTTGTCATGACTTTTGCTAGATTAGCTGGTGGTCTGTGAAGGATTTCCCTCAGTTTCAGCATAAATTTTTCTTCTCCTAGAGTAGCAGAACAATGAACATGTAGAGTAAGACAATGACTAGAATCCAGGACTCATAACTGGATTTGGAGTATATTTTGTCATTAAATCAATTTATCCAGCTGATCTGCCTATGCCATAGGGACTGAATCCTTGTCTTTCTACATCGCTCCAACAACTACGATAATTGCTCAGGTCACAGGACCCACACAAGGCATTTGGGTACACTGTAGCAGCTACAGGCCTGCAAGACCATATATAAACTTGCATAGATATATGCAAGACATATATAAACATAATTTGAATAGGAGGTTGGGGGTGCTCACATTGCAAAGTGCTGTGCATTTCCCTTAAAAAAAGTAGTAAGTGGTCCCCTTTCTAAGTGCTCTTTGGCTGTGCAGCTGTTAAGGATGCACAGACATCTTGAGATCCCAACAGGTTTCTCTGTATCTGACCTGGTCACAGATTTTTACCTGATCTCTCTGATAAGATTATCATGTAATTTCAGTTCATTATATCATATTTTCCCTCCAAACACCAAAAGGTCTAGAATCAGTATTCACCAGAAAAACAACCTCTGGTATTTTTCAGTGCTGAGAAATGTGTTAGAGTCAAATCAGTGGGTGTCCCCAGGCAGCATAGCTTGGACTACAGTTTCTTTACTTTCTGAAAGAAACTCATAGCTGTGCATGCTGTAGGAAAGAAAAGATTAAGGCTGTACTGGTATTAGTTACTTTTTAAATGATGATCTTAAAAAAGTCATTTGCACGATGCAGAATGAAATTCTACCCCACAGAAAGAGGGGGCAAAACCAGACCGATGATATGCTCTGGAAGCTTGCTGGCTGCGAGCCTCTCTGCTCTATTCTTTCCTCTCTAGGGTTACTAGATTATCTCCTGCCAAGAGGCATCGCCTGCCCTAGGAGTATATAATGGTTTGAAGCTAAATAACCAAACATAGAAAAGGAAGAAAAGCCCTAAAATATAAACCTATTAGTCTGCTAGGAGATACAAGTAATTGGTGCTATACATTCATATGCATCCATGTGTACACATGTGCCTTAAAAGGGAGGAAAGCATATTCTTTTCTTACTGTGCTAAGATTTCAAGTACAGAGTTCCAAATAAACCTCAGCAGAAGATGTTGATGCAATTGAGTTTTAGGTCAATTCAATTAAACTAGGAAAGCATATTTTTATAAATGGCTTCATCTGCTTCTAAGGATAAATAAACTACACTAGTAGTGTAAAGTAATTACTACTGCTGGACAAAGCCCTTCCTTTAATATCTGTGGGGTTTGCTGTCAGTAGCAGCACATAACAGGAAAGGAAACACTCAACAATTTACATAGCATTCATCAGATTCTTCCCTCAGCTGTAGTGGCATAAACAGAAAGAGTGCTTAACCCACTGTGGGTTTCCAGGCTTCTCAGGCTATCTTCTCCCTATTCACCAAAAGCAATTCTGTTCAGCTTTAGCTGATTTTTAATCAAAGAAACTATAATCACACTAGCAGGATGATTATTCTGAAGAGACATTAACAAACGCACTGTTACTTTGTTAGACTGCAGACCTGTGATTGAAAAAGACCACGAGATCCCAAATAATGTTTTTTTCTTTTGCATAGAGCAAATGAAACCAGAGTTAGTTAATTAAAATATTATTATTAATAAGAGTAATCATTCTAACCTTAATGTCAAAAGGTGAAAAATGAGTTGCCAACAACTACTAAGAACCTCAGCTCAGAAAAAGATAACAATTTCAAATTCAAATTTAGCATTAAAAAAAGTCTTTCCCTGACCTTCAGAAAATGAGATCTGTATACCACATCAGTTAATAGGGACCTAAGTCAAGTGCCTTCAGTCCTAAGTAACATGCAAATCCACACAACAAAGCAAAGTAATACAACATTGAGCAAGAATGTGGGGTAACATCTGTGAGGCTATTTTTTGCCTGAATGCTGGTATGCTGCTCCTAGTTCTCAGCTTCTCCTAATAGCTGACTTTGGCAAAATCCAGAGAATTTGTCATTGTTGCCTTCAAATATTTGCATTCCTAGAAACAACCACAACAAAAAAGCATATACTTACCTGTAGCAACACCTGTGATTGATAACACCGTCACTCTGAATACCCTCTAGAGGTTTTGCTTAGTCCCATAAGGAGAGGGGGAAGGGACGAGAACAGTTGTCTGAAGAGCACTGTATTAATTCCAATAAAAATACAATTTCCCCCATGCATTTGACAGCACGATGAAAATCACACTAGTGGTATTCCTGATAAACCAGACCTTCCAGATACTCAGTTGAGTCAAGCAAACTCTATTGCAGCATGACAGGAAAAAGTTGATGTATCAAGGCAAAAAACCCTGATCTAAAATTCATAGGAATGGGAACAAAACACAATCAATACAAACAGCAATTTCTACAGCAACTGGGGAAAAAAAGGGAATGGTAAAGAAGGAGAAGAGTTGGTGCCTTAACTGTTAGCACAAAGCTTCTGTGGCAAATGAAGGGACCCGTCCCTTTTGGCATCTCCCTGATCGACAGGCTGAATCAATGCCCAGCGTATTCCTCCCGCGTCTCCTTTCCTCTTTCCTTGGGATCTGTGGAGGAGCAAGCCGAGCATCCCAGGCTCCGACGGGAGCGCACACATGTCCGCGCACCCCCCAAGCAAGCACACGCGCTCCCCTGCCTCGCTCCTACACCCACAGCATCTCGGCACTCACCGTCACGGGCTTCCTCCCCGCGACTGCAGTTGCTGCAAATGTGTTTGATCTCCTTGCCTATGTGATACTGTATCACAAACGAGACGTTGTTAGTGGTGCTGGTGGGCTCCTTCAGTGGCTTCATCCTCACTAGATAGAAAGCTTTCTTTTTAGGTTTCTCTCCACTCATGCCTGAAACCGAGCCCTGCCTGCAGCCAGCAGAAGGAAAAAAAGCCAGCATCGCTGGCTGCCTGGCGTGCGTGCAATCCGCCATCCGCTCCCGCTCGCCTCGGTGTTTAGCTGCCACACACAGCAGGGATGAAGGGGAGGGCTGGGGGAGAGGGAGAGGCGGGAGGCAGAGCAGGCAGAAGCGCTGCCTGAGCCTTGCTGCCTGCCCTCCGCGACCCCGCTCCTTAACCAATCCCCCGGGCAGGGCTGGAGGATGCTCAGCGCGTCCCCGCTCCGAGCCTCTCCTTTAGCCGCGGGAGCCGGACACACTGGGGGCACGGCGGAGCCGGGCACACCTTTGGCTACCTTGCCGCCTGCGAACACTAAGGAGGCAGAGCCTCCCTTCGCTTCCCGCTCCCGCTGCATCCCCTTCTCCCATGCCCTCCCTCGTCCCCGCAGGGCCCCGAGCGCCCCGGCCGCGGCCCTGCGGGATGGCGGGCACAGCCCGGCTCTGCCCGCGCCGCCGTCCTGCGGCCTGGAGAGCACGGCAACAGCCCGTCCCCCGGAATTAACGATGTACACGCAAAGAACTGTCCGGCAGCGGGCTGCAAACCCTCCTCCCCGGCTCTCCATCGTCGGCTGCGGCTCAAGGGGGCACAGGGGCACTCCGCTTCAGCTGCCCCAGCAAAACCAAACCCCACCTGCTTTTCATTCTTGATTTTTTCCCCTTTTGCTTATAAAAGCCAGACAAGGTGCTTGGTCCAGCTCGGGAAGAGATTAAGAGGGCTGCCACGGACAATGGCTGGCACCACCTGGTGACTTCGGCCAGAGTCCCTGCAGGAGCACTACTCCTCAGCCGCAAAGGCTGAGCCACAGTTTGTGACTGCTTATCTAGGCGGTGAACTTCTTTGTCTCCCTTGCCTCCTGCACATAGCTGCAGCTGCTCCAGAGAACAGCCTAATCATTCCAGGCTGCCCGCATTTCCAAAACTCCCCCTGTCTGAAAGGGATTATAATCCCCGGCCAGACACGCTGTCAATCCCTTCTGTCCAGCTGCCCCCAAAATGCTGTGTTGTTTTCACGGCATGATAAACAACCCAAGCTGCGCAACCTGCCACAGCAGCAGTTCAGGACAGTGCCTGTGACATAGACAATTAGAGGAGTGGGGGTGAAGATGCTTGCTTCTTGCATGTTCTGGGAAGGAAAGCCTGAAGAAGAGATGATAACCTCAGCTATTCTAGCTGCTATTACAGGAATGTGAGTGCTGGTTCTTTAAATGTTCAGCAAGCTATCAGTTTGGCAGGCACTAAGCAGAGAGAGTGCAACTGGGGCAGAGGAAACATGGCAAAGAATAACACCATTCTCCTTATTTTTAGCCAAAGCCCTCACTCACTGTTAGGAGAAATCCACTCATTCTGCAATTCTTTACCATTTCCACATATTGTTGCCCCATGTTTTACTGCAACATGAAGACAAAACAGCCTTGATTCTCTTCATCTACACATGAAACAGTGAGCAAGACTTTTGCCTAAAGAAGACAGAGCAAAAACTTAAGGATTCAGTGCCTTGGTTTTCCATGTTTTCAAGTTCATGCATGCACACGCACACACACACACACACACACACACACACACACACACACACACACACACACACACACACAAAGGCATACAGAGGATGCATACAATGAAACTGCTGACCTACTTGCTTTGCATCATTCTGATGCAGGTCTGACTTCTCACCTGGCACTCCTGGGAGTTGAAACCAAATGCAAGGCTTTACTTTTCTCAGCAGAGTTCACAAATCAGCCTAGGTGCTATCAGATCTCACATAAATACAGACTGAAGCAGCCATTCAGCAGAATTATGCTGATCACCAAGCCACACAAGCATACTACATGCTGGGCTATGTATGTGGGTTTATGCTGAATAGAGTCGGTCACCTCAGGTTATGTATTGCCCCAAAGGACTTGATTTTGCATGTGTTGCTCATCTAAAATTCCTACCCATTTCATATAAGTGGAAGGAGAACAGAGAAAGCACAATTATTCAAGAACAAGCAGGTGAATTCCCCAAATGTGCGTAGTGTGTAGTTCTGAGTTAATGCACTGAAAAGCCATCCCTTTGAAGGCCTGATGCTGAGATGCTGTTTGCTGTGTTATGCATTTGGAAAGTAAAGGCTGAGAAGAGTTTGATTCCCTCAGCAGTCAGACAGCAGTTGAGACACTCGCAGTGGAATTCCTTCTAACTTATTCATTGCCTTTGAGACCACCTTCAGTTTGCTTGTGATTCAGAAAATAATTAGGTGAGTGGAAGACATGATCTTAATTCACCTTCTGAACTTGCTTAGAGTTCACACTGTCACTGGTACTCAGTACTGCTGCATTACAGAAATGGGTCGGGAGAGGAAAACACATTCAAATGTCAGCTTCCCTGAATCTGGGAAATATGAGTGTTAATGAAATTCAGGGTGAACTCAAAACTAGAATATCGTATCTTGTCTCAGGGCAGTTTTGGGGTGTTGTGCCTACATTCAGCAGAGCTGGTCTTGTAAGGCAAATAAATGGTCTTGCAGTACAGGAATTGGGTGAGACTTAGAGCATGAAAAATTGGGTCAAGTCATCAGTCTTTTGCAACCTCCCTCTGTGACCTCAGACAAATTATTTACAACCTCTTGATATCTCAGCTCCTTGCCTAAAGAACAGTGATGTTGATATTTCTGTTTTTCAGACAAATTTTATGAAATCATAATCTAAGGTTCTGTGAAGCTGTTTGCATATTACAGAGAGAATACCAACAGACTTTTCAAATACAGAGATTTACTGTTTATAGCAAAATGAGAGGGGGAACAGGTAAAGCATGTTGCATCAGGCTTAGCCCAAACAATTCACTTACTCCAGACTCAATTTTTTTGTTTCACTTGATTTTATTTTGACAGTATTTATCCATCCTCTTGCTACTCATTTGATTCTAAAGCTATAAAATTCAACTTGGATCTGAAAATAGACTTCATATTCAAACACTGAATTTTTACTGACTCTGGTACTATCTCCCCAACCCAAACAACTTTTAGAGAGGGACAGAAGCAACTTCTTTCTCAGGCAGAGACTATAAGATTATCACCTGCATTCTAGTCCATCCTCACATGTACTCCATTCTGTGAAAGAATCAGGAAATACTACCAGAGCGGACTGAGTTTTACAAGCAGGTCCCAGGAGACTGCAGAAACCCAGCTGCTCTGACGTGTTTGTGGACAACTGGGAATTAAATAACTGGTGAATAAGAGCCCCAATTTTTCATTGAGAAAGCCCAGCATATTTTTGCTTCCAAGTGCTATGTATTTTGAATGCAAACAAGCCCTGAAGGTATCTGCTAGTATGTCTCCTGTAACATGCTCTGTGCTATAACATGCATATTGCCTTCACTCCTAAGAGCTGCCTTACAAAGAATCTGAATTTGCTACAGCTCATAAAACAAAAATAAGTTTGATTATGATCTCTTTAATTATGGTGAAAGCTGCCGCTGCTAATCAGTTCCAGGACAAATAATGTAAAATTAATGTACTACAGTAGTCCTGCAAAAAAGGACTTGCTTTGCCTTTTTAAAGATAAGTGAAAGAAAAAGATTTAATAACTCTTTCACTCCCTCAGTACACAGCTACAAACCTTGGCATAATTTAATCGTATAGAGGACAACAAAAATCAATGAACAGGATGTCAGATAATGTGTTATTTGACAGTGAATCAACAAATTTGCATCCTATTCCCAGGCCACATTTTCTTCTTCTAGAAACTTGGGAAACCATCTGCACCTTCAGTTCTTTCACCCCTGCAGCCTTTGCCACCAAGGAGAGTGCCAGTTCCATTGTCCATAAAGAAGAAATGGAAGCAGCACCCCCTTCAAACAGATGATGACTACTGAGATATTGGTTCTTACCTGCATCAAAATCTCTGAGGGTCGACACTGTCATACCATTTTTTCTCCCTTTCACCATGTCTTCCCATGTCAGAGATCACTTGGCTAAGAATCTTTTTTGGGATACTGTGCCCTCAAAGAGCAGGCAAGTTTTCAGCCGTTGTATTTTTTCAGTTTTCTCCACTCCACAGAAAAGAAGATTCTCTCTTACTTCTTTCTCTAAGCTGTGGCACTGTGCAAAATGTGAGTCAGGATACCCCTGAAGTGTGCCTTACAACCCTCAGATGAACAACTGGAGGTTTCTGTGTGGGCTGGACAGGGTCTCTCTTCCAGCACAAATAGGTGGACAAGAGACACTGTGTGTAAGCCTCTGATCCTTGTTCCTTCAATACAAATGTTGTCTTGGAGAGCTATAGTGTTCCCCTGAACAAGCCATGGCACCGTTCACGTAAAAATGCTAGACAAATGGAAGCCTAACAAGGCAGCACCACTTCTTCTCAGCATTTTAGTCTTTCTAACCAAAACACCATGATTCATGTTTTACAGTCTATTTAGGCAGTGATGTTTTCACAGGGATGCCCTGGTACTTGGCAGTTTTTTATAAATATTTTGCTTTCCTTCCTATTTCCTCTGCTCATGGTACTAAACATCCCAGTGAGAATAAAAAAAGAGATAAAAGATAAATAAATGAATTACCAGCTGCTCTGGTGATTAATGCATACATCAATGTTGTGCTACAATAGTGATACAAACTGATCAGCTTGGAGTAAAGAGGGAAATATGTACAATTTGATCACTGACTACAACACAGGAATCAGCCCCTAGCACAGTACTTCTTTTGGTAACATCTTCAATTTACTATCAAAATTGCCCTCAAAACCACCTCAGGACAGCTGACATTTGTCAAAGGAGTTTGTTGCCAGGTGGAGAATCTTTCTAGTTGCAGGGCACAACTCAAACCTGGCTACCCAAATATTTTCTTTTTGCCAGGCAGTTACTGCAGCTGGAAGACTGTGGAAGTCCATGGCAGGGGCTCCAGGGTGCTAGGCTGACAGTATTTCTGCTTACTACGTGGCACATCAGCAAAAATGGGAGGGCAAGGAGGAGGGAGAATCAGCCTGAGACTCCAGCAGGCTAAAATAGAATATGACCTTTTTAGTTTTGCAGCTGTAAACACATTCTTAAGCAACAATCCCAGCTACTCCTGGCAGTCTTTGGCCCAAGAGAGCCAGGTGATGAGTGCTGCACAAACAAGCACAAACTGAAGGAAGAAGAAAGGAAAGAAAATGCCCCTTCCTGGCCTTCCTACATTCATCGATACTGCTGAAGTATCACACGTCTCATTCTTGCAGTACCTGTAGGGATCTCCACATCCTGTGTACGTGCTTTGCCATGATGGAGTCCTCTTCTTATTTAAGAGAAGCCCTGCTTTATTGCAGTGTGATGCCATATGGTGTGATGAAAGTGAACAGAAAAGGTTACACATAAAAAACACATAAGCCTAGGAACACCTGTTTGCTGCAAAAGTGAAGAAATACTGATGGCAAAGGCCTTCTAAGGATAAAAAGGAAGATGTCATCCTACCTAGCAGGACAGATGGAAAGTTGCTGAGCTGCCATTTGAATGCCCAAACATCTATGTGCAATTAATGCCCAAAAGCCTGATGGATAAGGGTAAACATCAGCAACCAGTGTGGGGCCTGGAGTTCTAAAACAGCCGAGCAAACAACCACTAGCATTAGGTGATGCTGGAAGGAAGACAATCTTTATGGTGAAATCATAGATGAAGCTCTTGCTGTAGCAGAGCTTACTGCAAGTCCTAGCACCAGAGCTACTAGTCACTACAGCCCTAACAAGGTCATGACCTCCCATCTTAGAAAATCCACTCTCAGTTTTTGTATCTAATTTTGATGTGGAAGGCCCCGAAGTTTTATTATTAGTTTGGAGCACTTTGCATATTCTGCATAATTTTCAGAGGAATGGAAACCTTTCTTGCCTTGATGATAGACAAAGGATAGAGCAGAGGCATGAATCAGGTCTTGGTGGCACCCCTTCAGGATCTAAACTGAGAGTTTAGTTGCCATCTTGAAGTTAACAAAAAGTAGTTCCAAAAATCTCATTACAATTACGAGATTGAAATCAAGGAGAAATCTGAATTAAGCCCTGCATGGCCAGTTTAATAATTCCATTTAGGAAGGCTCATATTTAGCACTGAAGTGAGTATATACACTGCAGCCGGACACTGGTAATTGCTTTGCCCCATGTGTTTGGAACAGTGGGAATAGATCCTACTAGCAAAATTCACTACAAAGTATGGGCCTGACCCAGTGCTTATTCAAGTTAATTGGAATTTTTCCATGACATTAGCTGCACACCTTAACATATACCAAAATTCAACAGCAGTAGTGACTTGAAGACTCACATCTTTGCAGCTACCTCCTTGCTAGTTCTCCCTGCTTGACACTGAGAGAATAAAGTACGATATACCCTGGATTTTCACATACCACACCACCCCAAAATACCTTTTTCTTTCTGTGCATAAATAAAGAAACTGATCTCCATCCTCTGCTTTCCTTCTATCAAATCCAGAGCTGTCTTACATATACATGCAGAAAAATATTTTTAAAAACCTCACAAAACTAAACCCACAGTCAGGTATCATGCTGCATCTATAATTTCTCACAAGGTTCTGTTCCCCCACAGCCTGCTAAAAAAAGCACAGCGGGGGGAGAAGTCAGTGTGCCTGTGTGTACCTGTATGTCTAGCAAGCCCTTGGGGGAAAAAATCTGAATATGACTTATTCTTGTCACAAATGCTCCTAGACAGCAAATAGGGAGGGGGAAGGTCCAGAGGAGGAGTCCAAGACTCTAGAGTAAATAAAGTCATGCACTGGTCATCTCTGGCTGACAAAGAGACAGTACTGCTCCCACATCATGGGTTAGTTTTATACTGCTTCCTACGGATATAGAAAACCAGGCACTAAAGGTTTTGTTGGCTCCAAGCAAAACTACAGCTTGAAAAAACTACAGCTTAAAGTTTGAAAAGTAAAGCCAAGAAGGCAATAGGAGGGTTTCAGAGCTGTGCATTACAGTTGTTTCACAAGAAAAACCTTAATTTCGACAAAATCAAGTGTTTCACTTAAAATAACAAGGAAAATACAGCAGAAGCCCTGGATTTACAATACACAATAGAGAAACTTGAAACTTGGTAGAACCTAGCAAGATTCTACTGTGATAAACTTATGACTTGGAACAGCCTTTTCTGGACACTCTTGAATGCAAAGAAAACTCAGTAAAGTAGATCACATTCATCACCTTCCATGTTTTCTCAAGAATTACATGTCTCAAGACAAGAATAAAACAAAATGCTCAGGAAAAAAAATCTACTTTTCATTGCTAGTACCTGGAAATCCTGGGTGATCAACTTCAGACAGCTGAGAAAACATCAATCTTTCTCGAACTGCCACTTGGGATATCCTGAATCTCTATCCCTTTGAGAGTGTGTGGGACAGACATGAATATCACAAAATCATGGAAGTCTAGGATTTCCTGTCACAACCCCTCAAGGACTGAGCCATACACGGTGCTCTGTCTGCCCTGGCTCCAGAAAGGTCTGAGTCATCTGGCTTTAAGGAAAATTTAAGAAAATAGGTCAAACTGAACTTCCCATCACAGGCAATTGCAGTGAAGTCAATCAGCTTGCAAATGCATTGCTCTCAGCACAAACTGCCCTCATATTTCTGTCTACATAACTAATTAAATTAATTCCTGATCATATCAAATATCATGGCTTCCCCAAGAATGTACAGACTACCACTCCCTGCTGATAATCCTTACTTATAAAAGTTGCTTCTTAGGTAAAGCTATGGAGAAAGATCACACTGCAGGAATCTTTGCTGAAGTAGTACATCCCAAATAAGTAAGAGCGTGACTTGAAATTGCTAGACGAACCAAAAGATTTATTTCCAATCAATTAAATAGATAGTTATCATCTCAGAAACTCTCTATTGGCTACTGAGATCACCAGCCTACAGCAAAGTTACTATCAGCACATAATAGGGATGACTGGATTTTTTGCCTTTATAAATGACTCATATTAAGTCTGTTGCTTGCAGTTCAGAACAGTTTACTTGAAGGTCAGGGATATGACTGTGCATGAAGCACATTCATTTAGGGAACAGCAAAAGGAAACAGCAAATGAAGAAGAATACATTTGACAGACTTAGCCCCAAAGAGCTCATTTGCAGTAACACATTTATAGACTCTTACCCAAAGTTTCCAGGTCAATGGCCTGGGACTTGCCATGTCTCCTGTGTGCCACTGGGGCAGCCACACAAAACTAACAGGTTTTCATTTCAGTTTTTCAGCTCACTATGGTTCCTGTGATTTTCAGTACCAGTGTGTTTAAAGCAATCTGAGAAAATCACAAAGTGCAAAAGCTCTGGAGGCTGGAGACATGGGGAAAGCCACACAGGAAGTCCAGTAAAGTCAAACTCTGACCAAGTTCAGACAGAGGATGAGAGGCTGAGCTGTGAGGACAAGCTAAAAGTTCATGAGGTCTAGCAGAGGTACAAATGAACAGCCAAGCAGGCAGAATCAAGTGGGAACATGAGATGAGGGGAAGCAACATTCAGCCGCAAGAGAAAGAAGATAAAGGGAAGAGAGAAGATCAGGAAACCTGTTAATACCTCCCTAAACTTCCAGGGTGACTTCGAAACAACAGACCCTCCCAACCTTTAGAGGTTTCTCCCACCACTGAAAAGCACTTTGCAATAGGACATGAACAGTGCAGGAACTAAGAGTACTGAGGTAGCTGCAAAGGCTGATTAAGGTAGGAATGCTGGCAAAGTTGTAGGGGGAAGCTTTCATAAGCAACTGCCTCCACTGGGCCTAACAGCAGCACACACTGTCAATCACCTCGCTTCAATAAGTGCTCACAGTTTTCTCAAATTAGAAATTAAGACAACACAAATCCCTAGGAATAGCATATGGTTTCTATACATATCACCCAGCGAGCTGCAGCACTGAAGTGAAGCAAGAAGCTTCTGACATTATCATGAGCATCTTTTTCAGTCTTTCCTCCTTCACCATAAACATGGGGTCCTCTAAATGGTACAGAAATCTGCATGAGGACCTTTTTATTTTCTCCAAAAAGAAGCAGAAAAAAAAGGTTCTTACTTTCCTCTTTTTAGCCCCTGTTTACTATGGGCCAGTCATTTTTCATCATCAGACCCCTATCCCTCAGTTGCTGCTTGTTCTTTCGCTGTGGACTGGCGTGAAGCACAAGCACGGAGGAAGAAGTTTGGCTTTGCATCAGTCCCACCTCATCATTAACCTGGCATCCCCAGAGTTTAACACAACCAGGCTTTACAACACCAACAGACAATAATACACGCACCATCAACAGGTCTTGCTGATAAAGAGCCATATTAAACATTTTTACCTTTTTCAAACCTTGAATAGCAGTCAATACAAAGAAGCTGAAGTGTGCTAAAGGATCTGAAGAAATAGCTGAATAATCAGTTTTTGCTGAAATCCTGGAACATATTTTAATGTGAATCTTGCCAAGCTCTTTAATGTCTGCCCATTGGTTAAAGCCTCAATATCCAGGCTTGATTTTAGTAATTTCTTAGGGGCTTTTATAAAAGCAGGAAATATTAACAGCTAAAATCTAATTCAGCTTTTTCGGTGATGCATTGCCAAAATCCATAACAACACAACTATAGCACTTCTCACAATCTTATCCATCATGTGTATAAATTACTCACAAGAAATAAAAATTTACTCCAAATATATGCCGATTTTTGGAGGTTTTATAGATTCAGCTTCTTCACCTATATGATCCATGATGTCTATCTGTCAAAACCTTAGTCTCCAGGGAACACAGTAGCACAAAGGGCAGGATTTCACTTTTCCAGAGGTTTAAACCAGAGAAGAATGTGACTGAAGGATGAACTAGAAGAACTGCAGTACTATACACATTTCATTCACAGTGGAGTGAATGTAGCAAAATAGTGGTAAAACCCACTGCAGATCTTTTTTATTACTTTGTATTACAAAAATTCCAAGGGGCCCCAGCAGAGCTTAGGACTGCAGTATACAATGTACTCTGACATTTTAACAGACTTTTTGTCCTAATGATCTTCAAGTTTCCTCTAGAGCAGTCATCCCCTGGGCTTAAAGCATCCCGACTTCAAGATTTTGTTGGTTCAAGACTTTGGGAAACTCTGAGTGCATCATGAGGCCAATAGCAGATGGAAATTTTCAAACACTTTATGGGTTATTGCTGGGTTTTTATGGGTTATTATGGGTTATCATCAAAATGTATACTGTGTCAAACACATCTATGTTCCTTACATCACCATGAACAACTAAGAACTTAGTGTTCATAGGCAGTACTTGAAGACCACACTGAGAAAAGATTCACGAGAGAACACATTCTTGTGATGCTTGCACTGAAGCACATGTTTCTGCAAAAAAAAAGTTTGCATTTCAGTTCTGATACCAATGACTCCCTTTTAAAAGTCTTAAGACGCAATGAAGATTCATTTTCTTAGCTTAGATCTGTATCTAGCCTTAAATGCCCTAAGTGTTTATTTCAATCCTGATCTAAGAAGAAGAAAAAGCCCCCCACAACAGTTTAAGGCTTAAAGGTGAGACTACTAATTACTTACAGCCAAGCATAAGACCAAGTTGCCCAGGAAGATTGTCTATCTGTTGGTTTTCGAGGCTGGAAGGAGTAAATCCCCAAGCAATCTGATAACTAGATCTGCTTTGAGTTCTGCATGTCCCATCCAACAAAAGTTATTCTATTATTCTAAAACATTCAATCAATATTATTTTCCTTGCTCCTTACACTTTTGAGGTAACAACCAAAGACAGTCTCAGGGGTGTGTGAGTGTACTCCTGCATGCTGCATCTGCAAGTGCCAAGCTTTCTTGTCAAGGTAACAGTTTTCAGCCACTCAGACAAGATATTTGAGTGGTATGTGACCATGCTACAGCCCTTTGGTAAGAAACTGGTGAGTTGTGCTCATGGGAATACACACAGCTTTTCAGTTTTCTCCAGAGAAGCCATTTGGCCTTCTCCTTCAGTGAGCCTGCAGTTTTCTTTCTTGAGAGATCTCATACATTATAAGCTGCAAATAAGCTTTTCATGCCAAGGCACTATTTTTTTTTCTCCCTGGCCATACTTTGTCATTTTTCTAGCTGTTTCAAGAAATCCACAATTATGTGTATTTTGTAATTATGCATTATAATCTTTCTGATAAAGGTTCCTCCACCACTTCCTCCATCTGAGGGAATGCCACCTCCACAAGCTGGTTGCCAGAAAACAGCTATCCTGGGAAATGCAATGTGTTAAGTGACAAAGGACTGCTCTGCCTGCCCGAGGCATCACTCTTTTGATGTCTGCACAGAAACATGCTGAGGGGGAAATGAAAAGGCTACCATCCCTGACAATGTAGGGCACTGGCTGCAGCTGCACAGGGAAGAGGAAGAGGACGTCTGTGAGGCCGATCTGGCCCTCAAGTGAAAATGCAGGGACTGTTAATGGGGAACAAGTGTTTGCTTTGCTCTTTCTCTTGTTCTTCTGACCAAAGCAGGACTTAGAAGGGAGACAAGGTGAGAAAACAAAGAATATGGGTTCTAGAGAATGAAGCAGCTTATTAGAAAGCTATTATGAATAGCTGGCATGATGCTTAGCTAGGGGATAATGAAGTTAGCAATTAGAGATGATGAATGGTTGAAGGGGCATTATAAATATATGGAATGATTTTCATCTTTATATCAGACAGGTTGAATTCAGGTCAAGTCAGTACTGACAGAACATGAGGTTTTGTGGAATGAGCTTGGTCCCTTGTAAGCTGTTTGGGACAAAGGCTTATTCATAAGTAATTATCTGCAATAAGCACCTCCACTTGCATGAGGCAGAGCTTTAAACAAGGTACTGTTCAAACAGCCAGGCTTTGAAAAGGTTACAATTCAAGTACATAAAACTGTAAAAGTATTACTTAAATATGACAAAGAGAGAGATAGCATTGTTTGTCCAATACTTTACAGAAATGATGGGCTGGAGCTTTGTTTGAATCTATATTCAATTATGAGCCAGTTCTTCCTGCCTGGGCATTTAGAAATTGCACAGTGCCTGTTGGGCAAAACTGCAGTCTATATAAAGAAGCAAAGAACATAAGGTGCCCTTTACTAGCCACCACGTTCATCAGCATCTTTCAGGAGTCTGCTTCTGCTCTCACAAATCTCCTCAGTGAGAAAGAGAAGGTATGTCAATTAGTACCAAGGAATGGCATCAGCTTCTGGCCTGCTAGCAAGGGCTATAAACAACATTATATTTACCCAATGGACAACTCTTCTTCTACTGGGTCACTGTCAGAGCAGCACTGGGGTTTGCAGATCACAACTTGTAGTTCAGGTCCCCTCCTGGAATTTTTGGTAATTCAGAATTATGAATCCTCGATTTTTTACATTTGGGAATAGTAAATAAACACATGACAAGATATTAGAGATATTGGTCAATGGAGACTTAGTTAAGGGACAAAAAGAGGAAGGAGAGCTGAATTAGAGAAGGAATCTGAGAAATTTAGTTAATCCTGGAAATTTAGTTGATCCGGGAAGGAGAAAAAAAATAAAACAAGGACAAAGAGCTAATACACAGAGACCGCAGAGAAACTGCAGTGATCTGACCCATCAGTGGGGTTATACTGATGTAGTCATTGTCACTGATTTAGCATGGATTTAAAATTCCAAGCACATAGTGCTTAATCTAGAACGTTGCTAAACAATGATACTCTGCTTCATGTTCTACTTTGAGTCTGTGCAATGAGACCACATTTGGCATTTGCAGCAGTATAATCACATTGAATAACTGGACTGTGCAATCTTTTTAAACATCAATTTCCTCAAGTCCATAGAAGGACTAGTACAAAACTAATGGTGTGGAGGAGAGTGAACGGGATGTTAACCAGTCATCAGCTCCCCATTCTAGGCTGCACTGTCCATACAATTAGATTTTGTATTTTGACAATTGTACTAGAGTTAAATAATTACAGTTATACGAAGTTTGAAGTGTGGAGTTTAGGACTAGGACTTCAGGAGCCGTGAATGCCTCCAAGGAAGAAATGTGCTTATTGAGGTACAATAAAGTAATATTAAATTGAGGCATCTTAGAGAGGAGGTGGAAGGCAATGTCTTCATGGCTAGGAACTAAAAAGTACAGCTTTCTGAGGAGGAACAAAGGGGTTCTAGCTTTGGATGGCACAGGAGGTAATCTCTTCCCTTCATTTCTTTCTGTGTCTTCTCCCCATCCTCTGGGAACAGATAAAAGCAGGTATTTTGGACAACAATGGAAGGGGGAAGCACTGCAGATTGATTCAGAAGAAAAAAATTAGGAGCTATCTTGGGAGCTAGATCAATCAAGAAAATTCCTTACTCTCACTTAAACTACTGTCAACTATTACAAAAAGTCCACAGATTGAATAAACCTATTATCTTTACATGCTGTCTCCTGGCACATTTGACTCTGAACATGTAAGAGAGCATTTTTGCTGCACAGTAATGGTGACACTGGGACAATTTTACAGACATTGAGATTTCCAATGCATAGCCCCAGATATCCAAAGGCTTACAGGTGTCCAGTGTCAGAGCTGGTCATACTAGGTTTGACATCATTCAGGGACACTTACTAAAGGAATGTTAGCTTTTAGGAAAATACTAGGAAAGACTCATAGTCCTGAGGCATGAAGGACAATGGCCATAATGTTTGTTTTTTCTTCATGTTTTGAAATTGAGGGTGTTTATTCAGCTATAAAACACAGGTCTCAGCTGCATCACAGAAGCAATTTAGAAAATACACTTTGCCTCTGCATAATAGATACATGTAAAGATTAGGGTGGTTCTTCTATGCCTCAGTAGACACAGGAGCTGCAAGCCTGACTCATTCACCTCTGTTGACAAGCAGCATGGCACTTTCTGAGATGAGAGACACTGTAATATCACTGTCTTTCAGTTCTAAGGTCTAAAACTGTAGCCAACATTCTGTAAAGTAGTACCTTCCAATGGTCTACTGCTTGGGAGGACGGGTAGGTGTCTAACTATAATTTCAATGAAGATTACAGAGGTTTTTTTGTAATTTTTCATTTGTTTTGGGCATCATCTTTGGCTATAAAAGGTGCCTGGAACAACAGGTCAGATAAGACACAGGCCTTTTAAAAATGTGAAAACATGTTTCAAATACAGCAGTGCTAATAAAGGTTTTTGATAATGCAAGCCTTGCAAAAATAGGCTTCCAGTGAACAATGGATCTGCACACTTGGGATGACTTAGTTAAAGACAAAATAGAATAGAGAGATGTCACAATGCAAAGCTTTGTGTTTGGATGGTTGGCATACCTTTATAAATTTAATCCCTGTAGATTAATCATTCTCTGTAGTTTACTGTGCTCGCAAAATTAAATACACTGAAATTCAAACCAAGGATCCTGAAACAAACCCAGCCAGAGGCATTAACAATGCTCCAGTGAATACGCTGGCACACTTTGATATTCCAGGTCAATGAAGCTTGTTCTAAGAAAACATCTGGAGCACTCTAAATCCAGCATGCTTTAAAATCTAAATCTATTGCTGAGCTTCTCTTCATTTCTTTAAGATGCCTTTTCATTACAGTCGTGAACAGTGCCATTTTGCAAAAGCTATTTCTTGTGCAACTTTCCCCATTAACGATTAAAATTATTTTCTCTCATTCTACTCAGGATAGCTTCTCAGAGCAGAGCATTAAAATCTTAATTTCTGTTCATTAGCACTAATTTTTGATCCAAATACAAAATTCTAATGTTGGTATATGGTCTGAAGGTTTTATAATTTAGACATACCTTCCCCTGCTTTTTTTTTCTTCTTAGAGCTGGATTGAAAGAAACACTTAGGGTATTTAAGGCTAGATACAGATCTAAGCTAAGAAAATGAAACTTTATTGCGTCTTAAGACTTTTAAAAGGGAGTCATTGGTATCAGAATTGAAATGCCAAGAGTACTTCCAACCTACCAAACTGATAAAGAGTTATTTAAATAAGCATTCAACAGATTTTGTCTCTTATATATATGTATTCAACGAAGTGAATTGGGGCATCTTTGGAAAAAGTACTTTCTTGGTAAAAACCTAATGCTACCTGATTCTGGCCACAGGATATTGTTCAAAGATTCCATACCCTTTCCCTTCGCCCCCCTTTTCTCATGGAAAAAATGAAACCAAATAATATTTCTCCTGGGCCAAATAGGCCCCACCTGCAGCTGAATTCTCAGCCTAAAGGTTCAAACACATCTATGTCTCTGAGGCTACTCTGTGAGCCCATTCACTCTGAAAAGCAGACAAACAAGCTGAGCATCTTTATTTCTCAGAAATGTGATTTTAGTTTGTTTTTTTTTTAATTAATCACAATACTTCGAGACCTTTCCTAAAACAGAAATTCCAGACCAATTTCTGTTTGATAACTCTCCTCCTGTACACACTGAAATTTCATTTTTGCCTTGTCTTATGAGAAGAACATCCCACTGAATCTGTGTCAACTCTTCAGCAGCTTTATCTTCCCCCATAAAGCTATGAAAAACTCCTATAAAATCAATGCACAGATTAATGTGGAATTAAACTCCCCCGCCATGTTAAACTGAATGCAAATACATGCAAATATAGCTGTAAAATGTCTTTTGCATTGCTCAGTATAAGGCAAGTGAACCCATGACTACAGATGTAATTTTCAAAGGAAAAACCACACTTAGATCCTCTCTGGCCACACTATGGGAAGTTCTCTTCAAGAGAATTATTTCCTTGCAGTCTATATTGCAAAAAGGCCTCTTATATGTCTTACTTTCGATTTTAAAGTAAGATTAGATTGTTTTATGGATGCAGAGTGAGGAAAATCTACTACTCGGTACTAGTAAGTCTAGTAGAATTCAGCCCTTATGCAGCATAAGCCCATTACAGTGGTGACTATTTGGGCATCACTGACATAGCAAGATCTTCCCAGATATACCAATAGCTAAAGCACAGCTAAACTGCATAAAAAACCACAGAGCACCAGAAGAAAATCCTAGTTGGTAATTGTTCCACACTGAGTTGTGGAAGCCTCTGTAAAGATACAAGGCTTAGTCACTAAAGAAAAGACTCAGAAGGAGCTCCTGTTCCACTACATGTAAATGTAGTTACCCTGTAGAAAAGTAACTCAGATACAGCAATGTCTTGCACAAATTCACTGCATGTGTGAAGTAGGGATGCAAGAGACACATCAGAAGAGAGGAGCTTACTTTTAATGACGGGTCCAGTCAGTCCTTGTAGACACATTTGCTTAAAAATCTCCCAATATCTTGGCAAGAAGTGGCTGCCTAGGTGCCTGGGACTGGCATTTACTTCAGAAGAGATATATCCACAGAGAGCAATGCATTGCTGCAAAAGGATGCATGGAGCATGACATATTATCTGGAAGAAGCACTGTGCCAACACACTGTGCCATGCAGATGCTCTGTTAACTGGCTGTGAGAAGAAGAACAGAGAAGAGCTGGCATTTTTCAGTTTCCCCAGGATTTGTGGTAAAAGCTAGCAACCGCACTGCTCATTGAAAAGAAATATCGAATGTGCGTGGGCAGTGCGCAGGCTCTTATGCCAAGAGGCAGAAGCAGCATCTCAGAGGTGGCTTTCCATGCTATTTGTTTTCCTTTTTTGTTTCCTCTTCTAAAACAAGAACTACTGAACCATATTCTGGCACTTAGAGGCCTCCCAAAGGTAATGCTTCCAATGGTATACAGACTTTTTTGCTATTGCACAGATCTTTGTTTTTACGTGTTTACAGTAGCATACATGCATTATATATAAGAATGAATACTTTGTTTACCTACAGTGTCCCTAAGGGGGGCGAATTATTGAGTTCTGAAATATCTCCATCCTTTTTCCTGCCCTGGAGCTGATTGCTAGCCTGCATCTGTCAGTCATGGGAACTGAAAGTTAGGTCACCAAAAATAAAAGCTACTGCAAAGAAAACATGTTTTACAGAAAAAAAAATGAAAAGAAAAATCTATAATTATCCAGTCACATTAGTGACAGTGAGATCCTCCCAGCTTTCCAACCACGTACAATTAGCAATTGTTTTAAACAATCAGTGACTTAATTACAGCAGTAAGTTCCCATTACATTTCACAGGGAATGTATTATTTGACGGGGTGCACAAGAAACTATAAAGCAGTACTTTCATTTTAAAGACAAGCAGAAAGCCTATCAGGGTAAGCAGCGTATTCCTGAGACCTACACGACTTCCCAGCAGCATTCCTCTCTGCACTGCCAGTGGCTCTTTTCCTTTTGGGGTACACTTTTTCTTCACCAAATGACACCTGAAGCCCCAGTCAGGTCTCCTCCTGCATGCAGAATCTCACCTACCCACCAAATAAGCACACTCAGTGGTACAGCACACACAATCTAGCAGTACAGCTGCCATCTACCACTCTTACTCCAGGAGACACATTCAGACGTGGCTTAAATAAGACAGGACTCCTGTCAGTAACCACTCTTGTCTTTGAACACTACATTGTTGATATGTTCCTAAGCCTTTTTGTCTCTTTTTAAAAAAGCTTTTTACTAGCAAAGATTGATGACTTTACTGTCCCTATGAAAAACGGTGAGGGAAGCACTGCTAAGCACAGCTACAATTTATCTATCTATATATAAATCCTGCTGCTTAGTTTTGATTTGCTGCAGAAACACAATTTTAGCTTGGTATGAGATACTCATTTGCATCAAAGCAATTGATAAATTGATGCCTACCATAAGGGTTGGCATCATAATCTAGTACCTTGGGCTTCTGTGGTTCATTATCATCTCAAGAGTGCCCAGGTCTGCATTTAATTACATGTTTCCAGAATGCAGTTTCAGTTTCAGATAGTGATTTTAGACTTCTAGATTCTGCCCAATAAAGCCAACAAAAATATTCCTTGTCATGCTGGCAATTGGGCATTTCATTACAAGTGGCAGAAATCTGCATTGCTGGGATACATGTGTAAGGATCTACTTACTGCTTTCAGAAAATCACTGCTGCTTTGATAAAAAAAACAACTGCTTACATGCATTCTGGACTCTTATTTTCCAGGCTGGAAGGAGCAAGGGCCTTCACCAGGGGAAGAGCCACCTCATTCAGATGCAGGGAATACATTCTATTTTTGGAACCCCAAACGGCAAGCCTGCTGCTCAGAGAACATGTATTCTCAGAGAAATATTCTCTCTCAAGAAAAGGCAAGCCAGCACAGGAAACAGCTAGGGCATGCATTAGGAAAGCTAGAACTTTGTAGTGTTTCTCTCTTCCTAGCCCTAAACAAGGCTGAAAAATGGTATGTCATTGCTCTGCTCTGGAGGTCGTTTTCAGGTATGCTACTACTTGCTTGGTAGGAATGAGATGAAAGCAAGCCAGGAACAACCTGTCCCCTCCCTTCAAACTCACTGAGCATCAGCCACACTCACTACATCTTTGCCAACCTTCAGTGCCAAACTTGGTATCCCACTCCTCTGAGCTACTGCTTCAGTTTCCAAGATTAGTTGGAATGAGTTATCTTCCCCAGGGCTTTGCCAATTACAACCTACAGATGCTGGGAGGTAAGGAAGGCACCAAGAGCATGTCCTTACGAAAACATGGATATTCACATAATGCACAAAGTTGGCCTGAGAAACAAAGACACACACCTAACACAGTACTCCATTCAAGATTATTTGTCTCTCTTTTAAGGATGGTAAAGTACATCACAAAGTGGTTCACAGAACAAATTTAATATTTTGTTGCATTTTTGAAGTGGGTATTGTTTTTCATTGTCTTATCACATTTAATCTCTGAGATTATGACACAATGAAAATTTCCTTGTAATAATTGCATAGAGACTTCAAAAAGAATTTTGTTTCCCTAATGGAGTGTCACCAGATGATTAATTTCTCTCTCCCCTGAGGTCTCAAAGAAAGAAGATTTAAAAATAACCCCAACCAAATAAAAAAGGCCAATCTGAAGGTTCATGTTTTCAAATATGACTAGTGACTACAGGGGCCTAGCTTAATGTGCACGAAAGACTTTTAAAAGCAAGGGGTGAGAATGTTCTAAAAGGCAATCTCCTTTAAAACGTGTCCAGCCAACCACATTTGCAAACAAACAAAAGCACAATTGTTTGGGAAACGTAAGCCTAAATACCACCAATTTTATTATCATCTTTAAATACAATTTCTGAAATGACAGCATCAACTTTACAAGCAGAGAGCAGAGAAACAGCAGAGAATGACTCCTGCAGACACAGTCACACATGCGACAAAAGCAGTGTTGCAAGTGCAGCAATTTTAACAGCTCTTCTTCAGGGAAAACCAGCTTGTAAGCAAGAAAACTCAAGCACAAAGCATGTTAAAACCATTCCAAAATTACTTAGAGGTCTCAAAGGCTGAAAACAACAGGTCAATTTTAATGGCTACAAAAATTCCAACGCTGCTCTTCTGAGAAGTTATGCATCAGAAACAAAAGGATGAACACAAGCAGGGCTGATTTCCAATTAATCACTGCTACAAAAACTTCCTGGGTAACCTACACTGTGGACGGACACAAGCCTGATCTAACAAGGAGAGAGTGTGGCATCCAGCACAGACTGTGCCCCATTTAAACGTGAATTTTCAGCTTCTGATTTGCAGTCCATTCCTTAGGACATTTTGGGTCAGTCTGTGGACTTGCTAATTAGTGTTGGTGCCTACAGTGAAAGCCATCAGAGACTCAGCCATGGCTTCTTCATTTTGGTTTGGTCCCTGCAAGAAATATTTGTGTTCAGCCACTGCTGATTTGATTTTATCAAATGGTTTCCCCTCACCCTCCTCAGCCTGCCAGCTTTCCAAGACCAGACATTTTAGTGGCCATTCTAGATTTGTGGTGCTGGGTTCATTTTGTTAATGCACTTTTTCTTTGACCAAAAATCCCAATAAATCACTTTTCAACACCATGGCATCCAGTCTAAATGCCTCTACTTGCTTCTGCTGTTTAAGGCATCTGTAAATAACTGATAAGGATTACTTATCTCTGTAGATAGCTTATGTTTTGACAAGGGGGAAAACCCATCACCTTCAGCCTAAAGGAGGATTCTTAAGTGGAGGCTAGTCCCTCCTGCAGCTCATGACTATGCTTAAGCCTTGGAGCTACTGCATCTCCATCACTTGTGAATGGGCCAAGGCTTTTTTCTCACTGAGATAAATATGCAGAGCACCAAATTAATTAGCTCAGTACACTGCTAATGTAAGATAGCATAAGTCTATCAAGTTCAACATGGCTAAATCCTTCACTCTCACTTGTGATGTGACTTACAAATAGGAGCAATAAATAAAAGTCACTTGAATGCTAAATCTGTCTTTGCCCTCAAAGAAGTACATTTGCTCCACACCATGTGCAGATTAAATATCCTTGGGTCATCTCCTCTATGTGAGGCGAACACTGAATCATAGAAGCATTAAGGTTTGAAAAGACCTCCAAGATCAAGTCCAACCTTTGACTGAACACTACCATAGCAACAAATCCATAGCACTCAGTGGCATGTCCAGTCATTTCTCAAACACTTCCAGGGATGGTGATTCCACCACTTGCCTGGGCAGTCTGTTCCAATGCTTTATCAGCATTTTAGAAAAGATACTCTTCTTGATGTCCAACCTAAACCTCCCCTGGCACAACGTGAGGCCATATCTTCTTGTCCTGTTCCTGGCTGCCTGGCTGCCCCCCACCTGGCTGCACCCTCCTTTCAGGCAGTTGTAGAGAGTCATAAAGTCTTCTCTGAGTCTTCTTGAGGCTAAACACCAGCTCTCTCATCTGCTCTGCATATGACTCACTCTCCAGACCCTCCAACCAGCTTGTACTGGTCATACAGAATAAGCAATTATGCCATGTCCATGAAGAACTAGAGCAAAACAGGTAAATTCAAAGTGTGTGTGCTCACAGCTTGGGCACAGCAGCAGAGTGGACTGGCCTCTCAATGTTAACGATCCCACCAACTTTCTTTCAATGCTCATTTCAAGAACCAAAATTTTCCCCAGGAGATATAACTCTCATCTGGGTCAGGTCTCAAATGAGTAGATTTGCTTTGCCTTTGGGAAACAGAAAAAGTACATTTGGCTAGTTACATCATTTAGATCTTTTCACTCTACTCTGTAACTGCTTAGAATTGCAGAAATGAAAAGAGAAAAGCCATTGCTTCTTTGTTTAATTCCTTCCCCCCTCCACTTCCCATGCTTTTTCTCAGTATTTTTTTTATTTTGGATATTTAAAAAAGATACAGTACTTTTTTCAGGTTCTGTTTGGTTTTTAAAAATTAAAATAAAGATGGCTTAGAAGCCTCATATGCTTAAGCACACACCTATTCACTTGTTTCAGATACAGACAAAATACTCAGCAGAGAAGTAATCTACTGTTCTCCCCTCTGCCCCTCCACACTGGAAAAAAAAAGGCAAAAAAGCCAGTAAGGCATAGGTCAACATAAAATAATACAAAATTCTTAGCTGTCTAGATCAGCAGCATGCAGGCAGTAAAACTAAAAGAAATCCCATTAGCATGACATAACAGTCAATTATAGTAAGCAAGATTTAATGTTAAGTACTGCAGCCTGATTAATCAGCAGATATTCCTATCAGTGAAAATGGTGCTCTACAAGTTTCAAGTTTTAGTTCACTGCACCGCATTAAGCAAAAGGTGGGAAAGATACAAAGGGAGACAGATTCATCTTTTGTGTAATTGCACTGACTCCAAAAGCAGACTCCTTTAATTCTTGATATAGAATCCATGCATACTCAGAGGGATTCTCCTGATCATCATTTCCTGATAGGATATTGAAGCATTTTTGCTTTTCAAGTGTTTTCCCAATACATTTCTAAATGTATATAAATTGACAAAATAAAAAGACAAATGCTTCAAAACATTTTGGTTAGGTTCACATCTAAAGAGTCACAGCTGAGGGCAAAACACACCACAGAGAGTATGTGGTAGGCTTGAAGCCCAGACCACCATCACATCTGGAAAGGCGCAGTATTTGGGGGATTGTTTTCAGGAATGCCTGGCCTTGCTATGCTCAGCAAAACTGAGTTTCCCGTTCCATAATTTAAAAAAAAACCTACCCCAAACCAGAAAACCAAAACTTTTACATAAAGTTCTTACTCAAATCGAATCTCCCAAATCTCTTCTATAGCTTAAAAGGCTCACAATATGAATCTTTCAAAGTTTTGCCTACTCTTATTCTGAACTGCTACAGAATGAAGGACCATTTTAACATTATATCACTGAAATGACTGCCCTGACATCCTGAAATCCCTTCTGATCTAAATTATCCTCTGGTGCTAAGCAGCACCAGTATATTCAAAACTGAATTTTGGTAAACTGGAAAACAAGATTGGGGAAAGATATCTAACTCAAATTCAGATCCCTAAAAAACAAAACTTTGGAAAAAATAGCATGAAAATTTGCGAATAATGCTACAATCTATTTTGGCAGTGATTAAATTCTGAGTAATCACATAGGGTTTTTTTTTTTCTGTTTCATTTCTCTGAAACAACTCAAACTGTGACAAAAATGATTTTCAAGCACGAATATTGTTTACTTCATAGTGTGAGTTTCCTTTCTTGTTCTTTGCATCTGCCATAAGGAAAACAACTCTTGAACAACTCTTAAACTCTTTTAGAGAATCTTTTCACTCTCTAAAAAATGTTCTCTCTTTCTGAAAACAGAACAGTTTTTTCACTACAGCTGCACTTCCAAAAGTTTACAGCATTTTCTTAGTTTGCCTACACTGTGAATCAATGTGGATCTGACAACTGGTTAAGAGAAGTAGAAAACCAAGCACATTTTGTCATTTCTCACAGACATTTTCCATGGGTCTATCAGACCAAGATTGTGTAAAACAAGAATTACTTAGAGGCAGAAATACTGCAATGGTGGTCAAAGTCGCAGCTGCAGCTTCAGTTTGCTCTGCACTTCACTAGTAGGTGGATTCTGTGTTTCCCCTAGTCATTGTATTTCAGAAATACAACCTTGCACAGATTTTTCCGTGTTGATTTTGGTTTTTTTTGTTTGTTTGTGGTTTGGGTTTGTTTGTGGTGGTTCTTTTTGGTTGTCTTTTTTTGTTTGTGGGTTTTTGTTGGTTTTTTTTCTTTGGGTTTTTTGTTTGTTTGGGTTTTATTTGGTTTTGTTTGTTGTGGTTTTTTTTGGCTTGTTTTACCCTCTCAGGTTAAACAACCGAATTTCTAACAGACACATTTGCTCCTTTATCAGCATGATAAGCTATTAAAAATGCCAGACAGCTTCAGTTCTACTGTCTGAGTGGTAGGCTTAGAAAGTTTGAGGCATCTGGACTTTACTCACATACCTATTGCAGTCTATTGCTTGAAAGTCAAGGCAAAAATAACAAAGTTTGAGACTGTTTCTCAATTTGATAAATCAAATCCTAGCTTCACTGCTGAGCTGGATTTTTTCTTCTAATCAACATATGAAAGATTGTGTTGGACCATTTTCTTTCTTTGTCACCCATCACATACAGTTTCTTCAGAGATGTTCTCATTTGCAGATCATTTATCCAATAAAGCATGATGACTCCTTCAGAGATTGAAAGTCTAATCTTCAGTAAGGCTGACCACCCCTTATGAAAATTAATAAGTCTGTGCTTTCCTACTTATCTAATCCCCACTCTTACTGCCCTAGTGGAGGTAATGCATAGAAATAAGTGACTATGCTTAAAGAAGTTTCAGTTCATTCAACTTCTGATCTCCTGAGATTGCAGAGCACAGAGAAAGATTTTGTAGGAAGACATCTGAATTATATTTTTTTTCTTCAATATCTTTGAAGGATACTGTCCTGATATACTGTGATACAGGACTATCTAGTGAGCTTTCTCGATAGCTATGAATGTATTTGACTACGCAGATGTCCCCTGTAATATCACGGAGCAGTGACATTACAAAAATGATGCCTATAACCTTTTAGTGCCTACCTGGGGAGATTGCCCTGCAGAGAGATGACATTTAGTGGTCTAGGTTCCAGGAGAAGAGACATTCTCCTGTAGCTGCACCACAGGACAAGATAATCTGCTTCTTAATTTCAACTGGCCATGGATCTGTATTTTGGGAGGAGAACAAGCAGGGCTGCAGCCGCAATAACAGGAAATAGTTACAAAGATCCAGTTCTGCTTCTTAGGAAGGCCAGTGCAGGAAGTATAGCTCTGCTAACATACCAGCAAGGGCAGTGGAGTTCGATCACTGCTAGTTAAAGTCACAATACTGTAGCTGTTGTATGATTCCAGTGACAACTACAGACATGAAAGATGCCTTATACTTATCAGTGTTTTACCTGAAGTCTTTTTACTGTGGATACTTCCACTGAGAAATAAACTCAGGAAAAAGATTTGACAAATGCTGTTAGCACTGACAAACCTTT
>QUSF01000013.1:10517188-10899721 GCA_003676055.1 Chloebia gouldiae | reverse complement strand
ACTGAATTTTGGTAAACTGGAAAACAAGATTGGGGAAAGATATCTAACTCAAATTCAGATCCCTAAAAAACAAAACTTTGGAAAAAATAGCATGAAAATTTGCGAATAATGCTACAATCTATTTTGGCAGTGATTAAATTCTGAGTAATCACATAGGGTTTTTTTTTTTTCTGTTTCATTTCTCTGAAACAACTCAAACTGTGACAAAAATGATTTTCAAGCACGAATATTGTTTACTTCATAGTGTGAGTTTCCTTTCTTGTTCTTTGCATCTGCCATAAGGAAAACAACTCTCGAACAACTCTTAAACTCTTTTAGAGAATCTTTTCACTCTCTAAAAAATGTTCTCTCTTTCTGAAAACAGAACAGTTTTTTCACTACAGCTGCACTTCCAAAAGTTTACAGCATTTTCTTAGTTTGCCTACACTGTGAATCAATGTGGATCTGACAACTGGTTAAGAGAAGTAGAAAACCAAGCACATTTTGTCATTTCTCACAGACATTTTCCATGGGTCTATCAGACCAAGATTGTGTAAAACAAGAATTACTTAGAGGCAGAAATACTGCAATGGTGGTCAAAGTCGCAGCTGCAGCTTCAGTTTGCTCTGCACTTCACTAGTAGGTGGATTCTGTGTTTCCCCTAGTCATTGTATTTCAGAAATACAACCTTGCACAGATTTTTCCGTGTTGATTTTGGTTTTTTTTGTTTGTTTGTGGTTTGGGTTTGTTTGTGGTGGTTCTTTTTGGTTGTCTTTTTTTGTTTGTGGGTTTTTGTTGTTTTTTTTTTCTCTGGGTTTTTTGTTTGTTTGGGTTTTATTTGGTTTTGTTTGTTGTGGGGTTTTTTTTGCTTGTTTTACCCTCTCAGGTTAAACCACAGAATTTCTAACAGACACATTTGCTCCTTTATCAGCATGATAAGCTGTTAAAAATGCCAGACAGCTTCAGTTCTACTGTCTGAGTGGTAGGCTTAGAAAGTTTGAGGCATCTGGACTTTACTCACATACCTATTGCAGTCTATTGCTTGAAAGTCAAGGCAAAAATAACAAAGTTTGAGACTGTTTCTCAATTTGATAAATCAAATCCTAGCTTCACTGCTGAGCTGGAATTTTTCTTCTAATCAACATATGAAAGATTGTGTTGGACCATTTTCTTTCTTTGTCACCCATCACATACAGTTTCCTCAGAGATGTTCTCATTTGCAGATCATTTATCCAATAAAGCATGATGACTCCTTCAGAGATTGAAAGTCTAATCTTCAGTAAGGCTGACCACCCCCTTATGAAAATTAATAAGTCTGTGCTTTCCTACTTATCTAATCCCCACTCTTACTGCCCTAGTGGAGGTAATGCATAGAAATAAGTGACTATGCTTAAAGAAGTTTCAGTTCATTCAACGTCTGATCTCCTGAGATTGCAGAGCACAGAGAAAGATTTTGTAGGAAGACATCTGAATTATATTTTTTTTCTTCAATATCTTTGAAGGATACTGTACTGATATACTGTGATACAGGACTATCTAGTGAGCTTTCTCGATAGCTATGAATGTATTTGACTACGCAGATGTCCCCTGTAATATCACGGAGCAATGACATTAAGAAATGATGCCTATAACCTTTTAGTGCCTACCTAGGGAGATTGCCCTGCAGAGAGATGACATTTAGTGGTCTAGGTTCCAGGAGAAGAGACATTCTCCTGTAGCTGCACCACAGGACAAGATAAACTGCTTCTTAATTTCAACTGGCCATGGATCTGTATTTTGGGAGGAGAACAAGCAGGGCTGCAGCCGCAATAACAGAAAATAGTTACAAAGATCCAGTTCTGCTTCTTAGGAAGGCCAGTGCAGGAAGTGTAGCTCTGCTAACATATCAGCAAGGGCAGTGGAGTTCGATCACTGCTAGTTAAAGTCACAATACTGTAGCTGTTGTATGATTCCAGTCACAACTACAGACATGAAAGATGCCTTATACTTATCAGTGTTTTACCTGAAGTCTTTTTACTGTGGATATTTCCATTGAGAAATACACTCAGGAAAAAGATTTGACAAATGCTGTTAGCACTGACAAACCTTTGAACATGCAGCACAGTCAGCAATACAACTAATAGGGAGGACCAATAATCATATACCATATTTTACAAACTTATAACACAGATGACATTGCCCACCACTAAAATCTTCCCCTTTTAGATGTAAGGTTTATACAAACAACACTATAAAATAAACACTATAACCACTTCTTAAATAGCAACTAGAACAGCACAGGACGGTGCAACTATCTAGGCTAACCTAAGGTTAAGGTCATGCCCTGCCAGGAAAAAAAAAAGAAACAATAAAAAGAGAAAAGCTGTTATTTTGCTTTACTGGAATGTGTTAGTAGATAAAATGCTGGAGGTTGGGTTTTCATTTCCCATTGTTTCCCAAACGTCTACAACATCAGCAGAGTTGTTTAGCCTTTTTAGTCTCCATATGTTACTATTTTCCTACTTAGATGTCTTTAGAGTTCTAGCTTCATCATGGACGGCTGAGTTTCAACATCTGTTTGTATCCCCTTTAAAAGACAG
The DNA here is from genome assembly GCA_003676055.1 of Chloebia gouldiae. Lineage (NCBI taxonomy): Eukaryota > Metazoa > Chordata > Aves > Passeriformes > Passeridae > Chloebia > Chloebia gouldiae. Next base: position 10,897,163 of record QUSF01000013.1, on the reverse strand, counting down.
CAGAAAAGTATGCAGAGCAGAATACCCATTTTGCTCCATGCCATGAACATATCTATTCACCTGACTGTGACGCAGGTCTAGAATCACAGCACCCCATGCCAGAAAACAGCTTCTTTCTCCCAGGCATGCTTTAGAATAGCTTAACCAGAAGCCCACAGGTCACTTCCCATACTTCAATTTTCTTTGTGCTAAGTAAATCAGGCAAATATCCCTGCTAAGAAACGGAAGACCAATTCCATACTAAAAATCCATGCTGAAAGCTACTAGAGAAATGCATGGCTTTCTTCATTTACAGTAGAAGTTTCTGTACATTTTCTTTCCACTCTCAGGTCTCAAGTTTGTCCCTAGCTCCTCTCTGCAGCCTTGATAGCTGCTGTACTTCTGCATAACCACAGAGTGCAGAATAAACATAAAACTGGCTCAAAGTCTACGCTCCATTTCCAAGTGCATTCTCTGGCACTTTTCTGAACAAGCCTTTTCTTTTGTCTCCACCTTTTTCTCCCCCTCTCTTGCTTGGTTACAGGCTTATTCTGTTTTCATGCAGATGTACAGACACTGATTTTGGTAGCCATCAGATATTGTTAAAATACAGCTTCATATTCTATCATCTTGCAGTACCTTCAAAATCACAACAGGGTTAAAAAAATAGCAGCAGAACATATTTTCCCCTACCTTAGCATTTTCTTACCCTTTCCTGAGCTTCTTGGTGACCGAGGGCTGAGAAAAGTACTGCTAGGCCATTTCAGGTCTTCTAGATAACTTTCTATACCACCTCCACTACTTGTGCTGTTATGCAGCAGTTACTGCAGATCTCAGTTTCAGGAGGATTTGCAAATCAATCCTCTATCTGTAAATCCCAGATGGCTCAGTGATTTTTAGCACAGCTATTGATCTCTTAATTCATAGATACCAGCTTCTGGGCAAACACACCCAGCTGCTCTCATCAGCCCCGCCTGACTGCCACCAGCAGAAAAGAGGACTTGGTGAACCCAGACACTACCTGCTAATAATACTGCCACTTTGAGCAATAAAATTAGGCAGGAATAAGCATATGGTTTGCACATTTGCCTACCTGATTACAAGGCTGCTTCCAGGCTCCCTCCCTTGCTCTGTAACAGCTGTGCTTTTGGCAGCTGAGCAACAGCCTTCCTAAGTGTCATGCTCTGAAAACGCACATGCTCTACACGCACCCATCCAGCCTTGCCGTGCCAGACAGCCCCTTCTCTGCCATCAGCCAGCCAAAAAACAAGTTGCAATTCAATGACCAGCTCCCATATGAAAGGAAGATACAGAGGTCAGAACAATCAGTGCAATTAACCGTTCTGAAAACAGCGCAAGGCTTTTTGGAAAATGAGAACAATTGGGTTTTATCTGCCCTTTCCCCTCCTCTCACATATTACCTATAAATCAAGATCTTCAGCATATCACTGCATATTTGATGCCAACTGCTCTGTCTTTCTCATTCTATCTTACACCACTGCAGAACAGCCAGAATGCATTTGGGCTCCCTGGTGGTGTAGAAGGCAACTGCTCTTTACCTCCTTGAGGTAGGGAATCCTGCCTCCTCACTGAGACGTTTGAGGAAGGTGATAAGGAAACAAGCCAAAGGTCTAGCTAGCCTTCCCTCTTCACCCATGCTCTTCCCAGCAGATCAGTAAGCCTGCTACCATACATCCAGCCTCCACACAGCTGTGGTATCAGTAGGAGATTTCAGGCAAAGTGGCATGGTATTTTATACTACTGTGACTCGGTCACATTTTGAATGCTGTTTGTTGAGCTTTGTTACATGCAGTTTTGTCTCCTTCTGCAGGGAATTACTCAGGCAGTCACATGGCTGCAGCAGCATAATTAGAGGATTCAAAGTGTGCTAAGCTCATCTGGAAATCATATGAGGTGGGGAGATAAACAAACTCAAATGATGACAAGGAACTACTATCTCTGTGAAGTAGAATCTTGTAACTTCCCCAGTGTGCACTCTTCCAGGGCTGTCACAAAAAACTTTCTGAAAAACTCTATGAGTTATGGAGTAATGTAAAGCCCACCTAAGCTTGAATCAGTACATGGAGTTCAAAACAAGCAGACAAACAGGCTACAACATATCCTCAAGAAGGAAATGGGCATATGGAAGCAGAGGATATTTATGAATGTGAATGTATCAGATTTTGGGGGCCAACAGTTTCAATAGTAACAAAATAGTGGAAAATTTTAACTTCAAATTCAGGTCCAATACAAGTCTTCTCCAAGGGTCAAAGGAGAACATTTCAGAGCTTCATAAAATTTAATAGAGTCTGATACAAATATTTTGTATATGAGATTTTGGGTTAGACCAACTCTATCATAAGGTTTGGGAAAGCATCGTGCAAGACACAAGAAAATAAGAATAGTGTTATTTATAAATGCAAGTGAAGCACAGAGAGCTCTCGGACTATGTCATGGTGGGATCAACAATGGAATTTACACTTGATTCAAAACCTAGTCCAAGATGGTTCTTTGTCTGCTGTGACTAAGCTTAAGGAGCATTTCATTCATTGCTGTGGTGCATATGCGTGATGCATAATGAGAGACTGCTGCTAATGGCTTGGATGTCCCACCTGCATGGCCAGGTGTGATGCTAGGATGTGAGGCCCAAGGAAAAGTTCCCCATTTTTGGTGGATGCTGCCCATGTGGTTAGGCATATTCCTTAAGGCCCCCTAAATCCTCAGGAACAGATATGCTTTCTTGCTTCAGTTGGTAAACTGCTTCTAGATTACTTTCAACTTCTTTCACAAATTGCTTGTCATATTTCTTTCCTGATCATACTTTTGCTTCCTATTTTTTTCTTTCTATTTAAGTTGTGTCGTGAGGCAGCCAGTTTCATTCTTACCACTTCACTGATTTTACAGTGTAACATAACCAATTTGCATAATTGTTACTTCTTTTTTCCCAGCATTTCCCTTCCCTCATGCCCCACACCAAGTATGTATAGCCACCAGCAGCCTAGTCTCTGCAGTCAGGTTCCTGCATAGCACAGCTCTTGTTTGTAATTGTCCTTAAGGTCAGGGCTATCACTGGTGGTTCCAAAATGCATGCAAAGAGCCAGCCAAAGACCAGAATCTTGATGGCAGAGGCCCTGACAGAGATGTGCAGACCCACAGTGGGAATGGGCAGCTCCTCAGATCTGTGGTATGTGTCTTTCTGAAACTTTTATTCTGATCCAATCCAGCCTGAAGCACTTCCAAACACAAATCTTTCAGCTTTCCACAGTGCTTCCCCAATCACTATATACTGCTACCCTCACTGAGGAGAGAGCTGAGGGGTGGCTGACAGGTGTGACCATAGAATCACAGAATATGCTGAGCTGGAAGGGATCCACAAGGATCATCAACTCCAATTCCTGGCCCTGCACAGGACACCCCAAGAATCACACCATGTGCCTGAGGGCACTGTCCAAAAGCTCCTTGAACTCTGTCAGGCTTGGTGCTGTGACCACTTTCCCTGGGGAGCCTGTTCCACTGCCCATCCACCCTCTGTGTGAAGAACCTTTTCCTGATATTCAGCCTAAACCTCCTCTGACACAACTTCAGGCCATTTCCTTGGGTCCTGTCACCACAGGGAAGAGCTCCGTGTCTGTCCCTCCTCTTCCCCTCATGACATTTCCCCTTTTCCAGGCTGAACAGACCAAGTGGCCTCAGCTTCTCCTCACATGGCTTCTCCTCAAGGCCCTTTACCCTCCTTTTGCTTTCCTTTGGATGCTCTCTAATAGTTGCATATCATGCACTGGAAAATAAGCTCAGGAAAAAGAGCTACTGGAAGGACAGGTGCATACCTGGCCCTGTCATTTATATCAGTTTTGTGCTCATTCTGAGCTGGTGCTCTTTGTGGACACAGTGACACAAATATGGGCTGATCTCCCAGCACACAGCAATTAAGCAGGGGCCTGTGCATCCCTTGAGACTGCTGCATCTTTTTTTCCCTCTGAAAACCTTTCCACTTTGGCTATGACACCATGCTGACACACTTACCTCTCTAGCAAGCTGCCCTTTCCTTACTCATTCCACTTATTCCCTGCAAAGCACATTCAGGGAAACCTACAGGAAATTATTCATAAAAAAAACCAGAAAAAAATGCTGTTGAAGTCCACTTGGGTTGCTGAATATTTTAATGTGTGAGTCTCCAAACTCAGGGGATATTCAGTGATGAGATGGATTTGGTTTTGGACTCTAATCTGAATGAAAACTGACATGTATGAAAAGGCAGAAAGCTGACAGAATATACTGATTTATGTGATTTTATTGTCCTAAAACTATTAGCCTCTGGAAGAGACATATAGTACTTGTTTAACTTTGTATCTCATTTTTCAACTGAAACCTTTACAATAACTTAAAACCAGAATAAAGTCCATCCAATGGAGATCTGGATCAAAATCTGTTCTGTCTTGTGAAAAAGACAGCAGTGTGTACCCCAGTTACCCACTATAAATCATTAGCTGAATGGGAAGCAGCAAGTCACGTGGACTGCTGATACTGAGTACTCTCTGAACAGTTTAGGAAAGCAACACCTTGGTCATTTCATAAACATCCTTGGTAACCTGACACAAAGCATCTCACAGTTTCCTCTTGAACTGTCTGTGCTTGTCTGCTCCAGTAAAGAGTTCTCCCCTCAACTGAATTTTTCAGTCTCCAGCCTCATCTAGGTTGTGACCCAGGTTAGTTGCTTATAACAACAGCTTAGAAATGAATGGTGGACGCTCATTAAGGGGATTGACATTTACTGGAGAATCAGGTGCTTTCTCTTGCTAGTTTCATTACATGCAGTATTAAAAAAAACAAACAAACAACAAAAAAAAAAAACCACAAAAAAAAACCCACCCACCAGATCTTAGATTTTAATATTTTAAACCCAGTAATAAATATGGAAGAGCATTGTGTGCAACTGTTCTTTGATTTGCTATGTGTGGTTGGTCTATTTTTTAATTTTTTGTGCTTTAAAAGTAAACCTCATCAAACAGCTGTGATTCTAGCATGTTCACATGATGTGGGGAGCTGGGTTTCCATGAGAAACCATGAAGTTGTGGCGCTGTGCTCCACACACAAAGGTTGAACATTTTGGGTAGCCATCAATCCTTGGTGCAGCTCCACCAGGTACATTGAACTCAGTACAGTGTTTCCAAACCCACTGTCTTTCATATCTGCACGGTAGAGATAATTATGAAAAAAAAATCTAATTTCATCAAAAATGTAAAAAATCTTTAAGACCTATCAAAGTGGGAAATAGGTGAAGCTATTTTGTCTCAAGCACAATGTAAATGTAAAGATAGCACAAAGCTATCTTTTGTCAAGCACAGTGAAACAGAGACAGCAATACATTATTCTAGTTTTGCTAGACAGACTTATTTTTAAATGCTGTATCTCTATGAAAAATGTCTATAAAATTATTTTTTCTTTCCTCAGTATAACATATAAAAAATGCTAAAACACCAACAAATCCAAAACCTTGTTTACTTCAAAGTCCCTAGAAATAATGTGAATGCCTAGCAGAATTTTAATGACAGAGAGAGTTACTGCAGATTAGTTTAAGTATCACTAAATAATGAGGCATTTCAGGGGCTGTAAGATACTGAGGGTTTCTGAATTCAGTCTTTTGTCTGTAATATGTTGAGCAATTTATTAATAAAATTCATATTATGTAGGACTTCACAGAGGCAAATTAAATGCATGTTGTTTTAAAAAACTAGAAATATTCCTACCATAAAATGCGGTATTTTTGAGAAAATTCACAAAACAAAAATGCTTTAGAAACAATAATAATACTTTCTTAGCATCTGTAATTTTCCAAAACATTCAACAGAAAGCGTAGCAAATTAATCCTTCCAACACTCCTTTGAAATTCAGAGATAACTAATTCTTCTTTTACAGATAAGGCCCACTCAGGCAGGGTAGTAAAACTGTTTGGCTAAAGACATAGGGAAAGCTAAGGCTAAAAGTTAAAGGAGTATTGACAGATAACATGTTTCCAGACCCACACCTTACATTCTTCTTAATGAATAACCCATCATTTTAAAAAATAAGGAGGGTAGTATCTCTCCCTATATCAAAAGGCCATATAATTCTAGGAGAGGCAAAATAACTTTGTGCCTAAGTGAAGAATAAGTACATAGTTCATACCATAAACATGCATAACATCCTTTTTAACACAGAGACAGCTGTACTAAGGGAAAAACACAGTCAGAAAAGCTTGGCTTGACAATATGTGTGTCTTTGCCACCCAATCAATCTGGACATTGTAGCCAGAGCCACAACAAAATCAGGACAATGAAAATTGCTGGTTCTCAGGATTCTTTCAGAGAACGGCAACAAATGTGATCAACAGCTCTGTCAACCACTACAAAAAGACAGGCTGTAGACTCACAAGGGCCAAGCAAGTTGCGTTCATTAAAAACAGGAGGAAGAAAATAAGATTATGAGATTTGGCTTTAAAGTCAAATCTAAATGCAGTGGTAGAAAAGCAGTTCAAGCCACAGAGAGAATTCATTACTCCATGGGTATCTCCATAACTTTGCAAGGAATTCTGGCCAGCACCTGAAGTCAAATTTAACCCTTCGTAGATCTACTGACTTGTGTGGAATCTTTACTGAAAAAGTTTCTTTAAAAGCTCTGGGATGGCTACCTAAAGCTCTTTGTAGTGAGAGGAATTTAAAGAAAATCCACATTACCCTAACAGTGAATCTAAATATAGACTAGATTAATTTCTTCTTATCTCATTGAAGGTCTGGAACTGCCTGTGCAAAAACCTGTAGTAAACTTTCTTGCCTTAGCTGGCAAGTAGTTCCGCAGGATTTTGGGCTGCCAAGGTAGCAAATGGGTGAGTAAGAGAATGGTTAAGCAGGATTATTATGACACAATAACATGAAGGTGAATGTAGTGGTCATCTGAAGCATCTTAAATGACAGTACTGGTGGTTTTCACACCCTTATCTCCCACATCCTTTCAAAGTATTTGTATTTTTAGAACTTGCTGCTGTCAAAGAAGAAAGGTTTTTAATAGTATCAAGGGTAAAACAAAGCAGCTGTAGAGGTGCTTATACTTTTGAATTGTGGCAATCCAACCCCGTGAAAATTATCTACTTGAAAAGGTAACAGTAACAGGTGAGAATGCGAAATGAAATGGTCAATACAGCCTAGAGATAATACCATGAAGGGCTCACATTTTGCCTAATACAGCTCCCCTGAAGTCTAACAGAATAGAATTTTATGCTATTCCTAGGAAAAGAATGGAACAGACTATTTGAGTTGGAAGGGACCTAAAATGATCATCAATAATCCAACTGCTTGACCATTTGAGGGCTGACCAAAAGTTACAGCACGCTGTTAAGAACACTGACCAAATGCCTCTTAGGCACTGACAGGCTGGGAGCATCAGCCACCTCTCTAGGCATCTTTTTCCAGGGTTTCACCACCTTCTCAGTAAGGAATTGCTTCCTAATACCAAGTCTAAATCTCTCTTGATTCAGCTTGGAACCTTTCCCAGACATCCTATCATTGCATCGCAGGAAGTAGAGCTCAGCACCTCCCTCCCTCCTTCCCCTCCTCTGGAAGCTGTAGAGAACAATGAGGTCACCCCAAAGTCCCCAGTGGCTCCCCACAGGCCCTGCTTCCAGCCCTGTCACCACATTTGTTTTCCTCCTGGTACATTCAAGATCTCCACAACCTGCACACAGGGCTCAGGGTGAGGCTGATGCAGTGGGATAATCCTCTAAAGATTTTTGCTAAAGAAATGACAGAGACCAAAGGAATAATTTTTTTATTAAAAAAATAAATTTTTTTTAGCCACACATTTTAGCCACACATTGTCAGAAGATGCTTCACTTCAATCACTCTGAGCTTCTTAAACATAGAAAGTACCTGGGAACATCTAGGTTGTTAATGAAAAATGTTTGTGCAAATGATTTTTTTATTCCTTCTGGCTAATTCATGAAAAGAAGCTATCAAAAGCCAAAACCCAATCATTAATTGGACAAAAATAGGTATCTGAGCATAGAAATGGGAGATTTTGGTGAGCCAGACTGTGTTCCTGCTTTTGGAACAGATAGAACCAATGGAAATGTATTTGAGTGTTTGAGAGTTGTACTGGCTGAGTTTGTTGTCACAAACAAACCCAAAGAGCTGGATCTAAACTCCTGTTTCAGAAGGTGTGGATTTCACTAATACATTAGAGTATTATATCCAGAGCCTGCATCTTATCATATAAATATGTATGCAGTGGGGGAAGCATAAGCATGTTTTGAAAAAAGCCTGCAGGTTCCTCTACCATTTTGCTCAGTTGGATTCAACTCCCTAGAGTAAAATCTATATCCTAGTACACTTGCTATTTCCATTGTATGTACATCTTAATCTGTGTTAAACTATCTGAAATGGTCGTAAGTAATCTCCACTATAGTCAGGGTAACATCAAGCAGACACTTTTCATCATCTTGCCAAAGAGCTATCTGAAAGACTCATCTCTGAAATTAAAAACCACACTGCCACTTAAAATAATTTACCATATCAGCAAAGAAGTGGGAAACTACCAAGATTAATAATAATTACAAAAATCCTGTCCAGCTATGTGCTATGGATTCTAAAAAGATCTAAAAATGTTAAAAATGAGTAAGCCTTGAGACACTAGGTGGAAACTGAACTAGCAACTGACACTACCAAGCAGAAAATTAAAATTTTTATCTTTTAGAACCAAGATCTATAAATTGAATTCTTACTCAGCATTTTTAATATATCTTTGCTTTCTAACTTTTCAGGGAAATGCTTTTATTCTCTTATTCAACATGTGAGAGAGCACAGACTCAGCACTTGCAAAGGGTTAATGAAAAAACCCTCAACATTTTTACATTTCAAAAGTGATGCTTAAAAGAACCCACACAATTTTTTTTCCACAGTAAATACAAAAACCTGTCACAATACCAACGGCTCACCTAAGATAAATACAATATAGGGCATCCACTTAATTGATTGGAGGCACCAACTTCATAAATATCTTCCTCTTATGTGTTTATGGAAGCACTTCAAGGACACAAATACTACCTTTGGGTCTGAATAGAGGGAGAAGAGGTTCCTCTTTTGTGCTGCTCTACCAGGTTCTTTGGTCCATACACCCTTGACATGCACTCACGCTGTTAAAGCTGCATGAAGCCACACTATCAATACAGGCTAGGGGATGAGTAGATTGAGAGAAGGACTGCAGACTTAGAGGTGCTGGTAACTAAGGTACTGGATATGAACTGGCAATATGTGCTCACGGCCCAGAAAACATTAAACATCCTGGGCTGCATCAAAAGCAGCGTGGCCAGGAGGTCGAGGGAGGGGATTCTGTCCCTCTACTCTGCTCTGGTGAGACTTGGACTGCTGCATCCAGCTCTGGAGCCCCCAACACAAGAAAATCCTGGATCTGCTGGAGCAAATCCAGAGGCCACAAAGATGATCAGAAGGTTCAAGCACATCTCCTGTACAGACAGGCCGAGAGAACTGTGCTTGTTCAGCCTGGAAAAGAGAAGGCCTTGGGAAGACCTAAAAGGGGCTTATAAGAAAGATGGGGGCAGACATTTTGGTAGGGCTTGTAGTCATAGTACAAGGAGTAATGGTTTTAAACTAAACATTTTAAACTAAAGATTTAGGCTACGTATAAGGAAGAAATTTTTATAACAAGGGTGGTGAAGCACTCAAACAGGTTGTCGAGAGAGGTTGTAGATACCACATCCCTGGAAAGATTCATGGTTTAGTGGTAGACTTATAGTATCACGTTGAATGGCTAGACTTGATGATCTTAGAGACCTTTTTGCAACCTTAAATCCAATGTTATTCCCATCTTCAAAAAGGACAAGAAGGAGGAGTCAGTCAGCCTCACCTCTATCCCTGAAAAGGCGAAGGAACAGATCATTCTGAAGGTCATTACCATGCATATAAAACAAAAGAAGGTCATTTGGAATAGTCAGCATGGATTCACTAAGGATCTGGGGGCCTTGATGGGTGACAAGCTGACCATGAGCTGACAGTGTGCCATTGTGCCCAGGAGGAACAATGGTATTCTGGGGTGCATCAGTAAAAGTGTGGCCAGCAGGCTGAGGAGCTGATCCTCCTCCTCTGCTTGGCTATTGAGGCCACATCTGGAGTGCTGTGTCCGCTTCTGGGCTCCACAGTGCAAAAGAGACAAACAGCTACTGGAGACAGTCACTGGAGGGACACAAAGATGTTTTGGGGTCTGAAGCATCTCTCTTGTGAGGAGAGACTGAGGGAACTGGGGATTTTAGTCCAGAGAAGAGAAGACTGAGAGAGGATCTCATTAATGAATAAAAATATCTCAGAGGCAAGTGCCAAGAGGATGGTGCCAGAGTCTTTTCTGTGGTGCCCAGTGACAGGATGAGGAGCAATGGCCATACACTGAAACACAGGAAGTTCCACCTCAACACGAGGAAGAACTTTTTTACATTGAGGGTGGCAGAGCACTGGAACAGGCTGCCCAGGGAGCTTGTAGAGTCTCCTTCTCTGGAGACATTCAAAACCCACCTGGATGTGTTCCTGTGTCACTCCAACCACTCTGTGATTCTATGAATCTATGGACAAGTTTGATGGCAATCTGAGTGACCTAATCTATCTGAAGATGTCCCTGCTTATTGCAGGGTGGTTAGACTAGATGAGCTTTAAATGTTCCTTCCAACCCAAAGCATTCTGTGATTCTATGGACCCTTGTTTAGGTGTTGAAAGCCATCCAGCCTCCCTTATCTGCTATGTGTAATCAGACAGAGCATAATCCAGAAACTACTACTGTAATTATTTTGAAATACTGTGTCACAAAGCATTTATTGCTCCAGTGTCAGTGGGACTGTACTCATCACAGCAAGCATCTCTCTTAGGAATGGTAAAGCACTTTGGAAAATGTCAAAGCTGACTAGCTTGTCCTATACTCAGACATCATAAAATTGTCCATAAAGCTACCTGTGCAATGCAATGAGACCATCTTGTCTTCTGTATCCTAGCAATTAGCAGCCTTTTTGCTTAGGGTTGCTTAAGCTTATTCAAAGAAATCAAACAAAAAATCCAAAACTAAATTGAACTCACACAAAAAAGGCCAGTCAGCTAAATTCAACTTCAGAGCTGATGTCTAATATGACACAATTCAATGACAGTACATATGAACAATTCCAGAAGTGTCAATGAAATGAAGTTGCATCTCTACAGGAGGTGCAAGAAGGCGCTCTAGAAACCTCCCTGCAGGGATTTTCCATATGATTTTATTCTGCTCTGAAGGGGGATTTCACATGATGCAGAAGTGTGTGATGCAACAGTAGCTGCTATAGAACAAACCAAAGCTCCTTGTGCACCAACCCTCCCAAGTTACATCCCAGTCTGGAACCAAAGAAAGAAGTTAAAATTATTAAGGACAAAAGAGAATGATAAATCAAATGCAACCAGATAAATCAAACAAAACAAGAATTTGAGATGTACCAAATTTCTGTTTTAAAAAACAGTAACAGAAAGGACTTTGGCCTTTGAAGTCTTGTCTTAAAGAAGTTTCTTCCCTGGCAACCTTGCCATACATTTGCACATCCAGACATAGGAGGAATATGGACTTTCAAATCCTTTAGAGAAGTCCTCAGGAACACTGGAATCAAGGAAGAGTAGTAAGTTATTTGGGTCTTTTGGCAAAGCCTGAATCAGTTTATAACCTCAGCTCCCAACATCCATTCTCTTGTAAGTATTCATGACTGAGAGCTCTGTACCCAATGAGATTGATTCTGCAGCCATGTCAACCCAAAGAATCACCTTCTTTCCCTCACAGCAAAACTTCTGCTTTATGAACTCCTGTACTCATCTTATTGCCACAGGATCCCTTTGTTTCTCATAAAACAGAATTGGGTTTTTTTAGCAGCAGAAGCGACGCATAATCCAAGGTGGTTGCCAAAACTGGGTAATAGAAAATTATCATACCACAGTACCTAGAGGAAGAAAAACATATCAAGAAAAGAAAAGCCACTCCTTTTCCATTCAGAGAGAAATAAAATTAAGGGACTACAAAGGAAACCACATCAAAAAGCATCAGAAAGGTTTCAGGTTCTGCACTGTGCTTTAAAGGGGCATAGGGTGATTGTCCAGTTAAGACAGGGAGAAGTTAAAATACCTCCATAGCACTGAATGGAGAACTCACAGCAACAAAAACATGTTTTTTTAAGTCTTGAAATCTCTACAGCACTGCAAGCTGTAGTCTTGGTCTCAGCAATCCTTTGTGTTCTTTTGGTCAGCACTTCAGACAGCCTCATGAGGACATAATTATCCATATCTGTGCTCCACAGTGCCTGCATTTCAGGAAAGCCTCTTTCTGCAGCTAGCATGAAACATCTAGGCCCTATCCTGGAGACTCTGGGTTTTTTTGAAGTCTGCATTATTCTGTGGTTGACAGCAACTCCCAGACCTTCCTGCTGTAGAGCATCTTTTACAGTGAAAGGCTTCCCATAGCCAGCACTTAGCAGAACTGCATCTGAGTGAAGAATATTGGAGCATCATTTCTTCTCCATTTCTAACGTGTAACTGTATCACTGAGTGCAGCCCAGGGGTTATGGAGGGAGAGCTAATTTCACCCTAAGGAGGTTTCTCATGAATGCTTTTGTTGTGCCACAGAAGACAAAGACCAGTATTCCATTTCTCAAACTGCAATTCTCTGTTTAAAAAAGGTGGTTTGCATTAGTGAATGCAGGCAATTCAGGGAAAAAAAAAAAGGATTGTGGACCAGAATTTTGCTGTGCACATCTGTATCTCCTTGTTTACAGACTCATATTTAAGGATTTAAGGCAACTGATGCCCTTCTTCCCCCATTCAGGAGGGCCAGGGGGTCCTCCTCTTCTCCATCCTCACACTCAGCTGAAAGGATGAATTGTTGTCTAAACAAGAGGTACTCACTGAGGATGTGCCTGCCTGAGATCTGGGGAACCAGCACTGCCAGTGCTCCACACTGTCAGCTCCTTTAAAAGGCATACCTTACAGGTATACCATACAGGATGCTGATAAACCAGGCAAAGGAAGTTTGAGAGATTTCCAGCAAAAGTTCACTTGCTTTCTTTTCTGTTTTGAATTCTGTCCAAAGAACATTGTAATTTCTTGTCTGCTTTGAATTCTTTCCAAAGAACATTGTAATCATTGTCATTCTGATGCATCAGCATTTGCAGGTAGGAAAAAAGAAACCATTTTGCTGGAGAGCTTCTCACTAGTCCATCATGAGGTCATGAACTTGGGATGCTTCCAGTTGGTACTACTTTTAACAAAAGTCAGTATAACATTTTGCCCTCGGGCTAAACTGTGTATTGGATATTTCACTTATATAGAAAACTGAAAGTGGTGTAAGAGTTTTTTGGGGGAATTACTCATCCTATTTTATGTACAAGGTAAAAGATTGACTGATACAAGTTTAGAAGCATGTAAAAGTGATCCAGTACAACTTTCCCATATCTAAGACTCCTGCAGTTATCAGATCTGCTACCTCACATTTTGCTATAAATTTTACTGCGATGTTGTAAATCCAGGGACTAGATCAGAAGCACTGTGAGACAGCAAACCTTAAATCTGCCACCAGCAAGAAAAACTGCCACCTAAGTTCTAAGGACACAGAGAAGTACAGTTTTAGCTCTTTTATAAATAAATGGGGTGACTTTGTGTAAGTCACTTTACCTTTCTCTCAGCAAGCACTTCCCTTCATCTCCTTGGCAATCTCGTCTATTTAGATTAACACTTTTTAGAGGAAGGACTTCGTTTGCACCAGAGAGGCTCCAGTTTGCCAGAACTTCTATGTTTTACTGTACTATTACCAGTGCAATTAATGAAGACTGGAGTATCATAACTGTATGCTTTTCCAAAGCACTTAGGCACAGTGGTGCCATCTATCAGGTAAAAAAAAAACACTTGTCCTTGTTTTCTCTAACAGAATGTGCAGAGTCTTAAAACCTAATTCTCTATTTACAGGTGTAATCAATATCAGGGGAAAAAAAAATTAGGACTGTAAGAGTCCATGCTTCAAAATCTCATGGCAATCATTAGGGAGAAATTTCCCTGGGAAAATCAATGGGACAAATTTCCCTGAAAGACTTTTTCTGGAATCTACTATACAGACCTTTTGTGAAAAATGCAAATTAAGTGATCTTTAATATTAACTCTACACTGTTCAAAAAGTATGCAGTTTCATAGAAAAATATTGAAACCAACCTCATTTGCCCAACATGTTTTTGCAAATCTGTGAACAGCACAACAGTGGCACTAAGATGTGGTATGTCCACATCATATCAATAAAAGAAATTATTTCCAGAACCCAGCTGGAAACCCCCAAGGGATGCTGCACAGAGGGGCTAAAGAACAGGTACACATCTAACAAAGGAAGCTGGCAAGGCTGCAGGAGCAATGGACTACCTTTCCTCACAAGCTAAAGCCTAATCCTGGGCACAGAACCTGCTCCTGATCCTCTCAACATCTTGTGGGGAACTTCTAGCAGAATCTGTATCCAAGTAAGAATCAGACTTTGCACCACTTGTTTTGTAGCATCAGCAAAGCTCAAACCTACTTAAACACAGCAACACCCACCCCCCCCAAAAAAAAACCCACAGTACAAGCCAGCTTCTTTGTTTGCAAGCATATTTCCACACAGAAAATGAATAAAGCTGTAATTTCTGTACTTTCATTTGAATCCAATCAAAAATCACAGCATAACAAGAGCCTTTATCCTCCTTTTCTTCTTCACTTAAATTAACTAAAGCTTATTTAGTACAGTGAGAGGTTAAGATGTCATTATCTTGCTTTGATATTTGTTTGAGAGTGAAGCTTATAAAAATGCAACCCAAACATTTCAGTTGTTCCACAGCAGCTCTGATTGAAACATTTGTTCAGCAAAATGAAATTAATCCCCCTTTTTTTTTGGTCCACTATCCTATCATGTATGCCTTTTGGAGTGTCTTATCATAGGAATAAATAGAATGAACTCTGGCTGCTTTGCAGATGAATGATATCCCAATTAAAATTTTAGCTTAGAAATGTCTAATGGCTCTTCCTTCTTATAACCTGAGTGTACATTTAAAGTTTCACTTTGAGGATAATCATTCAGTTTTACAGCACAGTGATGTCAATTAAAGAGATTTGCTTCACACTGAATATAGAGCTCCAAAGTCCCATAAACTACTAATGATAAAAAGATCTCTAGGTCTTCCTAGAAGTGGAATGAATGTAGCCTTTTGAAAATGCACAGTACTTGATTAAATATGATGGTTTAAAATTAATTAAACCACTCATCACACTCCAGAGGGCTTGTATATCCTGTAAAGAATTCAACTGGACTACTTGGGTAAGAAGAAGAACTCACTTGGTTATGCCTGTGCCTGTTTTATGTTTTACCAAATTCATGCTCTGCTAAATGCACCCACCCTTTTAAGTTAGTTTTAAAAGGATTTGGGACTTTTTAATAAAAGTCAACTGAATTATTCCTACAATTTCTCTCTTGAATTACTTATCTGTTGAATTATTTCCATGATGTATTTCTTTATTTCTTGCAAATCCAGTTTAATCTTCATAAAATATATGTCCCCAGTGGGTATATTAACCATCTGCCAGCATGTAGGCCTGTCCTAGAACAAATACGTGAATGTGTGCTCCTGAATTTCACAAACAATCAAATAATATAAAAGCAGTGCTATCTAACTATCTAACCACTTCAAAAAACCTTCTAATCTCTGAGTTTCTCCTGAGTGACATGCACCTGAGTTCAGCATGAGCAGGAATGTACTACAGTAACTGCTGCCATCACCCAAACATGAGGGTAGGCTTGCCATAAGAAAATGGTCAAAGATGCTAATAAACATTGAAAAGATGTACACTACCTAACATGCACTGGTTGCATAAAGTTTATGAATTGTGAAGACTTGCAGTCTTTTTTCATTTTTTGATCTTGAATTTGTGATCAGACCTATATTTGCGTTAAACCTGGGAACAAGTTCTCTTTCTTTGTCTTGGTCAATTAACATGAAACACATTTTTACCTACAGTGTTTTCTGGTGTCAAACTGAAATCCTTAAAACCATTTACAATGAAATATTTTATTCCTTCAAATGACTACAAGACAGAGTGCAAGGAGACTAAATTTCTGCAAAAGCCTTAGCTAGTCACTAGACTTCACCGAGCAGCAGCAGTACAGCAGTGCTCACAGCAGTGTCTGTGGAGTGGACACTACATTTGTGCAGAATGTAACTTACCTGCTTGGGCTGTTCACAGCCTGCATGAGGAAGTCAAATACTTGTCTGTGTTTATACCTACTAGACTAATACTTGTCGACATGCACCTATAAACTAGAGTCTTCTCATTTAAATAGAATCAGGACCTCTGGCCATTGCTGTTATTTTGCTTTATTTGCAAAAGAAAGTATTATTTATTATTTAACACTTCCAAGCACAGAAATTCTATATGTAATTATTATGTGCATCCTCTTCACTGTATTGCTGTTACAGATCTTGCCATTAATCACACAGAACAGGATAATATTACTTAACAAATGTTGCCCCCTAGCAAATAACAAAGAATTACAAGTACTGCTTGTCAGGAAATAACTTTTATCTTAAAAAAATATGGTGAGTTAACTGAGAATTTCAGCTATTGCTTATTGATACTACTAATAAAAAACATTATCCTGAGAATGATTTTTCAGATCTGATTGCAAATGCTTAAGAAAAGAGAGATGCTATTAATGGTCACTTTTACCTTGGGCCATGAGGGATGTGACTGCCTGCCTCCTAGGGGAATCCAAGGTGTGGTTAAGTACAGAGATACAGACACGGGCAGGCTTTGGCTGTGTGAAGACTTAACAGTTCCACAGATGTTTACTGCAGCTGAGCTGCAGTTCTCCTGTGATTCTCCCAGGGTCTGCGAGCTCTCCGGAGGTCCGAGCTCATGGAAACAGAGCCAGATTGTATTGAGGGAAAAAAAAAGAAAGACAGTATACAAAACAAACCTTCAGTCCTAAGAATTGTAAGGATAGTCCTGCAAATGTGACCCTTTATATATCTCAAGCTCCAGAACACAAGTACAAAGCATTGCAAATTTAATTTAAAAATATCTCATGAAGTTTTATTGTCTTTTGGTGCACGTCTCATGACTTCGAGCTCCTGCTTCTGGCACTGCTATTGGAATCATCACAGTGCTCTGATCACAGCCAGATGCAAGCCTGAAACTCACTGGAGGCAATGTGGCAGAAAAGAGAAGGGGAAAAACATAGATGGAAAAGAAAAATTATGATCTGCTTAACACTTTTGAATCTCAACAACAAAGAGAGATCGGGAGAGAATTTTTCTTTGCAGCCTTTCCAAAATTTGTATCAGTGACTGTTTAATAACTTTATCAGGCCACACAAAACATTTTTTTCTCAAAATGAAAGAAATACCTTGAATTTGCATCTTCATCTTTTTATTTTTCCATATTTTCAACTTTAATTACCACTTAACAGCTGCTAGTTGATTTTTGTTATCATCAGCTTTTGATTATTACTTAATATTTATACTGTAGCAGTGTTAGTAAGACCCAAATCTTCCACAATCATTTAGTTTAACCAAGTACTGCATTTACTGGAAAACAATAGGGATGAGAAGACTGTGTGGACCCCTGGAGCCCTGTTTGCCAGACTGTCACCTGGCGTTCATGTTGCCTGCTGCCGCCAGATGTCAGTGCTACAAAATCTATGTATGTGCATCACACCAACACGTAGTGGCATTTCCAAATCTCACAGAATTGAGCAATAACATATCTAGGCTTGAAACCTCAGCATCGACAAAAATCAGCCCTAGACTGCACTGCAAGATAATTTCCTTTCATGTGCTGAGGTGGTGGTGCAATGCTTGCCCATGTCCTAGAGGACATGGTTTTGTCCTAGAGGTTTTGTTGAGTTTGGCTCACTTTGCTCCTTTCAACTTTCACTTCAGAGTTAGTAGAAAATGCTATTGATTCAAGAAAATTTGCTTATTTTTAAAAACTTATTGCTTTTATGTTGAGATAAGAGAAATAAAACATAAGCAAAATAAAGTTGATGTAAGATTATAGAAAATGGTTTCTTTTTTGTGGGGAGAATAACAAGAAATTCTGTGAAGTACTTTGTTTTCAACTACTACCACCTGGAGGTGGAAATTACAGAAACCACCATTTTTTCAAACAGTTTTGTAACCTGCTCCCAGAATCTTATCTTCTGTGATGAGAGACATTTGTGAGATCCCCAAAATAAGCAGCTGACTTGAGTTTTTATGAAGGAGAGAGACAAAAATGCTACAAGTACTCTGAAGACCTAACTACTGCACCTGTCAGCCACCGCCAAGATGATCTGTCCCTAAATGTAGAGCTTATTTTCCTTTCTGGGCCCAGAGAATCTAGGCAGGTCTCTTTCCCCTGATCCTCATCAGGAGAAATAAGCTGATCACCAGTCTACCATAAGGGACAAAAATCCTTTTGAAGAGATGCATGAAGACACCTGAACACTCACACAACTCACTCGGGTGGCACTGGCATAGTTCCTGCCTGCCGCTCACAGCTCAGCAGAGGACACCACCTCTCCCTTCATCCCTGCCTTCAGCAGTGGGGAAAGTGAAGTCAGCCCTGGGTGAAATTCCTTTCTACAGCCAAAATTAGCACCAGTGGCTGGCAGCTGTTGGACCCTGGAAATAACACTGTGGAAGTCCAGTGGGGAGCAAGACCCACTGGCACAGCTTTCTGACACACTCCATTCTACTTGTGCTGACCCTGCTCAAAATTCAGAGCATTTGCTCTCTTGAGAGACAGAAAATCAATCCAGCAGCCTCATTTGAGACCATTTAACTGTCTGTACTCTCACACACCTGTATTTTGTGATACATCTGTGAAGAATGGTTGTTTCCCTTTGCACCCAGCTTTTCAGCAAGTTTGCAATCACTAAGAAGCTCTATTCTATCCACAGTGAACACTGAGAAATGACATATGCTTACTTTATATTTAATAGGCCCCTCATTTGTTTAGAAATAAAATGTATTGTAAATAAATTTAATGATGCTATTAATAATGCCTGCATTCACAACAATGGATACAGTCCATAAAATATTAGTGGGCAAATTTACTGTGCTAATTTATTAACACATCAGACCAACCCAAAATCATTCTGAATGTGCACATATCTGAGTAACTTTGGAAATCCGACTATCCCTGATTGTAAGCAAGGAAAGCTGCTGCTGAAGTTGTGAAGTGTTTTTTAAATTTATATTCAAATTGCTATGAAATTATGAAACTCTTTCTTAACTGATGATCATCCCTCTAATCTACTAATTATTCCAATTCCACAATAGACAGAGTACTTTATAGTCATTTCTAAATTGCTTTCATGTTCAATTACTTATAATTATACAAACAAGTCTAAAATTGATGATCTGTGCATATAATTATAGATTCTGCAACTCAGCATAAGCAAATAAAGGAAACTACCCTTATTATGACAACACAGTTTCTAGTAGTCAGCCACTGCAAATTTAATTGCAGTAAAGGGTGGATGGAGTTATTATGTAATTAGTAATAAAATTGTTATTTCAGGATAATTAAATGATAATGTGGGCACTGGAGCTCAGTCTTAGAGCAATCTTTTAAGTTTAAGGTAAAGGAGCCCTACCAGATTCAAAAGCTGAGTATATTAAGTTGAACAGTGTTTTCTTTTGTAAGTATTGTTTAAAATATCATGACAGAATTATGCACAAAACAGTCCTGATAAAGTGACTACCTGTGGCCTCTGCACTACACATCATAAGTTTCAAAAACTCCTTTCATGTTCTTTCCTCTTGGTTCAGCCATTTTACCACACTAACGGAGGAAGGCAACAGAGAATGTGGTTCATTTTTTGGAACTTTGTTACTACAAGCCTGGCCTTTCTCAGAAATAGAAATGCCTCTTAGAAGGGAGACAATCACCTCAAATTTGTGACAAACAAGAATAAAGGAATTTAAACCATGACTAGTGAAAGCATAGAATAGTTAACTGCAGAAGGCACATGCAGATGATACAAGAAGGTTAAGTCACACACTGCAATGAGAAGATAAATCCAAGTTCAGTACAACCACTCTCAGGCATCTTCACACGGTTTCTATTAGAATTTTTTTTCTAGGATATAAACTGAGCTATCAGGCCATGACTTGCAATCCCTCAATTAAGAAAACACTCAAAATAGAAAAGTTTAACAATCGTGACTTGCCTTGGTGTGAGTTGTCCACAAATTTAATATCTGTTTATAAGGCATCCTTTCATATTTACATTTTAACTTGCACATATTTAAGTTAGTAACAAGACTCATTTGCTTTAATGGTGCAGGATTAGGCCTCATGGACAAGATAAACTGATCTGATTAAATTTTATTTTCTGGATCATTAAAGTACCAGGAGACTAACTGATATTTTTGTTTCCTACATTATCAAGCCTTCTGATGAGAAATAAAACTTCTTAAAATTTGAGTCACAAATTACTGACTACACCATCTTACTATAGCGAAAGGCACACTTTTATTTTAATCAAACAGAAAGGTAGGAGAAATTGCATTCTCATTGACCCTAACTCATCTCTTAATGGGAAAAAGATGTCTCTTTGTAGATTTTCATGACTGCCATGAGGGCAGTTCTTTAATATGAAGGCTCTCTAGTCATAAAATTTATTTAATTTTTTACTCTTTTTTTTCCTGCATTATTTCTTAACCCATAGTTAAGGCATGAATTATTGTAGAACAGGGATAGATGGCTTTTAAGTGTGTGAAAGTGAGCTTCCCACTGCCTTCAGAAACCCTTAGAAGGCCGAGAGGTCTTAAGACGAGGAGAGCTGTGCTGGAGGAAAGGGAAAACTGGACAGTGGTGGCCCAAGGAGTTATGGTTTGAAAAGGAGATCTCCTTTAATAGTTGAATTAGTACAATGTCTTTTTACTGCCTAAGAAGGCATCCATCTCTTTCCTTCTCTCTCCCTCTGAGGGCAGCTCACTTCTGCTGCTTCCCTTGCACAGGTCATTAATCTGAAAAAAAATTACTGCTACAATCACAAAAATTAATAATGTACAAATAGCCAAGGGATCACAAATGAAGAGGGCAGGACTTCCTGTCTTAGAGCTGCAAATAAGAAAGACTGTGATTGCTGCTTGGGTGGGAAAAAATCATTAGGTTAGCTGTGCTGCACCACGAGATCTCTGACTGCTGTGTGACGGTTTACTTCATTTTATCTGAAAAAAAGCCAACAAAACAAAACCCCAAAATAATCAAACAAACCAACCCCCAAAAATTATAAAACAACCAATCAACAAACAAACAACCGCCTCACAAGACAGAACAAAACAACAAAACCAGATTTGCTGAAATATGCTGTATCACACTGGGATAATCTTTAATCTAAACTAATCCCATACAGCCATCTCTAGAAAAAGAAGGAAAAATTCAAACCCAATGATATGCATTTTCAATAGATACAGTTACACCACGACACAAGCTGCCTTGTGAGAAGGCCTGAAAAATTAGGGCTTAAAAAGTGCCAAGACAGCAAGCAATCCCTCTTGCATGCAATGCCTGATCTGGCCACGAGATGGAAGTGAAGTTTAAAAATTAAACTAAAATCTGACCAGAGCGGAATTGTGTGACTGTGCAGCCACCCCTGATGCCATCTAATTGACAAGTGAGGGTTATTATCAGCATGGGGATTTCTTAGCTCCTTGCTCTCTGCTCGGCAGCCTGGGATGAAATCAGTACAAAGTAAATACTGTGCTGACATGTCACAGTGGGATTTCATTTGGGGTAGAATAAAACACAGCCTTTGATTCTTGCCTTGAATTCTCGACGGATTCAGCACCACAAGCTGTGATTGATTGTTTTCCCCCTCTCAGCTCCAGCAGATGATTATGCCTGAAATAATTAATTGGTAGACAAGAAAAGCAAAGATCTCCTTATTCCTGAATGTTTAAAATTGTGCACTAGAAATGTCAAACTAGTTCAGGAGTAATTAGTCAACAAGTTGCTGTGCATAGAACTGGAATTGAACACAATGAAGATTATTGCTGTGCAAAACCCCGCAGAGCTGTGGATGCTGATGCACCTCTAGCAAACAGAAAGGATCTGCAGGGGAAACAGGTTTCCCCTATTTTGTATCCTTTTTGTGAAAGATAAAAGCTTAGTGTTAGAGCAGGAATGGCCCACAGTGCTCTGGGTAGTTCTTTCAGAAACATTGCAAGATTTTCTTCTTGGATGGAGAACTAAGGACTCCACAATCTAAACAGTTCCCTCATACACAAGGAAGAGGTGGTAGGGCACATACTGAACAGGGAGGAAAACTGAGACATAGAAGGTTAAGACTGAGGTCCTCTAATGCATTAATGTGATTTTCCAAGATACAGGCTGTGTCTAAAATCACACACCCTGAAATTCCTTGTTGTCAGGTTTGCACTTGCACATGCCCTAGTTCCATGGTGGAAGCCTAGTCTGTGATGGGCTCCTACCATACTATTTAATACCAGCAGAAAGATAAAGAACTAAGAGATGACTTCAAGGCCTTTCCCAGGCATTCCCCTACACTTGGAGCACCTGGTGATCAGATAAAGTTGCTTTTGCACCCACATATTTTTTCCTTTCAGAACTGCTGAGTTGTTGGTCTAAACATTTCCCTAAGCTGGCAGGTGATAAAGATGCTAACAGAAAGTTGGTAAATAATTTCCTCACATAATTCTATTCCTGCTCTAGCTGGAAATAAACATGATGAGCAAATAGCTGGCAAGCCATAAAGGTGGACGATCCTTTTTCATATTAAACACTCAGTCTGCATTTTTTCCCTAATAAATATGGGCTGAGATAGCTACTAGCACAATAAACAGAGCATTTCCAGAATGCTCTGGAATAATTTCAGTTCCCAAGGGCAGAGAGGGAGTGCCATTTTATGCTACCATTGATCAAGTATGCAAGTCATAAGTAGTTCCAAGTAAGAAACAGAGGTCCCAACACTGGAAAACAGATAGCAAAGGGAGCTAATTTTTACTGGCGAGAGATGACAACAGCTCCTTGGTTACTTTCATCACAGATAGGTCTTGGCTATAAAAAAAAAAAAAAAAAAAAAAAAAAAAGGGTGATCTTGAGGGTCACTTTTGAATTCAGAACTGGTCCTGGATCCTCTGTCAGCACTTTCTGCTGCCTCATTTCCAGCCAGGGATGCTGATTTTTCTGCATGCCTTTGGCAAACACTAAAGTTTTTAAAACCTACTGTTAACTATGTGCAGAGCTACATTCAAATTGTTTGCAAGCTTATTTGTCTCGTGTCCTTCCTTATGAGAAGAAGGACACCATAGAACTGCCACCAACTGAAGCTCTGGCCAAAGAAATCTCTTGGTTGCTATATGACATTAAAACATTAATGCATACTCTTTTCTGAGAGAAATATTACTTTAAAAGCCTAACACAGCTGCATCATTCGATTAAAATCACGCTTCCTGTGAAAATGCAGGCTCTCCTTTGCTATTTAAAGCAAAATACATGTTTCTGCATATAAGTGCAGATAATCACAGAGACCAACACACATCAATCATACTTCACAATAACCTGACGTGTCTGAATCAGCCATCACTCACAGTGGGGGAAAAAAAGGTGCTTTCCCCCCCACCCCAGACCCTAACTGAATGCCTAATTAATGCATTTCAGTCACTCGAACACATAACTATGCCTTGACTTTAAGAAGGCTTTAAGTCTGAAGGTGTCTCAGGTAATAAAATACAAAGCTCTGAAATATTCCATGGTGAGCAAGTACCTTAAAGCCTGGGCCTGAATCATCTGAACCTCAAATGTGCAAAAAATAGACCACAGGCTGTTTCCTTCTTCTTTTACTTTTTTTTTTTCTTTTAACCAAAATCAGTCTTCAAATCTTGGCTAAAGCTTTGAGTCTTCTGTAACTCATTTTCCTATTCATTATGCAGGAACTAAGAGTTGATCATCATTATAGCTGTTCTAATTGTAACTTACAATCTTTTATCTCTGAGCCCTTCAAAAGATGTTTGATACACCTCATTTAAGAGCCAGGTGCTGTAACAGACACAGGCGAGGTGCAGGGGCAGGGGAAGATGGCAGTGGAGGAGAGAAGGGAAGAAGAAGATAAATTTAACCTTTTTTAACCAAAAGATGAGTCTGAAAATTAGGACTATTAAAATCATGCTGCATTTGCTCTACAAGTTATATGTAGAATCAAAATAATGAGAATTCTCTTTGCATTCAGTTTATCTCCCTGTCAGATTACAGTTCATGTTTTGCATGCAAGCTGTGTTTCTCTATGAGAGATGAGGCCAGCTTATGCTCACACAACAGGGATACTTTAATGGATAAAAAAGAGATGTTAAATGCAGCCATTATGAACTGAAAGTCTAGAGAAAAAAAAAGCACATGAGGTTTTCATTAAGGAAAGCCAGGCATATATGCAATTTATAAATTGTTAGCATGAAGACTTTTGTGAATTTTTATAAGTAGTTAATGAGGAAAAGCTGAATTCCCTAAATACTGTAGTCCAGGTTTTACAAACAACATAAAAGTATAGAAGATTTTCTGAACTAAAAGTGTTGTATATCTTCAAAGCTAACATGAGATCTAATTTGGTGGCAATGAACCTGAGCTTGAAGGCTCCTATTCAGCTGTGAACATCTTCAAATTTCAAGAATTTTCAAATACAGTTTCTTACACTGAATCTAGGAATATATCTTTAACTTTACAGGAGAGATCACTGAAAAAAAAACCCAACGAGCCAACAAACCCCCCCAAAACAACAAAACACTTAAAAGAAAAATACTTAATGCAAAGTGTTATAGTTTAGGAATAGTATTCTCCAACTCAGTGTTCCCACTGGAGCCACTCCAAATCATGCTCCCTCCCTTCCCCTCCCACTTCCCTGTGGTGGGCTGAAAAAGAGAATTGGAGCTACAAAAGGTAAAGATCATAGGTTGAGATAAGAACTGGAAACAGCGATGAGCCGGTAAGAGCAAAAATTTTAATAACAAAAGTGTATGAGAGGGGAATGATTCACATGCAGAGAGCATTTACTCTGAGTTTGATAAGACTGGACTGCTCCCACTGCCATGCTACCCTGGCACCCTGAAGAGAGGCCTTTCCCCATCCCTGGAAAATGATCTGATAGAATAATCACCGAGTCCTAGCCAAGCCTCCTCCTGGCAACTGCAAATATAAGCCTGTCCTGGTCAGAAGCAGGACACAAAATTAATCTGATCAGGATGTACTGTATACTGTTAAATATGCAAATTAAAGTAATATGTAGTATATGTTAAGACTCCTTTTATTTATCATAATCCCATAGCAATATTTATTATAACTTAGTAACAGGATGAACAGTGTGGCTTGATGTGAGCTCTCACTGACTAAGAGTACTTAAGGAATGCATATAAATCAAGTCTTGATAATTTAGACCTGACTTTCTCTCCATTTCTTTCAATGTATAACAAATATAGAGCCTTATTAGATACAGGTATCATAGTTCATTACAGACAGCTTAGTGCCCTGGGTCTGCTCCCTGTCCCTGGAGCTTCAATTTCAGTAATTTCAGTCCTTGTGTTAGGAAGGCCTCTTTTTTTTTTTTTTTTTTTTTTTTTTTTTTTTTTTTGCGAAGGTATCTGAAGCTAGAGAAAGAATTTGTACAGGGGAGATTCAACACTGAATCTGTCCATTTTGATGGACTATTCCACCTGTTTGTTTTTCTCCAGTAATAAAACCCAACCATAATTGCTGTACACTGCATTCAAAATAAAACAAAGCTGTCCTCAAATCCCATATTAAAGCAACCTAATAATCAAGAACAGACTCACTTGGTCACCTCAAATTTCTGGTTCATTTTGCTTGGTTAAGAATACATTCTAATTGATGCAGTTATTTAGCCCTTTCTCCCATAAAATGGGTCACGTGTGAAAGCAGCAGAATTATGGTGGTATGAGATTGCAAGGGGGGCAAATCTGGCTTTGTGTGGGAGTAATGAAGAGTAGAGAACTCAGGCATGTACAAAGGCTTGCAGTACATGCTGTCCACCTGTTTTGTGAACTTCCACTGTCAACTCACTGTTCAATGGGGATGAAATTAAAGGAGAGCATGAACCAGGGGAATTCTCAGTAGTCACTGATTTTCCTTTCTTCTTGCTATAAGCAGGGAGGGCTTGTTTACTTTATTTTTGCAAGATGTGAGTGACATTTGCTAACCAGTGAGGAAAGATTTATAGAAACAACTTTTGAAAGCAAACAATGTGATTTAATGACAAGATTTCATGTAATACTGATTCTTTTATCATGGAAAGATACATGGATTAATGCTGAAGAATGCACCTAGTTAAAATGAAAACAGCATGGAATGATGACCTAAGCAAATAACATTCATTAGCAATTGAGGAATTTGAAAGAGATTTTCATAGAGAGGAAAAAATCCACAGGGGAATTCTCATATAAAGCCCTTAAAACCCAACACATACATCTGAAAGGCTTTACTAGTGTGAGATGAGCAGATTATTCAGTTATCCTCCTGATCTGGATGTAAGAGATGCTATGGAAGGTACTCCCTGTTTAATGAGTGCAGGCTGAAGAGAGCACTACACCCAACACTGTAGCATCAGTTATACAGAGGGACCGCCAAAATGGGCCTCAATGTAATGATGGAGCCCTGTGACACTGCAGGCAGGGGGGGCTGGTGAGAATGGAAGAGTTAAAATGAACACAAACACAACAGATTTATCACAGAAGAGCCTCCTAATCACTTTAAAAAAGCCCTCTTCCTCAAATCCATAAGGCTGCAGTGAGGGAAAAGAAGGTAAAGGCATGAAATGGGAGAAATATTAGAGACAATGAGGAGAAGGAAAGAGAGAAAAAGCTATGTAGTAAAATCAAGAAAGTGAGGGATTATTTGCTTCTGCATAGAATAAAAAAGGAGCTCAATCCACATCATGCAGGGATTATCTGCCCTGTGTAATATATTAGAACTATAAAAGCATTGGAGATCTTTCTTAGTTGTTTTACTAGAGACAAAAATAATTCTAATTATTAGCCTTTAAAGGTACAGCAGTATGTTGGTGACTAGTGAGACATTTTGAAAAGTGCTTTGAAAGAAGTGCTTTATAACACTGTCCATGCACACAGGTGTTCAAAGTACAACTGCAGAGCTCAGACACATGCAGATACACAAAGCAATTGCAGATTATGTGCCCAAAATAAACACCATAAATTTCATGTCAAGAAATGACCCTGTTCCTGCAATGCACATATGTGGGTGCACACATGCCTACCCCCAAAGACCTGATAATCAGCAAGAATTTTGTAGGCCCCAAGCAAAAGCTACGTTTGAGAGAGAAATCTGAAAGAGAGCACTAATAGTTTTGCAAAGCTTTGTGGAAAGTATTCCTTAGCACAAAGAAGAGAAGAGAAGAGAAAGCAGGGAGGTGAGTTAATAGGAGAGGGGAGAGATGAGAGAGGAAGTCTGGCTGCAGATGACAGCTAAGGGAAGCACAGTTGCAAAAGCAGCCAGGAAGGGAGGATGAAAATTCCAAGTGCTCCCCCGACGTTTGGCTACTTTGCTTTGGTGGGTGCTTCCTTCCTGCCTCCTTGTTCCTCCCCATTTCACTTCCTTCTGTTACCTACCTTTCCTTGCTTCTTCAAAGCAGGAGAGCTGACTACTAAATCTAAGCAGTTCTGCTTCAAATAAAACACAACAAAACCATCTCCAATAGTGCCATCACACTGTTCACTCACCCACTCCTCCTCTCAGCATCCATATTACCATTTAACTTGGATGCTCCTTGGGTTATTCTGTGTTGCAATTCCTGACCATACTTAAGGCTACATTTCCATAGCTTCTGGACTCATGTAATAAGCAGGGCTAATAGCTCAGGTTCTGAGAGAGGTCAGTCGCTTAATAGAACACAAAAAGCAGCTCCAAAAATAATGTATAATTTGCTGAGCAGAAAGGATCCTAAGAATTCAGTGGCAGCACTGGAAACCTCATCTAGAAAAAAAGCTTTGTTTCTTTGTTACAAGAAAGATAGTGTAGTCAAGACAGTATTTTAAAAGATAAATGTGTAATAGCAAAGATGAGAGAGAAGACAAAATAGAATTTTATTGGTGCAAAAATTAAAAGCCCCATAGAAGAACTACTCTTGGGTCATTGTCATCATGACACAGACAAATAAATTAATAATTAAATTCTTTCTGTGCACGTCTGTAGAAAAAATATTTTCTGGGAAAAATTGAAAAGTTGATTTTTCCATTTTCTCTTTTCTTTCAAGAGAAGACAATCTTTCTGTACACTACATCATATGAAAATTTGCATGTTTGTTCCCTATCTCCAGATTGGGGAGAAAATAACAGAGATTATTTATATCAGTATTTAAATAATTAATCAGAGACTTGAGCAGAGACAGACAAGTTTAAGTAATTTTAAACTCGTGGCATAAAACCATGGTGACCTGTCAGGGTATTTGTTATGATGAGTGCCTGGCAGACTTCCCAAGCCCACAAGAGGCCATTACATCTGTCACAAGCCAACTTAATCTTTTAAATACTTTTTAAAAGATTTTTTTTTGCCAACACTGCAGAACTTCTGTATGATTTTTGCAATTTTGTCTGAACTGAACTCTATAGTAAACATGCTTTGTCAGGTCTAATGAATTAAACATACTTAAAATAACTACAACAAAACACAAAGCAGAGGAAAAATGTGATACAACTAACCAAAAAAAGCAGTGGAAACTCTGTCTTCTGAGTCACTTAGACGATTCTTGTGTTATGGAAGGACAGCAGGGTGGACAAGTGAGTGTTGCCATTAAAGAAAAAGAATTGGTCAGACGGAGTTTTGCAATTGTTCCTGATTTAAACCAGACACTGCGCTTCAGCTTCCTCTGTAAACTGGAACTTCTAAATACCTGTAATGTTTAAAGAGGAAAAAGCCCAATCCTTATGACTGTGGATAAGCCCAAAATGTTTTTGCCTGTACCCAGAGCATCCCAGCCCTCCTGTATGGCTGATCACCATGCAGGGCATGGCACGGGAGAAAACTAAACAGGCTTTGAATGCCATGCATGGGAGATAAAAATAGAAGCCTTTCACACTTTAAGATACGACTGATTTTTACACACTTCCAGCTCTCATCAATAGCTATTCTGCCATACAGGCTTCCTAAGAAAACAAATAAGATCCAATAATTAAAATTTCAGCTTTGAAATTTCATTTTTTGCATACACAATACACTTGAGAGTCCTGCTAGACACTAAACTGATTAATGCCATGGTTAGAAAGGCATTATTTTAACAGGAAAATTTATATGATGCTATCATTTGCAAGGTGATGGTGTGCTCTGAACCATAGAAACATGGTTAATGTGTAGTTATGGGGTTTTTTATTAGTTTTAACTATGCCATCGTATTTCTTTCCTTGCCTGTAATTTTCAACCCTCTATTTACTCTCTGTTACTATTTCAATTCTGATTTTCACATCATCCTTATTTATAAATACAAATATGCACTTATCTAAATCACTCATGTACTCAATAGCTGTAGAAATGCCAGCCCTCTCCTACACCTCTTTCCTCATCTTATGAAAAGCTCCAAACCACCATGAAAATGGGCTATTTATCATGATTTAATAGCAGTTTCACTAAGAACTTAAAACTCAGAACCAGGAAGAATAAGCTTTTAATTTCAGGAAATCCTTCATTTGAGCAACTCAGAAATTCCAAAGTCTGTGTTCCTGTTTCCCAGAGAGGCTTTTCATTTCCAGAACTGGGACACCATTAACTTTTCCACAGGCTACAATTCACTCAAAAATTATTAATGATTTTGATAAAAATATTATCCATTGTTACACAGGAGAAAGTTCCACAGCTTTCAACACATTTTGAAGATTCTGTACAGGCTATATACATTTTCTTTTTAGAAAGGAACACATCCATTTTGTTTGTCAAGGCTCAGTGCAAGCCCTACTTTTATTTAACCAGGTATCCTCAAATTTGCACTGTATTTGCAGTAAGTTACTGTATTTGCTGTAAGAACAGCATGGTTGAGGTCCCCATGACTGATGAAGAGTGGGTGTAATAAGGAAGATGAAGTGAAACCTCAGATGTTACAGGTAATGTACAAATTAGACTTCAGACTGAAAAATAGCAGCAAGTAGGAGGAAACCTCAGAAACACTACCAGTGTTTTCCAGAGCTAGGAGGCCACAGAAGTCTAACAATTATGCTTTCTGTGAAAATATTGGCTTTTAAGCTGTTTATGTACACATAGACTGTTCATTCATGTTTCCCTTGGGTCGGCACAAGACTTGACAGCCAAATATATGCTGAGTTGATTTAACTCTCTAGTAAATGGATAGCTACATTTATAAAAGTTGCCTGAGATTGCCAGGCAAATGTGAGGGTAAGCACAAGTTCCTGCTGTGACAATCAGTATGACAGGTACTTGCAGACAACAGAAGAATGAGCAGATTCTCTGCTAGGAGGCTACAGCAAGGTGGTGTTTCTTTCAAAGACTACAAGAAGAATAAATTTCTGATTACATATCCTGAAGTGCTCTGGGCATTTCCTTACACCTGTCA
The DNA here is from genome assembly GCA_003676055.1 of Chloebia gouldiae. Classification (NCBI taxonomy): domain Eukaryota; kingdom Metazoa; phylum Chordata; class Aves; order Passeriformes; family Passeridae; genus Chloebia; species Chloebia gouldiae. The sequence continues at coordinate 10,866,552 of QUSF01000013.1, read as the reverse complement.
GTGTTGGCCATAGCCCTGCACTGGATTAGACAGAGAGCAAGGGACTGCTGGAGATATAATAAGGTATTTAGGACATGTATCTGGTAATCCATCACTGAGAAAGAAATTCTCAAAATTCTGCAGAAGCAACTGTCATGCAGAATGCTAGTTTTGGTGCCCCACAATTGCTCTTGCTCCTTGTGATGGTATCAAAGAGACAACAGTGCTAGCAAAGTATTAAGCCGTACACTGATGGCCTTAAATAGGCGCATATTACTAAGTGCTGAAAAGTTCTGATAAGGTAAGAGAAAGCTCTCACCTTGCTGTATTTCAAACTTTAAGATAACTGCTAAGCCTGCATTACCTGAGAGCAAACATACTAACCAGAATGAGAAAATCTTCATACCTCGGCAGTTTTGAGAGGAATTTGAAAGGCTTCATAATACAAAGAAAACAGATCAGTATTACTGCAGAAGGATTATTGCATTCCATTACCAGATAAGGCTTGATTATTTGATGAAACCATTCAGAAAAGGACAGTTTGAAAAAAACAGATGTGTACACAAGCACATGCTGTACAGACAATGATGAAATGATTAAGCAGTGGGGAAGCAAATTCTTGAAAGATTCAGCTCTTTAGGCCAGATGAGCATCAAGCAGTTTATTTCAGCCCACCCACTCTTCTTGGTGCAAGAGCATTATGCAAGAATGAAGGAGGAGTGTGCGCACAAGGCATGAGAGAGAAAGCATGGATGTGGGTGTGCATGCAAGAGATTTGCTAGTTCTTCCTAGTTTTACTTAGGTGTGAAGTTACACAAAAATAGGTTTTTTTTTTTCTCTTGACATGTTCACACATTTGCACTCTAGCTCAAAACTTGAAAGAAAAGAGAAGAAATTAAGTACTTGGAGAACTTCAGCAAACAGTGGTTGGTTGAGACCCTGGACTTCTCATCATATGGCAAACAGGAAAGGAACTTTGCACTACCAGCCGTGGCACAGAAACCATGCAGAATGCAGGTATGGAAAGTGAAATGTAACTAGTGCAACATCTGGTGCAGCTCACAACTGCCGAAGGAGTCATGGTAAAACATCCAACACTTATGCACAAGTACAGTGTGCATTATATACACCAAATCCTTCACAAGTAAACATCTGTCCAGCTTGTGACCACATCTTAACCCAAAATTTAAAGCTCTCTTATGACCAAAATATGGGTAAATGTTCCCAGAAGAAAAGGAGAGTGAAGAGTTGCTGTCCATGTTCACTTAGTTTGGCTTCTCTGGTAAAATTACCAGCAAGAGTGACAAATTAAAATACAAAATTGTAAGGAGTTAACATAGGTGTGTTGAAAGAGACCATAAATTAACTTCTGAGTGTGGTTGTGTGCCATATTGACAAATGACAACTACCCTTCTCAGTAACCACCAGAGGTACTGAGTCAGGGAGAAAGACTCTTAAACTACATCATCAGCTGCCGGTGATGACATTTTTCAGGTGTATTCTTTATCTCTGCAATCTGCTTGACTTCTCTGGTTCTGCTAAATCCACAGTTTCTTGAATTTTACAGTGGTCTAATTTCCCTCCTTAGCTGTCTGAGAAATGCAGATCTTGGGGGAAAAGAAATAATACACAAACCGATGGACATATCTTTTTTAGGGTGTGGGAAGTTGTACGTATCTTCTGACTTTGGAAGTTTATTGCCTCTCTGTGGTACTGCTTTTTCACGACTATGTGCAAGATTCAGAAAGACTGCAGTTTGAACTGAACCTGAAATATAACCTTGTAAATATTTCACTAAATCTCCCTCTTGTAGCCAACAAGCTGTATCCTTAGGCCTCTGGTGGCTCTTTTTCTTCAGACACTCTTGCAAAGAGGATATGAGAAAACTCCACATTTTAATCAAAGTCCTTTTACAGTGGGCCCCTGCAACCTGTTGTTACTGCCTGTCATAATAGGTTAATACTGCTGTCATAATACTGCTCAGCTGGACAAAAAAAAAAAAAAAAAAAAAAAGGAGGGAAAATTTAGATTCATGTAGAATACCTTGTGCAGCAGGAAACACAGATTTTATCTCCTGGATTTAATATAACTGCATTGAGATGAACAGACTGACAGTTTTCTTATCCAACTGATACAAACTGTGTGAAGTCACCTGGAACATGTTATCATATTCATTATGGTCTGGAAACCAGAGTGAAAGCACCTACCAATGAAATTGTATAAAGTACTAAATTGATTTTTTTTTTAATAGGAAGAACAATAAAGCAACATTTCAAATGAACTTTTAACATATAGAAACAGTAGGAAATAACAGCACATGATCTTTGTCTTGGACAAAGAGCACACTATATTTTGCAATAGCATTACTGAACTGCAATTCATACTGTCCCACTTCCATGCCATCATTAGATATCTATTGAGGAAATAGAAGAATGAGCAGATCACCCCACAGCCACATCACTCACTTTGCTAAGCTTTAAGCATGTTATGTGAAATATATAATAAAACACGAACTTTGGTGCATCTCATTTTCAGGTGCCAAAGAAGCTCCTGGTAACAGAGCAGATGGAAAAGCGACACCTAAGCTGGGGCTGTGATTTCTGCCTGGCAGCATAACACATGCATGATGCAGTCGCAAGTCCAGACTCCTATTACATATTTTTCCTAAAATACTTGACTGAGAGTGAACTCCATCTTCAAAGACCCACATTCACACTGAGACCTGTTACTGCATCACAACTTTTATATTTTGCACATGCAAACTCAATACAATTCTTTTGCATCCCTTTAATTGTACACTGCGACAATCCCTCTCATTTAGCATCATCACTTTGTTTTGGAAGCCTTGAAGGTGCTAGCCAAAATTGTAAATCCTTAGCACTCAACTCTCTGACAACAGTGACTGTTCAGGCACTTAATTAATATCGTCCTTCCCTCTCATTTTTCTTTTCACTTTAAAGGCACAAGCTTGTTAATTACTGACATCCTTTGTGCGGGCTGTCTCAGTACCTGCTAATGACTCTTTGACTGATGTAAGGGGAAGAAAATGCCACTGAAATGGCTAGAAGTAGATACATTTGCAGCCCCTGAGCAACAGCTGATGACTTTAAATGCAAGCAAAGGGTTGAATTCATTCCCCCTGAGCCCAGAGGAACAGCTGGGATCAATGTGACCCACAGAGTAGCTTGAAGCACGTTACTGCTCACTCATTTCCCATATTGTGTAACACATGGATTAACCTCTCCAGCTAAAGCAGCACCCTGGTCGTGGGACCATGCCCCATCTTCTTGGGAAACAGTGTTCAAAGTTCGAGTGGGAAGGTGCAGAACAGGTATGGTGATGAAAAACAGTCTCACTAATATTAAACACTTATCCATTCTCTCCATCCTGCTGCTATGTTCCCTAGGCTATGAAGAAGAATGGAAAAAATCTAAGGAGGAAGGACAGCCAAAAGGGAGATTTATATTTCTGGCAGCTTTGGACAATACCATAAAACCTATTTGGACCACTAAGATTCATGTAACTCTCTCTAATGATCAAACCGTTACTTCAACAGAGTAGTCTTGAAATGTGGTTCATTACAGCAAGTTTGACAAATCTGAGATGTTTCTGCAAGATTCTTCAAAGCAGATGTCTGTAGATTTCAGAATTGAGTGGTTATAGCTTTTTTTTACTTAGCTGTGCCTGCCATTCTTGACAACTGTAAGCAGTCATACTGTTCAAAATTTCTACCTCTATATTATTACTAATATCCATCTCTTATTCCATACCAAGTTTCACTATTATGCTTAAAAAGATGCATCAGCTTATTCTGAAAATGGGCATCTTCTCCCATGCAAAGCCCAGGGTTCTAATTACAAAGACTAGAATGGCAAATGACTGAAACAAAATCAGATCTGTCATTGCATCGGCAGTCTTTGTCCTTAAAACCTTTTCATTGGGATATATAACACCTCATGTTCTTACAATAACATTTCTTAAGAAAACAACGGTAAATATTTGATATTTATTTGCCATCTGATCCAATAGGTTAGTGAAGCTGCTCTCTATTGTTCCCCTTGCCTATTCACCCTCCAGCTAAATGCCCTCATTACACAGGGTGACCTAGAGCTGATGAAATGTAGATCCCAGTTCACTCCACAGTTACAAAGCTCAAATCCCCAGCTGAGGCTAACATCCACAACACAGCCTAAACAGGAAGAAACGCCAGCACTCAAATAGAAATCATTAGTTAAATACAGTGAAGTGAAGGTTTGCCACAGGGAAGGAAATTTATCATCAGACTTGACAAAGTTTTTGCCTTGGAAAGGAAATGCATGACTAAAATTTTCTTTCAGAAAACACAAGATTGCTTGGTTTTCATTTTAAACATGCCTATTGGTAACATAGCTTGTAATATGTCCTTCTGGATGAGGTTTTTGGAGCAATAGGTTCCTATATTGAGGTGACAAGACTGCGGGCCGGAGAGATTTCCTGTTTCTTCCATCTCTATTTAACTAATAACAAATATTTACCCTCTGTGAAGATATTAACATTGCTTATAGTCAAAACTGAGTGTTGATTTTATGCTTTCCACTGTAGCAAATTCATGTTTGAATTGTTGTGTTTAAAGGAATGGGTGTACTCCTAAGAAACCAGGTATCTGGGCTGTTAACTGTGCATGATGGGACATTGCACAATACAAAAATCCACAAGCTATGTAAATTACAGTTTCACAGAAATAAACTATTATACCTATAACTCAAGTGTCAGTTAAGCCTTAGGCTGCTGTCAGTGATGCAAACCCATCATTGAAATGTTATGGATAAAAAAATTGTATCCTTATCATAGCTTGATCATGGCTATTATTACTAAACCACAGCAATAACTTGAAAAACAATACATCTGGCACTAATTTCTCTGATGAAGAGACTATCACACCATCCCTGATTATACCACTTTGAGCCACGGCTGCCTTAAGGAAACAAAGCAGAAAGTGTCAGATCCATAAGTACTGCACCACTCAGCATGCAAGAGATCAGCTGCTCTTAGCGACAGATCACACACTAGCCACAGCTCTGTCAGTCCAAAGTCCTGCCAAAATTAATGTCATTGCTAAGCCAAAAACATTAAGAAAATAAGATGACGGAACCTATTGTGAGCCTCTGCAAAATATTTAATGGCAGTACAGATGAATCAAACTTCTTTGCCAAGGGGAACATTGTTATGCCAATTCCTGCATCCCCCCCCCTTCAGTAAGACTGAGTATTAGAGCAAAAAATAATATTTCATGTATCTACTGTTATATTTAAAGAGTGTCCAGGCAATGGTGACTTCTGTAATGAAAAAAGTAAAAAGTAATGATGTGGGACACTAGGAATATTGACATGTGTATCAAACTTTAATGGTTTAAAGAATAAATTAAAAGGAGCTAAATTAACAGAAGATATATTAACCATGTTCTGTTAAGAAAGGCTATAGAGACTCACCAGGGTTGAGCTAGAATAAACTGTCACACTGTAAACCTTTATGAAAAATGTATCCAAATAGGCATGTAAAAAAAGTGCCATTTTATAGTAAGATTCTTACTACCCAGGCATCTTCTCTCGAATGGTATTTGACATAATTTGTTTCCCAGAAAGATCAAGGAGAAAAATAGTTCATCCTAACAAATCCAACACAAATCCAGACACAAATAAAATCATATGTACCTTTACTGATGTGAAGTTAGTCATTCTGCTATGAACAAAATCAATCAGGATTTGAGGAAATTTTAAACCCCTAATTATATAAAAACAACATAGCATAAACTTCATTTCTAGAACTTTCAGTTCTAAAAAAATGAGCAGTGCATGGCCAAAAGCTATTCACTAACTACAAGAACTCACTGAGTTCTTGAATGGATCAGTTAGTTTTGAACACAAAATGTGTTTTGGCAAACTTATTTTTCTCCTCTGTCTGTAAAGCACTGCACTATTTCTAGCACTCTAATATTAAATAAAACTATCTTTAGCAAAGAAGAGACAACTAGAGAGAATGCTTTCTATATTAATACATGCTACACTCACATCTTGAACAGGGGCCAAACTGGTTCCCTCTACATGCTAACAGATTCAGGACAACCACAATGTTCCCATAGAGAAACCGACAAAGAGACAATCAAATACACAGAGCAGATTGCACACAAAGAGCACTTAAACAGAGCAGGACTCTTCAGGATCTAGAGAAATGAGTGATGACTAAAATCCTCATTAGCTTGCAGAAAGTGAGTAGGAAATGACTATTCACTGTTTCTCCTAATAGAAATAAAATGAAATCAATAAGATCAGCATGTGGCAGGATAAAAACATCAAAAGGAGGCTTTTCTTTGCAACACACAGTTCAGCAGTGGAACTACATGCTGTGGGAAGACATGCTAAAAATCCTATCAGCCTCATAAAGCATTCAGGCAAATAAATGTAAGGGGAGTAAAGTATCTATCAGGGGTTAATAAACATGGAGAAGATTATTTGGCTCACATCGACCATAAGCCACAGATCTCCAGAGACCACTACAGTGCACTGGAGAAGTATTATTTTATACTTACCTCACTGTGTTCTTTCCTAGCCATCAGCTATCAGGTGATATTAAAAACTAGGCTAAATGGACTTTGTAGCAGAATGCATTTTATTAAGTTTATAAAACAAAACTAATTCAAAATGCTGACATGAATCGCAACTGCACTCTAATTACTTTCCATGCACAGATTGACTGATATGAGAAGGTTAAAAAATACAAAAAAAAATTCCAGTATGCAATTATGAAACATACTAAAAGCTAAGAATACTTAGTATGTATTCATTTGGAATTAAAGTATGTAGACAATTATATACTGTGCCTTTGCCAGTTTAGCAAATAACACTGGCTTTTAGTGCAAAAACTTTATCATGTTGTAAGTCAGCATGTTTTGAATGGTCATGCATGCCCTGAGAATGTATGCTGCTCCTGGAAAATAACTAGCAAGTACAAATGAAATAGAAAACAAAATTGAACGATCCATGTAAAGGATTTCTGCTGGGTAATTAAAAAAATCTATTTTAATCACGATTTCAAATCTATCAACTCTGGCTGTAAATACATTCCTTCAGCTTAGAAGCTATTTGCAAGAAATATCAATTCAAGAACTTAATCAGACTGTCAAAAATAATACAATGTTCTTAGGTACGAATCAATTATAGACAAAAAACCACAAGTTGTCAGCACATTTTCACCAGCAACTGTTATTGGAGCTTTTAAAAGATGAATCAGCTGTTTTTACCAGTGGCCTGAGAAAATGAAGTTTATGTAATATATTCTTTATGTTGCCTTCTCCCCGTCCTTCCCGGTAACTTAAAAATCTGGTGGCCAAAACTGCCACTGGCTAACAATTTTGGTAGCAGTAGTGCTTCTAGATGGAAGGAAAAAATACTAAGATAATTTGTTTGGGTTCAGCTCTTGATTGGCCTTGAGGCATCATTATGAGCAGCTGCTGTCATTCCTGTTGTATTGGACAACACAGACCCTGTGGCTGAAGTTCATCCAACCTGACCAGACCCCTTCCCTTCCTGCAATATTGGTGAAGGGAGAAAGGCTTTGGCTCTAGCACAGAGACATATTGAATGGGCTCTCTAGAGAAAGAGAGCAGACTGCCCTCCACGGCCACCATTGGCAAGAACTGCCTGGGTCTCTTCTCCAACCCTGTGGGTGGGCACGGGACAGCCTTAATTTGCTCTGTTTAGCTCCCTTATAAAGGGTACCCACAAGTGAACTGCCCAGTGGGAACAATCCCTGTATTGCATTAAAAATAAAGTTCAGAGGTTGTCTGGGAGAGCTTCTGTCGGCCATAGTGATGAACACAAAAGGGAATTCCTTCAAGGACCACTGGGGTCAAGTGCTCCAGAACAAGACCTTTTCAAGCTACCTCTATAGATACAGCCACAGAGAGCTCAAGGAGTGAGAGAACTGTGAGGAAAGATTCCACTCTATATTCCTCCTTCAACAGTGAAGACTTCAGTGACAGGGAGTAAGTCTAGAGAAAACTTAACTTCACAATTTTTCTGCTGGGACCACATGGAATGTTTAACACAGGATCCATTCTGCCCCTACTCCCCGCCCTGCTCCATTGCTATAATCTTTAGGAAAATCCAGTACAAATTACAACCTACCAGAAAGAATAAAGAGGAGAGATAACAAGATGTAATATTTACAAGGAAAAAAAGAGGCAAATGGGCAAATGAGCAAAGAGCTCTGCCTGGTGCTCAGTAAGAACTGAGAAACTAAATCTCACTTAAGACTGTGACCAAACTATTAGCTACCGAGCACCGGCACCCCAGTGCAGACAGCAGTAAATTCCTCTCTGAAGAATATTTGTTGAACAAAATAGGCAAACAGTCACATGCCTGCCTGATGAACTACTGGTGTTTTCCTGCAGAAAAAGGGTATGAGACTGCTGCTTTGAAGGGACAGTATCATAATGAGACTGACACTCAGAGTGTTTACAAAGAGTGTTACTCTGGGGAACACACAAGGGACTGGCCTTGTATTTTCAGTCATTACCATTATTTTTCTCCTAGTCTCATTAGCACCATTATTTAGAACAGCATCTGCACACAATCACAAAAATAGAGTCAAACGTGCTGCCCTCTTTTCCCATGTGTGCTGTTAACTCCAATTTTTCAAACAGGCATTCTGTGTGCATGCAGCTCCACCAGCATGAAGATATCTATTTTGGGACTGCTCTAATCACTGGGCACAAACAGGGAGGCAGTCAATGGCCTATGCACTTGTAAGCAGCAACATTTGCACAAAGTAGGAACACAGCAAAACAAGCATAAATATAGTCACAAAAATTTCTAACTCAAAAGAAAGAAAAAAAAAAGAAAAGCTACTCTTCCACTGTAGGAGCTTTTTCAAATCAGAGAGAGATGTGAGGAAGAAGGTTCAGAGTGGTGTTAGCCAGGTGTTAAGTAATATGGATGTGGAAAGGAAAAAGGAACATGTAAGTGCAATGAACCATTTTCTAGAACACTAAGTGACAAAGCAACCAGAGAAAACATTAAAATATAGATGAATGGTTGTGTTTTTTCAGTACCTTGGAGAAGAGAATGAAACATTTGGTCATAAGGAGCGCCTGAGACAAAAGCTCTCCAAAAGTATTATCTATTTTCTCAGCCACTCTGCAAAGTGTAAAGGCTACACTTTAATCTGGAAGGAGCCTCCTCCAAGCTGTCAGGGAGATATGCCAGTGTGCTTTGACCAAATCAGTACCTGATTGAGCTTTGGTAGTGCTGTGACAGGCAGTTGCCCTCTTATGTTGATGGGACATCAGTACAGCCCCATCCACTGCAGTGCAAGCATACTAATTAAGGTCAGCACAGACCTTGCTTACTCAAACTCTTCTTTTTTGTCTCATGACTGGCTGCCCAGCACTCCTGTATCACCTAGGAACAAAGCTGGGCTCTCCTTAAGTGATGGTTTTGCTTGAGCAACAGAAGGACTGTTAAGGGACTGGACTTAAAGTAAATTTCAACTGGCTACACACCACAGATTTGTGTAATTTATGCTAGCTTCTATTTTCAATAGGGTGTCCATCAATCTTTCAAATCAAGTTAATAGAAAACCCTGGGTAAGTCTATTTCAGAAAATCTATTTGAAATTAACTGTCTCCATAACACCAAAAACACCAGAAGATGAGAACCAAAGCTAGTAGCAATAAAATATCTCCTCCATCTCTATACTTTCTACTGAAATGCCACCAGAACATAAAGTTTCCCTGGCTAGCATGATCCAAGTTTCATGACTGTGTATCTATCCATGCTGACCCTCTGTTGTACCTCCAAACAACTATGAGATGTACAAAGCTTATGGAAGGAGGATGCTGGGGTGAGGGGGAGGAAATCACGCCTTGTTGGTAAATCGTAACCACACATTTAATGAAGCAAGCTGTGCCTGCTACTGAAAATTGTGCCTGCTACTGAAAATTGTGCCTGCTACTGAAACAGAAGATCCTGAAGGATGAGCTATTCACCCCTAACATCAGAAGGACTCCAGACCACAGTTTCCCATGACTAGAGTGCCTCAGGAGATAACTAGCTAGCAAATAATGACTACTCATGTCTTCACCTTGGTCATTATTGTTGTTCGGATTTACAGTTTGGGGCCATTCTGGCCAGTCACTTCTACTGTTGGCTAATACAGAATACAGAAGAACATGTAATATTTTTTGTGCATGTGTTCTTAACCAAAAAGCATTGAAAAGGAACTTACTTGTGGGTGTTTCAATGAAAAAAGTTTCGCTTGGCAAGCAAATGCTTCAGTTTTACCTTCAGCTTATGCAGATTGGGCTGATACAACTGTGCTGATGTAAACTAAGGATGCACCTGACCTTTTATCTTCAGTAGATCACAGTATACCCAATTTCACATCAAACAGCAGCAACACTTCTTGTCCGATAACAGAAATCATCAGTTAATGTATATTTAAATATAAATGTGTCACAAAAGAAAATCTCAAACTACCTTCCCTGATTAGTACTGATAAACAACTTCTAGAGAGATTTCAACAGAAGAAAAAATTCTGCTGAAAAACTGTCCTAAATTGATAAGATTTCTCAATGAGATGAATAAAGGTTGCTTTATACTGGAAGTCTTTTGATTGACCCTTCTTGTTATCCTGGATTTGATATCAGCCTAAGTGAAGAAAGACAAGTGACAGTTTTAATTCTGCTTTAAAACGGCAGCTTGGTGTGCCATTTGGTCAACTGCATATCCTTTAATACAAACTTCAGAAGAAAAAATACAGTATGGAAAAAACAGCAGAATATGTTGTAGTCATCAATTTTGCCAAATTCACTGAAAAGCAAGAAATTTGCCTGCCATAAATGACACAGCTGAATCTCAGAACTCCTTACAGTCTTCTGATCAAGCAAGACCACTAGTAACTTCCAAGGTATAAGAAATAATTTCATATTCTCCCCTCCTTGAAGAAAGTAGGAAAATAAATAATCAAGCTGGTTTTGAGTTACAGCTGAGTAATGAATACAGTACAATACTGTACTACTCCATCATTCATTCATTCAGGCACTTGAGGGTTTCTAAGTGCTCTTAAGAACCACAGAAGCTAATCATCTTCCATTTGAAAATCAGAAATAATAGCAGCATCTCAGCATATGAACTAGAAGATTCACGATCTGTCTGAAACTTACTTCTCAACAAGTTACTCCAGCCATTTATTCTTCAAATAGTTTATTAACTTCTATGACATGCTTTCTTTGGCTGAGGAAAGGAGTTGTTTGGGCTAAAGAACTCAGAAAGAAATCTTAACATCAGGTGTTTAAATGTCACTGGTATCATGTACCTAAAATAAGCGTTCTCTTAAGAACACACAAGGATAAAAATCTGGCCCTACAGAAGTTAGTGGAAGAAACTTAGCCTTTGATTTCAGCATGTCTAGAAATTCACCCAAAATTTGTGGATCGGTCTGGCACATTCAAGATGAAATGATTTGTTTGCTGAAGAAAGAGTGTGAATTAATTGCTCACCACAGATGCATGCTCTGAGGAGTGTGATTTCTTGCAGGACTCCCCCTGACTGCATCAGGTTTTATGGTAAGGGTCCTCTCCAAGTAAAGGTCATGCAGATCTTCACAGGAATAAACAGAGACAGCTTAAAACAGTCCTCCAAGACAGCAGTTTGCTTATAAGACTGGTATTTAACTGAAGTTTCATTACAGTGAATTATGGTTTGCAGGCACCTTGTCATTTAATAATGTAGACAAAACAACTTAGATGAAAATGCAATATAATCTCACCAGATTTTTGTATGCAGGACATGGAATCAAGACATGCTAAACAGGCAGAGATGCTGAAGGAATGACTACTTGAGATATCATTACTTGAGTGCATTGATGAAGTGGAAAATAGAGTATGAGGAAAAGATGCATGGGAGACGTAATTACTGTTTACTGTGTCTGACTTACTATGCTATACAATAGTAATGTGAATAAATCTACATCTTAAGCACTCAGGTGGCCACAGTGAAGAGGCTCTCCTGAAACCATTGTGCACATACCCAATACACACACATCTGCAAGGACCTGCCTACACATAACTGAATCCACTGATTGCCATCCACTGATTGCCAGATCATTGCAGCACCTCTTCTGTGCTAATCCACATAGCTCAGACATGAGTATACACTGGAACAATATTCATCCACCTTCAAGTATCATAATCTGCTCACCTCACTAGGACATCAGATTAAATATGTGTATATGTGTATAACACCCAACAAATTGTTATCCAGCACAACCCACAAGAAGTGAAACTGGAAATAAGAGGTACAACAGTTTCTAACTGAGATGACCGTTGATGTACATCTTTGTCGCTAACACACAGTTGGGCACACATTTACTATTCACACTCGGTTTACACCCATAAAAGCCATCTCTTCAGACATAAACTGCTGCAGGGCTATGCTTTAGCATTTGCTATTTCTATGTATTTGCTCAAATTTTAGTGAAGTACTCACTGAATGAAAATGCCTTCTGATATTCAGAAAGACTAAAAATTATTTTTGCCTTCTTATTTCTCCCAGTTGTGAAATATGCCTTTCGCCAATTGGCAGAACAAAAGATGTGGTCATATGGTGAGTTTAGCCACTCAGAACTGGATCTTCCTCTACCCCTGCATCAACCACTGAAGACCTCAAAATTTTTTACCCATTTCCTCAGGAAAGCTTTGACTTACAAGAATTTGCAGTGGTATTTCATAGGCTCTTCTCCTGGAGTATTTGAAATGTGGGTCTTCATAACTGTCAGAGGAGAACAACACTTAATTCTGGGAACACATTTTAAAGAATACAATGAAACTGCATTTTATTTCCAACTTTGAAACAGAGAATTGTTTTAAAAGATGGCATCAAGTAAACAAACACACATTTTGCTTCATTAAAACAGGCAACATTGCAGTGTTCACTAGGGAACAGAAGAAAAACACAGTATCTAATAATTCATTCATCATACACGCACTGAAGAAAAGTGCGAAGTCCACAAGAAAAACAAATCCACGATAAAACCTCTCTTTTTTTGTTTTCCGTCTTCAGATTTTGACAGTTACAAGGTAGAGAAGCACCCTGCAATTCAGCTGAGGGCAGAGGGCTGATAGTTTCTCTTTTCATCCCAGGGACATATGCAGCTGCTTGGGTGTCTGACCAAAGTAAAAATGGGACTTTAATCAAGCACTTCATTAGCAGCCTGAACTCTGACAGACACAATTTTTTTCTTTTTATTACCTTTAAAACAGAAGGTTAGAATTTGATTCAAAACAAGGAGATAAGAAAACCAAGACAGACATCCTCAAAAATAGTTCTTGTTGGAACTAAGAAAGAAAAAAAAGCCATTTAATTCTGTAGTCTCTTATTTTAACTATTACAAAAAACCAAAATTTTCTTTTTGTTTCAAAAAATCACAAACCCCAAAGCACTGAGTATATTCAGTAGCTCATCCACCCTTTTACATATTAATCATAATATGGAAAATGTATTTCTCTTTTAAAGCCTTGAAGTGTCTGTTTACTTCTTTTGTCTGAATATGGAGCCTTTAAGAGGATTAGGTCAGATTTAGCTACCCCCCCTTGAAAATACTCTTCGTTAAGGGATATGAATCCTACCCAAACTGTCTTTTTGTTATGTACCCAGATCTGCTGGGTCTTTCTTCCCATGTTATCCCATGAGCTGCTGCAAAACAAATGCAAATCCTAATAAGCAGAACCAAGAGATCTGCACTTCTGCTAGGCTATTTAACAGAAATATTTGATCTGGAGGATTTCATCCTATTCCCTGTTACAGAAATATTAAACCAGGATTAAGTCCTGGGCCCGCAAACACAACGTGTTAAAGAAAGAAAGGGGGAAAAGATTCAAGCTGCAGAGTAAAAACAATTTGAGCTAAACCAGTGTTGGTTTAGATCATCTGGTCTCAATTTTTCTGGTTGTTAGTTTGAGAGAAAAAGGAGCCTTTTCAAGCTGTTCTCAGCAATGAGAAAGCCTTGCTGCATTTTTCTCAGGTGCTTTGGCAGAAATGCTCAGCCCTTATGGTTCATCCCCTCAAGCTTGTTTTGTTTCAGTCATTGCAGCACATGGTGGCCTCAAGGGGAGAACCAGGCAATTCCTCCCAAGTGTACAGAAGACCCCTCACCAGTCCCCACTGAGGTAGGAAATCTACTTGTGGATTTCTTGTTTGGGACAAACTTTTCAGGGACAAAATAATGTAGAGAAAGAATCGCTGCGAAGAGGTTCACATCACTAAAAAGAGAATTAAATTTTAAGAACTGTAGGGTTTGTATCAGTGAGAGACTTCAGCAAGTGCCAAATATTTTCACAGCAGGAAACAAATATTTCCTATTAGCTTTCTTTGCCTAAAACATGCAGCAGAAAGACAACCAGGTATCCTGAGTGTCGATGGGCTGTCTCAAAAATTCATAATAACAAGAAAGCTATTGAACCTCCCCCTGATCTGTCTGCCTGTTGCTGCAAACCTCTTCTCACCCTCCCTAGGCAGTCAAAATATCTACATAAAGAACAGCCCCCCAAAGTCCACGCAAAGATTCTGGCCATGTGCCAGGCATATGAAATACTGCACAAATGCAGTTTTGTTTTTCCATTCTGTTGATCCTTTAGGATTAACATCCTAATGTAAGCAGTGGCTCAGACTGTCATGATTTCTCTGTGATACTTTTCAACAGGCACAAACCTGAAGGACTCATTGCCCAGTGTATTTTCCACTGCAACTCGTGGTATCTGAGCACAAGTCATTGAAGATAATCAGCTGCTCTACAAAGACTGAAGTTCAAGGATTCAACCTCTGCTGAGGATGCTCCTGCACTCTACAGCTAAGATGGAAGCAAAGTCCATCCACACCTCAGGGAAAGAAGTACTCAAATATTTATCTAAAAAATTGATGGTATTTTATGAGTGTCTCACAGGAGCCTTCCAGAGTTCATTCCAACCCATTACTACTGACCTGGTGGGAATTTGTAAAACCTATCTCAGCAAACCATTCATCCCAATGCCATGTCCCCATAGGGAGGAATCTTTACTGAGAAAAATAGAATTAAGCACAGTATTACAACAGCATTCTTCACATTTCAAAAAGAAACTGTTAGTGAACTTGATTCATAACACACTTAATGTGCATGCAAGCTAATTTCCTGTGATTGGTTTCTGCCATAAATTTAAGAGGCCAAGTTCTCCAAAAAGTGTTCTAGGTTTTACCTGGCAGGATTTGATGAAAGTGAGGGTTTAATAGATTTTGCTATTTCACAAGTGCACCACTGAAAAACTAAGACCTGTTCCCTGTCAGAATGACTGAAATGTTAATAAAAGCATTGGATTTATATTTCACCAATTTTGCAGCTTTGTGATAACTACCACAGGAGAGTCTCAAGAACTCATTAAACTTATGCCAATCTGTCATGCTGTTTTCTTCTTTTGGTCAGACTGATATGTCCCTGCTCTTTTATTGCTTTTATCTTCTACCACTTAAGATGAATTTCTGCAGAATCACTGAAATGCAGACAGCATGCTTACCACACAAGCTTGGAAGACTTATAGGAGCTTTGTGTCCATCCATTTTGCTCCCAAAATTCACATATCTGGTTGTTTGGGTAGTGCTACTCTAGTGCCCACCTGTCAACTTATTTCTATAATAAAATGAGATTATTTTTATTCTCCACAATTAACTATTCCCTGCCAGTTTTCCCCAACCTTCAAGTAATTTCTAATAATGTTTTGAACTTCCTTTTTTCTTTTTAAACCAAGGGCACCTGAAACATCCTTACCTTCTATTACTTGTGCCAGTCATGACATTACTCTTTATAAGATGGAGCCAGCATGCTGGCCTCCTGAATTTTTTAAGAAAGCGAAGAGTACGGTCCTCCTTTCCTTCACCACCTGCAGTGAATTCATGTAACAGAGGATGGAGGAAAATCCCCCAGTAATCTGCTCACCAAAGATCTTAGGGGTCTGCGGATAGAAGTAAGGTTTTTAAAGATAATATCCTTTGCATGTTTGGACTCTGTTATGAGCAGCCAGATTGGGGTGGAATACTTGTCAGCAAATGCAATGGTGAAGATGAAAAACACCCAAACAGTTCTGCTAAAAGCAATCAGAACTGTGAAACAGCAGAACCTCTGCTACAGACTTACTTGAGTTATTTTTACAGAGGAGCAGGATGGAAGGGATGGCTGTGGGAACAGTTAGTGTGGTGTGATGCCCCACTCAGGACCTGACTGTTATTTACCACTCCACAGTATAAGAAGGAGCACCAGGACTCTGGCCTGAACTGCTGGATCAGCATTTCCAGGTGAGAGAGACTACTTATAATCATTCTAGGAGCTTACATAATGACAGAAAGGCTAAAAACACACCAAAAGGAAAGCAACAAGAGCACTTTAAACCATTTCTTCACGTGTAATCAGGACATTTTCTAATGGTCTTACCTGACCTGAAATTCATAGTTACAATCACAAAACAAGGCCCTACTGCCCCTATTCCTTTTTCACCCAGGCAAGTACTTTTTTCTCCTCTTCTTCAAAAGGTGAATTATCACTCAGCTTCTCCTCAGTCTTTGAAAAATAGCTCATAACTGGTGAAGAATACACAACAGCCTTTATAGTCTCACTTGGGTATTCCTCTAGGAACCAAAAGAAAACTCTTGCATTCATAAAGGCCACTTTTCAAGGCTTTGGCAGCTCTGGAATCAACACAGTCCAATCAAGGAGAATTGATTTTTATTGGTTTTACTGCAGACTCAGTTCCCTCGTGCTCAGAAAACATAAGCATATGTACAGCTGGCAAGGCTGAGTAGAAAGCTTGTCTCCATGGGTCTATGTTAAAATTAGATCTTACATATTCAAGCATCTGTATTGCTCTTTTTGTATAGTTATTATTTAATGCTGTGCTAAGGTACAACAGTTTTCCCTGGATGCAGGAAGGGGTGAAACTTGGCCTTGTACTTTCTTCCATAGGGTGAGAAAATCTTTCCTTTGGGGTTCATGATGCTAAAACCATTTTACATCCAACTAGTACAACATCCTGCTGCTTCTCATTTTATCTACAGACAAGAAGCAACAAGGTTCATTTCTCGAACACATGTAGTTTTTGCTGTTACATGAAAATAACTCATCTCACTTCACCAAACAAGAACCTAAACGAGTAAAGATAAAAAAAATCCATACAGAAAAAAAATTGATGTCCTTTTCTTATAAACAGAAATATTTCAAAATTACGTCATATTAAGACTCAGAAATGAACCCAGCAAAGTAGGCTCACAATACAATACACTTGTAAATCCTTTGACATGATTAGCTTTTAATTGGTTTAGAGGAAACTCAATGAACATTCCCTAAATTAGGGTACAACATGAAGAAAACACCACCAAGGCTTCTATTATTGCAATACTACAGGAAATGAACTCTGTCCATTTCATTAGCATCAAGAAACAGACCCTTGCTAAATGTCACACTGAGACCAATACTTCTAGTAAGATTATGCTATTTTCTTCAGTCTGAAAAACAAATACATTTTCTCAGTAAAAAGTCCAGTTTAGGATAAACTTACTCCTCTCCAGAGATCTATCCCTCTTCAGCACATGCTTTAGATATATGCTTGGGAAGGAGAACTCTAGAAAACCTTCATGAAATATGTGATAGAGACACTGCCAGGCAGGACACTGGATGAGGTGGACCTCTGGTGCAAATCAAGTCTAACAGTTACACCATTTTAAATATAAACATTTCCTAAACTACTAAGAAGAAAAATCTAGACTAAATGCTTCAGGGGCAATTTAAATCACAATCTCTTTTCAGAGGCTGAGACTTCAAGTGCATCTCAACAAAACAACTAGTTTTAAAACAATTTTTCCACTTCTGTAAAAATGCCAAAGCCAACTGAAGTAAATTCCAGATTTCTTAAGCCATGTCAGCCTTAGAACACATTTGCACTAAACAATGATTTCCTACCAACAGAAGAATGGGAAGTTGAGGCAGATAATTTATCAAACAAAACACCAATGCAAACCAGAAATGCTTCTGTTGACATTTGGACACATTCCAGATAAATTTGTTTCTTTCCCACACCGAGGTAGCATTCAATGACTTAACTGCCCTGGATATCAAAATCCCCAAAAGATACAGTGTGTCAAAATAGGTTAGGGTTTTTTTGTTGTTTTGTTTCTGGGAGTTTTTGGGTTGTGCGGTTGGGTTTTTTTTAAATGGGAAATCAAAGGCTCAACAAAGTTGTATTAACTTACATAAAAGTGAATTAGTTGAATCAGTGCATCACCTCTGTGTAAACAGTTTCCTCACAGTTTTGGATTGCTCCCCACTCATTGAGCTTAAGTGGTGAGGAACAACCCTGAGCCAAACTCTGCAAAAGCTCCATTTACCAATTAAAAAACCCTTCTGCTAAGACAGCTACACCCCATCTGTACCTACTGGTTTGAGACCATAGATCTGTGCAAACAAGTAATAAAAGAGTAGCTGTTACATATTTTGAAGCAGGAAACAGAAGACGTTCCCTTAATCTCACACTTTTCTGGGCCAGGTTTTACCAGGACCATGCAAACAAGCCCAACCTCCCTGCTCATCATCAAAGAGAAGCTTACAGAAGACACAAAAGGAACACAGGAGGCAGGTCCAAGTTTTGGAAGACCACACATGGGACTTAGGAGATTAGGCATTTATGAGTGCAGAATTTGTTCTAGTTATGCAGACAAGTACAAAATCTGATTTCAGTTTTTAGACTTTGTACACACTTCTGGTGGGAGTGCTGCAGATTGATGCAACACTTTTCGGCTCTGCCCTATACTCAATGTAAATCCACTCCCTGAAAGGAACTGAAAGCTGATACCAATAGTTAGTGAGTATAGCATTATCCAGAACTAATTAAAAAAAAACAAGCCTCCCTGCTTCAAAATTACTTTGCATCTCTAAGCCTTAATTCTTAATTGAGGATAGAACTGTACAAGTGAAGATAACAGAACTCACTAATTAACCATATCTTTTGATCAAGTGTTTTATTTGACTGACCTCTGATTACTAATTTTCTAGAAATCTGTGAAGCACAGATTTCTTCACTTTCCAAGGAAGTGAAGCACAATTTAAAAATTGTGTATCTTTCAAGGTAAATTTATGACTGAGCAAAGTCAATACAGCAATATCTGCTTTATTTGGCATCTCATTATTTGTTTTATCATGGGTCTAAAAAAACATTTAAATAATATTAAGTTTCAGGGACAACACAGATGCAACGATTGGTTCTGATGGTTCCCACAGAATAATTAAAACAGATTAATGAGAAACAGAGCCAATAATTTCTAAATATGTCTACGCTGTTTTCCCTCCTCAATAACTTACATCTGCAAACTACATTCTAGTGTTTCTTTAAATCAAGTTCTGAATAAAGTAAGTTTTGAGTGGCTCAGAATGCTGAAATTGTACATTTGGCCAATCTGATGAGAGCTGCAGAGCTCAGAACTTCTAGAAAGCAGCACACAAGATATGGCTCTTAAACCTAACCTCAGACAACATAAATGGAAAATATTTGCAGGATTGGCCACCATCTTAGGTATAAAATTTAGGCTTAATGAAAATACCACTGACTTATTTATACAGACAGACTTCGTATCTGAAGGTAATTCTAGATATAAAGATGCTTTGTTCTTCTTGAGTTACTCTGTAATTCATATGTTATGTTTTCCTATCACTTGTTATTTTGTATTTCACAGATAAAAAGTTCAAGTAGGCAGAGATAGAAACCACTGTTAGGTCTGGTGTGGGATTTTGGGGTGTTTCTTTTTTATTTCATTTTGCAATTAAACACTACAGACAACTCTGCTCATTTACCCTCCCCAGGCACGGCTGCTAGATGTTTCCTCCCTCTTGTCATGCAAGATGCTGACAGTACCTTTTTTGACACAGCTCTCTGGCAAGGCAGGAACAACCCATGGAGAAAAATCTCCACACTGGAAACACATCTCACCTAACAGCTTCCAGCCTGTGGAGGATATTATCTTCCCAGCTGTCAAGGACTTCAACTCTACTGTTCATGCTGTATTTAAACACTTGGTATGTAGGAAATTGTAGCCTTTCTAAATGTTCAAGATTAGGGAAATTAAAAATCCTCATATTCATTATAGTACCTATTGTTTAGGATTATCAGATTTCTCTTCTCAGTTATAATATCCAGATGGGAGATGGAGTTACTATTTTCAGGTCTTCAGACATGAAAATTAAACTTAAGATTTGCCAGCAACTTTCATACAAGAAGTGTGTGTATAGAAAGTTTCTTATAAAGAATGGACAGAATATGATGTTACATACTGGATCAAACACAGAGCAGCAATATTCTGTTTGAGATGGTCATAATTCAAGGCTGGCATGATTTAAAAGAAAAAGCATTACTTTCAATATACTTTCAAAAGTATACTTTCAAAAAGTATTACTTTCAATAGTTATTATGGAAGTCCTCCCTTAGAATTTAGGCTTTTTTTTTCAACATTTAAACTATTAAAAAAAAAACCCATACCTGCTTCCATTGCACACAAGTCAAGAAGACATGACAACATGGCTCTGATAGTTCCTTCCAGTGAATGTCCAAAAAGAGAACTAAATCTGCTGATTATCGTTCTTGTCAGCTTATTGCCTAATATGCAATCCAACCAAGAGAAAGCAGGATACTCACTTCTGGTTGTGGTAAGTAATGGCTAAAAAAGAATTCTGCACTGCAGCTATTACAATTCCTCTACTGTTTCAGACAACACTTTCTTCAGTCATGCTAGGCAACTATTAGCCTTACATGATATTCTTGGGAGTAGAATACTTTCTTGGGCAGTAGAATTGTTCAGCTGAAATGCCATTAATCTTCAACTCTATGCTGAATATGCATCTTCTCTCATTCTCGTCATAATTTAACTCTGAAGAATCTTTTGGTAAGAGCAAAGGCAGTGAAACAACACATGTTTGAAGAAACATCATGTTTGATCCTTTGAGTTTTTATGGGTTATCTCCTAAACTGGAAAATTATTGTTTTCATTGTAGTGATGCAATTAAATTACAGTATGATTATGAATGAAATTCACTGCAAAGATAATGCATTGACTCTTTTCTACTGTATGAGTATGTAACTATTTCCTCTAGTGGAACCTCAACTCTTCTCAGATTCTAGCTGTGATCCTCAATATGGAATAGAGATGTAAAATAAAAAGGAGACAGCTGGGTATAAATTTTGAAAATACATGTCACAAATGTTCTTATGTTACCTGATTATCAGCATTGATATTGGAGAAATTTCTGGCAGAATGACAAATCAAGCACTGGCTAGTTAAGTAGATGTGTTTTGCTACACTTGCCAGCATTACAGTTGATTTCTTCTGCCACATCTTGGTTTGATTTTGAACTTGGAAAATAAGTTATTTATAATAAGTAAGTAAGTAAGTAAATAAATAAATAAACACATTTAAAATAAATAATAATAAATAAAATATTTCCAATGGAAATTATTTGGCTTTGGACAAGTCTTTTACTTGGACAAAGTAATTTATTGAGGAACACACATACATCTGTTAATGTTTACCGTCTGCACTTCTAAAGTTTTTCTTTTAACAATACTAGGCAGAAGGAAAGGAGTGTATCAGCAAGTTTGGTATAAGAGAACAGTGTAAAAGAGGACAACTATTTCCAGAATGAAACTTGCAACTGATGTTTCAAAATATCAAAGTTACAATCTGCCATGACACTCTTAGGCTTGTTTCCAGTCTATTTTGGATAGTACTGCAGGAATAAAGGAATTCAAGATTCATCATCATAATAGTTCACCTTTGCACACTTTCACTGAGTAAAAAAAATAAAAATTCCCCACTTGTATGGCAAACATTTGTGCTTTCAGCTTTAGTATGACTAGAAAGGATGTATCAATAGAGATCTTAAGAAATCATATAAGTGACTAGAATTCTCTGCAATAGAGTCTGTATTTTTCATCTTAGTGCAATTTCAAATCTACAAATTTTAGTATGGAATGACAGCTGTATCATTACACCTTTTCTACAGATGCACATCTTTATTTTCCAGAATAATTATGAGTCATCTTGAAAATTTCTTTTAAAAAAAGTCTCCCAGTGAGCGATGGATTACAGTGACTAGAGTCAATTAGGTATTTAATTAAATACACATTAAAAGAAGGAAAATATGCCCAGTTTAGTGGGGTCATAGTAAAAACAGGTAGCCAAACTTCATTTCTTTCCATTCCTTCTTATGTGTATTTTCTTTTCTTCATATGCAAGGGTTTTAGATTTATAGACTAGACACCATCAGAAACTATAGATGAAATTATTCTGTCTTTGGACCATATAGTGAAGATACAGCACCATTAAAACTGGATAGTTCAAATTCTCCTGCTAATTTTCTGGAAGAGGGAAAAGTGTATGACATATTCAAAACAGGCAGGAATGCTTCAAATGGGTTTCTCATTGCAGAAAAAAAGTAGAATTCCTAAGTCTTATAATAGCCACAGAACAAAATTGCTGTCTTCTGATTAGCTCCAACTAAAAGAGTGAAAGGAAAAAACAAATCTCACAAAAAACCCCAAACTAACCAAGAAACCCCCAATGAGAACAAAACCCAACAAAAACATACCAAAAAGCATCAAGCCCCTCAAGACCCCCCAAACCATCTCTTTTGAAGGTGCTACTTCAGTCAATATAAACTATGTCACTAGTGCCAAAATAAGCAATTTTCATCCTTTCAACTGATACATTCAGATTATAAGTCAACAGGTTTTCCATCTTATTCAAAAACATACTGATTTCTGCTGGAAAGTACCTAACTTCAGAAACTGTGGACTAGTCTATCAGTACTGTTTAAGAGACACAAAGTGCAGTACCAGTGGAGCAAGGAAGATTCTGCAAAACCAGGTAGCTTTACAGACATCACAAGGAAGGGATCAAAAAAGGGATTCAGTAAACCTTGGGTTAATGACAAGCTTCTTAAGGCATTTGGATGATAACAACAGTTGGATTTTTTACTTTTTGTTTGTTTTGTTTTGAGACATGGCTTGTTTCCTGTTTTCTAGGCTTATCTGGAAGCAAACACAACAACCCTGCAATTTATTTAGCCCCTATGACACAGTGGCAGGCAAATGACTCCTTGTAACTGTGCCAGGTGAAATTTGTGGAGGCAGGATTCCTGACTGCCACCATGTTGCAAGGTATATAATGAACAGGTTATACATAAATGACCTCTGCAATCCTTTTCTGCGTCTGCCATTCTTAAATGCTAAGACATAGAAGAGCATATTCTTATGAAGTGCATAGATGGATATGCCATATTAAAACCTCAGCTGTATTACTGTTCAAGATAGTATTTTAAAAGAGCACTCTGAATTTGACTGAAGAATTTAAATATCCTAAATGAGAATAATCTCCCAAGATATTTATGAATGATTATAACTTCCATGATATATATAAAAAATTACCTCACAATGTCATTTGCCAACTGCCATGTAGAAAGCTATCTCCTATAAAAGAATTTGCTTCAAATTTCAATCCTTTGACATTTTCTAAAATTAAAGTATTTCTTTATGGCAGGAAGTTCTAGATTATTAATGAACAGTTAAATAGCTAGCAATAAAATAATAATTTGAGACAACTCTAATGGTTTCTCTAACTTGTCATAAAGGAACTCTGCAAAATGACAAGTCGTATGTTAACATAAGTTCCATTGCCTGAAATTGATCTTAAGTGGATATCATCTACACCAAAGTATTTTTAATAGTCAATGGTTCACATTTGTCTCATGGAACACATTTTTCCTTTTTTTTTTTTTTCTCCATACTTAGCTCATATTGACCTTTTCCGCTAGCAGGACGGTGGCTGATACTCAAAAGTAACATCATATTCAAAAGTAACATCATATCTTATACAACTAACTGAAAAATTATGTTCTGAATACAAGTAGAAAACTTCCATCAGATAGTAAAAAATTTCCATCAGATTTCAAAGCATTTTTACAAACACGGCAAAACTGCAACTGAGATAAAATAATTGTACATAATATGTATAAGAGTGCAGATAAATTGGGATTAGGAGAAATGAACAGCTAGACAAAACTAAATGTAAGTTAAGTATGGAGACGGACCAATTATGTAAATGGAACTATATGAAGAAAGTGAAAAATGAGTGTAGATTCAGCTGTCACTGGGACTAATCAAGAACTTATACTTGGTTTTGAACCTTAACCTTCTGGTATGAACTGCACACCCAGACCACATCTCTCCACTCTTACTGACCTGACATTTGATTGTAAGCATCTTTCCCCCAAAGCTTCCCATCTGGCCGGTTCTTCTTGAACAAGCTAGTAAAATACTGTAATATTTAACCTCTTAAAAAAAAAAAAAAGAAAAAAAGAAAAAAGAGAGAGTGCTGCCCATCTTTCACGTAGTACAGAAATGGGAAGACTGTTGAGAGATTTGGGTTTGCTCCTCTTGCTAGAGTGAAGGATTGCACATCTATCAAGAAAATACTCAACCCAGTGGACTTTTATTTGAGATACTGAAGCACTGTAAGACTATATACTTAACTATATCACCCATGCATTTGCCATGATTCCGTAAAAAGATGTCCCAATTATTTTCTTTGTTTTATATTCCTGAATATCATTGCTGAGATGGTTTACAACATAGAAGCTCAACAAGACAAAACTAAGAGCAATCTCACCCAATATTCTGGCTTTGGTAACTGACAAAAATAGAAGCCTACAGGACAGTTCAAGAATAGAGCAAGCAAGAAATGAGTCTTTTCCAGCATATTCTTCAAGGCTTGAACACACGGAGGTTCAGGGACTACCCAATCCAGAAGGAAATGTTTTTGTGGTTATAGCCTTTGGTAATTTTTTTATCCATGAATATCTCCAGTCTTCCCTTAAAAACATTTACAGTTTTAGCATCAACATCCTCTTAAGGTATTTGCAACTTAACAGAACAGTGTGTGAAGAACCATCTCCCTTTTTGTTTGCTTTAACTCTGCAGCATGTGAACTTCACTGAAATCCCCAGCCCTCATGTTAGAAATGGTGCTGGACAACTGATCACTAATTCTGCTTTGCACCCAACCACTTTTATATGCCTGAATTGTACCTCTTCTCACCTGTATAATTTTCAGGCCGAAAACTCCTAGTAAGAAGTTCTTTCTCAAAATTATTTCCCCAGTTTGGATCACCCTTACCACTCCAGGGCCACCAGAATTACAAAGAGCATTTATAAGGCAAGTACAACATCCATCAGAGGCACACTGGTGTCCTCAGCATCTTCAAAATGATGAGAGGTTTGGCTGCAGAAAGACTTCAGGACAAGACTCAAGGAGGAGGAGAGGAGTGGTAAAGTGTCATAATCTGTCTTTGGAAAACAGTCATGTGAGAGCAAAGTCAGTCTTCAATCTTGCAAACAGGCAACTTAAGGAGATTCCAGCCAACAAGGAACTTTGTCACTATATTATAAACAACCTTCTAAGGATGAAGAGTCAAGAAAACATGAGTAAAACAAAGACGTGTCTAAGGTCAAAATCTTTGCTTAAGCAAAGCATTCAAATCAGCAATGAAAATAAACAAAAGAGGCCTCCCTGCTAGGTTTTTCCTATCTAGCTTAAACCTAGATGGATCACAAAGTTACTTTTTTGGCAAAGCCAGACTGCTGTCTTAAAAGGTGTTACCTGATTAGTGCCACTTCTAGTTTGTGGTTGTAAGCTCAGACGTCCATCTAAGCTGTCAGAGGAACCGAAACTGGATATATCAATAAAGAACAGCTTCTGAAAGTGACAATGCACTTCCTGCAGGGAGAAAAATCACTCCTGCCCAGAGGTACAATTGCCACACAGTAGGTCAATTTTACTGAACAGTATTAGGACCTCTAAAGCAAATATTCCCTTCTTTAAGAGAAAGGGACTGTACAACTTCAAAGCTACAATAATCCCTTTAAAACCCAGTAAGGACCATGTATTCACAAAAGGCACGTATTGATGAAAAAATAATTATTACCCCTCAAAAAAAAAAAAAGAAAATATAAAATTGTATATTGCTTTGCCTCTACACAAATGAAAAAGGGACAGATGCCAAGCACAGACTGACAGGTCCCAGGAGAAGGGACACTGAAGGAGGCTGGAAACAAGCCAGAGAAAGCAACACTAAGTCAGCAGATATTTTGAAGCAGGAGGGACAGTGAACATCAGCAGGAGGTGGGCAGGACTTGCCTCAGACTTCAGAGGTCACAGGGTGAAGACACCTTGGCCTAGCACAGTTAAACCTTGCTGAAAAAGCAAGCATCTAACAGAAAGGAGCAAGTTGCTCCCTGTCTCCCTGAACTTCAAGACACTTCTGCCAATAAAAGGTTTGAAAGTAACAGATGTCATGGCTAATTTACTGGCACACTATTAAATGACTTTATTCCAAGATGCTCCATGATAAAGTACAAAGATAAACTGAGTGGAGAGAGGAAAGCAGCACATGATTTTATAAACTAGCATCAAAACAGAAAGCAATGGAAGTGCTGAAATGCAGGGCATTTTGATAAAAAGCCATCTGATGAATGGGTTTAAATGGAAAATTTTCAGAAAGCAAATAAACTCTCAGGTTCAGTACATTTTTGAAAAGAATGAACTTCACTCATTCTCACATCTGCTTGTTTTTCGGGAAACTATTGAGCAGATTTAAGGAGGCCAAAAGCAAAGTAAACTAGGAAAATAACAGTATTTCTAGCTGGTGGCCATAGCTGTTACTGTGATTGTGGCTAGCTGTTGACTATTCCTGAAACTCTCAATTTTCGAATTAAAAAATTAAGTTAGTAATCCCATCGATGGTGTTATATGGTTCAGATAGCTATCTAGTCTTTTTAATGAATGGAACTATGTGACAAATTCAAGTGAAGGGAAGTGTGAAATATAATTAGTTACCACTGTATCAGGAAGAATGTTCTATCTGGTTTTGCAGAGTACCTTGATTTTCTGATTCAAATAAACTGATTAGTCTTTATTGATTCAGTCTGCCCACTTGGGAACTAGAGTCTCTGAGGCAGACTGTTTTCTAATTTTTCAATATATCTAAATATTGAGAGTAAAAATGGATTTTTCACGGTTACATGGCTGCTACACGTATTTTCTTACACTGCAAGAACTTCCTTCTCTTATCCCTGAGCCCATAAAAGTCAAGAGTCAAATCCCATCACTCTGTAAAGTCAAACCTCCAGGGACAAAAACTTGCACTACAAAGAAAGAACTGTGGCAAAGGATTGTGTCAACCCAAGTTAACTTCTGTTTCTCTTAAGAGAGTTGAACATGTATAAGCAAATGCTCTGCCATACCATCTTATCTTCCTCATGCTGATCAAGCAGAATTCAGGTTGCTTAAGAGATGAAATCATCAGGTGACATGAATTTTCATGACATGGTAGAAAAATACTGCCTCTTGCAAAATTGAGGAGGGAGGAAAATGCTGCCAAGACACATTTTAGCTACGCTGTTGATAATTTTTCCTGCAGGTACTTTTCCATATGGATAAGATCCACAAAATAAAATGAAAGAAAGGGACACAGTAAAACTACTATAGAGAAAATGAAAAATTACTCTAAAAATTCACTTGTTTGAATGACGATTGATTTTCTATTAGTATAGCTGAACATAAATTCAGCTTATGCCTTGAAAAAACCCAAATAAATAAAATCACAACATCTGACCAAAAAACCCCAAATCCAACAAAACAAATAATTACCTACTCAGATAACTTAATATAAAAGACTAATTGAATTCTCAACTTCCCACATTTGTTAGAAGGATTACTATTCTGCAGTCAGCTGTACTGGTTTAAACAACAAAAACCACAACATCATAACCTGATAGAAATGTTTCCCCTCTCCTGAATTTTCCAAAAGTTTTATTAGCAAAGAATGCCACACATTATAATTTTCCAGCAGTCTGCCCTATCACAGCTCATACAGATTGGTGGATGCACATTTGGCCTCCAGACAGCACCTATATCCTGCTAAAGCCCACAGTTATCTTCAGGTGTGCCACATCCAAAATAAGTATATACCCAGAGTTGAACTTCATATGTAAAGATGTGGTCGGCTCGTGTTGCTTACTTGAAATACAATTGCATCGGCAAATTTCCATTTGAACTTTGAAAGTCAAGCACAGCATTGAAATCTCTCTTCACCAGCAGCTGACAAATAAAGTTCTCCTGTGCCTCTGCCACAGTTCTGTCACATCTGGTTGCAGGTGCCAGGGAGCTGCTTCGGCACCTGCGGCCCACTCAGCCCACCGCGATTGGAGAGGTTCAGTTAAGTAACCCCAACCCACAGCTCCCTCTTTGTACAGATAATTCTAGCTCTGAATAAACTGTCAATCACATCTGGCAATTGTTCCCATTTCAGAAGGAGAGGAAAATTAATGGCTGCTCAACCAAGAGAGGTGAATAACATTAACTGATGCATGTGAGGTACTTGAATGCTGAAAAGCACAGCAAAAATGCCAACTATTGTTCCCGCTGGTGACAGCTTGTCAATGCCCTGATGCCATCAAAAAGCAGCCCTTCTTCCCTTTCCAGTTGTGAAGGACTACAAAAAAAATAATAAGTCACCAAATTCTACACCATCATACTTTAGGATAAAATAATTTTCACTTGTAAGTTGACATATCTTTACAGAGCTCAGGCAGGCTGTGGTAGGATATAATTCCTGATGATGCTTAGACTCAGACAAGCAGCAGCTAACTGTTGTCTCCTGGCCTTTAATTCCAAGGGCCTTGTGATAAAATTAAATAGCTTTAGAGATGTCTCAGCAGTGAGTGTGCTTGTTCAACAGCCCTTCTGCTAAGGGTATCAAGCTGGATCAGCCACTACATGGAGGATTTATTTTGTGTGAATGAAAAAAATCTCCTTTAAGCCTTTCTTCCCTGATAGTAACTCTCAATTTAACGTCTTTAAGTCTAGAGCTGGATTTGCATTTGCAGATTCCACATGAGGGATTAGGTGCATTGGAACAGCCCATCCAGGAGGGAAATACTTCCACTCACACTGATATGTAGCCTGATCCAGGCAGCCCACTCCAGCTTTTGAATACCTCATTTTATGGTGCCTGAGTGGTTATAGCACTCAACTAACTGCAATGGGAAACCCAGTTCTTTTACAAAAGCCTAAGAGCCCTGGATGAATAGTGAGAACAATTTATATATTATTGTTATCTTATTACTCTTAAAGGCAGGCCAGTGCCAAACAGCTTTTAAAAAGAACCTGGTTGTGATTGGAAAAGGGACGATAACATATCAATGCTCATGAGCTGTAAGAACATGTTGGTAACAGACATGGCTATAGATTGAAAAAGGAAAGGTATTCTTGCAGTGTTTAGATTCCTGGATTTAGTTCCCAAATATATTGGTTTTATACAACTTGAAATTACATAGCACTTGGAGAGCTATTGGTTTCACTGTGGTTACCTAAAAACATGTTATTAAGAAATATGCCTATCTGTTATGCAAAGACATCTGATTTTGAAAAAAAATGTGGAAACTTGAATATTCACTCTTTCCAACAAAGCCATTCATCTAAAGAAAATAATCTGCTACATTGGGAACCCAATAGACAAGTTCATTTAAAATTATTTACATTAATGCCAATTCTAGGACATTGACACAAATGTTATGCAAGAAAAAAAATCCATTTGTTATACCATTTGTAATGCTTTCTAAATGGAACAATTATATATATCTTGCTTGAACAAAACCATTTATAAACCAAATCCAAACATCAGCCTCCAGGTTATGTCAAAACCCAATTTTTTTTTTTTGTTTTGGTATTATGGGACTCAGTGTGGCTTGACTACAAAGAAGTAAAAAAGAATTAAAAGCACCAAAGTAAACCAGTCTCTTGTCACATCAAGAAGGGACACTCAAGTGAGAATGTGACAATACAGAGGAGGTTGAAGCTACATCTCTTTGAAAAAGAGAAAGAGCTGTTTAGTATTGATGTAGAGAGAAGTCAGGTGTCCCAAATGAGTTTTTTAAGGTTGCTTCCACCTTAAAACACTCACTTACAACATCAGGTGATCAGTATAGTTAGCAACAGGACTGATATCAGATGGTGTCCATCAGGTCAGAGTGTAGCATTTATATTACATTGCTACTTTTTTCAAATTTTACTTAAGAATTCTAAGTATAAGATGCTAGTTTGCAGTCTGTAAGGGTAACAAAAATAAAATTCAACATCATAACGGTAATGGGTACAAACGCACAGGGAATATTTAGAAAATAAAAGATGATGGGGTAACAGTATCTGTTAACCACCAAGACAGTAGTTTCAGCATCCATTCTAGATCCAGGTAAAGTCAGTAATGTCACTGGGAAGAGAAGTACTACTGCCTTCAGAGTAACAGCAGACACTTTTGTGGGCTTTCTAAGAATTTGCTAGCAGAAGGGAAGAGAGAACAGCTTCTAGTCAATATTTTCCTTCATAATCTTGAGTTATTAATATTGTATTTTAAAAATGTAAAATATTTTCACTTGGAAGAGAAAATTGTACTAAAAATGCATTAATTCCATTTGTTCCTTCCTAAGTGATTTCCATCTGTCAGAGAGGCCATAAAAAGAGTCAGCTTGACAGCCCTGGCAAAAAAAGAGGAAGAATGAGCAACAGAGCTCCCTCTGCAGCAGAGAAATTCTCTCAAGTATCAGTGTTTCAGCTGGATTACAAAGATCCTGCTGGAAGCAAGCCCAAAATTTTTATGCCCCTGCTGGGCATTCCACAAAATTGGTAGTTTCTGGGCTTGACCTTACTTACATCATTTTACTATTCTGAGAATGGAAATTCAAAACCATAAAGGTTGGCACTCACATTCTCTGTTTCATAATTTGCACTGCAAAATCATCTCTTGCTCATCACTTTATCCAATAAAGAGTTTTGGTCTAAATAGCAAATTAAATGAGAGAAACTCCTTGATTCCTCATTCTTTTGTCTGAGAATATACCTACTCAGTGATTTAGATCTGCCTCAGATCAGGGAAACCATGTGCACAGAGACCCATGACAAAACATGGAGAGTACACGACAATTGTAGACATGAATGGGAACAAGATATTGGCCCATTAAGGAGCTGTTAAGCAGTTCCCACATGCTGTTATACAAGGTATTAAGATCTGATAGCCAGCAATCACTTGGACTATATGTGCTCAGACTCAAAATTTTTTCTTGTTACACTTTAAATACAACTATTTTTAAATCAGAACAAAGGAACAGATGACAGATAATTTTAATTGGTTGTCTTCCCTGTGGCTGTTTAATTTTCTTTTCTTAGAGCTTTTGCTAGTCACAAAGTTCTGTTTGTGACTGTATTAATCATTTATCAGATTAAATAATTCTCTGCCATTGGACAAAGCTCAAAGTTCACTGCTCATGCTTAGGTCTGAAACCTTCTAGAAGGGGCCTGAACACTTTACTCAATCTGTCATTGCCATCTAGCTGCTACAAACACAAACCAGAGTGTGCTTTACCTACTACACCATGCAAACAGTGCCAACCCTCCAACAGCTACAAGCTGTAGGACAACTTTACACAGGAAGTTCCTGAGCCCCCCAGATTAAGCTGGGTGTTTTTTAAACTCTACCTGTTTACAATGCCAGTTTCTCTTAGAGCATTTCAAGTTTTCTACTTCATTAAATTAAAACAAAAAAAAAATACAGGGACACCAATAACAAAGCTTCAGGAATGCTACGAACTGTGACAGCAATGAAGCACATTTTTCATTCCTTTATATGAAGCATTTGCTCACCATGAAAACCCCACTGGCTGTCTTAAGCTTGTTTTCATAACAGACTAAATTTGAACAACCTCACAGAGAGACAGGATAACACCTTCTCTGTTACAGAGCCAAGGAGGGTGTAAATAGATGTAACTAACATAGATGAAACTTTTTTAACATCTCCTCACTTGTATAACATGAATGACTGGGGATATTAATAGATACACCAGGGATCTTGACACATGAAACATTATTTTTACTCACACCATAAATCTGAGAAACAAGAGAACAGAAAGACAATTCTGCTAATATTGACCAGAGATAAGAACCTGAACACTGTCAAGGAGCCAAGTAAAAACCAGCCTATATGTGGGGTTGTTTGGGGAATGGAGTATTTGCCTTTTTTTTTTTTTTTGACATAAAAACTCCACCACAGAGGATACAGGTATATCCACTGGACTGATGAAAATCATTTGTTCTCTACATAAACCCTTAGGCTTATTACATTTTCATTATGAACCTGAAGAAGCCCTCTTCCATTGCACAAATTGTGCTAATAGACCTAGGAGAGTAACCTGGGGTCTCACCAGCTTGCAGATTTTAATAAGCAAGAAAAGTAAGGCAACTCTTACTCCAATTTTTTTTTTTTTCAGGTAAAGAAGGAAAAGAAGAAGGAAAAAAAACTGTTGTCAGAAACCTTAGCTGGCAAAGAAAGCAGCCAAGCACATGACTTAAGGAAAAGACTAAGCTCATTAGAACCAGTGGAAAACAAATGAGACTATAGAATAAGAGAGGATAAGAAAACACTCCTAAGGAAATGATCTTAGAAATATGCATAAATGGGAGCTATTTCTTGCTCTGCAAAATACTTCCTCAATGGCCTCCAAGAATTCACTCAAGACAATAGGGTTCAAAATATCAAATAGCCATGCTGTGATTCAGAGACATGGTTTTACTTCTTACCCTGCCATTAACACACTGTATCATCTTGGCAATCCATGCTGCTTCTCTAAACCTTAGTCATCTTAGCAGTGAAGCTAGGTGACTGATATTTTTTATCCTTAAATATTTAGTGAAATGTGTATTGTTTTCTTAAAATAGGGATTTCTTCTATTAGCTTTGACAGACGCTTCACTCATTTAAGAGCATATTTTGTTTCAGTGCCCCTCTAGAGTGGAGACAATCTCATTCGGCAAATACAGTGTGAGAGAAAACGCTCATGACAGTCTATTGCATAGAAATTCTTCAAGGAAAGATAAGGTAGATTATAGAGGCCATCTATTAAGACTCAATCAATTGCTTCTTGAATCATCAACTTGCAATTGTTAAAGCCCTTACAAAAATTATCTGCTCCTGAATAGGCATTTTCTCTCCGTTTTCAAACTTGTCAGAATAGATGGCTGAGAAATGAGAAGTTTTAAGCTTGCTTACTCTTCAATACACCCTCAAGCAGTTCCATGCAGTTCAGGGTAATGTGATATGCTGCTGGTCCAGAACACCTACCGTGGCAAGCAGTGTGGGCTGCTCACCCATGCAAAAACAACAAGAGCTGTAGACCTCGTCAGTTAAACTTTGAAAGCAGGAAAAAAATTAAATAGGGATTAAAAACTAAAATAAGCTCTTTCTGAGACAAATGGATGACCTAAAACTTTACTGTGATGTAGTCCCTGAAGTCCCTTGCTGGGCTCATTTGTTCTGCATGCTTGGAACTACCTGAAGATAAAACTCAACAAATATCTCTCAGTGGAAAAGAAAGCCGCTCATATATGCACACAATACATTAAGTCCAAACATGCAAATTTAATTCCAAAATATGCCAGCAAGTCTGTATATTATTGTGGTCCAGCGGGAGGCCTGGAGCCAAATCAGCAGGCAGCTTGCTTCCATCCAGTCCATTGCCTTTGTCCCAGAAGCAGGCAACCATGCCTGAGGAGCATGGCAACCATGCCAAACAGCTGAATGCTTCCTCCTTTCTGGAGGAGGATCTGTCTTGGAGCATCTGCTGCTGAGCTGAAAATGCTCCTGTCTTGGTGGTAAGAAAGGAGTTTATTCCTCACCCCTCTCCTGCAGAAACCTGGATCCCATCCCAAGCTGCAGCACATGAGATGTCCATCCCTCTCCACAGATCCAGCAGGGTCTGCCCCACTCTGTGACAGACCACAACAAGGGCTTTCAGCAGCGTACACAGTGATGGAAAGAGGAAAAAGAAAAAAACTAATTGCTACATTAGGGCAAAAGTGGGGAATATCCCACCTGGGAAAGTGGCAATCAAGGGCCTGTGGTGTACATCTCCAACTGTAGCTGTCAATGTTTGGACATCTTGGGCAAGTCATAGAACAGCAACACATACCTTACAGCAACATTGGGCACAAAACAACTTGCACTATTCAACTTAAGTTGAATAAAATCTTTGCAAGCCTATGATAACTTTCTCCTTCTATTTATCTTAAAATATTTTTACTGTGCTACAGCTGAGCAATAATATTTCTGTTTACTCAGTTTTTTCCTTTAACAGAGGTAGTCTTCCAGGTTTATTCAGTGATCCTTGAAATGCTCAAGGTATGCAGGTTCGCCCTCCCCTCAACAGATGCATTATTTCCTTTATTTAATAAAGGAACAAGTAAAGTTTATACACACACAATAGAAATAGTTCAATCTTTTCTGCAGTGTAGATGTTCTGCCCTAAGTATTGAATTACTTTATCTACAAAAATAAGAAAAGCTAAAAATTAATTACGAAAATGTAACCTGTTTATATTACAATAGACAAAGTAGTCATATTTCACATCCAGTGTTGTCAAAATATCTTCATAATGGGAAGCTTTGCGTTTCCTAAACTTGTGTTTTATGACAGGCTACAGTAATGTCACATTAAGGAGACATTTC
This sequence comes from Chloebia gouldiae, assembly GCA_003676055.1. Classification (NCBI taxonomy): domain Eukaryota; kingdom Metazoa; phylum Chordata; class Aves; order Passeriformes; family Passeridae; genus Chloebia; species Chloebia gouldiae. Next base: position 10,831,872 of record QUSF01000013.1, on the reverse strand, counting down.
TCACTGTCTCCTTGCAACTCTTCCACACATGGAACAAAAAAATGAAATAAAAAGATAAACCCTTGAAAGTCTGTAGAAGGACAACAGCTGATGACAGAATAAAAAGGGCAGCAAGTGTGGGCTTTAGTGTTCACACCAAAGAGAATCTTAAAGTTGAAAGAGTGGAGAAGAGCACAGATATACTGAGGCCACGACAACAAAAAACTTCTCACACGCTGACCTAAGCAGTACAGTGTAATCACGAGAAGGTAGATGGCACAGGAGCATAGGTATATTTCAGGTCCTCAACTGAGGAGGTCTCACCCAGTAATTCATTGCTTCATCCAAAACAAGATAATGGTAAAAATACCAGGGGGCTTCTTGAAATGCCATCAGGCAGAGCTTCCACCATCACAATGGCCTGCATTTTCAAGGATATTATGGATTGCCTAAGAGAACATTCAAAGGTTTAAAGGGGAAATTAAATACAAGTTGTTTGAAGACTACAAACACATGAACAGAACTATAAAATCATGTCTGCTAGAGGGGTGCTCCGAAAACCACAACAGGCCATCTAAGTTACCTACAAAACCCCATGTTTTGAGTGTGCATTATTAGTGTCTAAATCAATTCAATTGAAAGAGAATTACAAAGGAAGAAACTACTGACCTAATTTTAGCCTTCCAAGTTGTTGCCAGTTAATCAGAAAACAGAAAATACCTGTTCCCTGAGCAACTTCAGCCTAAAGTCCTGAAAAGCAAGATATTTCTAGGACTAAAATGAAGTTTCTGTGATTGACAATTGTCAATTGGATAAACCAAATGAATCCTAGGACCCCTGAGATAAGAGACGGACACTTGACAACACACTACACTTAGAAGGGATATCAGCAAAAAGCACCATTACATATTGGGATGCTGCATATAACAAGTAAAGGAGGAAAAATAGGTCTTGGGAGTGTGCTACACAAAAATTTTCACTAATGACAGTCACATTTAATGGCACTCCAAGTGACTAATTTTGATCTTCTATAAATAACTGAAGTTAGAGTAAACCAGGAACACTGTTTTTGGCACTAGCAGTTGTCAGTGAAACAGTTACCAGCTGCTTCTCTCTCCAACTGAAAGGATATGGTGAGAAGGTGACTGCTTATTAGAAGAGATCTTGGATGTGATGTCCAGGATAGTGGTTAGACTTGATAAACAAAAGCACCCTTTTAAGCCTGTGTTTCTGACACAAGTCTGACCCAGTGTGCTGAACTTAGACCCAAAACATGCGGATTTTTTTTTGGTGACAATTAAAAATACCAAAATGAACAAAGAATAACACATAAACACCAAAAAACAAAACCACAAAACACCAAAAACTCAACAAGATGCTCTAAAGAAAAGAAAGCGCAAACATAATCTTTTAGGTGACAGTATCAGTGCATCCCATCACCTTATCTCTACCTAAAATATGCCTGTTAATCTCCAAAATTACTGTAGTTTAATAATTTATTAGCCTCTGAAGTATTATATTAAGTTGTAGTTCACTAAGCCAACACTTCAGAAGTGTTTGCAGTGACAGCCACAGCCTTAAGAGAACAAGAACATACCACAATCATGATGTATCAAGGCATCACAGAATTGCAGAAGGACTGAGGTTAGAAAGGACCTCTGGAGTCCTTCTGGTCCAACACCCCAGAACAAACAGGGTCACCTACAGCTGGTTGTCTAGGACCATGACCTGCTAGGTTTTGAACACCTCCATGGATGGAGACATCACAACCCTTCTGGTCATCCTCACAGTGAAAAATTGTTTCCTGATGTTCAGAGGGAACCTCCTATGTTTCAGTCTGTGCAATTGCCTTTGGTCATGCCCCTAGGCACCACAGAAAACAGCCAGGCACTATCTTCTTTATGCCCTCTATTCAGGTATTTAGACATTGATGAGATTCCCCCTGAGCTCTCTTTTTCTAGCTCAAGAGAGCTTTCCCAGCTGTTTCAGCCTTTCCTCGGTGGAGGGATGCTCTAGGCTTTTAACCACCTGCAAGGCCCTTCACTTTCCTGCCTTCAGTATGTCCATGTCTTTTTCATAGTCATTCACCTTTAATGCACTTGTCCTTTGATGCCTTTAATGCATTGTCCATCAGGAAAACATCTGTAAAGCTAGAAACCAAGTATCATCCTAAAAGGAAGCATGAGCAGGTGCTCCAGAATTTATCAACAAGAAAATAAATACAAACTAGGGACAAATATATTTTATTCTTTTAAAAGCTGTAGCAAACTAACAACTACACTAACTAGGAGCAATGAGACACTTCAGAGACTTAGAAAGCAGGAGGAACTAATAGAAAAATAGAAAAAAAATATGGAGTAAAAAACCCCATATATCTCACCATCCATATGAAGGAAAAAAAATCAGGCAAAATCAAAAAGGTAAAGAGGCAAAACAGTTTACAATTAATGAAGATTCTCTAAGTACACCAGGAACAAAAGGAAGTCTATTATTTCAGTTAATTAACAAGGCCATTAATCAAGGGGGAAGGAGAGCCTACAATGAGACTAAAGTATTTAAAGCTTCCTCATCAAAAAAAAAGTTAATTATAACTAAGTACCTAAATTAGCTTTAACAATGAAGGAGGAATACAGGTCAAAATACAGAAAGAACAGGTCAAGAAATATTTAGTTAAGTTAGTTTTATTCATGACACTGAGATGATAATATTTATGCCAGTATTATTTAGGAACAAGGTGGAAAAAAGTTGTGGAAAAAATGCAAGTGTTATTTCTGGGTAAAAACCAAATAATGTTTAGTGTTTAAAAGAAGGAGGAAAGAAAAAGAATTACAGGCAAGTCAGCTTGATTGTCTGCAGGAATGATATTAAATTATTAAACAAACAGCTGTATGACACCTTCCTTCACCCCAACCCCTAAATGCCACAGACTTTTCAAGAAGAAGGTTAAGCCTAATCAATTTAATTTCCTTCTTGACCTCATGGGTTGGAAGGAATGGCAGAATGAAAGGAGAATAGAAGCAGAAGACGTGATTGTCAAGTGTTGTATTTCATTAGGCCTGTTGACTTTGTTCCCTTAAATCACTGTTGAATTGACCAATTTGTTGGGAACATCTATCTACATAAGTAACTACTAATCATGCAGCACAGACAAATAACATGTTTTAAGTAGGATCCCTGGTGAGAAGTGCTTCCTGGGCTTGGGTGCATGTGATATTTTCAGCAGTTACTCTGATATCAGAATTGGAGAAGCCACCTAAAATTTGTGGATTGCTTTGGATTGGAAGAGAAGCAAGCAGTTTACAGAACGAGATTAGAATAAATCTGATAAATTTATGAGACAGCCCCATATCAATAACATAAAATGAAGAACAGCAAAAGCACTGCACTGCAAAAAGAAAAACCCAAATGCAGAAAATGAACACTGGAGTAACTGGCTAAATTGCAAAAAATAAACACCTAATAGACAGTTGGAATAATATTTATATTTGAACATGTTACATATTTGTGAGCATGAGCTACACAATAATGCATGACAAATCTGGGGCAGTGTTCTTCAACTGATTCTTTTAATGAAAGGAACAAGCTCCTGGTAAAAGATCTCACTTTGATCACTATTTCTGTAAGGTCCCACTGAAATCTAACAAATGGCCACTAATAAATAAAATGGAGGTATCGAACATAAAAAAAGCTTTAGCATTTAATTTAAAAATATTAAAACCACATATTCAAATGATAAATCTCAGAGACTGTTTTCATTTTCCTTTGTGTTTTCAATGCTCCAGCACCATCAAGACTGTTTATCATTACTGAAATGATGAAGCTTTACAATATATTCGGGAAATAAACAATTCCTCTGCATTAATTATTAAATCCATCTCTGCTGCAGCTCCTTAGCAATACTCATGCATATTCCATATAGTTTATCATCAATAAACTTAATGGTAAAGAGTGGGGGAGATAGGGGTGGGGGGTGTTGAAAAGAGGCTTTTTTCTCCTTACAGCAATTCTCAACATATATATTGCTTTTGCTTATGAAGTGGAAATAATTTAAAGCAGAACAGCAAACATAAGATAAGTCCCTTGGTTTTATATCTTTACCTTAATGTTTTATGTAAATAACTGCTGTGCTATCTTGTAGAACAAGTTGCAATGCCTATTAATATTATGTGAAAGATTCACATTGCAATGATATAAAAATAAACCACATAATTTGAAGTTTATTTTAAACTAACTTCATTCAATTAAAATCTTGCAAAATTCTGCATCTCTCTAAACACTGATAGTTGAATCAAAATGGCTCCTTTTATATGAATATTGAGATGTTTGAAATTGAAATAGTCTTTGAAGATACATTGATGCCAACATTACAAAAACCTACAGAATGACATTACTGATTTCACTTTCAGTTCATAGAAACACAATATCTTTGCATAGCTATAAAAACGTGTATTGGCTTGGGTCTTCGCCCTTATCTTTGGGCAAATACTCTTCTGTATTATACCAGAACAAAGCAATCTAATTTGTTAAGAAAATATATAACTGATACAAATCAGTCTGTATAACTAAATATTCAAGTGGTGAGTTAGATGTAAATTCAACAACTAAATCAAAATGACAAAAGAAAGCACAATGTCATTAAATCAACTTGTTTGTGTGCAACATTGACTCCAGGTGCTGACAATGTAATCAGTGATGTACCACAAGAACTCTTAAACACAAACCAAGAGCTGATCTTCCTACCAACCAAATATTCTCACTCAGCTTGGAGTGTATTAAAAAAAAAACCCAATCCCCCCAATCCCTCTAATCCTCCAACTCAAAGCCAACTCAACAGAAATCTGCAGGCCACTTTGGTAAGACCTGTAAGGAAACAAGCCTGTGTTGTACAAATACTTGGAGGTAGGGTGGAAAATTTTCTTATGCCACATGAAGGCAAAGTCAAACTTTTTAAAGGCTTTAATAGAGGAAAAGAATAATAACTTAAAAAATAGATTATTCTCACCATATAATGATATATACTTCAGGATAGAGATCATAGCTTAAAAATTTGTTACTGTGCACTCAGAACCAACTTGAATGCTCATCTCCCTATCTCAGGAATGGTTTTGCTAATTGTGTGGAGTTGACCCACACAATGAAAAAAAATCAGTAACAATTTCCTGTCTACAGATAATCCCCTTCTCTTGCACATGCTCCCTCATCCCATCCCCTGAATCTTTTTTCCTTCTTCGCGTATCCAAATAGGTATTTCCGAACAGGCCCCAAATTTTGCTTCATGCTTTTTTTTTTTTTTTTTTCTCCTCAAAGTGTTTTCCTACAGATCTGTGAAAGAAAAATTGTCACTCATGCCTCAATGTAAATGAGGCACTGCACCTTAGTTTCAGATGTTTTCTTCTCTTCACATTTCAGCATTATGGCTAAACCTGGCATAGAGAAAAGTCAATTAAGCATCCTAATAACATTAGCTAAAGCCACTGTGTAAGAAATTGCTCACAATTTATTTAAAGTATTTGTACAGCCATTACTCACAAGATACTGCACTTAGTTGGGATTTCCTGTTCAACTTGATCCGATTACAAAAAGTATTTTGTAATCAGGGCAATTCGAACGCATTTCACAGATGTAATGATGTATACATGTAAAATCTAATTTGGAAACCTGAAAAGCTAGATTTTGTTAACTGTCTCTTGGACTAGAAATCTTGTATATAGGGCAGGCTGTTTTGAGAAAAGCAGAGTTCTCACCATGTTCCTCTCAAAACGCTGGTGTTGTAGTTGCAAAATCTAATTATGCTCCTCCATGAAGAACAGTAATTATTTTTTTTAGCCTTCAATATTTATCTGCTCCAGAAAATGCTGAAGTGTGAGTATACTATGGGGAAAAACCCACCAAGGACACTATTGGTCAGTGAAATGGAAAAAGCACATGGCTAGAAATTCAGCTGTTATTTTGGGAACAAACTGGATAATACCAGATGAGATACCTCATCCCATGTAATAACTGGAAGCTTTTCTATAAAATTAATGACTTGTGCTAAATGTCATTCAGATGTCATAGTCAGCATGTTTTGCACAGATGTTCTGCATTCAAAATCTTTATAATGTGACTACAAAAGGTACCAATGCAGAACTCTCAGACAAGCACCACAGAAGTCTGTACCACAGAAATACATATACTAGCTCTTCCTCTAACCATTCACACTAAACCCAGGACAGGACCATGACAGGTGTAGTATGTGCTCCTGAAAGCAAACAGAAATTCCATACTATCAGCGGCCGGAAGGGAGAGGTCAGATGAATCCGAGTAAACATGCTTTTGTTGTGAAGAACAGCTTGCTGAGAAAGTATTCTGCACACCCAAGTGTTTACCTTTAAGTAAGGCAGATAATATAAGATGATGACTTTTCTAATTTTGGACACAGGTGGCCAACATATTTAAGTGGGCATGAGAAGGAAGGTGATGCAGGAGCAATTTTAAGAGTTCTATTAATGTGTTTGAGTACAAATTGTCAGTTCAGCAAAGCAGTGTACCCTGGTGATCAAATAGTGTCACAGGTATGAAGTATAAAGTGTCCTTCACTGTGTTACCCTTCAGTGATCTCCCTGTCTGCCCTTCACAGTAAGTTAGCACACTCTCCTGTTCTGCTCTCCATACCCAGACAACTTTCAGTGTTCCCATACTCCATCCATGCTCCTCTGATCTCTTTCAAATCTCCTCTAGACCCCAGTAAGAAAAGCCCCCAGTGGGTGATGCGTGTTGGTGGTGTTTGACTACACCATTAGGTTTAATTTAATCTGAGATGAGTCCAGGACACAGGATCACATACTGGAGTGCTCAGAGTTCTGTACAGCTGAGTATTAAAAGCCCCCAACAATGGAGGCTGCACAGCTTTTCTAGGCAGGCTAGTCCAGGCCTTATTGCTGTCATGGTGACAGCAATTTTTTTCCTTCTTTTATTTTTTTATTTTTTTAACTCCCCTTTGGCAAATCAGGCTCTTCCCTGCTCATTTCAAGACAATTGTCACTAGTCCTGCTTTGTGCTCCTTCACACAAAGTCTGGCTCTGCCTTCTCAAGAACCTCCCTTCTGGACTTCCCAAGCTCCCACATGACACCATCACGGAAAATATGGACCAGAAAGAGATCTGTTTCAAAACTGCCTGAGTTATCTACACCAACACTGGAACACCTGCTAATTACAGCCTAATTATGGGTGTGATTTTACACGTGTGTAGACATTACACTGGAGGAATTAAATGGTATAATTTTGTATCAACAGAATTAAACTAGTCTAAATCCTGCTGGGGTACCCAGTTGAGTTCAGATAGATACAGTTTTCAGATTAGCCTATGCTTGCTAGTTTACAGGACACACCCTGTTCTAAAATGAGATTATATATCCATGCAGGAAGCTTTACACACGTTTATATAAGATTACTTTTGTGTGACCTAAAGAGTTCTTTAGAAAAAGAGAGGTTATGCTTTGAGGGAAACATGGGAAAAACCAGCAGGTGTGGCTGCCTCTGTCCCCCTTCCACCTGAGGCTGAAGAATGCCCTGAGACCCTGTCTTGTACTTGTAAAGGCTTGCCCTGGTGAGTTACCAAGAACAAGAAGTCCCCTGCTTCACATAAACCACAGGTATGCACTAGAGAAAGGAATAGGAAACGCTGATTAAATTATAAAAGGTACAAAATTCAAGCTAGACAGTTAGATAGTGAAATACAACAGTAAGAGTCATGTGATTCAAAGCCCTCATATCCACCGAGTTTATCCCTTTGCTTCACATCATACTGCTTTAAAACAACCCTTCTACAATTAAAACTGGCAAAATTTGAGCAACACAGCTTCCAGACACAATTTTTCCTTACTTTTTGGAGAATTCAACTTAAAAAAAAAAAAAACAAAACTGTTTTCTTTGTGTTTAGATGGACTGAATACAGGTCAGTGAAATCCTGTTTGTTTTTTGGGTTTTTTTTTTTTTACTTCCAAGGGACTATCCTCAAACTGAACAAAAACCAAAACACTACTATCTTGCCTACTTGCACGAATATAGCTACTGCTGATTCCTGGAAAGTCTCCAGTGTTCAATGACACCTCAGATTCTGAGCATTCAATATGATATGATTTATTATGTGGAATGAATGCACAGTACTGTGATTTCTTTTTTTTCCAGTTTAAAGGAAATTGCTTTTATATCTTATTTATCTTAAATACTTTATTTAAAAAGTTCCCCAATTGTTTCATTTACAAAATAAACCCTAGCAAATCTTGTGTAATCAGATCACAAAGGACCATATTACATTAAATTCAGTATCTGTATCTAATTTCTATAGCGTCTTTTCACAGTGGTATCTAAGAATCAGGTAGCTTCCCCCCCCCCCCCCCCCCCCCTTTTTTTTTTAAGGTAATTTTGCCATGCTTTCTCCTTATTTAACAAAACAAATGTGCATGTTTGAATTAGTAACGCTCTGGGAAATGCATCTTATCTAACTTCTGAAATTACCAGTACATACATGGCTTATCACAAAATCTAAACATGGTCTACTTGCTTACAGTCAGATTACAGAGCCAAGCAGGTCTGGAGGCCCCCTTGACTGCAGCCAAATTTCAGCTGTATCTAGATCTCATTTATGCACAAGAGCAACCAGGTGGAGCACCAACAGCTATCTGAGATGTGGACCAGCACATTCAGGTCTCAGGGCAAAGAAACATGAGTGGAGGTATCAATGGTAAGATGCCCAGTACACACAGCTCTCACGCTTCCGTTTCATTTATGGCCTATCAGGTAGCAGGAAAAGAAATAACAAGAGAAGCTGATATGGTGTTTTAAGTTTATTTGCTCAAAATAGGAACAGTTGTTTTACAGCTAATGGCAAATTTTTTGAGCAACAGACCAAGTCCTTTGCTCCCAAGCGTTTGTTCCCAGGCCATGCCCGCTGTGACAGCAGTACAAGGAAGGCTTTTGCAAGTGTTGTATTAAACCAGAAACATCTGTAACGGAACACTGGAAAACAGGCTTAAAAATCTGCTCAGATTTCTCACATTTAAGGTTACTCATGAGTTGGAGAGTTGTGGGAGGTGGAATTAAGAAACCAGAATGTTTATTAATTGTTAAAAACAAACAGAAAAGGTACTTCCACTGAGCAAGAAGAAGCCTTCAGAAGTGAAAGTGCAGAGAACTCAACTTTTGTACATGCATAACACAATCCTGACCCTATACCAGGCCAGTCTTCCCTCTGTGTGTGACTTACAAGGTAGTTTTTCACCACTACAAATTAAGCTGAGCACTTTTGTGTTTATCTGTATTGGCAAAAAACCAACTAAACTAGCAAACTAAAAGTGAACATAAAGTGCATATTCCCAAAGAAGGAGTATGTAGGGAGACAAGCTTTTTTTATTGAAATAGAACACAGTTCACTTGAGCAGGCTGAGAATGAACCCCAAGCAGTAGCTGCTCAAAAAAAATGCTGGAAGACACCAAATAACAGAAAAAAACACAGAATTTTCCTCAAACTAAGATATATTAATTCCCCATAAAGAAAAAAATTCCATTCATTGACAAGGATAAAAATTAAGAGAAGCAGCTATCAGATACCAAACTGTACCTTCTGAACCTCCTACCTGCCACCACAGGCAAATGATCTTCCTAGGCTGACCTAGAAGATATTTGTAGAAGGTTTCTAGAAAAAAGAGAAAACTATTAATATACAAAGTATTCCTTTTTAGCTAATCTAGTGGTAACTTGATTGCTGCAATGGGGAATTACAGAGCTAAATGTAATTCTAACTGGAAAAAGAGGAAGCTGGTATATCTTACGAGCTACATGGGCAGGATTATCAGGACAAGTTCAGAAGAGTGTTTTCTTTCTCCCCTCTTTCACATATCAGGCAGGACAGAGGGCACATCCTTACTCATTAAGAAAAAAATATGTCATGCTTTCTGCTCAGAGCGTGACACTTCCTCCACACGGCCCTAGTTTGGCTCTATCCCACACAGACATGCTGCGTCTTCAGTTTTCTCCCACTCTGACTATACCACTCTGTGGCACAGGGGGTCCCCCCTAGCAAAAGCAGTAAGACCACCATAATGATGGGACTTCCTGCCAGAAGGTGCATTTTTAGAGACACAGGAACTGTGGCACACCTAAGGATCCTTCTGGCATATGACCTTGAGTGCAAGGCAATTTGCTTCTTGCTGTGCATCACCTCAGGCAGTAGTACTGAAATGAACTGTAGTGTAAATATCACCTCCCATTGCCCTACTCATAGGGATCGTGGTCAAATGGCAATATGATCTTGGAAAAGGTAAATAGACATACTAAAATCTTACAGTAAGTTAAATTAGGTATTGTGTTTCCAGAAAACATTTCATACCAAATTCATAGAATCAGTTATTTCAACTGAGCCCACTGATCTCAGCTTTGGTCTGTGCACATCAATAGTGGTGGCACACAAAACCGTAATTTTGTGACTGACAATCACACACCTCAATCAACAGCAATTACAATGCTGTTGATGCACTGCTATCAAGAAACCTAGAGTTCCTCAAACTGTTCAAGAATGAGTTTTATGATAAGGTCACTTGAAAGTTTTCTAACACTAGTGGAATAACTATGCAACATTTATTAAACTAGGGTGCAGGTATACTTCTCCATTAAATTCAGACTTGGATGCAAACTGCTGTAACTAACAGACCTATATTGAATTCAGTTGCTATGTAGTCAAATTAAAGTTTCAAATTATTCACGTTATTATTCTGATTATAATTTCATCCACATTCTTATAGTTCCCAGTAGGACTGCTGTTTTTTTACAGCTGCAAGAGAGGAGAAATATTGTAAATTATGACAGCAGAGACAACCATTCAACTGGTCCCAACCCTTTCTTCAGCACCTCCTGCAGCTTTGCCTTAGGCTGCCTTAAGGCCAGTTAGTAGCTCTATGTGGATAGTAGTCTTGCCTACTCCACTATACAATGAGTCCGTGCACCAAGATTCAAGTATTAGGACTCCTACTCAAAGCAGATTGCACAAAACATGCATTTGGAAAGGTTTCAGCAAGAGCTCCAATAGCAGTACTAAATGGCTTTACCAATACATAATTCTACTCTTATTTCTGTGAACTTTCCCCTATATATTGCTGAAGTGTAAAACTTTTTGCCTTTCATACTGAAAGCCTCAAAGTTTATCTGGGAGCATGCTGTAATTCTTTGTAGATCTGAACTAGATGCTTTCCATTTCACTCTGAATTAAATTGTTAAAGAAAGTTATGGAACTTGAAAACTGTGAACTGCTTCAAGAAATTGAGCCAGTTGTCCTTCCCTATTTTCCAAGGTAGTGGCAAAATACTTCGGATAAAGAAGAGAAACAAAGTTCAAAGATGACTGTCAAGTCTTGAGGATGCAGGGTGCACTCACTTTAGCCATACAGTTATTAAAAATAAAGTTTTCCTGAGTATGTTTAAAGACACCTAAAAAACACTACCAAGTCCTGCCTCATCGCAATTTACCTAAAAGTTACTCTAAATACGCTGTTAAGCCTCTCTCTCAACAAACACCAAACATCAAGATTTACTCAAACACAATGTCTTCACAGCATTGAGAACTCACATTTTGTTTTGCTTGTTTTATGTGGAGCTAGCACTTATTTCATTTCATCCCCCTCCAGTCTTGCTAAGTGCAGGTAGGGTACTGACATCAGAAATACACTGTCTCCCAATATCACATCCAAAATGCACTGCTTGGTAAACACGCACCTTACTCTCCATTTCCATACATAACATCAAATTAGAGGGAAGGAAAAAAAATAAAAGAAAAATCAACCAACCAAACGCCACATACAATTTCAAGACAAGGAAAAAAACTCCAAATAACTGCCAAAGTAATAGGAATAAATTAATAAATGAAGACAACTGCCAGCTATTGAAATAGTTAGTCAAAAGACTGCAGTTATGCTTTACAGTACCTCTACAGGCTTAGTGTGCCATTATGCCTCTGTAGAGGCTGATGTGTCAGAACAGCAGCTGCAGAGATTAAAATGCATATTCTCTCTCTTCCCCCTCCCAAAACACTGTAGGGGGATAAGCCCAAAACCACAGAAACAGACCCTCTTGGTGCACCCTAAAGGGAAATAGTATTAGGAGGGAGCATTAGAATCCCCTAGTCACTTGATGGCTTGCAGCCTTAGCTACATACCCTGCACCTGACGATGATTGCTTCCTGAGCAGATGCAGTTAAGAGAAAAAAGGCTTTGGCTTTATCCTGTCCTCCTACACCTGCCTACAAACCCGAGTGAACTGCCACTTAGCCTCTCTCTCTTGGCTGAATGATCCTAGCCTCTTCATCTATTTGTAACCAACATTTTTACCATTTCTGTGGTGTTAAAGAAAATAAGAGGTGGTCTCCCTGTACAAAAAACAAAAAAACCCCAAAACCAACCAAACAAAAAGCCACCAAAAAACCTCAGGAGAGAAATATTTATTTTCATAAATTATCATATCCTTATGAAAACCTGAAATGAATGTTAATGGAGGGCAGGGGTAATTGTGCTAACAGCTTGAGGATAATTTTTTACTTTCACTTGAAAGCACTCTTATAAATCTAACACAAATTAAGAAAAAGGGGAAAAAAGTTAGTTATCAATTCCACTCTATGAGACTTTAAACCAAGTTTATCTGTGCAATTATAAATGGCATAAATTACAAGTTTTTCTCAGTGAAGGTTCATTTTCCAAGATGTACCCTGTCAAAATTAGATGTAATTAAACAGCATTTTTTCATATTCCAGAGAGAAAGAAATTAAAATTTGGCATGAAATTACAACTTTCCTTGTGAAAAAAATGACAGTGTTTTCGCCTCTAACCTTTCCCTAATGAAAGCTATATTACATCATCCTTAAATCTATATAGAGGCAATCACATATTTCCCTGGCATTTTTAATGACATTCACATGATGTTTTAGTTTTCCCATATTATTTAAGACATGCAGAGAATGTTTCAGTCTCTGAGAAGGGCCAGGCTGGCATTTCTGCTCTGGTATTTTGGTTCAAGTGATCATTTTCCTTTTTATAAAACACATATTAATGAGGATTTTTTTTCCACAAATCACAGAATATGCTCAGTTGGAAGAGACCCACAGGGATCACTGTGTCCAATCCTTAGCCCTGCATAGCACCATCCCTAAGAATCACACCATGTGATTCTCACATGTGGACAATATGAAAGCATTGTCCAAAAGCTTCTTGAACTCTGTCAGGCTTCATGCTGTGACCACTTCCCTGGGGAGCTTGTTCCACTGCCCAACCACCCTCTCTGGGTGAAAAACCTTTTCCTAATACTCAAACCTAAACCTTCCCTGACACAGCTTGTAGCAGACTTCAAAGCAGTAAAGAACTGGTCCCAGAAGAAATAGGCTGGTGTCCAAATGAGGCTAATTCTTTTCAAAGAACTCAAACTTCCTCTTCAAAGACAGTCCTTGGGGCAGCTCTTCAGAAAAGGCAGCATAGATAATTGTCATGACATCCAGACAGAACTTGTCCCTTGTCCCAACTCTGGGACAAGGGGTGCATGGAAATGTCCTCTGAACTACTCATCTGTGTGTAACACCCATCAAAAAACAACACGCTAATGAGGAGTTTGAGACCATCAGTATTTCTCAAGCAACAGTGGCAACAGGTACAAAACTGAGTGACAGAAACAACAGCTATCCAAGAGGATGACCTGCTAGAGGGCAGCACATACACACACTCCTAAAAGCTGCCAAGAAAATGATATGGAAAAGGTAAAACACCTTGGTTATTAAATATCATCTAAGCTTTATTTAGTTTTTAATCACCTTTGCTGGAGATTGCACCAGGAATATAAACGGTTTCTTCATGATACACCGTATGTTCCTGGACTGTACTAAGACCCTGATATGGTGGATCAGGATGAGAACCCAAGATGAGCAGATGAATGCTGAAAGGAAGGCAGATTATAGCAGCCAGCTCTCTCAGACCATGACATTATGAGGAGAAAGTTTTTGTCACAGGTAGCAAAAACATTAACTCTCAGGGGTAGAGGAATGGAAATTCAGATCCAAAACTAAACCCAGCATAAACTAAACCACAGAGATATTGCCAAGAAGTTCTTTTCACTTTACAGTGATATTTCCTAATTTGCTTAAGTTTATCCAATATACTGAGCAAACAACTTTCATCATACACATTGTGCAAAAGCTGCTTACCTATGTGATTTAGTTTTTTGTGGTATTTCTCTGCTTTGTTGCTGAAACATTTTATAAAACCAGATGGAAAATCTAAATATTTGTTTATATTATAAATTGTTATAATATTGAAAAGATAACTGAAGAATTACCAGAGAAGGTGGAATTCTGCAAACATTATGGCTAAGAAAACATTGCTTCTGTCACTGCTCATGAAAAATTAATGAAAGAGTTCATGAATACCATCAAAGTGTTCTGGCTCCTGTTTTCATAATGATTTTTTACATGTTCCATTCCAGATTCAACCTTGGTTCCCCAAATCTTTTCTGACCAATACCAGCCCATACAGTTTACCATATACAATTTTTTTTCTCAAAAAAGTGAATATATGTAGATAGTTCTGCTGGAAAACAAAACTTAAATATCCAGAACATCCAGGTTACTCAAGACAATAATAAATTATGCAAAATCATACTTCAAGTTATTTACTTGAAATAATTAGAACTATTAGTATAGTCTGTTTGGTCCTTTAAGAAAAGTCATAGAATAGATATTGTGAAGTTGTGAAATATCAAGGAAACACGGTTTCTGAAATAGATTTTTATCTCTTTTTTTGGTGTGCATCTAGTGTGACTAACTAGAACAAGAATGACTACAGAGCTTTGAGAGAAAAATGAGAGAACATGAGAGCCCAGGGGATGACCTCATTGAAGGGAAAAGTGTGGATAGGTGTGGATGCACATTGGAAATTAACAATGAACTCTGCGGCCAGTGTTGCAAGCTGTGCTTTGGCTTTCACAGCCCAGGATCCCTCTTAAAAGAAGAAGAGCTGAGAGACAGAATCCATTTCATGAAGTAGGGTAAAAGCACCTCTGCCGAAAGGCTCGTAGATCCAGTGTAGAGGATTTTAAGCTGGATACATGTGGGGACACTGAGACTAGCTTGCAGGTCAGTGAGAGACTGGAAGTAAAGGGGAGTTAAGTACACGAGGCAGGGTGATGGGAGCCAAAGAGCCCTCAGTTGGGATAAAACATGTTGAAAGGGGGCCGTCTCACATGCTGGTACACAACTGCACAGTGCTTGTGTGCCATAGCTCTGCAAAGGATGGGTGTAGGCAAATGAATATAGCAAATGAATCCCAACCTCCTGCAGACTGATTGCATATTCAAGGAGAAAATCTCAGTTTTTAAGTATCAAAATGCATAAAGTAGAAAGTGCACCTAGGTTGTACTTTTGCAGTATATTCAAGCTTGCACTTTTCTATCTTGATACAGGCTCTCCTTTAAGATGAAGATGTTTACAGCCAAATATTCTTCAAATATTTCCCCCTATCTAATTCACCTTAGCAGTCATGAAACCTCATCCCTAAGCTTGATTTCATGCTGCACTGTTATCTTTTCTCCACTATTCAGTAGATTTTTGACTTTAAGAAGAGTGGGCTAATGTACATGAATTTGCAAAGGCATGCTATCCCCAGCCTCTGATTCAGACTAAGGAGGTGTTACTTCTGTGTTCATTAAACCACTTTTTTAAAAATTAATTTTAATTTATGTACACATGGACTTCTGCTGTGGATTCCAACTGCCAGAATATAGATTTACCAAAATTTTGTTTCACGTTCTTCTGGTAATGAAACACAAACAAATCAATTGCACAAGAAAAAAAAATCTGACATTTTGCCATGAATGGATCCAAGCAAAGTAAGAGAGAATGAGTTTATGAGAGAACTCTATATTCTTTCTTCTTGGAGAATACAATTCTCGGCACACTTTGATGAATTAGTGAGAGTTTATGCACGGTGAATGTATGGAGATGAACATGGAAACAGGATTAATGAATCTTCTGCAAATGGAAAGCACAGAGATCCCAAAAGCTTTACTATGTCAGTGAGGGAAGACACACAATATCATACTGAACTTATAATTCATACCCTTCTGTGCTCAAACCCATACTGGCAGTCGCAACAGGAAGCTTTCCTGGCAGGTAATATATGAGCTCTGAGATGGCACCTGAGACTCTCTGGAGACTTTTGCTCTCCTTAATGGAAATGTAAGCCTTTTTTCCTTTTTTTTTTTTTTTTTCCTCCAGAAGAATACTGGAATCATGAGAGCAAGGATCACTCCAAATGAGCAGAGATCACTCCCAATGACCACAGAAGATAATGCCAAAATTAAGAAACATTTAACTTTTCAAGGTGCTTTCTGGAGGTGTAGGGGGTGGAGCAGGAGAAGAAAGGGGATGAGGAATATGCTTACGTTTCAAGCTTAAAAATTACTGATTCAATCAAATACCTAAATTTGGGGATTCTGAAGCATACTGTACAGACATATGTGCTGTCAGCTGCAAACTACTCCTACAGCACTAGGAGTTGAATGCAGCACCATATGTTATGCCAAGATTACCGATTTTTATTAGCTATGAAAGAAGATTTCCAATTTTAATCTTAATTTTCAATTATTATTTTATTTGTCAGTCTAAACATAATGATGACAGCCAGTATCTTGATTCTATCTTTGCACCTGCTGCAGGTACATCCACTCTCACATCCACCCTCTTCCTTTCAAACCTAAAGGGGAAAAGAAGAGAAACCCTGAGACTGAGCAAGCCCTAAGGATTTTGCTAGGCATGAACACTGAGGTCATAAATCCCTCTGCTTCCCTACAAGAAGCTATGACAGATAGTAGGCTGTGACTTGGGGACTAGTCAGTCTTTAAAGTAAAAGTCGTGAGTAAAGTCGTGACTGTGTCAGCAGAGGTTATTTATTACCTGTATAAAGCAGGACAGCTTTGAGCTCTGTGAAAGAGTTGGATTACCCACTCTTCTCACATTCTAACTAGCAACAGGATGAGAGGGGAATGGGAAATCTGTGAACATTCATTGGCCTTCTTGTATCTCCTCAGGGATGGGTAAACAGGCAAGATAAAAAATATTAAAGAAGATTGCAGTGTCTCAGCTCCAGGTCCATGCTGGCTGAATAAAGTAACACCCTGTGTGCCAGCACCATAAAACATGATGGAAATTACTTAATCCCATTCCTGAACAAATAGTAGATGTGAAACAATGATGTGAAACAATGGTGTGAAAAAGAGGAGAGTTTCCTCTGCTCCCAGTGTAGTGCAGTGGGATTGTTACCTTTGGTTGGAGCAGGGTGAGAAGTTGCAATTACAGGTAATTTTAAGGGACCAGACTAGTGCTACCAGTCATATTTTATACTTTATTACTTAAGGGAGACTGGATTTCCTAAAGTGTTAAAATAAGGAACAAAAAATTATTGCAGCAAATGAAGGCTTTACAAGGACATACTTACCAGTAAGTATTTACAATGAAAAAGCAAACACACAAGAGAGAAGCACCTAAGGCCACAGCAAATGGTTACCCCTTCAAAATGAGTCATCTGTATAGGGACTAAGCAACAATGGGGTTTCAATGGAAGCAAAGAAGGTCATGTTCCACTAAGAAACAAATATGAAACACAGCTGTAAAAGTTAACATGACTTTTCCTGCTAGATGGAGGCTGATGCTTGTCTCCTGGTTGCTTTGACCTGTATAAACAAAGAGGATATCATTCTCTGGGGGTGCCTGTACAGCAGCTCTATGGTCACTACACCTTCTCGCACAGCAAAATGCCAAGCCACTCATTACTTGTCCACACATACATATTCTGTATTTGAATGAATCTTTTTGGATCTATTTCCACATCTTCTGTGAGTGTCACACTATTTTTTTCCTTAAGAGAAAGACCCCAAAAGCTTTTAGTTTTCATTACAAATAACAACTCCTAGGTGCACAGGAAGCAGCTGGGAATAGGTATGTACATAGCAGAGCAGCTGGCAGCACAGTGCACAGAATGCCAAGGCAATGCTCATGTAGTCACTGGGTCTGAGGAAGCTCCTCCTCATCCCTACTTCAGTCTTCATCCCTACTCTGTCCTTCCCATTTCCCTCATCTTTGATGTATAAAGTAACCCCAAATGACCAACCATATCAAATTATGTTTTGGTTTGTAACCAGCCTAGATAATTCATGTAGTCTATCAGATTAATGGCTTTCACTCTCTTTCACTCTGAGGCGAATAGTTTCTGCAGTTGGATGATCTGTCTCCCTAATATAATTTTTACTTCATTTAGCAGAAGATTTAAGACATCTTTCATCTACAATTTCTTACAGAACCTTCTCTCAATTTACATGTAATAGCCTGCACTTCAGAATGTCAAGATCAGCAGCTAAAGAGTAAGTTTTTCTATTGGAAATTATGTAACATCTGCTAGTAATAGTGAAGGCAAAGGGATGCATGTATCTACAAATTTACTGTTTATTTTCTTTCCAGCTCCTCAGGATTCTTCAGGTAATTATACCCTGACAGAGCAGCACCAGGTTATGAAACATCACTGTGCATCCCAGCCTACCATTCAAAACAAAACTCACTTTTTAATACAGCTGGGTCATTAGCTGACTGTAACTGGAGTCACTATCAGGGTCCTGTTGATAGTATAGCCAGGGTACTGCTAGCCAACAGACAACAGCTGGCAGTGCAAGGTCAAATGCAGTAAGCACTGAGCTGTGAAGAGCCATTTATTCTATTTGCTTAATGACATGCTGAGCCTCTGGTACCTACTGGAAAGTGGCATCCCTTTTCAGTACAGTTTGTGCTAGCTCTACCACTGTGCAACTTAATTAGAGAGCAATTTTGCATGAAATAGCTCTTGTGGCTTAGGCAGGGCTCAGCACAGGTAGGTCAGTAGCTGCTGTGCCACTTGGAAAACCAGCGATGACAGCTACCATCAACCCAAAAATAGTGCTGCTGGCCCAGCACCATGCGTTCTGGTAGTGGTTGATTTATTCCACACTCTTATTTTACTTGTCATAAAGCAAAGCAGGCAAGTATTTCTATCCAGTGTGTCTCAGACTGTTAGACCATTAAGGTGCCTGCACACACTCAATTTCTCAGTCAGATACCATTTCCAAGACAGGTGTCATTTTACACATGAATACAGGACATCTGTGTGTGTTTATACACAGGCAAAATGCAACTTAAGATGCAAGTGGCCATCTCCTCCTGCATTTTCCGTGCAGTGAGAAAACTCAATGTTTTATCAAAGCCTGACTAGACCAGAGTTAGGAGCCAGGAGACAGCTCAGTTTTAAAACTGATAATCTAGCTGGACTTTTAATGGTGGATTCTTGATGGCAAGGTTGTGTGAAGAGATGAACATCTTGTTTAGTGAACACTGATTGTAGGTTTTGAGCTCTGCATGCCCAAATCACATACAGGGCACTCAGGTGGTGGTGACTAACAGGTATTACTTTGCCTGAGGGATGCTGCATCATGAAATCCACAAGAGGGATGTCATAAACTGAACAGGCAAAGACATAAAATAACACCACAGGCAATTTCTTCTGGTTGGAACTGAGGAATCCCACCAAGGAATTAGACCATCACTTCTCTGGTCTGCTGAGAAAGAACATCTCCTTTTCTAGGCCTGTGTTTTTGAACAGCCACTCTGGTTTGAGTTGGGTTTTTCTTTTGTTTTAAATCCAGCGCATGCTGTATGCTGCTTCCTGATTTCTTCCAGGCATAAAAGTTGCCCAGTGGGATTAGACGCAGCAATTTTAAGTATACAAAAATTTTCTGAGAAGAACATGACTGGAATATTAATTTTAAGTAACAATTATATGCACATTTTCTAGCAGAGGGGACTGTGGGGGCAGACAACAAAAGCATTCCCGATTCTCTGAAGTCTCTGTCTGTTGAGTCACACATGGAGGGGGAAGGCTCTCAGATGTGTTTTTAAGTAAACTATCACTGTCCTATTCCCTGTGAGAAGGATTAAAAATATGATTATAATAATAATGAAGATGATAGCAAAGTCAACAAAAACAGCAGTCTAACCCACAGTTTTTTATGCCTGGCTGTAGTCAGAGAGGCTCGAGCTCTGAAGGGTCTGGTGGGTGATATGCCAAATATTTGTGCAGTACAGATGTGATAATTTGGCTTCCATACCGAAGCACAGAGTCCTTTGATTTTTAGCAGCTGGAAACAAATCGCTAAGCACACTGACACGCACTGTATCTTTGCAGTAAGATCTTCAAAGGACTCCAGCAGGTTAGTCTGGCTTTTTTTCCTCTCAGCTTAATTCTAGCATTTTTGTAATCAGTCTGTGTTTTTCTGCATGGCTTCCCAGCAGATCAGTTAAAGACAGATGCAAAGATGATTTTCAAAGAGCTGACCTACATGCAGTACGCAGGCTATGGCTCTAGATAGGACTCCTCAGTTAAGCTTTATAACACTTTGAGGAGAACAGAGACTTATCCCAAACTTTCAATTATCCCTCAAAACTACAGAAGTATGTTGAATAAATCCAAAGGATGAATCTACTCTCTTTCCACCACTGTATTTCCTTCATTTTCTACTGACAGTCTCCGATGATGGTTATCCAGTTGAAAGGCTTTTGCTCCCTACATAACTGAAACTTTTAATCATCATCTGGGGTATTGTCCTACCAGACAATTCATTTTCACAGCATGTGTTTACTCTGTAGCATCAGATGGATGACACCCACATTTCCTCATTCCTTTTTTTAGTACTATTTACTAACACTTCAAGGTAAAACAGCAATCCAGGAGGACACACTTAGACTGTCAGAATCAGTTTCCTGTGCAACATTTTGCAAAAAGTCAAAATTAATAGAATCATAAAATATCCTGCATTGAAAGGGACCCAATCAACTCCAGCAACAATTTTTTCTATGGCTTCCCCATTATCATGGCAGTCTGCTGGTTCTTGCTAATTAACGTTTCAATTAAAGTAGGTGATTTTCACTTAGCATTCTTCCTCCACTTTGAGTTCCAAGATGATTGTTCCCCCCTTGGTTCAAGCAAAAGCAGCCTCAGGAGTGTCCTGTCTTGGTCTGCTGGTAGTTATGCATGATCTTCCACCCTCCATCTAGAAGTCATTTTAACAATCTTTTTGCTCCTGCAGGGAGAGCATCAGCATAAATACCTTGAAAACTTGCACTAACTGGAACTTGGCACAGCAAAATTTTGTCTTCTATAGGTGAAAGTTTTGGTTGAACATTTGAAAGGATTGGCTGCTTCTGTGCGCTATCCCAGCAGCACTGAATCACAATAGTCTGAGTTGGAAGGGACCTTCAAAGGTCAAGAAGGAATCTTTAAAGGCACTGAGGTCAGCACATATTTCTAAACTGATCCTTTAATATACAATAGTTTTACCACTATTTCTTAGTGAGAAGGAAGAAGGAAAAAAGAGAGCGAGGGACTCTGTCGTCTGGAAATAGTCAGCTCCTTGACAAACATGATGCATTGAACTACCACCATTGCCGTCCCCATACAAAAACTCCTCTCTGATTCATCTTTCTGAGTAACCATTACTACTTCTCAAGACTTCAAAAAACATTCTGCTGCTGCAAAAACTAAAATACAAGCACATTAAGTGATTCCTTCCTCAGGGTCTGTGGTATTCTCTAGCTACTATTCAAATCACAAGCTCTTTATATCTTGTTCAGTAATGACCACACACTAACCAATAATAAATGTCATTGTACTGTCTTCAGACCTTCTCTGGATGCTGAGGAAAGGGAACTTGGCAGCCAGCAGCACTTCTTTTATTCAGGCAGGATCAAGTTCCCTGGGGTTCCCTTGTTCAACTCTCTTCTTCTTTCATCTTCTGCTCATACATGCAGTTCCTTTTCTGTCCTACAAAGGATCACTCTGTGCTAGTATTTTACATGAGTGTAATCACAAGTTATAACAAAAAACAAACAGAATTTATGAAATGAGCATAGTTCATTTCCTTTAACAGCATTTTTCTGACTCTGCAATCTACTGTGTTTATTCACATGTCCATTGATGAATATTTCATTACTTCAGAACAGGCTTCCTAGTCATTGTATCAGATTAAGCTCCAGGCCATTAAAACATTTAAGCAAGTGCAGAACAGAATTTTAGGAGTGTGGATGGTGCTATTGAAAGAACTGAAGCAGAATCAGCTGCACTATCAACATCTGCCCACAATGCAGAATAAGAATGTAAGAAAAAGTTAATTTCTACCCTTGAACATCCGCAAAACACGGTCTGTTTTCACAAGACTTAACAAACACATTCCTCCCCAGGAAAAGAGGTTGCACATTAATTGCCAGGAACTGTATGCCTAAAAATAAAGACACAAAAAAGGAGTCTTACGATACTGATGAAGTGAGAAGAATCTCAGAGCTTTGAGCTAGATTCTTGACGGCAATAGAGAGTGCACTAAGAATAGCTAAAGAGTAGGAGTAGTCAAGGCTGAAAAGTTTCTGAAGTGTTTTGATTGCCAATTTCTTCATGAAGCTCTTAATCAGGCTACCTCTTATGTGAGAAGGTTAAATCTGCTGCGGAGCTTCAGTGTCTTGAGAGGTAGTTGGGAAACATCTAGTTCTGGCTTGCACACCATTCAGTGGAGAGCCAAAACATCAGTAATAACAGAAAGTGTCCTGGATTGGTCAACAGAGAGTTGCTCTAGCTATAGGAATTATTTAAACAGAGATGTGGTGAAATGTTAGAGCCAAGGCCAAAAGACACCTGTGATGCATCCCTCTCCCCATGCTGCATAGTTTGAGAGATGCATAAAAGAAGGATTAAAGAAACCCCAATTCCACAAAAATCTCAACATTTACTAGGCAGGTGAAAAACAGAATGCTTGGTTAGATGAGTCAAAACCTATTCTGACACAGCTCAACCAGAATCTCTCTTCTCCAGAAGAATATACATATTATTCCAGAAACTGCATTGCATAGTCAGTCAAATCCTTGACATAAGAAAGTCACCAATAAAACTTTTGATGAAACTCTGGAGTGCACAAATATGGAACTGGCCCTAAGAACGTACTAGGTCAGAAAGAACAGCAGAGCTTCAAATTCTGAGCTTTTTCAAAGACAAGCCAACACTAATACCATGGGCACCAGGACTCTGACACTACCTAAAGACCAGTGCCTAACTAACTTTCTGAGAAGGCATGTTGTTACCTGACCTGTGCATAAGACTTGTTTTTGGACAGATAAAAGGGAGCTGGGATTCTACATTGACAGAAGATTTGGAGGGAAAACAAACAAGCAAAGTTGACTTGACATAAAGCAATGAAATAGGTAAGAATATTAGGGAATCATGTGCTCTTTGGAAGAAAAGGGTGTTTGTAAAGGCACGTACTGCAAAAGTAAGCTCGCAAGGCCAGTTTATGTAGCTGTATTAACACTGTAGTCTTGAAAGGCTCTTAGATCACTGAGAGTAATCATTTGATACCCATTAACTTTATAAAAGTGATAAAATTGTTTTCTTAAAAGACAGTTACCTTTGTTCTCAACACCACTGATTTTCCATCTGGAATAGATATCTTCCTCTTACATCCTTTTCTGCGGCAAAAATTTGCACTTGGAGCTAAATATATTATAACATTATGGCTACAACTTGAAGACCTCTGTGAAGCTGCAGCATCCTAGGACTGTCACACATCACCACCACCCTGAAGACAAGCAAATACATTTTCTACATAATCCTGTTTCACAAAATTCAGGAATGAAGGCACCCACAATACCACATGAATGGACCCTGAACCTGCATGCCATACAGCTGATTGCTGAACAAAACCTGTTCACCTGTTCAGAAATGTCAACAGAACATAAGAAAGGTAATTTTGTGAGGATTATTATTTTAGACCAGCAATAATAAAAGCTGGAGTAGGTGGGGATTTCACTTTCTTTTCATTCTGGGTCACCAGTTTACAGCTTTCTTTAGTTTTGCTTTTGTACGCTAGTCCAAATTGCCTTCTGGTATTCCATTAAAAATGCTGTGTCGGAAGGGCTGGTGTTGTTTTTTTTCCTTTCATGCCCTCACCTTTCCTTTACTTAAACAACTGATTCCCCTGTTCATGATAAATAAAAACAACAGGCAAGAACTCAACAGGCTTGTAGACTTTCCAGCTGTATTACTGCTCTGAATTGTAGTTACTTGAAAGCATGATAGTACCATGGATAATGCACAGATCTTCAGCTCCCAAAACATAAAAGGATTTTTAGGTGCAGGAACCATGGTGCTCCACTGAGCAGCTCTGATTTCATACCCTCAGTAACCTGAGTTCCAGGCTAGTTTTCCAGTATACTCATAAAAGTCTTCGTTGTAGAAAGGCTGATGTTTAAAGACAGTTAAATCATTTATATAAACAACTAACTACAATCAAAAGTACTACATTAAACATCACTCTCCTTATCCTTACTGACAGCATTACATGAGAAGATATAGTAACATTCCTAGATGATGTTCCAAGGCAATGAAACCGGACAAATGGCAAAGGTCTTATTGTTTTCAGTGTATCACAATGTCATTTTAAATTTAATTTTGTCTTGCTGCTAATATTTAAACTCCTTTCTTGTCACCTAGAGGCTTAAGCACTGCCACTGTGGGAGCCCATCATTTAACATTCCTCAGAGAATTCATAGCAACAACTTGAGTCATCGCCATTCTGGTGACTCACTCCTGCCACTTGATATATACAACTTTAATTTTAAGTCACACAAAATCATCTGAGTGACAGCCAGCAGCAGCCCTATGATTTTCTGGCTTCTGCATCATTACATTTCTCTTCTTAGCACTTTTTAGTGCTCACATGTCTTCACTATACAAAAAAAAAAAAAGGAATGTCTATTAACATAACAAAAAAATCCACATCCTTTACATGCATACAGAAAAAAAAAGCGTGTTTCCACCTGATTGTTTCAAATGACTGTAGAAATGGTCATGAGAAGTTCTCATTGCCACCATAAGGGATCTAAAGCTGCTGCTTGCAATCTGTTTTCAGAGACTGACAGTAACCTAAGCTCTAGAGGGGCACATTCAAATGACAAGGCCTACTGCCTCCTTGTTTCATATCTTCAGGGCAAAAGAGGGAAAGAAGTAAATATGCAGAAATGACATCTATGCTCCTTTGCTTTCACACCAGGGATATGGTAGTCTCCTACCAAATTTAAGCACATACCAAAGGTTTGTCTTTGTTGACACTGTCTGAGACCAAGATAAGCACATTAATTAATCCTTCTCTGATGGCATAAACATTCTTTAACCTGTAGAAGCTGAAAGTTGCATCAAAGTAGCGGGGAGGTGGAGCCAGGCATCTGTCTTGCTTCCATCTACCTCTTTCTGAGGAAAGCATGAGTACACATGCCTGATGTAATGGCAGCAGTGGGGGTTTAGGTCAGCCCAGATGGGCCAGTCTGGGGAGACAGCTCCCAGGCTCAAGATGGGCACCTGGAAAAAAGCAGTGAATGAAGCAGGTGGAGGCGCAGCTATAAATATTCAGGAGATGCATGTGCTTTTATAGCATCCTGAAACCTACTGCTATGCATCTTTGTGGTTACTTGATAATACATCTACAAGAAGTTATGGAGTCTCCATGCAGAGAGTGGTTCAAACCCCAACTTGACAAAGCCCTGAGCAACCTGCTGTAGTTGACTGTCCTTTGAACAAGGTGAGATGATCTCCAGAGGGCCCTTCCTACCTCAGCTCTTCTCTGAGAATAACTTACATAGTGCACACAAGTAGATCACTGCCCCTTGTATACAACATGGAAACGCACTACATAGTCTTCAGGAGCAGTACTTAATTGTCAAAGGTATCAGTAACTGCTGTCAACAACTCAGCAGGAGTCTTCCATCTCCTAACAAATGGCCAATGTCACTCCCCAGTTACATATTTTCCAATAAATCAAAATTTTCAGCTTCTACAATCTCTTGGTTTGACTCAGGTTTTCTTGAATTTCAAAAAAAACCCACACAAATACTTAAATGAAACACTGAGGAACCACTTGGTTTGGTTTGGCAGCTGGCACTGCAGACTATATTTCAATCCTATTGGGCATATTTTGTGACATATTTCAAAACAGGGTAGCAAGATAAGACTTTCTGTAGATGGAGGATGTGTCTGCGTTTTGTCCTCTGGTCTTCCCCCAAGACAAAATTGAACAAGCACTGATTTCAACAGACAGTTTATCCTTTCCAGGGATAAACTGGATAAATTTAACCTAGCTAAAGATTGTCATAAGAACACAGTAACCCTAGCTGTTTCCTTTGTTTTGATGCTCACATCTAAATAGTGATGGTCATATTTAGGGACTAGAGAGCTAATGGTTCCTATTTTTAAGTTATCAACTTTATTAAACAGCAAGAATATCTCAAAAGTTTCCCATAATCCTCTCATGGTTGTTTTCAGTATGGTGTTAAAAGAAAAATTTAAGTGCAACTTGGACCACTATGCAAGCCTAACATTTGCATGTGCAAGCACTGAAAAACACACAAATGGTGTTTAGCTTTATAACCAAGAAGACACTTGGCAGGATATTATCCCTCTCAAATACTTGCAAGGCTCAGGAAGTACCTGTGGGCATGTGTTAGAATGAAGAGATGGGTCCAGAGAAAGAAAAAGGCAGGTGTGGAAGGAGAGATAATTTATAGAAACAATTATCAAAATAACAGTTCCCACATCATTAACAGAACACTAATTATTTCACAGCACCACTTCAGTGGCTGTAAAATTGTAGAACATCGCTATGTTGTGTGGATAGTCAGAAGCCATTGCTCTCATCACTGGCAAAAACTGAGCAAACTGAGTTTAGGGAACTCTGCCAAGAGTGAAGGGAGCAGATCTCTCTTATCCTTTTCTTTTCAAGAATGATTTGTGTTGTAATAGACTTCCAGTTCCAACCCCCCTTCACTGCAGGAGCAATTTGCACTAGACCAGGTTGCTAAAAGCCTCATCCAACCTGGCCATGCACATTTCCAGGGATGGGGCATCCACAGCTTCTCTGTTCCAGTGCTTCTCTCTCCAAGTGAAGAATTTCTTCCTTATATCTCATCCAAACCCACTCTCTGACAGTTTTAAGCCATTCCCCCATGTCTTATCACTATACACCCTCATAAAAAGTCCCTCTCTAGCTATTCTGAAGGATCCTTTTTGGTTGGATTGAATCCAACAGGTCCATGTTCTCATTATGTTGGGGATCCCAGAATTGAACACGGTAGTCTAGATGGGGTCTGATGAGAGTGGAGAAGAGAGGGAGAGTCACCTGTATCCCTTTGTTGTACAGAGCATTGTAGGAGGCCCCTTTGTACACATAAGCACAATCTTTGGTCTTCTGCTCAGTCTCCACACCACGATAGCTACAAAAAGCACCACATCATCTTTTAAGTACCAAAGCTTCACTACCAGTTAAATTCTCCATGCAGAGCCACATGGGAAAACAAAGTAGAAAACCTCTTTGTCTTCAGCTTCCTGAAGTTGAAACCTGAGTAAAGTCTAGCTTGTTAACAATTATTAAAAATTGCTGCAAAAGTTTATACCGTGATATCTTTCTCTACCGATTTTCCAGTTAAATAACTTTGCAGGAACGTATAGAGACAAAAACAATCTTAAAGTTCAAGTGACCTGTCTTCAGGAGGCACCTTGTGAGCACTGTTTGTGAAAACAACAGTGCTCACAGACACAGATTTTAGAAACACTGAGAGCACATGAAAAGGAGCCAGGCTGATCAATTCTATTCTGAACAGCATGTCTGCAGCATATTTTCTAAACAACATCAAGTCAAGTTTCCAATTACACAAGTCCAAATAAACATGAATGAAAAGACTACTTTTATAAAAACTTAATTGGAAATTCTTTTTAAATCCTCTATCCTTACAGCTCTGACACACTGAGAAATAGTTCCTATTACAGCTTCTTTTGAGGATTTCCTAAAGCACTAATCATAGACCTAGCTGATACTACTTAAGTGAATAGAAGTTTTATTTGTTAGGCTCATGCCTACTACTGAAAACCACGAATTTGAAAACCCATCCCTTAAGTAATAACAAAAAAGTAACAGTATACATTCAACAGCAAATTGCTATAATAAAGAATACCCAGAAGAAAAAATTATGGTTGAATGGATACTGTAAAAAAAAGGGAAGTGACAGTTTAGGAAGCAAATTAAATGCTCAATGCCTGAAGAGCAGATTTTCAGGATTTCCATTGCATGGTTACTGTTCTAACTTGTGCTTGTACAAGAGAAATCGCTATGGTTGAAATCCAGCTGCTGAAATCTTAAACCAAGTTGCTTTCACAGGTGAGAATAGTTAGTTAACTGAAGTGAGGACTGCTCCAAGAGCATTCCTTGGGTCACAGTTCAATGAAATACTTAAGTACAGACAAGCTTTTAAGCTTACACTTATGACTTTAGTTGTTCTAACTGGGACAGAGTCAATGGATAAAAGCAACAAAATTCTCTTGAGTGGGGATATGGATGTACAAAAAAGTGTCAAAGCTGCAAGTACAGCTTGTTTCAGTTTTGAGAAACAATGTTTGTACATCAATATCAGTGTCCCGCTGTATGAGTCATGTTTTTACATATGTTTGAGAAAACAGATGCAATACAAACAAAAAAACTCAAAACCTTTATCCACTATAATGCTGCCAGTAGCACTTCTGAAGTATAGAAGAGCTCAGTGTTCTTGAACTAAGCAGAGAATGAATAAGTCAAACATCAGACAGGCTACATGAGCAGACACTCTGGCTTTCAAAGCCCCTCCCAGTCCTGAATAATGCTCCTTTGTTGATGAACACAAGTATGAACTTTGTTGATGCTGACAACTCTTCAAAATTAGATGTCAGAGAAGCCATCCTCACGTTGCCCTTGCTATGGCTTCAGGTGTGGTTCCACAGTAAGGCAATCCAATTTAAATACAAGATGATACAGGATTTTTCCCTCCAAGCTGTAAACATGTGTTCACTCCCTAGGTGGTCCAGAAAACTGATGTGGCAAAACCAGTTGGGACCTATTATTTTACTAGATGGTTTTCTGTGCAAGCTCTAGATCCAGCTAGAGTGAGGAAATAGGTGGACTTCATGCATGAAACAAATGATGTCTGACCATAGAAGGCAATCATATTCTTGAAAACTTCTTTCTACAATCTGGAAGGCTCTCTTCTACAGCCATCACCCTTTCTTAAATAACAGCCTTTATCAGATAAAAGTTCTTGGTCAGAGTACAAACGGCAGAGTACAAACTTTTCATTACAGCCTCCTCCTATTTTGGCTGTTCTGCTTCCCCCCCACTATGTTCTGAAAGGTCTTACAGTTCTAAAATTTTCATAGATTTTAATCAAACTGCAAAAGAGCAAAAAAGAGAAAAATAGCATTTTCCCAGTTTTACAAGCAGTATGGCAAACCAACTTCAAAGAAGATAATTTCCTGCAAGTATAGAAAAATAATTTTTAAAGCTAGCCAACTTAGCCAATGTCAGTTAAAATAACAGATGTCTCATGCCCAGCGATGGAGTGCAGCAAAGTACTTGTATAACACCATAATGAAAAAAGACAATGCAAGAGTAGGCACTTTCATCACCAAGAAGCTTTCAAAATATCTGGAATTCAGACTGTGGGTAGAGGAAGAAGAGATAATGTCCAGAAACTGATAACATTGAACTGAAAACCATATTGTTTTGATGAATCCAAAGCTGCCCAAGGCCTGAAAAATACAAGATGACTGGAGATATTTAACAGCTTTAACTGTCTAAGCATCTTCTTTGATCAAGTACATTCCCAAAGCACAAAATCCCTGCCACTTCAACAGAAGATTAAGGAGTTTCTCTGCACAAAGGCTGGGATTCTGCAGTAAGAAGTCCAATGGACTGTTTGGGAAAGAGTGAGCTTTCCACTGACCATGGAAGCAGCCTCAGTATTGTTTTTTAGCATCCATTGCTATATTTCCCTTAGATATCAGTAACACTACTTTATTCCTATTTGTCCATTTAAGAAATAACTGATTTCACTTTTGCATCTAGAAATGTCCTATCTGACAGGTAAGACATAAATGCACATAGTGATAAATCCACATTTGTGCAAAGAAAAGGAAAAAAAAAACAAGAAGAAAAAAAAAAGAAAGTAAAAAAGAGCTGCTTGTGAACCAGTTCAAATTTTCTGCCTGACAATTCTACTAACTCTTGTTCAAAGGTTGTTTCTCTAGATTGTTTGGAAATGTACACAGAAATTACAACTGGCTGCTGCATTTGCTAGCAAATGAAAATAAATCTCATTGGTTTGCTCAGGAAATAAAATTTTGTTTAAAAAAAAAGAAAGGCAAACTGATTAAACTAAAAGTTTCAGCACACTCTATAAAATAATTTCAAAATGTATTGTTTCAGAAAGAAAGGAACAGATTTAAGCTTAGATTTAAGTGTGTTCTCTCAGCAAGAGGGAACCCATCTGATAGATGACACACAAGTATAAATAAAGTGCAACTGATTTGTAGCAACTGAAAGAATCAGGCAAAATACAAGCTCTAGTCAGCATTTGAATACTTTTTATTTGAGCTTCCACATGGAAAGAATTTGAATTGACAGGGTGGTCACCATTTCTTGGAGTTTTCTTTTGGTGATGGTGGACTTTTTTTGTTTTATGAATTGTTTGGTATCATCTCCTTTCCCCCTCTATCAATCTCTATGAATCTCTACCCATCCCCGGTGAGGCCTCATCTGGAGTGCCGTGTCCACTTCTGGGCTCCTCAGTACAAGAGAGACAAAGAGCTACTGGAGAAGGTCTAATGGAGGGTCATAAAGATCATTAGAGGTCTGGAGCACCTCTCTTATGAGGAGAGACTGAGGGAGCTGGGCCTGTTCAGTCTAGGGAAGAGAAGACTGAGACAGAATCTCATTAATGCATGTAAATATCTCAGAGGCAGGTGCCAAGAGGATGGTGCCAGAGTCTTTTCAGCAGTGCCCAGTGACAAGATGAGGAGCAATGGCCATAAACCAAAACAGAAGTTCCACCTCAACATGAGGAAGAACTTTTTTACATTGAGGGTGGCAGAATACTGGAACAGGCTGCCCAGGGAGATTGTGGATCTCTCTCTGTGAATGTCTCTCTGGAGACATTCAAAACACACCTGGACGTGTTCCTGTGTCACTCTGCCTTAAAAGGGGGGTTGAACTGGATGATCTCCAGAGGTCCCTTCCAACCCCTAACACTCTGTGATTCTGTAGTCTACCTCAAGATTACTCATATACAGAATTACCTTGAAAACTACACTCTAAAAGCCACTTGAAAGGAAAAAAGTGAGGGATGCATGGAAACCAGCTGTATTCTGTATTCTTTTAGATTAAGAAAAAAAAAATGGAAGGATTCAAAGACAACCTTGAAGGTTCAATACACACTAAAAATATATATACAAAGAAATGTAAGTATATGGAAGGTATTCAACACTCATTTCACAAGAGATGCATCTATTTTTTCTTTAGATGACTGGCTCATAAATCAGCACTATGCTTCAGGAAACCACATCAATTTTTAAATAACTACAGGCAAATATATGCTTTGCCACATGGCAAGTTTTGTCAGAAAATATTCAGGTTGATATTTTCAGAGCTTACTGTCAGTATGAATTATCAGCAATACACATTACCACAAATGTTCAATTACACTAAATATATTAGTAATTTCTTATTTGATGGAATGGCCACACAGGCATTCCTTAATACAAGATCTACTACACTGACAGCAGATGGTACCCAACTTTTTTGCATTTGGTAACAGGAAAGTGTTTCTTTTCTAAAAAGAGGGTTTGTGAAGAGAAGCATGCTTCCCCTTTCCATCTCTAGAATGGTTCTCCAGAAATGACACTCTCTTCCACTGCAGTCACATCTAATGACTAAATCTGGTTAAATCTACACAATTGAAATAATGAGGGTACTGAAATAGAGGGTACTTGGCTGAGTACTGATTTCCAAAATCTCTCCTTCAGAAAGAAAAAGAATTTCCTGGAAATTCATGTTCTTATTGCAGTCTGATGAACCAAACCCCAGAATAACAAACAGGGAGGAAACCCCTCCCCACTGCACACAGGTACTTGAGCTTCAGATGCAATGCAAGGTTGAAACACTGCAGCAAGCTGAAACGAACCCTTACCTAGCAAGGGTCTTTCAGCAGACATTGCTGGAGCAATGTCTCAAAGACTCTATCTCTCTTAAAAACTACACTTAAGGCTAGAAATGGCATTTCAAAAACAGGGTCATAGTTTGGGAAGGGTTTGGGGATATGTGTGTGAATGTATAAATGAGAGCATGTTTTTTTCAAGATACACTTGTACAGCAAATCAGCAGATTAAATCCCAGGTCTAAGAGATTCTTTCTATGTTTCTTTTGTCTGGTTGAATACAACTTTTCCATGGCAATGGAGTGGAATCCAACATTAAACATCTTATAAAGAAGCATCAAAAGAAAAGCATGATATTAAGAAAGGACAAGCATCATTAGATGACATTTTACTAAGTTGTAAAGACCCATAGGAAACAGCACAATGTTTGTTTTAGCTGAACCATACACCACCAAGACCAAAAGAAACCCTAAAAGCCAACATTATTTTACCTACAAATGAATTAATCATAAGCCTAATCCTTTGAGGATTTTTTAAGCTTATCCTTAGAGTAAATACTTATATTTCATTCATCAGTCTGTTGAAATATAAATAAAGATACCTCTCTTAACTGGCAACCCTACTGGTCTGAGAGACAGTGAACTATGAGTGGCCTGAAACTCCATCTTCTCTCTCTTTACTTCAGATTATCCTTGACTAAATAATCAAAACTTAATTCTGTGTGTGCACACTAGGGCTCTCCTAGGAGATCTCTTATTTCTGCAGTAAGGATAATGAACATGTTGTTCTGACCCTATTGTTTACACTGACCTCTTCCAGCAGAGCAGCAGTTGAGTAGCTGTGATTGGGGTCTTCATGGCTTCAGCTTTCAGCCTCCAGCCAAAGAAGTTGAAAGGGGGCAGAGCAACATGAAACTATGAATGCACTAGCTAAGAACTAGGAAATAGAAAAAACAGAGCGGCACTAGCCAGGGATTGGTATTCAAATACAATACAGAGAATTTAAATCATGCTCATAAAGATCACTTACTGGATTTTCAGTCACTTTGCTTGCCAAGATTAAACATCTCCCTGGAGACAGCTTAAAAACTGCACTCAGAAGAAAGCCAGAGCAGGCTCCTGGGGATGCCAAAGTCTGTGGGGTTCAGGACCACTGATATTTATTAGACTAATAAGACTAGCAACCTGAAAAATTCATGAACTTCATTCTCTTTCAGCTTTGAGAAGAACTGACACATTACTATTGCCCATTCTGGATTATTCAGTAAAAGGCCAACCAGATCTATCAACACCTCACCACTAAGAAATCTTACCTACAGACCAGCAAGGCAAAGGGTGGAAAAAAACAGGTAATTTTAACATGAGGGCTTGCATTATTTACTTCTCCTTCACACTGGGTTTACAATCACTTAGCTCACAGGCATTCCTTTTCACTGACACAGATCTAAACAGGAAAGGAAGTATCCGTGCTTTTCAGACAAATATTGAGGGACACATAATCTTGTGTCTTCAAGGGATAGCTCCACACTGGCAGCAGCACAGAATGGCATCACAGCAGGGAAGCCCTGAAGGGCAAATTTCTTCCCTGACACATGAGTAGAGAAGGGCTGGCGTGGAGACATATAAGTGACCTCAATGCTCCTTGGACTAAACATCTATCCCAGCTGGACACACATCCCAGCAGGAGCACAACTGCTCAGCAAGGTCAGGACTGACCACATGGACCAAACAGGTCTTCTCCTCCTGTGAAGCAGAAAGGTGAAAGAGTGACCTTCTGCTCTGGGAGGGATGCTGCTGAGTGCCTTTCCCTCCCACCTTCCCCAAGATCACAGATCAGCAGTACAAAAGAGCTGGGCTTTGAGGCAGAGCTAGGTTCTGCAGCCCCTCCTCATTTGTGCAGTCTCAACACCATAAACAGGGCTGCTCCAGCCACTACCTGCTACTTGGAGTGTGTTACTTTTGGATTCAGCATAAAGCCTCTGATTTTGAGGATTACCATTTGTGATGATTCATATAATAACCAGTCTGTGCAGTAGAGATATAAAAATTCTGCTTTAGCTCTTTTTTTAAAAACACTATTAAAGCAAAAAGCCAAAGGTCCTCAGCATATGTCCTCAGCTTTAGGTGAGAGCTTGCTTCCCTATCTTTCTCCTTACAAATGGTTTTGTTATTTTTTAAATGCTTACATTGCATTAAATGAAAATAACTGTAAATACAAATCTGATGATTAGAGGTGGTTATTTTTTTCTTCTTCTCATTACTGTTCTGGGTCTTTAGATCCTAAGTTGTTTTATGCAACACCAGAGCAGGAGCATATTAAAAATTTTAAAAGTAGACAAAAAGAAACAATGAACTAAAATTATTACTCATAATTACTTAAGATTAGTATCTGTCATTCTTCTTGAGACAGAACAGTACCTTCCCTTCACATTCCACCACTAACTCTAGTCACTCTGTGAAAAAGGAGATCCTGAGTACAAAGGCAAAACTTGGATCTGCAGTTTCACCTTCATCTTTTACCAGCATGCAGAGTATTTATGACAACATTGGGCTTTTTCATTTCTTGGCATTTAAGATTCTAGTACTAGGCCCCCTGCTACTCTATTAACTGCCAGGTAATGCATCATCTGACAGTCATTACTATTTTAAAGGAACCCTCCTGGAATTCTGACCTCCACTATTATTTTCTTAATAATAAATATAGTTTTGAATGTGGATTAATATTTGGGGCTTAAAAGCTTTTAGAATGTGTCTTCAAAAGTGAAGGGGCTTAAGACAGAAGATATTCCATATTTCATGGACTGGCTTTTCAATTCAATACTTCAGTCACAAACCATTTGTGCTAGATTCCTCCCTCACTCCTCCAACTCCTTCTACCCATAAAGTCCACTTCCCAATAGCCATCCCAGTTCAGAGCCATTGCAACAAACAGAAAGAATCAAATGTGAACAAGCCCGACTGTCATACTTTCTGCTGATTTTCTATCAAATTCTGCCAAACAAACCAACAGTGGTCATGCCAAAAGCCCCAAGACATTAGTATGCTTCCATGAAGGCATGCAATTAGTAAAACTACATGCAAGTCACCCAGTGAAGAGTAGTGTTGAATTAGGGAGCAGGATACACTCTTTCATAAGAATTTGAAAAGCCACCATATACCAAAGTAAGCTCTCTGCTATGCTAAGGCTACAATGGAGTTTCTAAGTATTGGGCACCAAGCCCATATTGAAGCAACCAACCATCTATCAGGAGAAAAAGTCACCTTTGCACGTATTTCAAATAAGCTTCTTGCTAGGAGCTTTTGGATTTTTTACATCATGTGGGCCACATTATTCTAAAAAATACAGAAACAGTGAAAACTGAATCCATCACTACCACCACTCACTGGTAAGACTGATCTGGGAGAATCCAAACCCAATTCTCACTGCTATACAAGTTTAAACTTCCAGGCTCTTGATTTGCGCAATGAAACAGAACCACTGCTAGCTGTTACATCCTTTTCTTTTACTCCTCTCCACAAATTCATAAGACCCAATTTTTTAAAGTTGTTGATCAGCAATGAAGTAATCCTGAACTCCAAAAGATCACAAGGAACTGTTTCAATGACCCACAGGAGATCATGTTGCTCTATCATTTTGCAGACCTTCCAATGAGAATGACCAATATTTTTTGCAACAACTAAGAATTGCAACAGTAACAACACTCTGAATTGTTTGTCCCTAAAACACTGACAGTACAAAAGAAAAAGCTCAATGCTTCAGAACAATAACTCAGAACTCATGCAGTGCATCATTTGTCAGTTTCAACAGAGGATCCATCTAATGCTGCAGCATTGACTAGTATTTCAGTATAGTAAATTATTATTAGCTAGCACTTCTAAGATGAGAAACAATAGAAACACAGACATCAATTATCCTAGTTTCCAAGAAGTTGGCTTAGTAAACCAAATTTGACCTACCTGTAACTAATTGCGCAGGCAAGGAAAGTGTGAGGTTCTGAAGAATATTTATGAGTAAGAGCAGGAAGCACTATTTGACTTGGTGTGATGAAGTCTTCCCCTTTCTCTCCAATGTCTGATCCCTTTAGGCTTCTGTGCATGGACACAGCACGGCTCTAAACATTATACTTTGTAGAATCACAAACAGTTCTGAAGGAGTGTGCCAGCACCTCAGGGTCTGTGCCTCCCAAGGCAACACAGAAGTCCTAACAGGAAGGTATGAGAAGAACCTCATCTACATCACATCCTGCCAACACTTTTACTGAGACTGGTGCTGGTTTACTGTTCTCTGAAATATACAGACAAAGCAAGAAGGTGCTGAAATTATTAGGCACCTGGACAAGCTTGTAAAGTGGATTCATGGGAACCTTATGAGGTCCAACAAGGCCCAGTGCAAAGTGCTGCACCTGGGTCAGGGCAACCTCAAATCAATACAGGCTGGGGGATGCAGGGAGAAGGACTTGGGGGTACAGGTTGGTGAAAAACTACACATGACCCAGCAATGTGCACTTGCAGCTGAGAAAACTAACTGCATCCTGAGCTGCATCAAAGCAGCGTGGCCAGCAGGTCAAGGAAGGTGATTCTCCCACTCTACTCCACTCTCACGAAACCCCACCTGGAATACTGCATCCAGCTCAGGGGTCCTCAGTACAAGAAAGACACAGACCTTTTATAGTGTGTCCAGAGGTGTCCCACAAAATTATTCAGAGGGATGGAACAGCTCCCCTATGAGAAAAGGCAGAGATAAATGGGGTTGCTCAGCCTGGGGAAGAGAAGGCTATGGGAAGATCTAATGGCAGCCTTTTGGTACTTAAAGAAGGCTTACAAGAAAGGCGGGACAGGTTTCTTAGCAGAGCCTGTTGTGGTAGGACAAGGAGTAATGGTTTTATACTAAAAGAGGGTTGATTTAGACTAGATAAAAGGAAGAAATTCTGTACAATAAGGGTGGTGAAACACTGGAACAGGTTGACCAGAAAAGTGGTAGATGGATGCCCTGTCCCTCGAAACATTCAAGGTGAGACTGGATGGGGCTCTGGGCAACCTGATCTAGTTTAAGATTTCCCTGTTCTTTGGAGAGGCATTAGACTAATTGTTATTTAAAGGTCCCTTCCAACTCAAATAATTCTATGATTCTGTGCTGGTCACCAAAGAGCAGATTTTCCTCTGCAACTTAGAGAAGAATTCAGAACATACTTCTAATGTTTATTAATGACGAATCTTGATGCATCAGTGTTTTCCTGAACTGGGTCCTTCCAGAGTCACAGTAAGCCATTTGTGAGGCAGCAGTTCTTTCCCATGGCTACAGAACTGTAATAGAGCATGTATCTATTTGAACAAGGATGCTGTAATGTTGACCTATCAGAAGCTATATTATCTGTGCAATAGAAGCTCAATTTGCAGACAATTTAAATACTAACCACACTGATCATCAAGCTAAAGTTTCTGTAAGACACTTCACTAATATCATCAAAGAGTATTTCAAATATGATGCAGCAACTCAACTTCACAGAGAGACTAATTAAATATAGAATCTAGTTACTGTTGTATCAGTGAACCTTAATTACCCTGCAACCATTTAAGGGTTGTTTTGGGAGACTTATTCTGATAAGAGTGTAAAAATTAAGTAGAGGTGCAGATAACTATTCCCTACCCATCTGGGACTAAAAATCTTATTATATAAGAGGGCCATAGGATAGACACATTATTTAAAAGAATGGGAAAACAGTCAGACATTTTTTTCTGAACATTTTTAATTTGTTTTCAAGCCACTGTGAACTACTCAAAAACTTCTTTAAAAGGAAACTTACCTGCTCATATTTTGTATTCTTTTTCTGAGGGGAAGAGAGTGGAGAAAGAAGCCTGAAAAAATGTTCAAATACATAATTTTAACTTAATTTTGAAGATGCCAGAAAAGGCTTCTAAGGCAAGGTGCATGTAATAGCAAATACACCACATTCCTCACAGGATAAATCATTTAAGTGCAGCAACAAGATATGGCAATGACATAAGAAACTGATGTGCACAAAATGTATGCTTCATCCTTTGCTCTGAGGCCAATGTAATGTTTCAGGGTACCATTGAGCCAGTACACAAAGGCTTGAAAAAGAACCTTTACTGGATTTTGTAGTCACTTCTCTATCCAGGAGGAATACCAACACAGAGAAACTCTGTTACAAATGTGTTAGTTCTCCAATTTCTAAACAAAGAAGACTGTGACACAGACTTCAGAAGGAAGGATAAGCCCTTCAGAGAGAGCATCCCTCTTACCACACCGAATGGCACAGAATTAAGGAAGGGGATTCCTAAGGGAAGAGCATCAGAGGATTTTGTCAGAAGAGATTAGCACTCAAGGTTTTCATTCACAAATGAGAATAAAAACTTCTAAGGATATATATAAATACCCATGCAGCTGGATAGCAAGGTGCAAAAAATATATCAAGAAAAAATATCTTTGTCTCGCATAAAACACTCTGTGCACAGAGATTTATAGAAACTGGCTTGATAATGTCCTATGGGAAGCAATGTGAGATATTACATTTAAAAAATACAGTCCTCTAGGCAGAAAAACCAAAAAAGAGCACATTGGATTCTAGTACAGAGGAACATCTTTCTTCAGTGCAAAAATCCTTTGCAGGGAAAAAAGTGTATCTGAATGGTTGAAACCACTTTGGCCATTTCCCCACTTACATGGTAAATACCTGTTCTTCCCAGAAAATGCCTCAATAAAAATTTGGAAAGGAAAAATCATTAGCAAATACAATTATTAAGCTTACTTATTAAAGCCCCTATAACTGAAGAAAGACACATTACAAGTAATCTTCATCATCCTAATACCTTCCTTCTGTATCCTTTCTAGGTCTTCTCAGCTTCCCTTCCATGGAAAGGAAGGTTGGAAATGACTTATCCTGGAGTCTTCAAGGCACATTTGAAGAAAGAGGAAAGACAACAGATATGTTCTTGTATTCACTGAATGATGGGGTCATGCTAAGGGGTCATGCTGTGAGCAGCAGGAATATTATTCCTCCCACCTAATAAAACAAATAGATGAAGGCCACCTTTATACACAGTCCTCGATCTTCTTCTAGGATAGCAAACCAGCTAAACCAAAACATGAAAGTTGGTCTAAACTACTGAGAAGACCTTCTTCAAGATCCAACCTACATTTCCTTGCTTAATCTACTTTCAAATTCTGTCTTAAATTCGGTGTAAAATCCTAAAAGGGGTAAAACAGCCAGTTCCCACAAGCAAACCACCCACAATGTACCATTTAACAAAGTAAATTGGCCATACATGAGTGACTGCAATACACTAAAGCTCACTTCCACACATACACATAATAATACACATAGTCCCATGTAAGGGAACCAACAGGACCAAATGTTTTCTAACACAGTAACAGAAAGTTGCATGGGAGTCAGATGTTTTGGATGATGTTCTGCTAAAACAGCTCTGGATTTTATGTATGGCTAATACTGTCACGACATTCACTTCCTCAGTATATCCCTCTACCCCTTGCTGATAACAATCCTTTTCTTTCTGTTGGGAGCGGTAATGAAAGCTAAATTCTGAGTTTATTAAACACACTGATATATAGCTGATACAACGTTTTATTTTAGCCACAGAGGAAAGAATGAGATTTAAAAGCGGAATCTATCTCCAAAATGATAAGGAAACAGGCCCTGCATTTTCCTCCCTCTCAACACTAGGTGCTTCTTTAAATCACAATTGTCTACAAATGTCAGTAAGCCTTGCCAAAAGCCACGGAAGAAACATATCCTGAAACAGCTACGATGAAGAAATGAACACCTGTCACTGCTTGGGACCTGTCTACTTGCCACTGGCTTGAGTAATTGAGAGAGTAAGTTTCTCAACTTCTAGAGCAATCCCTCTGCTGCCCACTTTAAGCCTTTTAGACTCCTGCTGGTTAACAGATGGTCCCTGCATGCTCCTTGGGCTGCTGACACACACCTCTAGGTATATATACAGCCACTTTGGTGGGTACCTACTAACATCATGTTTCTGCTGCCTAGGGCAGCACTAACCGCAGTTAAAAGCAGTTAAGTTTAGCAAGTCCTGACGTGTTTTAATGACAACACATGTCCTGTGTTGCCTTAATTCTGGTGATTCTTGCCCCTGGTTTCCTACCATTATGTCATGAAGCATGTTAACAAAAAGCTGTATTCCATCTGTGTAATGATACTTTTCAACCAAATATTTTCACCGCTCTCCCCTTGGGTCTCCTTTAATATGGAAAAAGTTGTTAGACCAACTGCTTCCAGAGGGGAAAGCTTAAAAGGTTAAACCCCAAGGTTATTCAGTGATGCATATCTTGTTTTATTTAAAAAATAAATAACATTTATCAACTAATTAGCTCAAAAAATATTATTTGAAGCAATCTTATAAAATTTATCTTACAGAATGGGTTGTTCTTCTGAGCCTTGAGATAAGACTAAATTACAAACTGAGCTTTATTGATTTCTTCTTGCCTTATAATTATAGGCTATCATTTTACATGTAATTAGTTAGCCCCAGCTAATTTTTTATTATTAGCTTTGAAAGACTTTGCTGTTCTTCCACACAGAGAAAATTAAAATGATAATTTACTTCTCTTTTTTTTTTCTTTGCTATTGCAACCTAGTAAGTCATTGTGAAAAAAAAAATAATATTGAAAAAAGTAATTTTTGAAAAAATCTTTTAATGATTTTCGGAAAAAACATTCAGCACATCAAAAAAGAGCCTTGAAGTGTAGTGTAAGCAATAAGGGATGATGAATAAATACAGTATTAAGACAAAATTAAATTCTTCCTGAATGGATAAACATGCTAAACTGTTTTAAATATAAACAATGACTACTCATTAGCAGCTTAATGCAGTTTATTCCTAACTCTTCACCTCTACCCACAACCAGAAGAGAAGTCTCTATGCCGAGAGCAGGAGTGATCATTGCTCTGGGGCATGATTGCTTTAATTGGGTTCATGGAAGCATCATGTAGATTAATAGCTCTTTATCAGAGCTCCTAAGGATGCATGGTGACCTTTTAAAGTCATAGTTCCCAACTTACAGTTTTAAATGCTGGTATGGCATCTCTGCCAAGACAGCAGGCACAGCCCTCAAGAAGCTGCAGGCCAACATATTGCTGCTACCCACATACATAGCCCTGATAAACCCCAGAGAATGGAAAAGGCAACAGGAAAAGAGAGATGCCAACAATGACACAACCCCACAGAAGCCAGGAGCTGAGAGTTCACATGAGACAGTCAGCTACAGACTTCTTCACCAGCACAATGCACAACATGATCTTTACACCCATGTGCTCCTGCACTGAGGCTGCGCTTGGGGAAGAGCCATTCTCCTCCAAACTTTACACATGTCTCATGCATCAAGCACAGCCTTGTCAAGGTCTCCACATTTGTTTCTAGAACTTCTCTAGTGCAAGAAAACAAAGA
The DNA here is from genome assembly GCA_003676055.1 of Chloebia gouldiae. Lineage (NCBI taxonomy): Eukaryota > Metazoa > Chordata > Aves > Passeriformes > Passeridae > Chloebia > Chloebia gouldiae. The sequence goes on along the minus strand of QUSF01000013.1, from coordinate 10,790,319 downwards.
AAACAGGATAAAAAATGATGTATGAAAACTGCACTATCAGTGATCTCAGCAAGGAAAACAAAAGACCATTACAGATGTCAGATGGGAGTAATCTCTTTCTCAAGGAATACTGCAATATAACTAATAATTTCCCGTTTCTGCTTAACCGGGGGATATTTTCTGTTCTGAGAGAGATTCTTATTGCTTAGTGCAAAGCTGTAGCAAAATGGTTCTAGCTTAAAGGGAGTCTTTTAACGCTGTTTCTGATGGCTTAACACCATTGCAACGCTTGACTCACTGAGGGAACATAGGAACATTCTTCCCAAAGACATGCATTCTAGTCAGTTCTCAAATATGGCAGTAGAATCCTTGTCCTTTTACCAATAGAACAGAAATAAGCACACACTGGTAGGTAGACAAGTGCCACAGTCAAAACAGGTCCTCCCAAATTTGGGGCATCAAGCTTGAGTCAGTCAGGCTATAAACAACTTTCCAACATTCTAGCATAGAATTATATTTAGCTCTGATGAAATTTCTCTTTAATTTTAATAATACATCAAGTATTTAATTTGCTTATAAACTATAACCAGATGTCTGTCTGTCCAAGTACTGTATCCACTAACCATAAAAATGATATTGCAACATAAATTATGCATAGCAAGAATGTTCTGATTAACCGAAATATGCACTGCAGATCTTATCAATCACAGTTAAAATGGCATGTGTTCATACAGTATATAAAAACACAAGTATATGCAAACTCTTGTCACATGCTTCCCCAGTCTTATGTACTTCATAACTAGAATGAAACCACAGTGAATCTGGAATGCAGAAGAAACATGAGCACTTAATTTTTCAACTCTGCCTCCCTGTTTCCTTCCTGAATTTGCTACTCATTAAATACTTGTTTGGACGTCATCTTCACATTCTTATACACTGAACTGGAATTTCAAGATAAGAAAATTATTACAGAGTTTGCAGTAAAGGCACTAATTATCCTCTTTTCAATATTAAGGAACATTGTCTCTACAATGAAACCTAGGGACAGTGACCATATACTGAGGGTCTAGCTATGGCTTCAGCATACCAATATAAAATAAGACCACCAATGCATTATAAATGAAGGCAACAGCACTGCATGATTAAAAATGGTTATTGCATGATTATAAATAATTTTACCCTAACAGTATTCTGAATAAAGAAAACATTTTAGTGGACTATATCAAGAAGTTGTATTACTATGTAAAATACATCACATTAATATGATTAAAATGTTAAAAGTGACATTTTTTGCACCTTATCCACAAGAGATACAGTGTCACGAATATTCATCACCAAGAAAGCATGAAAGCAGCCAAGTTTTATTTCACTATGGAAATATAACATTTCACACTGACTCTATGGCCTAAAGCAGAAGCACAAGAAATAACTTCTAATAACACAATATTTCATTAACGTTGACATTTTATATTTGAAAACAGACAGCCCAAGACATTCTTTCTGGACTAATGACTTTTGTCACATTGCAAAAACTTACAAACAACTTTAAGACTGATTCTGAAGACACTTACATGCCTAGCTCTGAGAATTACTCTGAGTAGTCTCAATGAAACCAATTAGTTGACTCAGAGTAATTAAGCATTAAAGTTAATTATACCTGTTATTGAGGATTAGGCCTTTTCTTTTTACTAGATTTTACAGCTAATAATTCTGAACAGGCTGTCAGTTTTGAAGTTTTGGAAAAATGCAGTTTCCTTAAAGACCTAGTTCCAAGAAGAAAATTATGGCTCCTGAAGAAACACAAAAATATAAGGATTTTGCATCATCCCAGCTTGCAGGAAAATACTTGGTTGTGTTAACCCAAAAAGCTCATCAAGCAAAACACAAAGATAGAGATGACTTCCTATCCAGGCAAATTCTGCAACATCTGTTTTCTTGAAGGACCAGATTAATAACAAAGCACTACAGCAGCCCTAAAGTCACCCATACTGCAGAGTCTTACAAGGCATCAGCTCTGCATATTCTGATCCCAAAGCAAGCACATACCTTCCTTCCATCCATCTCCTGTCACAGATGTTTCACAGCAATGTCGATGCCATCGACTGCATGTGTATCAGCTGCCCCCGACACAGAAAGGTGATCCATATATGCAGTGCCACAAGAACATCATAACATGAGAACATCTCCAGCATTCAGAGAAATGGAACTTCTATCATTTTACTCTTGCCAGTTTCATCAATTTGACTGACTTTGCCCTTCCGTTCAAACTGTCCTCAATCATATTTGTTCATTCAAGTCTGCATCAAAAATTCCTGTTAGATGACAGCAGGTGAAGTAGGGACATTTCGCCTCTTTAACAGGACTTGGAGAACATATAAACTTACTCCTATCTGGCACACAGTGAAGGTCATAGCCTTAAGTCTCCAAAGTCAAGTACAAGAGTTAAAACCTCAGTCACTGATAAGATCTCTTCCCTTCTAAACTGCCTGTTGATAGAGAAGTGCTTTCAGCCACTGCACTTAGCCCTGGGAAGGGCAGGTTATCTCAAATGGCCTATCCTTGCCATATGAAGAGTGGCTTTCAGCTTGGCTGTTCATTCTTCCTGATATGTGTAGTCATGCTCCCAGGGCTGGAAAACAGCCAGGAAATGAATGACAGGCACATATCTGATATTCAGCTATACTCCAAATAAAGCAGCATTAAGACTATCAGTCGTCAGCTAAAATGCAGGCACAAGGTTTTGTAAGGCAACACCTGATGGCAAAGAAGGCCAGTTCTTCAGGCCCTTTTATAAAAGTATTAAGAAATGCTTTGCCAAAACCTGTGATTTCGGTTCCTAAGTATGACAGGATCACCATGACAATAATCTGAGGGAGTGATTAGAGCAGAGCAAAAAGTGGAAATTTTCCAGGCATGCATTTTTACTAATCTTACTCCAAAAAGAAATAAAACCTCCCACACATATTAGAAAGCCTACTACTGCCTATTTCTCTCTCCTCTGTTCTGCTGAGACCAGTCTTTTCTACCTGAAATCCTAAAGCCACCATAATTTAACAGTATTTTTAAAAACACTGTTATATCCTTCCAATTAACCTTTCCACATTCCGTCTAATCTGTGAGGTCCATAAACCCAAAGCCATTGAAATTTGTATATAGTTTTAGGAAGCATTTCTTCATATATTGTAAAACTATGCAGAGTATTTTATTATTAATATATTAAAACATACACTGGATAAACAGGGAACAAATAACACAACTTCAAATGTGGTAGCTTTTCAAATGACTACAGAGATGATTAACTGTGTAAAATCATTTGTAAGGATGACCAGGGGCAAACTCAGAAACTTCAAAATATATTTTAAAATAAAATTATGGGATTTAGAGAAATTAAAAAGTAATGGGATGGAGATTTCCTGCAGAAAATCCAGTCAAGTAATTTTACTTTATTTTCATCTATTTACAATTTACCCACCTCAGCAAGCTATATAAATATTCTTTCTTTTACAAAGTAATAAAATTAAATTCATAAGCTCCTCCTTGTTCACTGCAGCAAAATGTATCATATCCTTCCAGACAAATCAACATATATGAGGCTAATACACAAATAACATTATCTTTCCATTAGAAAGCAAAATCATACATCATTTTGATCCCTGAAAAGTATTCTACATAGCTCTAGAGCTATATAAATGCAGTGAATACAGCAGTACAAACAGTAACAGTGAGGCAGCCTACCATGAAGGCTGTAAGGCTCTAGGGTCCAAACAGAGCATGGAAGGTGCCAGGATACTGAAAATGTAAGACACTTTTGATTTCAACTTTGTGCCTGGTCCAGAACAAAAAAACTCACACATTTAAAACTAACAGTCACCCCTTGTGTCCTGGCTTTCCCCCATCAGCTCTGCATGACAGAAACAGCCGACCATGAACATTTCCCAGCTTGCGAACATTTGTCTCAGCCATTCAGCAGTTTCTGCCAGGATCCTCCTCCCTCTTTACACCCTGTGAATTAATTCTGCTTGCAACAGCACTAACACAGGCTGATGTAGATTTTTTTCCTCTCCCCAGTGTGATTTATTCATCACTGCTTAAGAACAGTATATGGTACCAAGTTCACTTGCCTTTCGAGACACAAGGACCCTCTTCTGTACCCATGGCAAAATTATGCACAACCACTAAGACCTTTCCCTCTCAGCTTTACTTTCCCAGAACACATTCCAAGACAACATGTGGCTCCACACCAGAAAGAGATAAAACAGATCTTTCATCATTGAAGGCAAGCAGAGATGTGTATTTCTACAGTCTGGCTCAGATCCCTGGCTGAAGTCAACAAATGACTTAAATCACTTGAGGTTTCAGCTACTTCAGTGAGATTACTGAGTGACTTCAGTGCACTAAAAATCTGTGCTAGGCTCCAGGGCCGAGTGAGCCAGCTGGGCTCCACAGCTAGCACAGGCCAGCTCCTGCACTCCTCCTGCTGCTCCTCTGGCTTCTGTTTGGTTGCACCACTGGTACACACTTTGAAGTCAGTGTGGGAGGAATATATTCACATTCAAAATCCCCCCTCTCCCCATTTCACAGCATGGAAGCTAACTCTTTCCGAAGGAACATCCCCTCTTTGCTGACCCCTAGTACAGCTACTCTAGTCATTCTGGCCTTACACCTTCTCCAAGGCATTGGCTTGCTTTCTCCCTGAGTCTTCATTCCCAGATTAAATGAGTAGACAATCAGCCTTGCTGAAACAAAAGCTGACATTTGGTGACTTCCCTGAATGATTGAGGAGCTGAGACAAAGACAGCTTCTTGCACCACTTACAAGAAGTCAGTCTGCTAGAATTAGCTTTGCAGAGGACTGCAGTGCAAAGCTCACTATTTTTTTGGCTAGAGAGGAGTAAGAGTATCTGTCTGTATATAGAAATAGCTTCAATAAGGACTAACACTTGAAAGGCTAAAAGAACCGGATCAACTCGATGCAGTAGTCCCCTCATTCCCTAACAAACATCAATAAAATTCTGACAGGGATTCCCCCAGCAGTTGCATGAAGGGAGAAGGAGGAGAAAAGCTCATACATCTTGGATCTTTTAGTGACTTTTAAGCAGTCTATTTCCTTATCAGTCGTCACTTCTGCCAATTTATCAAGCTTGAAAGCTACCTACCATGCATTGCTATTTACAAAGTACAGTATTTTGCAATAGGAAGAATATAAATCAGCCAAAACCTGTAACAGGTCAAAACTGATAAAAACCACTTGAACTTATCAGCTGGCACAGGACCAGGAAAGTGATTATGCTATTGGGCAACTGTCACAACTGAACAAGTTTTCAGAAGTAATTTGGGATTAGCCTTTAGATGCCTGAAAGAAAGTTAGAAAGGCAATTTGAAAACTGCTTTTAAGGAGATGTGTAGAAAGATGAATGTTAAGACATGGAGCAATGCCAGATTGCTAATCACAATAAAGAAAACAAAAGACCACCAGCCAAAAGTGAGAGCATTTTCCACACTCCTCTAGTATTGCACAGGAGGAAGTTGTTGAGAAAATAAAAAATTAATTTCTGTATGGAACTGATTTAGTATCAAATATGGAAAAAGAATTTATAGCTGCCTATAGCTTTACGATGTTATGTAGCTACATTAATTTTGGCAGAAGAGGTAATTTTGATCCTTTGGGAAATATTATCCTCTTGATATGAGCACATAACTCAGATTAATAGGATTTGCATATGTATAATAATAGAGAGAATAACCCTGGGTTTGGAAAACAATGCGGTATTTTAATCAGTTTGGGAAGACCAGACAAAAAACCGTACCAGGCACAACTAATCGAACAGCATTTGTCAACTCATGCTAGGTAATAATTTTGAGTTAATTGATCAATATTTAGAAACAAACATAATAAACTGGTATGTTTTGGAAAATCAAACAAAGCAGAGCTGTTAGTATAATCAAAAGACAAGGGGAGATGGAAGCTGCACTTTTAATCACTTGCAAATTGTGTTTTTTAAAGACCCAGACCAAATACATGCTACAACCAAACTGTATAATTGACTCTGTATATGCAATCTCAGTTGTTCGACAATACAGATAACAGCAGTAATGGTATAATTATAACTCACAGCTGAAGTAGATTAAAAACCTGATAGTTCTTAACTAATGGTTGCAATTAAGGGTGGAGAAGAGCAGTATTCACTGTATCTGTGGTTCTTTAATAAAAGTGGATTTGAAGTTCCAATACTGCAAAGCAGATCCTGCATGCTGCAGCCAAACTTTGACCACGTCCTGACAGAAGACAATGACTGGGGAATGCAGCTTGACTCATAACAGCTGTAGGAAAAATAGCTCTGTAAGCAGTGGTTGAGCAGAAAGTGCAGATATGGAATGCAATAAATGGAAAGCAAACAATAAGCACAGAAAGAAGAGGTTCTTTCCTGTGCCCTGAGCATCACTTTAGCTTCGACTGCATCCGTGGGTTGAAGAAACAGCTTTACTTCCTTCCTACCACCGTCCCCTTGTACAGGCAAATAGATACACACACCCCTGTGCGCTGCCAGCCCACGGACAGACAAGCAGAACAAGGCAAGCCGGGACACGCTTCTTCCACCCCCGGCGGAGCGGCTTCAGCACCGGGGGCGGCGGACAGCGGCCAGGCTCCTGGGCAGGAGGTCGGGCCCCTCCACCTGCAGGGCACAGGGACATCAAGGGCGACCTGGTACCCTCTGTGGCACAGCAGCAGAGACACCAGCAACGAGACTGCAAATGGAAACCCGGGTGGCTTAGAAACAGGGTGTTTTCACCCCCCCTCCCCACACACAGAGCCAAAAAAATAAAGGCAAGGACACCGCACCTCATAAACAGTAAGTTTCAAAAGGAAAGCCTGAACTGCGTGGCATTATCAAGCATGAGCAAAAGTAGCCAAACACATTTTCTAGTGGCTTTTTCCTCAGACAAGACAGTTCTCATACCCAGGCAGCTTGGTTTGTGCTTTCTGAGCAAACAGAAGAGTAAACCCAACAGCTCAGAAATGAAGTGGGTATCAGCGGCATGTTTCACTTGCTTTTTGGCTCACTCACTCAATACTGGTTGCTAAGCAATTTTATTTTTTTTACTACTCACTGCCAGATGGATTAATGAAAACACACACTTGCACTACTTACAATATTTTTCATTTATATTTCTTGATACACCAGTACTGTTTCTTTTAATTATTTCTTTTTTAAGGAATTCCATTCCCAGGTTTGCAAGTAAAGACCCAAATTATAGAGAGCCAGGGGGAGGGGAGGAACAGAAAGAAGCTAAGTGTAATTACCAAATTCTTTAGTGGATTGCAGGAAAGAGGTACCTTGAGACTTGCACATCCTCTGGGACTTGTAGCAAAGACAGCATGTCTAGCTCAGCATAGAGATGTGAGGCACCAGGTGACCTGAAGGTGCCTTGCTCTTAGCTGGTTTATCTATTTATAACTACATGTCATAACATTACCTGAGAGAACACAAGTCAGCACAGTGTTATTTCAGCAGTCAAATAACCATACACAGCCTTTTTTATTTACACCTCACACACAGCGATGCTCTGTTTTCACTTCCAGTTCTTTATAGAGCTGAAACATGGCACTTGGCACAGTCTTCACCCTGTGCCCTGCAATGCCACCCAACTTACCCATGGTTTGGTAATTTTTAGGAAGTTGTGATCAGAGAGGAATAATAACATGCCATTACAATGTAATCAACTGTTCTGCAGTGGTAAAACCAAACTGTGGATCAGCCATTACCAAGGGTGTAATTGCAGCAGGGATAACAGGACGGGGAGGGGAAATATGTTCCTTCCCCAAATGGAAAAGAAAATGCATCTCTGCCATCTCCAACTTTCTGCCAGCTGAAAAGGGGAAGGAGGGATGGGAGAGACTGCAGCAGGGCAAGCAGCAAGTCCAAGGCAGCTCTTTTCCCTTTACTGCTGGCAGTGAGCTCACAGGCTCAGCATCAAAGAATGTTTCACAGTTGGGTCATTTTGTGTGCTACTGCTGGGACATGAGGGAGGCTGCGCTACTGCTGGCTACAGATCCTCACTCATGCTGTCCCCCTTCCCAAACAGAGGAAGTCTTGTTTGGTGCAGAGAACCAGCAGAAAGAACTTTCTTTTCTTTTGTTTTTGAGAGCAAGTAACCTCTGGTGTAGTTAGTTTGCTGTTGACAAGAGCTCATAAGGAAAGGTCAAGAAAGGAGGGAAAACCACAGGCCTAGTAGGAAAGAAACAGGATAGTTTCATCATGTGCAGGATGAACTGAAGGGGACAGCTTAAATCTCAAGGGAGTTGTGAGGAAGAGGTGGCAAAGAGGAAGGCACAGTAGTGGAGAAAGGGGAAGGAAAGGTCAGGTGGAGAACAACAGGAGGTTCATCCCAATAACAGGAAGGAGGAGGTGAATGCAGGGAACTGGAGGTATGTTGGTAGAAACCATCAGGCTATAAACCCATCAAGAGTCCCAAAAGGCAAGGCTGAGACAATCACGAAACTAAGTGGCCAACGTAGGTGCAAGTTTCCTTGCACTTCTGAGGCACAAACCCATCAGGGGAAGAAGGCAAAGGGCGAACCAGGGAAAGACTTGCAAAACACCAAGGGCAGCATCTCCACGAGGGATGCCAGCACCTGGCGAGGAGAAGCCTCGAGGGAATGCGCCACGCCGCTGTGCAGGGCGAGAGGGCGGCGCTCTGGGCGAGGGGAAGCTTCGAGGGGCTGAAGGGAGCAGGGCAGCCGATGGCGGCTCACCCGGGTGAGAGGCGCGGGGCAGGGGGAGCCGGCCTGCGGGCAGGGGCGGCCGGCGAGGTGCGAAGGCGCGGGCAGCGGGGCAGGGCCGGGCGGCGGCGCCCGGGGGCCCGCCGGCGGGGGCGGCCCCTTCCCTCCCTGCTTTCCCGCCGCCGGCCGCGCCGGGCCGCGCCGCCTCTCACCTGTGTCGAGGTTTAAGGAGATGCGGGCCTCGGCGAGGTAGGGGGTGTCGCTCTTGGAGCGGACGCGGCGGATGGGTCTGCGGTCGATGTCCTCCTCGGAAGATGCCGCCATTAATGTGGGCACGGTGAGCAGCGTGGCCCGGCGAGCTGGCGAGGGCGAGCGGCGGCGCGGGGCGGCCGGGCGAGGAGGGGGCGGAGGGGGAGAGAGGGGAAGGGAGGAGGGAGAGAGGCGCGGGAGGGGGAGGGGAGGGAGAGAGGGAAAGGGAGAAAGGAGCGCGGGGAGGGAGGGGGAGAGACAGGGAAAACCCGTCAAGGATCTGCGGACGGGAGCGGCCGCGGCCGCCCTGCCCGCTGCCCCCGCCGAGTCCCGCCCGCCTCCGCTGCGGGGACCCCGCGCTGCGGCCCCCGCCCCGGGCAGGGTCCGGCCGAGCGCCTTTCCCGCCCCCAGGGGAGGCCCCGCCGAGGGGACAAACGCCGGCGATGGGCCTGGCCGGCAGAGGTGCCGCCCCGCAGCCAGCCCGGCGCCCCGAACTGCTCCCTTCTAGCCCAGGGCTTGGGGAACTCACAGCACAGCTGCGTCGGGACTCGGCGGGATGTCTAACGGTGCATCCCTTCACCTCCTTGCCCTCTTTCCTTGGGCAAACCCATTACGTAAGGCGGGATGGTGTGCCACACCTTGACAGTTTAAAATGCCAAGGGGACTGAGGAGCCTGCACTCAACGTTTGAAACTGACCATCACTCAGTCGCTTCGGCAGATCTTTGAGAAAATTGTCACCACCTGCAAAAGCCAGACACTCCGTTCTCTGGCTGTAAACTGGGCTTGGTGTTTTGTGGCATCTCTGTTTAGCAATCAGCTCTTTATGTAGATGTTCTTACCCTGTGGTTTATAGGCTGCCTGCCACATTAGGGCTCCAATTTATGTTGGTTAGTGTATTAGAAATAATTAAAAATGCTATTTAAAAAAGTGGGTAGCACAAAAGTACTATGTAAAGTAAGAATTAGACAGTTAAAATATGTGCCTAAAAGTGTACTAGCTTGTGTCATTTAATTCAGGGCTTTTTAGAAAAAAAAATCAAAAACCCACACTGCTTAAAGTCACTAAGTTGCCAGTACTTCCAAAATCTTTTGTGTTGGTCAACTTCAGTGAGAAGAAAAGACCGGGGAAGGAATGTTGGGGCTCACTAACTCTGAAGGCAGTGATAATAACATTAGTTGGTCTCCATTTTGAGGGACAGCTCTCTTACTTATTTCTGCAGATCAAGAGTTTTCTGTTATGTGTTTGCCAATTAGTCCTATTGCAGTTTTGGGTTGTGCTGCATGTTCTTCAGTGGCGGTAACATTGAGTTTAGCTCAAGTCTGCTATTAGCTGTAATCCCTTCATAAATGCTCTCAAGAACTTTTCATGTTTCTGGATGCCTGGAATGGATAAGATATATTTTGTTTGCAAATCAGTTCTGTTTTGGTGTGATCTCAGTAACTCACCCTGGCTAAAACAGAAAAAAAGTTTTAGTTAGCACTTGCAGGAGAATTTTGAAAATTATCCCTGTTCATACATATGCAGGTGTTTGTAGTTAGACAGCCTTGGCATCTTTGGATGTCTGGTGAACCACCACATCGTTTGTGAATGAGGAGGTACCATGTGGTCCATCTGCATGTCCAAAAGAAGTTTTTAATTAACAGCGTATGCTGTTTGGGGAAGGTGGGGGTCTTACCATTATCAAGGTTGAAGCAGATCCGAGCCTCTTCCAAGTAAGGGGTGTCACTCTTAGACCGGAGTCTTCTGATGGGTCTCCGGTCTATGTCATCCTCAGAAGTTGCTGTCACCAGAGTGGGCACAGTGAGAAGAGTTGCTCGACGAGCTGGTAAAAAGAAATAAATGAAGATGAGAATAGGAGGAGAACAGAGAAATAGAAAGGGGGAGAAGGAGGTAGAAAAAGAATAATAGTAATGGAAAAAAAAGACTAGAAAAGAAAGAAAATCACTCAATAGAAGAGTTGATCTGTAGCAGGTAGTAGAACAGGCTGTTTGCTATAAGGTCCTTGCCTTATATTCTACATGCTGCAGAATTTAATGGCTGGACTGAATGATACCAAAAAAAGATTGCTGTCTTGTGTGCCCCAAAGACACAGGTTACAGCTCTGTTGCTGCTGCAGATTGCTTATTCTAAATTCTAGTTTTACCACTAAAACAATTATTTTCTCAGCTTCTAAATAGCTGCAGTCTCTCTTTTCCTGAATGCTGTTTTTGAGGCTGTGATACCTGAGCAGTGGAAATATTGAAGTGGTTGGTTAATTTGCAGATATCAGTGGAAGCTGTACTTGGAACATGATGTGATTATTATCCTTGACAAGATGCAAACTATTCCAAAAATCAGTTTCTTCCTGTCCTGTCTTGAGCATTTAAAATTAAAAGCTACTTTTTTTTTTTTTTTTGCACTTGATCACTTTATGTCTTAATTTCTTAGTTGTGGAGCAGGGAGAAACATAATTTTCATTCAGTAGGAATTTTGTGAACATATAAATCCATTAATATTGTAAAGTATTCATATATTTTAGTGAAGCACCATTGAAAAACCCATGAGGAGCGTATCTTCTGAACAGGATTTAAATGGCTTGGAGCCATGCATTCAAGGAGGAGAAAGCAAAATATTTAATTCTGGCTCTGCCAGTGAGCACTGCCTGCTCCATGCACTGATGGAGCAAATGGTAGGATAGGAAAAAAATGCTGTTATCATGCAATTAGAAGTCCTACTATAATCCATATGTATAAGAAGACAATTAATGTTGAAGAGGCAACCTTCATTTGGGAATTGCCTAGGTATTTAGCTCTAGACCTTATAGCCTTGATAAGGCCCCTAAATGTAGGTGTTTTATATGTGAAATTTAATTATGAGTGGCTGTTGAATGCTTTGGGCACTGAGCCTATAAATTACAAATCACAAAGAAAAGAGCCTCTATAATTATAACCACCTAAACTCTCTCTCTCTGAGTAGATAAAGATTATCACAAATGCTAGTTGGGATGTGGCTGATCATTGAAATCTTGAGGACCATGCACAAGTACTTTATCCTCCACCTCATATGTAATTGGAAAGAGAATTTCTCCTTGAAAGCCTGTCCTTACCTGCAATGTGTGCCTATTAACATTTACTACCATGTGGGACCCTGTAAGAGCCTATGAGCCTAAACCCTAAATGTTTCTAGCTGAAACATTATCTAGCATAAGAGTCTTTATCTCAGGGCTTTTGTAAAGCATTACACTTCAAATAACTTACAGTGAACTATATTCTCCCGTTAGGACTGGAGAGCATGACTGATAGTGACTAAGAGCATATTCTGCAACCTACTAACTGTGATTCTTTATTTTAAAATAAAGTCTTTTAGAGTTTCAAATGAGACCTGTCAATCAGTAGCTTTCAGATGCCTAAGATCTGACTAAGGTGTTAGGTATGATAGATATAATTAGTATGAGTTAACAAAAGCTGTCATACTCTATTTTTCAATTTGCAGTATTACATAGCTTACTAAACAAGTAAATCTGTGCTGCTGGATGTAGAGGTTATTTCTGGTCTAACTTACTTATTTTCTGGTTTTAAATAGATTTCTTTCAAGTTTTTGCTCATTTCTAATGTAGCATTTGAATTTGAAGTAAAAGCAAAGGGCAGGAGTTGAAATTGATTTAATGGGGTCAACTATTTAGATTAAGCTAAAGTAAACACTGCAAGTAGGCTGTAAACCATTCCTCCCTTCTAATAGGGAAGTACAGTAATGAAGATAAAAGAGAATGGAAAATTTCTGTTATGGAAAATTTTGTGTACTGCATCTTCAAATTTACACTTAAGGAAGATTTCTCTATACAAGAAGTCAGCGTTGTAAAAGTCATCTCATAAAACAACCATGTAAAAGATTTGTCTTTTAAAACTGGCATGATCTAGCTGTAGTTAAGGTCAGTGAAAGAGCACTCATGCATTTCAGGGCTAGCTGGATCACAGAACAGAAATATATCTGAAAAAAATCCCAACACCAAACTAGATATACATTTATTGTAATCAGAGAATAAGAATCAGAGTTTCTATATAATTGTTTATAAATCATTTTTACCTTTTGGGTCAAAATATTGGGATCTGGCTTGTATTCATTTTGACTGCAGGTAGGTGTATGCTAGAAAATATTTCTTGGAGTAGTCATTATGTATTACTTTGACAACCGTCATTATCTACCCTTTGTGTATATTACCAAAAGGAGTTTTCAAGAATGACTGGAAATTTTAAGTAAACATTGAAAACATTTCAGAGTAGGCTAATAAGTATTAAAACATTTTGCAATAAAAACCTAAGATCTATTCCAGAACTGAAAAGTATAGCTGATCACATCCTGGTATCTACAGAGTGACACTGAATGTTTATGCCTGCCATGAATATAACTGTACACAGTCTTTTCTAAATCCATGGCAGTCTATTTCAGGAATGACTTGCCATACATTTTTTAGTAAAGCTGTCAGTATATTCCCAGTGTGACTCTTGGGTCCATCACAGATAACCCACCAGTATCTCCAGCTTCAGCTGCTCTCCACAAACCAGCTCAGTCTCTAGGACACACTTTTAGGAGATAGTTTTTCAGGAAAATTAGGAAGTATCCTCTTGAAGGTGTTGGAGCAATGGAATGACATTACAATGACATTACCATACACATCGCTTACTCTGCGAATGGATTTGAGATCAGTGTTGAAAAGCTCAGTTTAAGGAGCCACTGTAACAGCATGCAGAAGAGAAATAAGTAATTTTGATCAATTCTTTCATTTTATTTTCATTGTTCCTCATAGGCTTACACTCCAATTGGCACATTGTGGCAATGTCTTCTCTGGTATTTTTTAGAAAAGGGAAAAAGTTGCTTATGAAGAGAAAAATTCTATAAATCTATAAATGCTGTAATGCACATCACTGACATGTTAGAATTGATTATATATAATCTGCCATTTGTTTGTCTTAAAATATCATACGTTACTGAAGAGCAACACAAGTATGTATGTGGGAGAATGAAAAGTAAAATATGTAAAATTTTGTATTACAAGTTCAGAGGCATTTTTAACATATAATTTCAATATGTTTAGTTAGATCTATAGCTTGTCCCAATTTTTGAATACTCCTTAAAATTACTAAAAACATGAAGGGTGGTTTGCAAAAAATTTTTGACGCCTTCTGTTTTTTCCATTAAGATACTTTTCCACATATTTTAATAAAAATGTTAGTAGTAATTTTTGTTTGCCAAGAGCTACCTTTATGTTTTGAAAAGTTATAGTATTGATTTTTTTAGGAGTTGTGTTATTTAGGAAAAAAAGTTAATTTGAAAAATTTTAGAGATTAAATGGGATCTTCCTAAAAATTAATTGGAGAAAACATGGAAGATTTGTTTAGAATTTTCCATACACTTTTACCAATCAGCCTTTATTAAAATAGCTCCTTGGTGACACAATTGGTGACACAAGTACCCTGGTCATTTTTTTACTCAATAGGGTCTTCACCTAGAAACCCTAATTTGCAGAGTACATTTTGAACTCAAAATGGCAAATCTTTGAAATATGATTACTTTTATCTTAGTACAAATAAAGTGCTAAAACGTTTCTTGCAGATGTCTAGATGTAGAAAGTGTGTGTTACTGATGCATAGAATCACAAGAAGCTTCAAATATCACTGAAATGGCCACAAGCGGGATGCTGGTTTACATCAGAAATCTTAAAGGCTTTTCTGAGGAATACCTTGTTTCTCAGGATAAATTTTTTTAACGACTTTGTAAAATACCTATAGAAATATTTTAATTGCAGTCCTACTCTTGCTGATTGAATATGATCCTTCTTCCTTGCTGCTTTTTTTCGCTAGAGAAACATATGAGATCTTACTCAGTTCTCCTTCATGCTTCTGTGGAGAGGGCTCACCATGGCATAAAATATCCGCATGTAGATAATGCATGCAGAAATGTATTTTTGGCTAAATGGAAGCTTTAAAAATATGAGTTCGGGTACGTTTTGATTCATCCAGCACATGATACTCCTTTTGTGCTAAAGAAACATTATTAGGCTGTGAATATTTTTCCTTAAAGACAAACCAGGCAGTGGGTTCAATTGAATGTTTACCAGGAAGAAGACTTTTGGTCTGGTTTAATGCCACTTCACTTTATCAATTGCATTTAAAAGAAGATGAAAGGACAACATTTGAAGGATTAGATTTGGGAAACAGAGTATGAGTGGCAGGAGAGGCAGAGAGTGGAACATGTGGAGAGGACATAATTTGTCATTTATGAAGAAAGATTTATAGGCTTGTCTCCCACATAAACACAGAAGCACATGCATATGGATTGCTCCGTGTCTCTAAAGCAAAGCTGTTGAAATCTCTCTTGATGGACATCAGTAATCTGAAACAAAGTACATGCATACATCTTATTCAACCACGGGCCCAAGGGTTGCAAACAACAGTACCCATGCAAAAGGATATCCACATATATGCACACATTTGTTCTGCTGGTTTGTGGAATTTGGGTAAAAAGTATGCACAATACACCTAACTAGCATTTTTTGTACATTTTAGGTGAATCTTGCTTGTTTCTCTCTGTCCAAAGGAATAGGCTGATCTGAAATTCTCATTAATGGGGATATGCCAGAAGAGGAAGTGGGAAAATAATTCTAAAAAGGATGAGTAAAAGGGTGATGTTGATCGGTTTCTTAATGTTATTTAAAGGTAGGGACATTATATTAAGAATGCACATTTGATGTTAGTAATTCTTCTGATATTAATGTCAGTCTAAGAACTAGTGATAGCACATAAATAAAATAGACCTGGAAGCTATCATAACTTTGAAAATATGTTAACATATTGGATGGATTAATCATAACATTTTGTGGATAGAGGGACATCTAGAGTGGAATAATTCTGGATTAGGATCTGGGGATTCTGCAGCAATATGTTTTTATAAAATACTGGACCCAATTTAATATGCAAAAGCAGAAGGAAAGTAGCAATGAAGAGTCAGCAGTGATTAAATCAAACATCTAGCATGAATCAGCACTGATTGAATTAAAATAAATGAGCAAAAAATGAAGCGGAGTGAAATAAATATTGTGGAAACATAGAGCAAGAGAAAAATGTGGAATTAAATTGACACCTGAGAGTACTTTATTAAACCTAACAAGAAGAATGATTTCCTGAAATCTTTTGAGCAATCATGACCTATGTGTCCATACAAACTTGTTACCCCTGGCTGTATGTACCATGTTTTCATTGCCATATTTTTTTTTACTTTCCATTTTTTGTTCATTCATGATCCTGATGAATGTAAGTTAATCAAGTAAATTACTTGAATGTTGCAACCAGTAAAAGCATACCTAATGTAAATGTGTCTGTAACATATTTATAGGTAAAACTGATAGCTTAAGATAAACCTGCAAGAGGGTTTTGTTCAGTTATTTAAATAGGTGCAGTGTATCTTACCAAATGGCCTAGCAAGCAACTTAAAGGAATGTAGCAGAATCTTCAAAATAATTAACACAGTTAATTTTAAGTTGGTGTGCCCTGCTGGTGCGAAAGGATATAAGGATATAGGATATAAGTGGATGCACAGCTCTCCAGGAAATTATAAACTATTTTATTGAGTCAGAAGTCATGTGAGAGCTGAACTCAAACTCCCTGTTTGAGAGACCTGAGAGTCCCACTGTGGTGCAAAGGTGGATGCCTGCAGGCCAGACTGGCATCCTGACACCGCACTGTGCAGCCCATGCTGTCAGACTGGTGTGCTGTTGCTAGAGGCAGCAGGAGAGGGTGAGTCTTGGACTCCATTCCATCAGATCATGGCTGCAGAAAAGTGCTATGTGCTGTCTGTGATGGGCAAATCCCCTTTTATGGTGGTACCTAAAGCCTTCACTTACAATGTACTGGGCAGGAATTATTCTTCTCTCAGAATTCATCCAGGTGCTCAACCCCTTTGTATACAATGGGAGGGAGGAAGGGTTTCCTCAGTTCTTAATCCTGATGGAGCCTAGGTTAAAGCCAGGTGTCAACATCTATGTGTGTACTCCCTGCATAGAGTTTAGTTGGCTGTGGTCAAGGCAGGCTCTTTGACATGGTACAGCTGTTGGAGAGTGGTTTAAGAGGCCCTGACCAGCTTTGGAGTTTCTTAAGAAAGAAGCAAGAAACCTCTTCTGCTTTCTCCCTGATTTTGGAGTTACACTTACACTGTGGCCACTGCCCATTTGCTGAGCCAGGCTTCATCTATGCCTGTGGCTGGCTACATTCCTCACTGATCCACATCCAGACTGATGACTTCATGTCCTGCTTAGTCTCATGCCTGCCTCATCATCCATAGACTCATCAGATGGTCTGGACTCCTGACTAAACTTGGTGATTGTCACCAGACCTGCTTGGCTTGTGTGCTGCCCTGCTTTACCTCTCGTAGGTGAGGCTGCTGCTTCTGCCTCTTTTGGTGACTCTGGGTTTATTTTCCCTTACACAGCTGCTCACTTCTGCTGCTCCTCAGTGCCTGCCTGATCAGCTCTGTCAAATGTGAATTCTTTCTTTGCATGCCCAAAAGCATAATTTTTATATAGAATTTCAAGATTAATGATGTCTCTCCAAAGCAAGCTACAGCCGAGATGAGATCTTCATTTACAGCTTTGGATTACATCTTTACCCATTTTTGGAGAAGTTACTCCCTTTTCTGAATTAGATGCTATCTTGACATTCCTGAATGCAAACAAATGCCATTAGCACAGGCATCTTTCACTGAAGTTCACTGTCTAGGCTTTCATAATCAGTATAGAGGCAAGACTTATATTAACCCAAGGAAGATATCCAAGATTAGGTGAACCCTGCTTTTAAAATTATGGGGGTTTTTTTCTGATATATGCTAAGCTAGTTAGAACTCTTAGGTGGAAACATTTTCACTGAAGTCACCTAAGGGATAAGTGAACTAAATCCTATTCCAGGCCACATTACATACTTTCAGCCCTTGCAGCTGAAAGCCATGATAGATTTGTATTTAGAATATATTTGCAGTCAAGAATAACCAGTATCTTCCAGACACTTCAGAAGAAGGCTTTTTTAAAAATTAAAGTCCAGCTTCATGCTTAGATTTCAGATTCAGGTTTTCCAAGGGCAAGAGGCTGGATCCAAGGGATCGCAGTCCTTTCTTTCCTGTTTCTGATTTGCAGATGCGTCACCAGGCATTACGCACTTGGCAGGGACATCCCACCAGCTCCTAGATTCCAACATACAGTACAGAAGAGACAGTCAGGAGGGCTGCAGAGCTTAGGATATTTCTGGCTTGTGTTTGAAGACTACAGCCAGCTGGCTTCATTTACCAAGTTTTCTAAATCTAGCTAATCCTACTAACAGATACAGCTTTTGTGACTTTTCCATCCCTCCTGCTTCACTTTCCTTGGAGGAAACAGGGAACAGCTGTTTGAACAGCAGATACAGCCTGAACGGGCAAGCATTTCTCTGCTCGGTGCTCAGCCCATGGAAGTGAGGTGATGGCTGCTCCTGCAGAGGAGAGGATGGGCGAGGTGGCAGCTTCTAAAGTAACACCTCTCTCCTCCTACCCTAAAACAGCAAAGGCAGTTTGCATCTTTCTGGAGGAGTGGGGGCAAGGCATGGGCATTAGTGCAGGCAGCAAGGCATAGAGAAGTGATGGGTTAGCTGCTGGAGGATGAAGTCCTGTCTCAGTCTATTTGTAGAGGTCAGAATATCACACATTCAACTACACAAGACCCCAGGCGAGGTAGCATTTGATGTCATCAGTTGTCAATGTCATCACTGCTCTTTGAGTTCCTTCCCAACATTGTGCAGTCCTATTCCTTCCCTTCTGTTCCACCTGCAGGGAATGACTAGAAATGAGAATAAGTTCTTTACAGCTGCCATTTGTAACATTGTCATGTCATTAATGTGAAAGCAAAAATTTTTTTTTCTTGATCTGGAGTACTAAAGGGCAGAGTTCTTCAAGTCTCACAGAAGAGCTGAGTGGGTCATAAACCCCCATTCTACATTTTGTAAACAGAGCACTTTGTAATGCTAACAATATAACTACACTACTAATAATATATATACAGTTTTCTGATGTTGTTTCTAATTAAATGGCAGAATACTGTAGTCTTCTTTCACTCTGTTCTTATTGCAGTTTTAATGCATATACACATGCTGTTTGATAGTGTGATTTGCTAATAGCATCATGCAATTATATTAACATCATATAGTTAGTTACTTGCAATCCCATTAGGCAGATCTGTCAGCAATGCTTTCTTGCAGACCTTTTATTCAGTTCCATACGAGCTACTTGAGCTATGCTATTTATTGCGGATGAGTGCCTCACATTCTGTGCGTTTTGGGGGCGGTTTCAGAAAGTTAAAGCTAAAGCAGTTGTCCTGTTTCTCAGAAGTTGGAGAAGGAAAGAAATATGTTGTTTTTGCCCATGTTTGGAGATATCATGCTGTTATCTCATAAAAGAAGTGCTTGATTTTTGGAAGACAACCTTAAAATTTGGCATAACGTACAAGGGCAACAGGAGTTAACAGAGCTGTGTAGGCAGCATGAATGCACACTCAATAGGTTTGAGTTCCTTGTTCTGGGGATAAAGCAGCTGAGAGGAAGGGGATATTTAGAAGTTTGGGGCTGAAGATACTGATAAAGGCATTTACTGCAGAAAAGCTTGATGATTATAATTATTCCAGAGGCTTATTGTTTGGCCTGCTGAAGCTGTCTGTGGCACCTCAGAGAGTCTCAGAGAAAGCCTCCTGAAACTTCTCTCTGCACAGGCCACGTTTCGTCTCACATCCTATTGCCCCTGCAGTTGTTCATCTTTCTTCCCCCTAAGCACCTCTCCTGTTGCCAGAGGGCTGCTGTGTTGCAGCATTTGAGAATGTAAAGCAGAAGCAATGTCTCTTCTATGCTCAGAGCAATTTCCCTTCTGGCACTCAGCTTGCTGGAGAGCAGCTGACCTCAAGCACAGAAATAGGAAGAGAGGGGAGGTTACTAGAATTTGGGAAAGAGACCTCACCTCAAACATGTAGAGGTAAGAGATGCAAAGGGCAGGAGCTGTGGGAAACGCAGAAAAAAGAGCAATGAGAAAGGTGAAAAGTGGAAAGAGACAGAGCCTAAGTGCAGCATGGCTTTTCTGTCAATGTTTCTAGTTATGGAGGTAGGTAGGCTGTGGGACAGTGGTGCACAGGGGAAGCATGTAATTGGTAACTTCCATGAAATATTCCCCAGCAGGGAAACAAAAAAATCTTCAAATCTCAGTGCTAGTTCCTAATTGCTTTGGTCAAGGGATAGAAGTCCACATGACGATCCAGAAGTCAACTACTTGCTGATGACATTTGTATCGAGGAATACAGTTCTGCATAATGAACTTTTTTCCTTGTTTTGGATTTAATAACTGATCAATATAAGCATTTCTATATGTGCTAACAATATAATTTCTCCAAGTATGGATAAGTTAATGTTTTTTCAATCTTTCCTGTTTGGCTATAGTTACAGTGAAGGTGACCTGCACAACCCTTACTAGTCACATGTGCACATGACTGTAATAGACTTTCATTGCATGATCACATGGTCTTTCTTCCACAGCTGCCTCTGTATGTTGCAGTGCACAGGGCATTGGGATGCTGTTGATAATTTGCTATAGTTTGTAAAGCAGTGAGATGTATATTCCTGAACTTTCGTTTCAATGGAATAGAAATGGTATGTTCCCATAGAGATACCACAGAATAGTTATGCTTGGAAGGGATCACAGGAGGTCGTTTAGTTCAACCTTTCTGCTCAAAGAGGGTTGAAGAACATATTTCAAAATCACTTCTGTAGCAATGCCCAGGTGTTTGTTGCATTTTAGAGCTAGAGAAAAAAAAACTATCAAAATAAGTCATTGCCCTCAGTGTTTTTTTCCCCTGATTTTGTGGTGCTTAGTATTTGCTTCTCTTGTTCAATACAGGAAGCTGTGTTGTGACAAGAAAGGCTTTCTGCAACTGGTACAGATGAAAACGTATCAGAACTGAGACAGCAGCTAAGTGACACAGCATGTGTTAGGCAGCAGCACCTCAGGTGAGCCTAAGGTCAAAGATGGTACTGCTCCCCATTATCCTTGGATGGTGGCATCTTGTGGGTGGATTACATCTTACTCTGGAAGAATAGCCTCCAGAGGGAGGGCCAAACTCTGTTGTTCAGACTTTGCATTTGATTAGCAACCAGTGAAATTAGTAGTGGAAGAAAAAATGGATCCCATTTTCCAAAAACAGGCAGTATGTAGGAAGAAAAATGGCTGATAGAGCTACTTGGCTCTTACAGTTTCCTTGAATTTAATACGGTGTTTAAAGTTTAAGGAAAATAAAAAACTCTCTGAAATTGCAAGTTTTCTCCAAATATAGAGCTGGTGAGAAAAATGTGAACTGACTTTACCAAAAATATCATCTATGTCATGAACAAGTCTCAACTATGTTAAAGCAGTGGATCTTGGTTACCCTTCCCCTCTCACCCTGCTGGTGCTCTGTGGAGACAGCATTTCACAGGGGACGGTAAAGACCAGTGAGAACTGCTGTTTGCAAACCCTGTGGGGGACTGCCTCAGGGCTTTCCCAAACCAGTTTTTCCTGAATAACATCACCTTACCATCCTGTCAGCGCTGAGAAGAAAAAGGAGGAAGGGAAAGGACACCACAGGCTTACTCCGCAAGCTGCGGGCCATTGCTGTCTCCTCTGTCTTGTCCATTTGGGTTCTGCAACACCAGAACCTGTATCTTGGCAGCTCTTTCTGCTCCCACAGCACATGCAACAGCTCTCACAGCTCTTCCTTATCCTCTGAGAGGGCAGATCAACCCCACCATTACCCTTATAGTCCCATTTAAAGGCCATGCATTTTGAAGGCCTTACCCTGTGACCTCTCAACACTTAAAATATGTCGGTCACTGGCCCCTATCTGGCTATATACATTTTAACTGTACAGTAAAACTAGTGATTTTCTGAGTCAGTGCCAGAGTTTCTTACCTTGGGCTCCTTGACTGTAAAACAGTCTGTGAGCAGACTCGACATCCAAAAAGTAGTCCATTTTGAAGGTGCTTTGTGTATAATACTCCGGTATGAACGATCAGTCAGATTCCTAGAAAAGATTACAGAGATGTCAGAGAAAAAAGCTGGTGGGTTTCTTTGTGGAAAGAATTGTGTAGGCAGTCACTAAAGTACTTCATCTGGCATATTAGGGTCAAAGTATTTTCAAGTCACTATTCATAGAACTTCATAAGCATCCTTTTCTATTTTAGAAAGTTTAGTTCAAAACCTTGTCTAAAGACAAAAAAGAAAAGTGCTACTGCAGTATTAGCAAGATTCTTAGTATCTTCCTAGTACAATCACTGGTATTCTAGTCACAGTCTCGATTTCTTAAGACACATACTTGGATTCATCTGCCTGTTACATTTGCTCTTAAAGAGAAAATCAGAAGAGCTCAGGACAGGGACCTCCTTAGCCAGATTCACAGCCAGTGCCTCCGAGTAGGCACTACTGTAACAGACTATGCTAAGGATTGCTTCTTGCCACTTACACCAAAACACTGCACTAGAAAGGAAGACAAAATATTCTGGATATTTCACTCCACCTAAATGGATCAGAAGCCAACCTTGCCTTTCCCCTCTTCTCCTCATGACCAGAAGTAGCAACAGCACATTCCACCATCAATTTTAAAATATGTGGTAAGAGAAATTATTAAGAAACAGTAGGCTACTCCTAGCACTGTTTTGTAGCTAAGGTTCATATTTTTGGCATCCTTTTGAATCATAGATCTGCCAAGATCCTGGATTACAACTCTCCAATCTGTACACTGAATTGTGTTTGCCTATGCCCGGCAGAGTTCCTGGAAAGATATTGTGACCCTTCTTCAGCTTCAGTACTACCTTCTGCATTTTATTATACTCTTTAAAACTCACATAGAAAAAACAAGATTTGCAGAAAGCACACAACCCCATTCTCTCACCCACATCACAGTTCACCCCAGCATATAATCATAAGCATACAAACAACCCTGAACAACATGCATTTTAAGACAGATGGACAAAAATACCTCTAGTCCTTTTCCGTGCAAACCTAACAAAAAGGTTTGAGGCAGTGAGTCTGATTCTTGCTTCAAGTAATTCCTTCAATTTTGCTGTGAAAAGTCAGGAAACTAGGTTTCCAAAGCTTTACCTTTTTCCTTTGGTTCAGTTCTCATCAATCAACATGCAGTCCTTTTAAAATACAGAAGTCTGTCCTGATGAGAAAACTTTTATGTTCCACAGCAATTCACTTTACTGTAGCACTCCCAAACCAGAAATGATACTTACTGCAGAGTATCAAGGGCTGTCTGGCACTGGTGTAAGCTCCAGTAGTTTCAAGGAGGGTTTCTTTGATCTTACTAAATGTCCTCAGTGTAAGCAAACAATTTTGATTGTTTGATTGGAACTCTGATGAATAATGCATAACGTCAACTGGACTTCCTTTATCAGATAAAAATGGCCAGGAGATGTTGTTACTTAGCAACAGGAGGTGACACTACGTTCATCTCCCCCACTCCCCCTCGCCCTTCGTACTAAAAAATTAAGACCCTGGTTTTGATTTGATAAAAACTTTCACAAGGAAAAAAAAATGTTCAAGTTTCCTTAAGAATTTGTTTTAAACGTCGATCTTCCTTGTTGCATCTTGTATTCTGAGATATTTTTAACGTTTCATAATGGTTACATTTAAACATAACATTATGTTTTATCTAATAGTTTGCTTTCACTAAGTAAAATACCTGCTTACTCTATCATTTACCATAAGGGTAATGAGATTGTTTTGCTATTAATATAAGGCAAATAACATCTTGAGAAGAGATTTATTTCTTATCTGGTACTGCTTGTTGGACAAGGCAGACAGAAAAAGCAACACACAAAATGTTCCAGTGATGCTATGAAATATATAGAATATTGAGAAACCTTTGCTATTAAAGAATTCCTACTGCAAGTAGTTAATTCATTCTTGAAGAAGCTCTAACATCTCATATAAGCATTCTCAAGGAATCGTTGCATTTCTGCTTAAGATACAGCCTTTTACAAAATACACCATGTAGCTTTTTTTTAGGAAATGCACACTGACAAAAAGCCAAAGCACTGAAAGATTTAAAAAATAAATAAATAAAATCAGATGCAGAAGTACTTACCAGTGTTACTGACCTCTTTCCATCCTACTGTCATGGAATAAGACTAAGAAAATGCAACCCAGTCTGTGAGCCAGAAAGAACAGCTTCTAATTTTCACTTCAACCTCGAAATCAAGAGTACTGAATAGAGAAAGGTGACGGATCTGCTGTTTTATATTATGATGAAATGAAAGCTCTTAGCACAGATCTGAGTAGAACTGCTTTTTTTTATACTACATTAGCCTGCTAATTTGAGGAAAGTGAAAGGCTTTGTTTTACTGTCTTTTATCTGTTCTCTTTGCTACCCCCACAATTTAATTTGCATTTAAAATTATTCTTATGTCTCCACTGCACTCTAAGGTATGGAGCATTTTCTAATCACAATGAATGTTCAGTGTGTTTTTTTTGTGCAATGCCACTTTTATTCTGAGCCAGAAACATGGTGAGTAATTATAATTGCCAGCTATTTTCTAGAATGAAATACAGAGTGGTTGTCTGATGCAGTTTTTGATTTTTCCTTCATTTAGCAGTACACTGCAACTACTCAGTCAAAGCATCAGTAAAAATATAAATCAAAGAGCACAGTGTCATGGCATGATAGCTTAAACATGCATATCCATAGACCGTGAAAGCAGAATATATTTCTACTGAGATATTTTCAATTATAATTTGCCTTTTAAAAGTTTAAAAGTGAGTTTGAATAGCTAATAAACTAAAATATAGCAGTTATCTCTTTGTGGCTTACAGCTGATCTAATTTAGTATTACTGAAGCTGCACATAGTTTGGAATCCTGATCCAGCCAGGCACTAGGGGCTAAGAAGGGCCATGCTATTAAGTTGCAAGGGCATCCCTCACAAGAGGATCATGACCCTGCTTTTTCCAGCAGGTCCTTTAGAAGTTCCCCAAAGCCTTTTTGGAAGTGAGTAAGAAAATGAAGAAGGCGATGATAAAATGATCCTTTGATAAATTTAAACTCAGGAGTGCTGGTCAAGAGAAGTGTCAATAAGTAGTCAGACCTAGTTTTCCCATTTTTGCAGATATTTTGCTCAAAAGGTCAGATATAAATGCCTTCTGAAATCTATTTCCACCAAACATTACTGGTGCTCAAAACTGTGGGTTCTCAGAAACTGGATTTTCTTTTCAGTATCAGAAAACTCTATATGAAGTAGCATAAGATTTTTGTTTGTTTTTTAGAAGAAACCCAAGAAAATGAATAAACCCTCAGAGTACAGGGGTTTTTTTTTGAGCAAGTTAGAAAGTAAGAATCCCCATGAAGACATTACTACATGGCTTCCCATTCCTAAGAATTCTTATATGCTTTTCCAGAGCATCCAGACAGCATCAAAGATAAGGAGAAGCCACATGAACTCCAAGTAGAGTCTGGTATGGCTGTTCCTATACTGGCGCTCCACTAAATATAGTTGGATTGAGTAGGTGTCTGCCTTGTCACCTTAGTGGTAGATGTGGTTTACCAAACTGTGTTCCTGTTTTCAGAGATGTGACAAACATTTTCATTTCTAAGGACAAATTAAAGCAAAAGCAATCCGCAAGAACACTGCAAGCTGGTTTCTTTGCATTTTGGAGAGTTGCTAGTACCTTCATCTTTGCATTTTGGAGGGTTTGTATTTGCTGTGGAGACTACTGAACAGTAGCTGTATAGCTATATAGTTATATAGCTGTACAGCTGTCCCTCCAAGCTGGCCTCTGATAATAATTGGATCCATTATGCTATGGAACAGAGGCCAGTTGCCTGTTTAGCCCAGCTGGCTTTCCTTAACATAAAACCAGGAACAAAAGAAAGGCTGGCACGACAGA
Organism: Chloebia gouldiae; assembly: GCA_003676055.1. Taxonomy (NCBI): domain Eukaryota; kingdom Metazoa; phylum Chordata; class Aves; order Passeriformes; family Passeridae; genus Chloebia; species Chloebia gouldiae. The sequence continues at coordinate 10,764,421 of QUSF01000013.1, read as the reverse complement.
GATTCAGGAGGAAAATGGAAGACAGGAACATCACTCACTCCAAGGATTATACCTGTTTGCAAGCAATATGGAATACTTTTGGTTTTTCCTTGGGACACAATCTCTCAGAAGAATCAGTCAGAAGGAAACTGAAAAAACTATAAGCTTGCAGACTGGAGAATGCTTAATAGCACCTATCCTTTAGCCTTTGATGTATCCTCCTGATCCTCTTTTCTGTGTCCTTTTCAATATGCATGATCATCTTCAATCATTACTGGCAAGCGAAGTCATTGAAATCACCAGCAACCTCTCTCCTGACCATTGCAAGATCATCCATCTTGATACTTTCATCCATCTCAGGGATTTACAGTTTATTTTATAGTGCAGCATTTCTTAAAATTGCTAAGAGCTCTTTCCGACTAGGGAGCACTTAGCAACAAGAAAGGTAACATCGCCTATGTATGTATATGATTCTGTAGCATTATTCATCATCATGAGGGAAATCCTTGCCTGCCTTATTAGAAAATCTCTAGGATGGTAGTGTGGGCTCAGATTTGACCCACAGTCCAGGAAGAGCTCAGCCCTCAGAAACAGAAATCCAGTACATCCAGTTCAGCTGAAAAACCTAGAGGAATGTGCAGGTGAAACAGATCTGTTTCAAGCATGATCCCCAGATCAGGCTTCACATACCCCTGAGGCTCAGTGGGAAAGTTCTGCACAACTCTTGTGCTAAAGCACAGTCCACTGAGATGTGTACTCCGACTTGGTTTCCAAAGAACAGCAGAGCATCTCAGGGGATAGGACAGGGAAGGGCAGCAGTAGCCAGAACCAGAAACTGTACTCTCTAGCTCGCTGTTTTTCCTGTGCTCTGTCAAGGCCTGAAGCCAAGCTTGCAAAATGTCTGCTATTGACTGGACCTCTTATCAGCATAGATCCCTGTTTAGGATAACGGGTGAAGTGATTTTGTAACATACACAGGTATCTATATAGGACTAGACAGAGACTGAATGCTTTGTGAGCTAGACCATAATACCAACTAATCAAACTCTGCTAAAGAAATACTTGGAAAAAACATATCACACTTAGGAAAAATCTGAAGCCAAGATTCCTTGCTGTGAGCTTTAGTAACCTACTACATCACATTTGACTTTTTCACAAATTAAAAAAAGAAAGCCAACAAAAAAACTTCCCAAATCTCTAGAGGAACGTAATTGAACACTTGGCATTTTAAAGGAGTGAGAAAGGAGTGAGTAGCCTTCTGGTTCTCTAACAGTCAGCTACATCTAGGCATTGGGCTGAGGTTTTTTCCTACCCTGAACTCTCTATTGAGAACATAACTGTTACTGTAATGACTCAGAGCCTTGAAAAAAGAGTCTGCTGCTGACAAACACTAATATTAACCTGAAAGAAAGTGGGAGAGAGAATGTAATGTGTGACTGAAGAAGTGTAGGCAAGGTGATTATTACAGAGAGTTGTTTCCTGAGGGATACATTCAGAATAAAGGAAGAATATAAAAGTTTAAGCCCCTAAGCTGTGAAGAATGGGCTTTTTAAAATTATAATGATTAGTCTTGTACTTAGATATGTTAAAAAGGGAGGATTGCTACCAAAATTAGGACACAAATGTGTTCTCTATTTCTTATTTGTAATGCAAGACAGATATGATGCACATAACAAACAGCAAAAGACAAAAATATTCAAATGAAGTTTACAGATTCTTTACGGGGATAGAGACTAACACTGATGCTTTCAGAAGTTTCTACAAATTTTGTACGACTCCATTTTGGGATTTTTAGGCTGAAACCACATAGGAATTTAAAGAGAGATGTCCAGAAGAAGGTGCTTGCAGTGCCATACTATTTACTCTTAATGTTTCTGCTGTAAGTTATCAATATCCGGAAACATTAAAGAGAATGTAAAGGTAGTTCTGGCTCTTCAGATCAGTGGAAGGTTTGGGCAGTGCTTCCATAGCATCAGGGTCACAGTCTTGTTATTTAGGTCCAGAGCAAGAAGTGCATGGATTCCAATGCAGAAGAGATGAGCTTGAAAGGAGGCACCTCCAGCATCATACATCATGAACAAGAAGTTCAAGAAGTTGCAAGTTGAGAAAATCTTTAAAGTGCTGTCATTGAGAACAAAGGTTAGCTATCCTGCATAGTAAAAACCTATTCTAAGATGATGTATGGCAGTTTGATACGCCTTCATTTGAGGGAGGAGAAGTTGAAGTCATAATTATATGATAAGCAGAGAAGAGAGATTTTGGGAGAGCGTGTATGTTAAAGCCTAATCCTCTAGTCCTTATACAAGCAGAAACTGTTCTGCTTTAATAGACCTTCATCATTTTCCTCAATTACATGACTGGATTTTTTTTTTCCTATAACAAACTACACAGGAATGGAAGAAAAGGAACTTTGTCTAGTTTTCTCCCACAGGCAATTTAGTGGAAGTAGTGAAACACAGAGCTATCTGTGGCAAGGAAAGTAAAGGAAACTAGTAAAATAGATGATTTGTATAAGCCTGCCTTCACTGACTGACCAGCATTCAGCAGTTAAGAAGGTAGAGGCATTACTTTTGAATTCCTTCTCACTTTCCAAGGAGTTCTGGCAAAGGAACTTTAAAAGGATCTGAATTAGCTGATGGAAACAAAGACAACAAAATCATCCGTCCTGCTGGGACTGAGCAGTCACAAAAGCTTGAGCTATCCCCCTGCACAAGATAGTGTGGCTGGCCAAATATGTAAGAGGAAATGCCTTTATTTTGCATGAATACAGGTACTATCTCAGTCTTAACCTTCCTGGAAGAAAGGGAAAACTAGCTCTGGGAAACTGGAAACAACTGCATGCTTAGAGTCTCCTGGTGGCATTTGCAAAATTGCACTGAAAGCAGATTGTTCATAAGCCTGGTTTTAGTTGGCTAGTGGTTTAAATGGGATAAACAATTCCAAAGTCACTGAGCAGCTGGACATAAATACAGTAACATGATTATGTTCAATAAAAATTTGAGACTTTCATTCTGGCTAGAACAAAATCAAATTACTTTTTGCCAACTGCCTTTATGTAAGGCAAAGACATAATTATGAAGTGTTAATGAATCTACAAGGTGTAGTTCTCAAATAACATTATTTGATTTAATATTCATTGGGCACTGTGCATATATAGATAAATAATACATATCAATGCCAGTCTCTGAATAATTTACTGTAAAATCTTAGAATGGTTTGGTTGGAAGGGGCCTTGAATATAATTTAGATCCAAGCCCCCTGCCATGGGCAGGACACCTTCCAGTAAATCAGTTTGCTCAGAGTTGCATCCAACCTCGCTTTGAAGATTTCCAAATATAGGTCATCCACATTCAGTGCCTCATCACCCTCACAGTAAAGATTTTTTCCTAGTATCTAATCTAAACCCCTCTTCTTTAAGTTAAAAGCCAATTCCTCCTGTCCTATCACTACATGCCCTTGTAAAAAGTCACTTCCTATCTCTCCTGCAGGCACTCTTTAGGTACTGGAATGTTCAGAATTCTCCATGGACTCTTCTCTTCTCCGGGCTGAACAATACCAAGTATCTCAGCGTGTCTTCATAGGATAGGTGTTCCAGCCCTCTCAGCATCTGTGTAGCTGTCCTCTGGACTTACTCCAACAAGTCTGTGTCCTTCTTATGTGGGGTGCTCCCAACCTCCTTTCTTGTTTTTATACTGTGTTATCCTCCAAAAAATTGCATCATTTTCTCTTATGGTTTGGTCTATTGTTTTTAAGATTAACCTCACTGGTAAGACAGATCAACAATGAGAGTTCCAGGGAAAACAGCCACCTGTTTTATATTTCTTACCTTATGTTGCTCTGGAGCTACTGAGGAGCTGTATCTTTCACAATAGGAATATTTACAGGAATTGTAATGAAACAGATTAATATAACTGAAAAAATTGTCCAGATATTTTGAGAACTCCGGACAAATTTTACTGTACTTCACTATTAAAGTTATTCCAAAGTTTACTTGTACTTGTAACTTAGTTTGGATGCAATTTTTTTAATGTGCACAAGTTGAGTATTTTATATATGTAAGTATATGCAACTACATATTGCAGTGTTCTCCGTGCTTTTTTGAAGAACTTGATCCTGCATAATGCAGGTCAAAAATGAAAAGTACGATAACAAGCCAGAGGAACCTAATTCTTTCTTTCTTAATCATACTGAAACTGTAATGCTGTCAAGTTAGTTCTGTCTGATATCAAAAGTATGGCTCAAAAGAGGAATATGTATTGCAGGTACATGTTCATTAGCATGATGGGGGCTACACAAGTTCTCCTGTTTTTTCAGACATGCCTTTCTGCCCACATCCTCCTCCTCCTTAACCATAGATGGCAGGCTCAGGAGAGTACTTAAAACTTAATGTTGTTCATTTTAAAGAATTTCTTCTTGCCTTTGAGCAATCCTTCTTTACACCTTCAGCAGGAATTTGTAGGACTAATACCAAATTTGCATTCCATTATAGAACAGTTATTGTAGATCCTCATCTCCAGCTTCTTCAGCTTGACAAAAGAGGAGATCTTTTAATGGAACATGAGACTGGAGATTGTTTCTAAAACACTACAGGCAAGGACAGTCCAGTGTTTCATGTTAGTTGCACTTGTTGTCAACCCTGTTGCAAAGAAAAATTTAGTGTTTTTTTCTGTTGCCCAAGTTTTACTAATTATTAGAGACACTAGAGCCACATCAGTGAGATGTATCCCCATGAACTGACACAACAGTATGTCACGTAGACTGCAAACGACAACCCTGACAAATTACATTTTACCATCTATGAGTGGTCTCCTCAAAGTAACATTCAGTCTCTGCTCAGTGCTCCACAGGGTGATGAGTAATATCAATAAAATATTGCCTTTGGGAGAATTAAAAATAAGGTACTTGTGGCACAGTGTAGAAGTCAGATTAAAAAAATAATTTAATGGTGCTTCTTTAAAACCTTACTAAAATTCAATGGAAAGTGAACTTGGATTACTGTCAGTAAGTACACTTCCTCAGTTTCAATCCTTATGAAGCAGATTCTTCTCTTGTGGACTGCCTTCTGAAACACAAAGTTGTATTATTTAGCCTCTTGATTGATTCTCACCTACATATTGTGTAGTAGTAATTTCTAAAGCATTTTCATTTTTCAGTTAGCAAAGCCAGCAAGTGTCCCTTGTACAGCACACACACCATCCACACAAAATTTCCAGGGACCTGAATGCCAACTAACTGCACATCCTGCTTCTGGTCATGCTTGGCATGAACAACAGCTTTAACATTGGATGTCTGCAGGCTTAAAACACACGCTGAGATATGTGACTCGCATCTATGAGCTTTTTGACACAATCATATGGAAGTTCAAATCATAATTATAAATCCAGGGCTTGCTTTCAGTTGATTTCCAGTAGTTGAGCTAAGTGGATGTTAGAGTGAGCAAATCAGAAAGCCTGGTCTGACAACACTGGTCCTGTTATAACAGGAGTGTGTGCAGCAGTAATTGCAGGATGGGTTACGATTGCAGCAGATTTGCAGACACTGCTCAGGAGGAGGGGTTGTGGTTATAGCTGCCGTGTTGCAAAAGGAAATGAGAAGCTCTCAGCAGCTGTGGAATTACAGCCCTGAAGCTACAAAGATGCATGTTTTGTACAGGTCAGTGTCTCTGCAGAGGTGAAGGTGATGATTGGTCTGTTAGTGTAGACACCAAGCATCTTTTTGAGAAATACGACTTTAATATTTCCCCCCCCCCCCCAATTATCCCAGGGTAAAAAAAAAAAAAAACCCCCCCCCCCCCCGGTGTTTTTCTTTTAAACACATCAAGCATCAGAAAAGCTGTCATTTCAGACCAACTTCTGCCCATCCCTATGGCAACTAATGGAAGCATTTAATACTATATATACAAAATGTAATTTGCTCCCCCGCCATCTCTAGTTATACCCTTCTTTTTATGCTAAAATTGCTCCATGACGCCTACAATGTTTGGAAAATGCTTTTGAAGTGACATGCATCAGAGGTTCAACGTCACTGAAAAAAGCTCAAGTGACCAATTAAAAAAATATTGATTTTGAAAAAGCAATTGTGGAAATTAGCAAAGGCCAAAAATATCTTTTCTGAACAGTCATATTTGTAGTCTTGGAATGCCCAGTATTAAAACTTAAAATGTCTTTGGAAAAGAAGGAGGGAGAGGAGAAATCAAGCATTTATTATCAAATCAGAAAAAGTGACAGTATTTAATATTTTCATAGACTCCAATCCTTTTCATAGAAATAGTTTTTAAAGTTATGAAGCAGTCTCTGGAAATCCTCCCTCTGCCTAGCCCCTTACAGCTTTAGAAGTTACTTAAAGTCAGCTTGAACTTGGGGCTTAAAATAAAAGTAACGAAAATATAGATATAACATGGATTTCTTGAATCTCCTTTTCAGAAGGGAGGGATGTATATCCATTGCTTACAGCTCTGTGTTATGAACAGTTCTGTGTTCTGTAACAGAAAACATGCTTACAGTTATTTTGTTGTCCAGATCATCTGACTTGTTCTCTGTTTCTTACAGCTTTTATCTATACCTGTTTCAGAGCTGAACACCATACAGTAAAATCATTATTAAATGCAAGGATACTAGATAATAACTTCATTCTGTTACCTCCTTTGAAATAGTCAGACATGCACAAAAAAAACTCAAGATGTAAAATGCACAGATAAAACAGGTTCTAAACTGAAATTCACCATCTATGGAAAGTATTTGGTATTCAAGTTGTTCTAGTACTAGGATAAAAAGAGCTTCTGTCCATGAACCATGTAAGGAACACACTTTGTCACAGTGTTCTATGAACAACTTCCCACAAAATCATCTGACAATAAATTTCTTATCAGGACTTGACCAGGGAGACAAGTGCAGTTTGAATTGAGCCACCACCACTCCTTCTCTGGCTCTAGTTTCTCACACCTGAGGAGGTACTTCAGCTGGGAAGCTATTCTCCCTGACCTCTTAATGCAGTCAGTGGCCAACAAACAGCAATTACTCTGAGGTTACTTCAGAGTAATCCTGTCTTCCATTCCTCACTTCTTTTACTTAAAGCCCACAGAACCAAAGCCTTTAGTGAGAATCTTTGTGGGGGTTCAACATCTGCAACTCACAGGGAGGCTTCAGTAAGTCTCGTAACAAACAAGAATGAGTTGTCTGGCTGTAGAAATAAGGGAGAATCGATCCTAGCATGGTTTGGGCTGGAAGGGATCTTAAAATAATATAGTTCCAACTCCCCTGCCATAGGAGTGACACCTTCCTGTAGACTAGGGTATTCAAAATCCCATCCAATCTGTCCTTGAACACTTCCAGGGATGGAGCACACACAGCTACTCTGGGCAACCTGTTCCAGTGCTTCACCACCCTAAAAGCATAGCATTTCTTCGTACTATCATGTCTAAACCCACACTCTTTTGATTTAAAGCCATTCTCCTTTGTCCTAGAACTACATGGCCTTGTAAGGTTGCTCTGTACATGGTTTAGTATGAAAATAGGATATGAAATATAACTGAATTAGAGCATCCCTAATGAAAGGGACTAGTTGAACAGTATCAATAGCATAAAACATGTGTATGATGGGTTCTTATGTGTATGATGGGCTCCTCTAGGCAAATGCTGGCACTACTGAAATCAATCTGAGTTTTATGCCCATCTTCTGTAAGCCCCATGTGAATACTGCATATTGGGAGACATTAACATTTTTTTAGTTAAGCAAACTGTTGCTTCTAGGCTGTAATTTTTCTCTCAGTGCCTGGAGCCTAGGAGAAAACACAACTTCCTGGAAACAACTCTAAAAGCCTGAGGAAGTGAGGACTGGAACTTACAGATAGTGTGTGTTTAATAAAAGAGAAATGTACCGTGCTCTTCAGGAAAAAGATTACTGAAAAAGGAAAAGGTCTTTGAAGGAAGTACTTAATGCAGATTAGCAGTTTAAATGGGAAAGAGTATAGTGGGATCGATCAATAAACGCACAGCAAACAACAACAAAAGCCCAGGTTCACAGAAAGGCAAGGCAGAAGGAGACTCGAAAAATTCTCTAATCCCTGTGCACCACAGCAGAAATAACTTTACCAAGATCATTCTTCACTGGTGTTTCTCTAACCTACAGTTTAAATCTTCCCTTGAAAGATAGCACAACCTCCCTTGTAGGTCTTCCTAATGTTCCAAGACCCTTATGAGTAGAATTTCTTTTCTTAAAATCTCCCAATTGTTCTGCTGCAAATTGTAATTTCCCTCCTTTTTTCCTCTGATGCATATCATGAATAATTGAGGAAAATGACGTAACTAGAATGTGTCATGTAGAAATAATGTATTCAGTTACTTCACTGAAGGGAGAATTCTAGTCCTCCGTAGGTGACTAGAAAGCCACCATGAGACTAAAATGTGAGAACATTTGAAGAACACAGTTGATCGCTGTCTTCACAATGAAGAAATACATTTAGAAGCTTAAAATAACAATTTGTCTAGCCCCTTCAAGCACTCTGCTATTCAAGCCCTGTCTGTCTTCTGCAAAGATTTTTCACTAAGTAATAATCCACTGGATTTCCCAGTCCTCTGGGGAATTGTGATAAAGCTATATATTGTCATTATTTGTACAAAAAGAAAAGCCTACTTGTGTCACAAAATCTTGTCCAAACTCCTGGCTGGAGCAGTTTGCACAGGATCATGTCCAGGCAGGTTTTGAATATCTCCAGAGAAGGAGATTCAACAGCTGCTCTGGGAAGTCTGTTCCAGTGCTCTATCACCTTCAAATAAAGAGGTTTTTTTCTCTTATTGAAGTGAAGCTTTCCCATCTGGAGTAATCTCTTCTCCTAGATAAACAGGGCCCAGCTCTCTCAGCATTTCTTCATAGAAGAGGGGCTCCAGTCCCCTAAACATCTTCACAGCTCTCCACTGGATTCACTCCAGGAGTTCCATGTCTTTCTTGCCCTGAGGAACCCAGAACTGGACACAATACTCCAGATGTGGCCTCACTAGAGCTGAGTAAGGTGGGAGGATCACCTCTGTTGACCTGCTGGCAATGCTCTTCCTAATGTACCCCAGGATACCAATACCTTCCTTGGCCACAAGGACACACTGCTGGCTCATGGACAGCTTGTTGTCCACTAGGACCTCCAGATTCTTATCTGCAGAGCTGCTTTCCAGTAGATGAATCCTTAATCTGTACTGATGCATGGGGTTATTCCTCCCTTGGTGCAAGATAGGACTATTGCAATTATTATTCCAAAAAGATGTCCTTATATTTTCATACCCATTAATTTTTCACTCTTACAGCTCACAAGTATTTCTATTTGCATTGTAATAAATAAATTCCCATCATCTAGGTCTAGACTTCTTGTCATCTTTTCTCTCTGAAAAAATGACCACTTAGCTTTGTCCCTTTAAATCACATTCACCAAATGAAGCTGGTGAATGGTGGAAGAAATGGTGAGTCCAAGATTCAGCACTAGACTCCAAAGGGATAAAATAGGACTGAAAGAGGACAGGCAATCACAGTGGAAAGATCCACCCTTCTCCCTTAGAAAAAGATTATTTATTCAAGAGTAACCAGAGAAATGTCTGATCAGATTGGAGTGACTAATAAATACTCTGAGTCTGTTAAAAGCTAAAACTTGGCTAGTGAAATAGAGAGTGGTTTGAGTTGCCCCCTTGCAAGGCAACAGCAACTGCTCCCAAAAGTGGCAGTGAAAAGCCCCATGGACACTGGGTTTTCTTCTGCCCCAGAAGCTGAACTTGTGTCTCCACTGCTTCTGGGGGAATTAGAGGGGCAGCAACTGCTGCTTCTGGAAGGAACTGAAACTCCCTGGCAGCAGCAGGTTGGCAAAGTAAACAACTGAAACAGCTCTGGCAAAGAGTTCTGTAGCCACTGCTGTTTTACAGGCTCCCTTCCTCCCAGCAGTTTGCTGTGCTGTGAAATTCTGCCCTGTCTAAACCTAGTCTGCCTGGGAGAAGGAGCCCAGTCATGACCTGGGATTGAGAAAATCATGTATCCAAGATGTAATTAACTGAATGCATTCCTTCTGCTGTGGTTAGAAGGGACAGCTCCATCCCAGCTGCATTTCATTCCTCTATTCATTGCAGATCTGGATTTTGCTGAGAGATTCAACTAAGCATTGTGTACATCTGCTTTAAACAATCTTCAGGAAATAAATCATTTACAATTTGCACTATTCTGTTACTATTCTTCCTCGTAATTTGCCTGATTCCCTAATGTCTGCAGTCATGACTCAAAAGTCCCGCTGTGTCAGGCAATGAAGAAATAATCTCTGCCTGAAAGAATTTACCATCTAAATATTTTTTCATTGAAATCAGTAGCAAAAAGTGATAGAAGAAGCGCTTCCTTGGTCCATAGAAGCAAACAAGGGAATAACAGACAGCATAATGAAAGGACAGACCATTACCATTAGTGGGGCAGCAGATACTTATCTAGTGATAGGTTAAAAATGTTTCTCCTATCTGCATGGTTTATTCCTCTCCAAAACATTAGGGTGCAATAGCTGCCCTGACACACATGGTCTTGCTAAGGCTGCAGAAGTGTTTTTTTTTTTTTAACTTGGCTAGCTTTGGAAAAAAGTATTCCATCTCTAGTCATTCTCTGGCAAAGTGCAGTATATCTAATTTTGTTAAATTCCAAAACATACTGTACACCAAAGTACTTGTAGGTGTGAAGGAGAATGTCAGGGATGAGTCAAAGATTAATACCTAAATGATAAAATGTGAAATGGGAATTGCAATCTTAAATAGCACATTAAGAAATACAGGAAGTATTTACCTAGTCTAAAGCACCACTTGCATTGTAATAGGCAAAATGCTTCTTCTTTTAGTTACAAGGGAGTCTTTAATAGTCCCAGGCTTGAGCAGCAAGATGCATAGGATGGAGTGGCAATTTGATGAGACCTTTACAAACTTTATCAGAACTCTTATTCATTGCAGCACTCACTTCAGTCATACCTACTTTCACTGTTCTTCAGAACAAGGAGGAGCTTAGGACAGTACTTAGAAAAATGGATGCTTGACTAGTTTATTTCCTTCAAACATAACACTTCTTCAACTATTGCACTGCAAGATTGTCAAATAAAGTTTTCCACTTTCACCAATCTGCCCCTTCATTTACCTCATTGTTCTGTTTTTCATCTATCATTACAAAATTTTCTTTTGCTTTCTTAAACAAACAAACAGATATGTCTACTTTAGCACTAATCTTAACAAACAAACAAAAGAATCTCTCTATGTAATGCTGTCAGTGCTTCCTTCTTTCTCATTTTTACATTTTGCCTCTTACATTCAATTGTCAACTCTCTGTCAGGATCACTTCTTTCCTGTGTGCATGGAGTCCTAAAATCATACATGGAGCTTTTAAATGCTTGGTTAAAAAACCCCATTAAACAGAGCATAAAAGACTAGAGTTTTAATCAGCTTGTTATTTTCTCACTGTCAGTAAGCACAACACCTGGCAAAGGCCCAAGGGTATTTTTTTAAAACTTTTGAAGAGACAGTAATGAGGTCTCCTTTGAATCATAGGCTAACATGTGGAAGTGGTTCTAACAACACTCACAACCAAGTTTCAGCTGATTCTTGGAGCTTTATTAAAACAGAAGTTAGTTGGTAATCAGTGCCCAGTGAGTCCAGTGCTGCTCAAACCACATGCTTCAGCAACTGATACTTTGCACTGCTCATTAGCTGGTGACAAATAGGATATAAAAATAAAACTCGGGGAAGCAGACTTAAATAGACTTGTCAACTGGTTAGAGAGAACCCTGCCAAAAAGTGACTTTATTTTTATTAAAAGAAAAATAGCTTCGTCAGAGAAATAGTTCCAGAGATCAAACTTCTTAACCCCTGCTTTTTAATCAGTTAAAAATACTGAATAGCTACACACATATTTTTAGTAGAATGTACTAAATATCACTCCTTGACATAAGCCAGCTCAGACTCACTGTACCCCAAAGTAACCATTTCACGTTTTAGCATCTTCAGCAAGTCTTAAGATGACTTTAGCTGTGTTTAGTCCTCTTCTTATCAGAACAAAATTACTAAAGAAGATAAGCAGAAACAACAGGCATGAGAAATCTGCAAGTAAGTTACTTGTGATTCCCCTCAATCCTTGAAAAAATCAGACTATGTTTGTGGCCAAAGGCTCAAGGTCTCCTTCATGCAGCTTTTCCTCTCTAGTTCTAGTTTGTCATGTTTTCCTTCTAGCTGTTTGTTATATTATGAAGACTCAGGCACTTATTTTGCCATCTCTTAGTGCAACTTCCTTAATCTAATATGTGGTTGGGTCAGATAAATTGCCCTCTAGATAGAACTCTGTTTACCAAATCTCTGCTATAAAGACTGGCATATAAAGAAAATATAGGGAATTTCTTTCTATAAAGAAAAGTGACTAAACAAACTGAATTGATACTCAGAACATGTAAATGAAACTCAAAAAGTAAAGCTAACTGAATGCCTGTAAGGATGCAGACTGCACTTTTAATATACTAAAATACAGAATATTTACAAGAGCCCTAGCAGACGAAGGTGTTGCAACTCTATAAACTTCAAGATCTAAAAGTCTATATGTTTTGCTGTGATTTTACTAAACAACCTAGCCTATATATCCATCACTGCACTTAGTGTTGAATATGAAAGTCAGTCCTATAAAACCTGGTAGAACAAGCATTGTATTATAGAACAGAATCACTATGGTTGAATAATCAAATGGTAGCAACAGAGATGGTCAAAATCCTTAATTTTTGGGATTTTGCTTTAAGCCTATGCCATAGTTGTTGCTAAGCATCTCACAAACAAGCCAGTTCACAGTATAATATTATGAGCACCTATGAGTTAGCACCTATATAATGTCAAGAGCTCAAAGATTTCCTTTTTTTTGCAACTGTGCCAACTACAAGCTCATAAATGCTGTCAAAACCTGTCAGCCTCTTACTGAGGGGGCAATCCACAGTGAGAACTAAAGAAATGCAAGGTATTCAAGGTTTGTTCAGGTACTACAATAAATTGTGGCAACCAATATGAACAATCATGTTAAAGGAAAATTTTTCAAAATCTCTATGGCCAATTTCAATCTTCTTGTTTTCAGATTCAGGAAGAGGCTTGAAACCCCAAGTAGTTAGAAAGGACATGGACTGGAATCTAATGGACCGGCTGGATGGCTGGGCCAGAGAGTGGTGGTGGACGGTGCTGCATCCAGCTGGTGGCCAGTCACCAGTGGTGTCCCTCAGGGGTCTGTACTGGGGCCAGTTCTGTTCAGTATTTTTATTGATGACATGGATGAGGGGATTGAGTCTTTCATTAGTAAATTTGCGGATGACACTAAGCTGGGAGCATGTGTCGATCTGTTGGAAGGTAGGAGGGCTCTGCAGAGAGACTTGGAACCATTGGATGGATGGGCAGAGTCCAATAAGATGAAGTTTAATAAGTCCAAGTGCCAAGTCCTGCATTTTGGCCATGTTATAGCAGCATTATAGGCTGGGAGTGGGGTGGCTGGACAGTGCCCAGGCAGAAAGGGACCTGGGGGTGCTGGTGACAGCCGGCTGAATGTGAGCCAGCAGTGTGCCCTGGTGGCTAGGAAAGCCAGTGGCATCCTGGCCTGCATTAGGAATGTTGTGGCCAGCAGGAGCAGGGAGGTCATTATTCCCCTGCCTGGCACTGGTGAGGCTGCACCTGGAGTGCTGTGTACAGTTCTGGCCCCTCAGTTTGGGAAGGGCATTGAGATGCTGGAGTGTGTCCAAAGGAGGCAATGAGGCTGGTGAGGGGCTTGGAGCACAAACCCTGTGAGGAACGACTGAGGGGACTGGGGGTGTTTAGCCTGGAGAAAAGGAGACTCAGAGGTCTCAGACCTCATCACTCTCTACAACTCCCTGAAAGGCAGGTGTACTCAAGTGGGGTTGGTCTCTTTCTCCAGGCAGCAGTGAGAGACAGAACGGGAGGTCACAGTCTCAGGCTGCATCAGGGGAAATATAGGTTGGATATTAGGAAGAAGTTTGTTATGGAAAGAGTGATAAAGTACTGGAATGGCCTGCCCGGGGAGGCGGTGGAGTCACCATCCCTGGATGTGTTAAAAAAAAGACTGGATGTGGCACTCAGTACTATGGTTTAGTTGAGGTGTTAGAGCATGGGTTGGACTCGGTGATCTTGAAGGTCTCTTCCAACCTTGTGATTCTGTGATGTCAGGAGTGACATTTCTACAGCAGTGTCAAGGGAATCTTGCATCTCTGAAAGAGGTGAAAGTCACTAAGATAAAAATTTCAGCCTGTGAGAAATTCTTACACAGAGAGTGACAGAAATTACTCCTGGAGAATTTTTCTGAAATAGGAAGGCATGATGTGAAACAGGTTGATAAACTTTATGTGAAGTGTGGCTTCTAGTAATATTTTGTGACAATATGTACCTGTATCATAAAAAATGCTAATAATAAAGAACCAGAGAGAAAACCTTTAACACTCTCTTTCTAGTAGGAAATGCAAGAGATCTCCATATAGAGAACTGCAAGAGAAACCACAGGCCACTTCAAGTATAGGCTATAATAAATATGTGATTATTAGCCAGACCCATAGTGAAGTAGGTGCAGACCAACTCCGGTGAAGTAACAATTCACTCACTCTACTTTTCTTCTTTAGCTATGACTTCTAGGAAAATTTGTCGTTCACCTACAGCAAGCATATTTGTAAATGAGTCCTATCATTTTTAGTAAAAGGCGGGGGGAAAAGAGCAGACTGGGATTTTATACCTGAGAATGATGTGTGACTGATATGCCTCCTTCCTTCTCACCCCCAAAACACCAAGACTGGCAAACTGGGACAAAAATTCAGACAAGTATTCAGAGTGTCATGTGAAAACCCATTTGAGCATTTAAAAAATATGCCTTACACCCACTAGCAAAAGGTTTCCTCTGCTAGCAACTCTCAATATATGTTTGGAGTAGGTAAATTAACTTTCAGGACAGGTCTTCTGGACCTGACAACTGAATATCTAATTTTCCCTGCCTCTTCTTTTTGCCTTTCTGCTTTCTTTTTAGCATGGTATCATCAAGTTTTCTGCTTCCTGTCAGAAATAAATAGTTCCAGAGGAGCAAGGTTCTGCTTCTAATGATTTGCCATGTCAAGGAAAAACAAGAAAGTGCTACTAAACTGTTTCTAGGAATGGAAAAATTGATTTTTTTTTTCACAAATCAAAACCAAAAGCAAGTATTAAAAGAGAAGAAACAAAATTTCCAGGATTGCATATTCTGATAAAACAAAGAAGTTCAGAGAATGCTAGTTATGACCAACCTTAAAATAAACAACAATGAGAAATAAAAATTAAAGTGGATAGATTTCATATTAGTCACAATAGAAACCTGAAAAAATTCATAGTCTAAGTGCATCTCAGATTTTGTATTTACTTATAGAAACTGAGTTTTTAGTGAAATAGCACTTTTTACTTGCTTCAGAATAACAGAGGAGGAACAGAAACAGAGAGAATTAAATGCATTTCACTTCCCTGATTGTGAGTTTGGGCTGCATGCTTCATAATTTCATTTTGGCTTAAAAAATGTATTAATATCTGGAAACATATGCCTTCTTTGCTTTTATCATCAGCAAAGTAAGTTATCACTAGTTTTTAGATAACAATTATTTTTTATTGCATGAAGTATGTTGAAAATGTATTTAAAATTTGTTCTCTTTTCCATTCTATTATCCTGGCCTGTGACAGCTCTCTGCTAAGCATCTCTGTTTCATAGATTTCATCTTGATAATACCACCATACAAGGGAGATATAGATAGCCAAATGGATTCATTGATGCTTATTACTAAAACAGCCTATTCCAACTGAAGTTTTACGTGTTTATTTCAGTATTTGCTACATTATTGATATGATAACAGCTAAGAACACATTCAACTACTGCACTGTTTGACAAACACAGTATTTTAAATTGAATGTTGCTTTTCTTTAAAAAGATTCCATAAAATATGCATATATTGTCTCTATAAACAGTATTACGGTAGCACACCTCTTCTGGTTCTCCCTTTCTTATTCTAAATTCTTGCTTGATATTACTGAGAAGCATCAATACTTCTGCAAAGGCTGATTAGCATGCAGTGACTTGATAGACATGTTGGAAGGCAGAACTAAAATTTCCAGCATGCTACTAGATTATGCATTTCTCTCTGTGCATGTAAAAAGACATCGCTCTTCACGTACCTCTGATACTTCTGTTGATACTTCTGTCAACATCTGTTCACAGAAGTGGCTATTGGCATGCACTTATCTGAGAATCACTATGCAAATATATGCAACTGCAGTGAAAGAAGTCCCTATAAGATTTGAACAAACCTATTTTATCAGAATAAAAATGTTGAGGTGACTGACAGATCCATTGTCACAGCCCTTATGGAAAGGGCTGCCTGCTTTTTCCACTGTTAAAGCAGAATATTATTTAAGTACAAGAAGCATTACTGTGAACATAGCAATTCCCAGTTCTGGTAACATTTTGCTTGATCCTGTTTCATTGTAGAGCAGTGATGTATGTCCTCGGTGGAATCAGGCTTGGACAATGAAGGTGATATGAAGCTAAAATGATAGTGCTATTCACCAGAAAGGACAGGCCCATTATTGTTAGACAGTGTTTGGGACACCAAAGAAGAATCCTAAAAAGACACCCTTAAGTAAAATTGACTCCATTTATATTCATGGAGGTATGCAAAAGACAAATTGGTGTGATCTAACTGGTGCTTTCTTGGTTAGTTGTTAAGGGTGGTGGTTCAGATGCTTGCGATGAAGGATAGCTGAGGAAATGCAGTACTCTCCAATGTCTGATCAGCCTCAGCTAGACTGCTTAGAACAACGGGCATTGCCCAAAATGTTGGTCGCAACAATGACCACCTCAGTTATTATCCCCTTCCTGCAGCTGTTCCAAGAGCCACACATTAGCACATGAGTTGAGGCTAGACTGAAGGCTTTATTTGCTATTCTATATCATCACTTAACATTGGAGGAGAAAGAACTGGTGTTCTATATTCTACAGCCGTCTACCTCCAAGATTTTGGTAGCTCATACAGGTACACAGGCAAAAGGTTGACAGACACATGGTTTTTATGTCTTCCTTCCACTTAACAGTACATGCAACATAAAACACACTTTTCCCCACACTTCATCATTACCACGGCTGCAGAAGACAAAGAGGGAAATTGTACTGTTTACATCGAGAAGGAAAGCATGTACTCAGTCCAGCAACACAGAGAATTCTATGTCATAAAATGCTGTATGACAATTGCAGACCAAAGAGAGCAATTCCTTAATCCCCGCCTCTGCTTTATCTTTAAAAACATGAAGGGCTGCTACTGTGGATCCTAGTTTTTCACTTCCAACATTAAAACAACTTGTTTAGAGATCATGCTTGATAGTGAGTCAGCTGCTTCTACACTGCATATTGTACATACAAGCATAAGTAATCTTGCCTTCCCATCACGCACTGTCAAACAACCAGGGACTAAAGCAGTAGCTTAAGACACAAGCTTAAGCAAAGGCAGCCCCCCACTTTAAAAAGCAGATTAAGCATGTGACAGATGCTTTGTGATAATTTATGAATAGTGTACGTTGACCTGATTTTTGTGATGTTGATTGTATTATTATGTTGGCTTGATTTAATTAGAAGGCACAGACAAAGCCTGAAATACTTGTTAAACACAAGCTATCTACTGATAAATACCCTCTGGTCAGTTTGAAGTAAAACCTGAATTCTCAGCTGTAGAGAGCCAGGGCAAGGCAGGCTGCTGGAACATCTTTGGTCAGTTTGAATGCTGAGATTAAAACAGCTGCAGTGACTATGGAAAAGATCCATAAGTAATGTGCTGTAAAGTCAAGTGGGTTGTCACTGAGGGTCAGCTGTTGAAGGGAACTTATATCACCCTGCCCCCTTGACACCTTGGAGAAAAAAAAATTCTGTCAAGGCAAAACACCTAAACTAAATTTTCCCTACTTGTTTTCTTCTCTACTGCTGATATTGTTTTAGGACATCTGCATGCTCAGTTTAACTCTGTAGGTGCCTGCAGTCTGGGGGACTCACAAGGTACTACAGCCTTTGGTGAGGAGGATATGGAAATACTAATATTCTGCAGCATGTAAAGACATGAACCCTTGCATGAAAGGACTGAGCTCAGAGGCACCAGATGTAGCTAGCTCTAGTTGTTATAAATAGCAGCTTAAAGTTTCATGATTAAAATAATCTGCCCCTCACATATGGAAACTTCGAATGCATTCATAAACGTGAGATAATCAAAAGGAGTTCAGTTCCACACAGTTGACCTGGTATTGTAGAAGATTTGCCTCTGTGGCAAGACCACCTGTGCAATCCTGCACAGGGGCAGGAAGGAGAGACTCATGTTCCACAGTTCCTAGCCACTAGGGAGATGATATTCCACTATAGTATGTCAGAATATTTTATTTCTTTGTGACCCTGACAGGGACCTTTTACGATATGATGAGGTTTGGCATCCCTCATAGCTAAGTTTCTGTGTGAAAAAGCCTCTGCTTGGGCAGGGGAGTGAACTCAGGCAAAGAAGAAAACAGAATAGATGCCCAGGTAAGTTCCTATTCAGTTTACAACTGTGAGGTACACTTTGACATGCAAACCCTGAGGTACCCTGGATCTTGTAACACAGAGAAAGGTATGGAGTACATCATGTGGCAAAGTTCCCAGCCAGTTCAATGAGGTCAGTAGTTCCCCTGAAAACTTTTGATATTTCTGTCATTGCTTCTAATTTATCTCATCACAAGACCCTTTTGCCTGCCTAGTGATGTAGCATCTCCCACACTCAGTGAACATGTACCCCTTGTACATATCAGAAATTTGACCTTCAGCCTTATCCAGACTTCTGTGTTCATCACCACATTAGAACATGACAAACAGCTCCATTCAAACATTCCCTTGATCCACCATCACAGGTTGATGCCTTACTGCTGACAGTGACACACTGCCTTTCTTGCTACTCTGGTTACTCACAGTTATCCATTTGCTGGAATAACATTTCTAAGCCAGCATATACCCTGACATTTGAAGGAATGTGCAGGGCAGTAGGCTATGGAGGTAAAATGCTCCTGCAATATCCAGATCATAGCTGGATAAATTTTTTCTTTGAAATGAGAAAGATTCTATATGGAGTTACAGAAATATTTTTTTTAGAATTTGGGTCAATTTTACTAAAATATTTATTCTTAAAAATAGCTGTCATTGGGCTCAGGGGTATATGACATACATACAAAAAAGGTAAAAACATTGTACTTCGATATTTTTGATAGTGGGGTTAGTTTGCTTTTCAAGCACAAAACAACTTATCCATTTAAAATTACTATCAAAATGTATTTTAAAATTCTTCAGAAAACTCAAATTGAAAATATCGCCTTCTTTCAGACCAATCAAGACAACTCTTAACCACAAGTGTTTATTTTTAGTCCTTAATTCTATGATTTTCTATTTAAATATTCATAATCTCAAATTAAAATTACTTCTTCTTCCAGTGTCTGTCAGAAAACCTTCTTCACATTCAGCTGTAATCCTGGACCCAGTTTAAAAGATTATTTAAACATGCCTTTAATTCTGAGGCTAAGTTAAATACCTGCTCAAATTCTCCACTGAATAACTATGAATGCCAGGTATGCTGAACTGCTAAACCTCTCCAACCCTTTATTCTCTTCAACTTTTCTATGTAGGACTTCACTGCTCAATAGGGAAGAGAATGACAGCATGTTAGAAACTGAGAAGAAGCTTCATACCTTCAAAGATGCTGCTCCCGGCCTTTTGATCAGCAGAGAGAGAAAATAAAGCAACATCTAGAAAAACTTAAGCAACATAAATTCTCTTGGTTCTTCCCCTGCTATCTTCCTAAACAGGTATTATTTTTCATCTAAAGACACAGAAACAAGGACTGCATAAAAACAACACAACAAACATTTTAAAATGGGCTATCACCCTTAAAGAAAGCATCTGATCAATTAACTTACCATTATTTCCCTGTTCCCCTCCAGTCTTAATGTATACAAATAGAATAAACAATTAAATTCAGACTGAAGTCCAGGGCTTCATTTTCTCTAGCTCAAACATGTTTCAGAACAGACTAGGCTCCATTTGTATACACATATATTAACAAAAGAACACATTTCAATTAAAAACCCCCTCCATGTTTCAAGCTGCTTAGATCTTATACATACACATACATTTCACACATCGGGGGAACAGGCACACATAGCCAAGCCCAAGCAGTTAACTCCTAGCACCCTTCCATTGTTCAGCTCCCACAAATTTCTGCTGCTGGTGGGTGTAAGTCTTTTGAACTTCTTGAAAGAAAGAGAAAACTGTAGCTTAGTGTGTTTAACCATGTGCTTTCCAGGGCTGCAGGCAAAACTTGAGAAGGAGCAATATGAATGTGTGGTGAGCAGCTCACAGCATTCCTTGGGGCTTTTCTGTCTTTTCTGCAACTGTTCATCAATTTCAACAGGACATGCAATGGGATCACAAGTATCTGTGTGCCTCAGACATCACTCAGTTAACTTTACTCAGCAACAGGAGGAAGAGGAGTACTTAGAGCTTTGCTCTCTGGGTTGAAAGTTGAAATGAGCTGGTTTAAACAGAATGCTGGACAATGTGCCCACTGTCCTGCATGAAGGGAAATGCCTCTCTGTAGAGGTGCTCCTCATACCTACCCTAGCTTTTAAACACAATTCATTATACCTCTTTTGTTAGCTTGGAAGGGCATGCCTTCTACCACTAATTCTACAGCCTTGTAACAATATTGACAGGCACAGTCGTAACAACTATGGCATGGCCAGAGAAAGAAAGGAGACTACTGCTGACCTGAATGCAGTATAGAAGTTTCCAAATATGTTATGTAGCTAAAAGTAAAAAGAACAGTTTGAAGAATAGATGAAATTTAAGAAATGTGTTAGGAAAATCTTAGGAGACCCCAGCCAAGAATCTGTAAACAGGAAGGGCTCTTTAGAAGAGAACACACAAACAAATGACTACCCAGAAGAGTAGAAGAGAGCTTTAACTCATACTAACACCAAGATATAACAGTAAAATAAATGCCTACCTCATTAAATCAGATTCATAGTGCACCCAAGAAATGGTGGTCAGAAGGGAATGCACAAAATCTATCACACATTTGCCTAACCAAAGATCAAGCTGCCAAAGTCATGAGCAAACAGAAGAAGCAAAATCTTCAAAACTCCTGCCCACTCTGCTCCTGTAACAAGCTAGGTAAGGGTGATCCTCTCTGACCAGGTGGAAACCATTGCTTCTTTCCTTTGGAAATCGGCATCTGGGCATCCTCCTTTGAGCTGCGGTTATGCTACTTCATGGCAAGTGTGAGCCTTTGAAAGGTCAGGGATTGCTGAGAGGTCAGCTAAGGGAGAAAGGAAAAACAACATGCGCAATAAGCATCTTCCCATTATATCCCAAGGTCGTGCATTTGGTTTTCTCAAGTTGGGAAGAGAAGGGAGGTTGGGCCCTGCACTGCTCCCTGGGGAAAGGCTGCTCTGCCAGCCTGCCTCTGACTCACTGTTGTGACATCTGGTATTAAAGCTGAGGCAGTTTGAAGATCTGGAAAAGAGCATTTAAAAACCCGTTATTTCACCTGCTCATTTGATTTTTAAATAACTGTGTTAATTCTTATATACCACATCAGGCCCCTGAATATACTGAGCATTGTTCCAAGTTATTGTAGACTTCCCTCTTAAACTGGATTTAAGCCATTACAGTCTATCACATAAATCCTTCTTAGTTTGTGGATTATTGACCTGATAGGCCCAAACAGCTCTATCTGTCCTTTTAAATGGACATGAATGCTGTGAGTGTTTATTGCTTTCAATCCTATTATTTGTAAAATGCTTTTTTTTCTCTGTCTCTGTGTGTGTGTGTGTGTGTGTGTGTGTGTGCCCTTGTGCTTCGTATTCAGGGACAATTTATTGTCAAATTATTGTCTACACCCTTTTAAACATAGGGCTTTCCAGTGCAAACTGCCCCCATACCATAGTGTAAATAAATGTACTGCTACTTGACTTGGGAAATTAAGCTGTTGACTGAGAGTCAGCCTTTGAGAGTGATGTGAAAGTTGATAGACTGGAAAAACATTTGAAAGTGAAAAGGGACTCCCTTTTGAAATGTTGATGTGAATCAAGCCTGAGTTAATGAAGCTTTTATAGTCATAAAGTTACTTTCAGATATCTATTCTAAGTGGTTCTTTTGAAAGAGCTAAAATGATGCTCTAAGAGACATTTGTTGAAGTGAAAATAGGAATAAAAATGCTTATTACCTGTTGGTATGTGTCAGGGTGAAAATATGCAGAGAAAAACAGGCATTTTTTATTGGTTGATATTTGTGGGTCAAATAATTTACCAAGACTGAGTTAATAATTTTGATATGTTGAGTCAAATATTTCTGATGGAAATTTTAAAGAGCTATGAAAAGGTTCCATGTGCAAGCATGCCTGTTCTTTCCTGTCCCAAGTATATTCTATACCCAGAGATATTCCTGTTAGGCAATGTACTGAAAAGCCTGGAGACCAAATATAAAGACAAAAATCTGCAAAATGTGGCTGCTGCCCTGGCCTGATGGATTTCATTGCTGCACTTCTGTCCTCTTCCTATGGCTGAGCCACTCCTCCTGGCACCAAGAGGCCAGGCCATGCAGAACATGTGGATGTGGCTTCCCAGTACGCAGAATGCTTTGTCTCTGACCTGGCTTGATTCTCTTTGCAACAAAGATTCATGGAAAAGAGACAGTCTAGCCAGTCTGTTCTGAATAATACTTAAAAGTCTTACAGAAACTGAAAAAGCACTTTGCAGATGGTCTATAATAGCTTTTGTACAAAGAAATAGAGTTGTCTTAGGTCTGACTCTTGGTAGAGAGTGGTTTGTAACTGGCTTATACTCTTTTACAACATATGTATGCAAGGGACGCATGATTTTTTCAGGGACTGGGAAACTCAGTGAAGGGGGAGGATATTTTTGGCAAGATATTTTTGCAGAAGAAATGCCAGGTGCCAGCACCTTCTCAAATGCAGAGCTATGCCCAAAATTTGAGTGAAATTGTGAAACACCTTTGATCATATTGTTTTGTATAAGATGGTATTATTCAAGTAGACTTGTGTTAATACTCAGAGCCCAGTCCATTTACTGCCTTTTTCCTCCTTTTTTTTTTTCCTATCTAAGTGATTTATTACTGTTTTTTAAGGCATCTGGACCCTCTGACCCATCCATGGTTGGACCATTGACTCACTGTAGGGTTTACCAGTGACTAAATGTTTTTCAAAGCAGAGAGCTTGCATAAAACACTTCTTCCTTAAAGTGGAAATAATTGTATCCTGGGTGCTCACACTTTATTTTGGCAGGGAGAAAAGTAGGGGCCTCTGGAGACAGTCTACCAAGCAGTTTTTGGGAGAGGGCACCAGCTTCCCTGGCTGAAGCAATTGGAAATTCTGCCCTGTTATACAAATTCAATGCAAAATTTTGAAGTGTTTAGGAAACTTTCACTTCCCTTTTAGCATCAAATAGAACATTTATTTTTGGGAATGAGCACATTTAATCCTGCCATGATGAATACTTAGCCTAATGGAAAAAGAGAGTGATCCAGATGTTCAGCAGCACCTTGGACAACTGTTTTAGCAACATGTATGAAATGCTGATATGCTTGAAGATATGGAAGACAGTGATAAAGAGCACTTCTGCAGCATTAAAAATTAAAGCTTTGTTCTCTGAAATGTAAGCAGAACACTACCTAGCATTTTGCATATATCATATCCATAAGCTTTAGGGTAATGGCTAGAATTCCAAGTGAATATGGTTTCCTTATTTTGTAATCTTAACTAGCATCTTTATCCTACAGAAACGGAAGCTAAGCATCTGATAGAAGAGCATCTAAGAAATAAATTTTTTCATATATGTTTTATTTATATATATAATATATAAACATACTAAAACTGTATGTAACAAATTTTACCCACAGTCACCCTAGGTACCAATAGATATATTTAACACTGACGCATTTCTAGGAAAAATCAGTAAATGTATGTTTTTCCCAGCTTAGACTCATTGGAATACTGAGATTAAATTACCCAAACCCCTTTTTTTCAAGCAGTTTCTCTGCACCAAACAACAGGTTTCCATCAGAGAAAGGGAACTGGGCTTGCTACAGAAAGCTTAACTCCATCACCCTGAATGAATGTGGGGCCAGAAGGGAACCTTTCAATGCTCACCATTTCTGTTTTAACATTTCAGTTGCCAGGAGGAAGGAGAAGGCTTTAGTGTATTATTGGAAGCTATTTATTTTATGAACTGTACCAATAACGTGGCTTATATTCTATTTGGTGACTAAATTGGTTTCTGAGTTTATATTCACAGTAATGAAGTTTATCTAGTTAGGCTATAAAACTGAACTTATTAATCAGGCATGTGAGGATGGGTTTTGAAGAAGGTTTTTTTTAGCTATTTTAGTAGCTAGAACACTGTTTTGTTGGTGACTTTCATACAGTCTTAAAAGCTGATCCAAATAATTTTGAAGGCTGAAAGAACAAAATCACTGTAGTATTTTATTAAAGCAGCTCACATTATACTGAAAGCTTGTCAACTGACCTGTTTCTGTGAAAGCCACTCTTCTGCATCTTATTTTGATATGCTAATAAAAAAGAAGGGACATTCTGTAGACACTTGCAAGCTTTGGGACCAGGAGACTGAAATGTAAGGGGTAAGACAATACATATTCTTTGATAGGAAACTGGTCCATACATGGACTCATGCATTCTTCTTACAATAAAGGGTATGCAACAGAACAAATTGTTATTCATAGGTCTTTCATGTTGAAACAAAGCAATGAAAACTCAGCTGATGGTTATAATCTCAAAGCCCACCACTAGCTGGGAACATAATGCAGCACAGGTCTCATTACTGCCTGGATTTCTTTTAAGCTATACTGCATTTACCCGATGTAATTTAAAGGGGAAAAAATGATGAATGCTCAATTAATTGTAAAATCAAAAACACGCAGAAGAAACATCTGACTATTTTGGTATGAATATATGAATGATCTTCATGGCTGCATAATTCATTTTAACATGAAATAGCCAGTTTTGCAATAAACCGGTTCTCCAGGATGGGCCAATTCTACTAGGACTTCATTAAAAATTTCATCCTGAGCCAGGTGGGAAGACCGAGGCCAGTCAAATTGATTGAAAGCTGTGGGATGTGATCACAGCAGTAAATCTTAAAGCAATTCAAAGTGGAAGTGAGTGTGAATAAGCACTGGGGTATGTGGGTAACACTATGCCAAGCTGGTAGGGGGTTTCATATAATGGAATGAATTCTGCAGCACCTAGCTCCAGAATCCTTGAGCTCAGTGAATCCTGATGGGTTTGCTGGCTAGGCAGGTTTGGCAGCCTGGGATGTGTTCTCAAGTCAGGGCTCTCTCTCCTCTTTTCTGTTGAATTTGGCTTTCATCGCGGAGTAAGGGAACTTCAAGGGTAGTTGAAGGGTGCAGGCCTAGTCCTCCACACACCACTGGAAAGGTGCAAAAAACTCTGCAGGGTCACATCTGACCCCAGATCACAAACACAAAGCCATGCTCTGGCCAGATCTCTGCCTATACCCTGCAGGCAGAATGTGATGAAGAACAAAGCAGGCAGAGGAGTTTTAGCAGGAGGACTTCAACTGTCCTTGTACCATCTTTGTTCCAGGCAGTTGCAGTGAGTTGTCCTGGAACATAGTGATGAGTCTATGGAAGCCAAAACTGTCCCTTTTTATCCAAAGAACATTGTTCTTCTTCTTCTTCTTTTTTTTTTTTTTTTTCAATCACTAGAGCCTCTAAAAGAAAACTTACCATGACTGAGTAGAGCTTTCTTTTCAAGTAGTGAAAGTCAACACAGTGTTCTAAAATCACAGTGAATATCACATTCCTGACAGCTTGATGGCATCTGCAGATGCTGAGATGAAATGATGCAGAGGAGCATAGATTATCTGATAAATATCTACACTGATCCCAAATGGTCCCAAAGGAGAAGGGTGTTCTCTCTTATGAGGACTTCACAGTGTTGTTCTCTATACCCTCAAGAGATGTCTGCCTGTGAGCACTGTGCAAATAAAAAGCACCATTTACAGAAAGGATCCTTCTTTTAGCTCTGCAGCAGCTGAAACTCCTGAGTGATTTTGTTCACGTCTTAAACACCAGAAAAACCATTGAGGCATAAAGCTTTATTTTCATATAGCACCTCTAGGACAGCTTTTCAGGAGAGGCCTGTGTGTGATTCCCTTATAAAAATAATTAGTGATAATCATTGGCAGTTTATATGCAAATTTGCTTTCCAAAGCATGGAGCCACAAGACAAAGTTTATCAATCAAGGCCACCAAAACAATTGTGAGCAGTCCCCAGAGAATTTATCCTTCAAGAATGCATGAAATCAATCTGGCAGCCTCTGAAATACACAATCCAGTTGTTTATGTCCATACAAATATTCACCTTCTCACCATGGAGGCACTGAGAAGTACAGATTAAAAGGACTGTTTCAGGACTGAAACAATCATTCTGCAGAAAGAAGCCAAGTAAAGACTGATAATTATTTTATCTGTGCTGAACAACATTGTAAGCAAATTGCACATAATTATGACAAAATACCATCAACAATATGACAGTCTCCTGTTGTTTTCTGGGGTATCTGGCACACAGCACCGCCGAGTCAAATGTTTGTTCCCTTTCTGATGATTGGTGTTTGGTTTTTTGTCTGTTGCTTTGATTCACACTCTTCCTTCAATAAAGACTTTCTACTGTCATTGTGTACAGTGTTCACTGATTTACAGCAGAGAATTGACATCAGCAGCCACAGTCTCATCTTCATTCCTCACTGCAGGGACTGTTCCCTGTCAGAAGCTCTTCCCATTCCTTGGAAAGAGGAGACAGATGAGCCCAACCAGTGATATCCCTGAGGGTACCGGGTATACACCCTGGGATGAAGGTGGACGTCTCTTCTCACAGAAGCGGAAGGTCAGTGTGCTATAAGGACATGCTGGCAAACTTGTGCTATCAGACCCAGCTTTTGACACTCATGGCCTGGACTTGCTTGGGATTTTTGCACCACTGCTAAACCATGTGGCCTTTCAGGGGACTGATGGCCTGTTCCCGTTTCGACCTTGCCAACAAGACCCCTTTTGTTGCCTTTGGCAGCAGATGGCAAAAGCTCCTTGTAAGGTGCTAGACAGTGATATGATCTCATCTAGTTTGACTAGTCTAAATCAAATACAGATGAACTCCAGAGGCTTTTGAAGCTTATAAAATTTAGGCAAAACAAAGGGCTTCAGATTTTAAGTTGCTTGGTTTGCCAAGTTATCCTGCAGCAAGATAAAGCTAAAAAAATGGGCAACACAACTGCAGATGAAATCGAAAACTGACAAATACAGTGTAGTTCGCAAAGAATGTCACAAGAATGACTAAACAGAGCTAACAGTGTTAAAGCAGCATATTCACAATTTTTATTGCAGGTGTAGCGCCTGCCCACAGGGAAAAAAAAAAAAAAAGGTTTTGAAAGTATGCAGTATATACTTAGCAACTGATCCTTGAGAAGCAAGCTAGTCCTTAATATCTTCCACATGTTTGGAAATAGAGGTCCTTCAATTGAGGAAGCCGTTAGAAAGCAGGGGGTTAATTAATTACAAATTCTGTCTGGGCTTCTCCTTTTTGTGATCAGAAATTTTGTTCAGATATGAGACCTGGTTGTAGCATTTGTCTTGGAACCCTATGTTTTTGTGTCAGCCCATCTTGAGGAGCAGAACAAAGAATCACAGCACACACTTACTTGCCTTAGCTCTGCAGAAGAAACTCTGGTATGAGCAGACGTTCGGCAGGCTTCAAATGCACTAGAATGCAGCATTTAAGGCTTTAAACTTTCGGAGAGCTGAAGGATGAAAAGAGGAGGCAGGAGGTGGACAAGGAGCACATCTCTATTGCCTCCCCTTTGGGGAGTGCCTGCTGTACGCCGGTGATGGCAGTGACGGCATACAGACCCCTCACACACCACGCCTCTGCTTTTGAGGTCAAGCCACCGGAGATCTGAGTGGAAATAAAGGGGAAATTGAAAAACAATGCGGTGTATGGAGTATTTTTCAGAAGCGAGAACAAAGGCGGCTGTTTCTCCGGCAAGGCAATGAGCCCTCTAGAGGCAGCTGCAACCAGAGCAAGCCCTCCCATGGAGGGAGAGCCCAGCCTGGAGTCCCACGCCTCTGCACCTTCTCCAAGCCCTGCTCCCTCTCCCACAGCCCTTCTCTCTTCCCTAGCTCGCCGGTGCCCACCCCTGTCCCCTGGTAGTCACTCCCACTTTATTCAGTAGGCTGGAGAAGTCCTGGGGAAAGGAGCTGCAGCTGGGCACAGAGACAGCAGCATTTAAGCCACTTTAAAAAGTTTGCAAAAAAGTTTGTCTGCTAGTACATTAGACCTTTGACCAGTCCTCATCCTACTGGTGATACTTCTTTAAAGATGTGACAGGAATTGAGGAAACCGTCTTCTCAGCTGCACAGAAATTCTTTCAGAGTCAAACTGTGTTCAGGATGAATCTAATCACAGTCCAGCCGGTCTCTATTAAGAGTTGTTGAGTGCAGCAAGCACAACAACCCCGTCATGCCTACAGGAATGGCCAGGGCATTATCTCCCCTTTAGTGCTTCCCCCTGAAGAGTGAGAAGGGAGTGAATAACAGCAGAAAACTACTGGGGAACAGGAGTGAGGGTACAGGGTGTCAAGCAGGCTACAGGATAGCTTCGAACATAAAAGGTGATTAATTCCTTACTGTCAATGGTTTAATTGAAGTCACAGACTCCTGCATGTTCTATCCTGGAAAAGAAAGTAAATATTGTGGGAAGGCAGTGATTTTAACCAGGCTGGTTTTCCAAGGGCTTCTGAAGCTGTGAAGCTGACTCATCTCTGGCTCCTCTGTGCTGTTCGTGAAGCAGTAGGCGGCGAGGCTCGATATGCAGCCTCCCTGGAGCAGGGGCTGTGACTGGGGTCGTGACCGTATGCCAGTTGTCTTTTATCACTCTTGCTTCATTTTCAACGATTTGGAACTTGTCAAAAGCAGCAGTTTAGTATATAAGAGAAGTTGTTCAGGCTTTGAAAAAACTCTCTAGGCACTTCTATACACTTGTCTTTACAAGACAGCATAAAACCTTTCTGCAATCCCTGTGAGGAATGTGTTATGCACCAGTTGTGGGCATTCAGCTTGGCCTGGAGAAGTGCCCTGCATCTTTGCTCTGCTTTCTCTTCAAAGCTCTGAGTGATACCTATCTATTCAACTATCAAACCACAAATTCTCCAAAATTAGAACTTTTCTTTTTTTTATCTCTGTTTTCTCAAAAGACTTATGCTGTAAGGTCAGCATTAAAGGGCTTAGCACCTTAAGCCCCTTGTGATGATATCTGTGGTATTAATTACTGGATGAAGTTTTTCCAGTGATCTGCAAGACACAACAGCAAAATGGTTCTGGTGATTTCTTTTCTGAAATATCTAAGTCTACTATTAGCATTTCGTATGTTCTTACTTTTATTGACTAAATCTTAATTAAAAACCTAATAAAATGCCATAATTTGATTAAGAGACAGTGATAATTTAAAACATGAAGTTAATTTTTTTTTGCACCACTCTCAGGTTCATCCATCCTTCTCAGACAGAGGAAAAAAGCTGCTCCAATGTTATACAGAATTACCCCTTATTATATAAGCCTCTCACATGATATTTGTAGGATAATATGAAAAATAGCATGTGTAAAGCGCTTATTTTCAGTTTTAATTTATTGTGCACATTATTTTTAAAGGTGTCATAGCTGATTAAATTCAACTAAGAATATATGTTAGCTAGCTCTTACCTGACTGCTTTTGGAGGGAATTCAAGGAAGATGTTCTTCATTTGGTTTTTTTCCCTTTCCAAGTGAGGCAAGAATTAGATGCATATGTTCTCAAAAAGATTACAAATATATAGTTCAATTTAATCTCTTTGTTAATAAACCTTTTGGAATCAGCATTTTTAAGTGACTTAAGCCTACAGATTGATGCTTGGGCTGACATGTTAGCAAGGCAGGGGAGGGACAAGTTATTCTTGGAAGTCTGTGACAGAATTGATGTAAAGCCTAAAAAAGATGTTTCTTTTATAAAGATGTTGGTGCTCTATAGGCAACAGTCCACACATTTCATCTGCTTGTTATGTTGTTGGTCTCTCACAAGCTACAAACCCCCACTGCTGTAAGCAGTAGTAACAGCAATCCCTAGCCCACTTAGCATCAGTTGCCTAAACACTTGTAATGCAGACTAGTCCTAGACTGGGAAGCAAATAGCTAGCTGATTTTTTTTACCCTTGATTTTGAACTTTTGACCAACAAAAATCTTTGTTTTCTGCATGTGTTTTTGGTGTGAGGGGAGAAAGTTCCAGTTTAGCCAATGCCATCTTGAAGGAACAAAAAATTTACTTTTTACTCTTGACTTTGTCTTTCAGGCTACAGAACTCTGAAGATCACGATGAAATTTTGTCTCAGCAATGAGTAGAAAATAATAACTTGTTTCTTGTCAAGCCATTCTCCTGTCTCCTTTGACAGCTCACCCTTTGGTGGCTGCAGTGGATTGGACACGTGTTACACGTGATGGGCCTTTTGGAACAGCCCATCAGGAGGAAAGGAACACAGACTTGGAAGTGTCCCCTGTCTTCCTCTGAAAGCATCTGGGCATTTTAACCTGTCTTTGGGTACGATTTTGCAGTCAGATGAAGAGCTCTTGCCCTTCCTCTTTGTAATTAGGAAGAGATTATGTCTGATGCCTTTCTGGTGTTTGTTTGAGATTCAGGGAAGGAATTTTGCTCTTGTCATGGCTGTCTGGTCAGTCATGAAGTTTCATTGGCTTTTCCTGAATCCAGATATCAGGTAAGTAAATTTATAATTCATGCTATTACAACTGGCTGGTGCTTAGGAGAAGGGACTTGTTTCCCAGCAGGTTGGCTGGGGAAAGAGGAAGAGTTGCATAGTCACAAAATGTTTTCCTTAAATAAGTTAAAATTTCCCATGTTTCAGGTTGTGTTTGTTGCCTCCTGTCCTTACAGCATTCAGTTCCAAGAAGAGCCTTGTTCTGTATTTGCAGATAGCAGGTCTCTCCCTTTCCCTCTCCCCTTCTGGCTGAATTTGCCCAGCTCTCTCAGGTTCATCTCCTGCACCATGTGCTCCAGCCTTGTGGAGGCTCTCTGCTAGACTGGCTCCAGATTGTCAATGTTTTTCTTGTATTGTAGAGGACAAAAGTGGATATAACACCTTAGCTGTGGTCTCTCAATTGCAGAGAACAGGGAAATAAGTATATCATCATTCTTGTTAATGCAGCCTGCCATGCAGTTGGCTTTCCTTGCTGCAAAGATGCATTGCTGGTTCATGTTCAACTTGATGCTCACCAGGACTTCCAGGTCTTACCTGCAAAACTGCTTTCCTGTCAGAGCTCAGCCTGTCCTGTGCATGGGGTTATTTCTCACTAGGGCAGGGCTTGGTGCTTCCCTTGGTTGAACTTCATGAAGTTCACCTTGGCCCATGTCTCCAGCCTGATTTCCAGCATATTGGCTGCCCTCCTATTCTGACATTGCCTGAAAACCTGCAGAGAGAACACTCATTCCCTGCTGGCATTGATGCTTGGCACCAATCGACAGTGGATGGGAACTGACTGTCACCGTTTGTTATCTTACTGTAAAACTTTCATACCATCTCTCTGTGAGTTCCCACGGGCAGCTTCTCACAACACTGACTCCTTTTCTCTTTCTTCCACATGGCTGGTGACTTCTTCCTGTCTCCATCATGACCACCTGACCCTTTCTGTCCCTAGCAGCACATACTGACCCTTTCTGTCCCTAGCACAACCACCTGACCCTTGCTCCTTGCTGAAGCACAGCCAACTGACTCCAACTCTCCTCTTGACCAGCTAACCCACTCTTTTATTGGACACAGCTGTGCCCTACTAAAGGCAAGGCTGTTCCTACTCTTTGGTAATTAGTACCACTGCAGCTGCTCAGAGGTGAGATGACCTTCAGCACTATCTCTGTTCTCTCACAATCCATCCTCCCACAATTCCCCTTATCCAGTTTCTTATACAGACACTGCACAATACTGGCGCTGGTAGGGACATCTGAGGTACTCTACAAGGAAGGGGCTGCTCTTTGCACTTCAGCCCCCTGATCACCAACCTTGGAGCCTGAGGGTTCAGAAGATTTTCCACACAACTTCTTGTCCCCACATTCACTCCATCTCTCACCAATCTCCTTGCAAATTTGATTTCTAGAAGAAGGTGTAGACTAAGTTAGGACTTAAAATAACCATTTGGGTTCATAACAAAATATTTCTATTGGCTTAAGCAATAAATAAATAAATTGTGGTGCCAATTTATGCCAAAAACTTGTAAACTTGTAAAATTGCTGCCATTTCACACAGAGATGCCAAATAACCCATGGAAAAAAATATGGGGAAGTAGAAAGCACTTCATATAGACTGAATGTTGAAAGAAGACTTACATAACTCCTATGTCAGACTGAGGCTTGACCTAGTAATTTAAAAAACATTAGATGCATTCAAAGGATAATGAATCCATGAGCTAATCTCTGAATGTCAAGCTATCACTACTATTTGATATACACTTGCCAAATGTGGTTCAACAGAGTTGTTATTGTCTTTAGTTACTGTTTGTGGAATATTCCCTGCAGCGTATATGCATTACTTTTTCATTTTTTGAAATATGCCATCTTGTTCTTTCAATGTGATTTGTAATAATTAGTTTCATTGTTCCTTTTCTAAGAATACCTGCTGTAATTATCTCTCCATGGTAAGGTGGGGGAAAGGATGACCATAGAAATCAAGAGATATTAAGGAAAGATATAAACATTAAAAATTACAAAGCCATAAAGAACAGTTCCTCATAACTAATTTCTTCCAGAATATTTCAGAATTATTTTTAGCTCCCTTTGGGTGTTACTCTTTTTGATGTCACTGTGTTATGTATAAAATCAACACTTTCAGAATAGGGACCTGTGAATTTAGATGGTATTATTTCAGGTGCTGAAACTGAATCATTTTGCTTGAAGCTGGATTTAAAAGGCTGATGATCGTTACCATTCTCTAGCAACTGTTTGTCCTCCCAGATTCCATGGACATTGGTTACAGATCCATTGTGGTTCATGGAGTCAAGCTACGAAGGTCATGAATGGAGCTGTCACTCTTTCTCCACACATTAAGAACCTACAGTGGTGCTGGGCATGTTCAGTAAACACACGTCTGACTTTCACTCTTAGGCTGAAGTGTTTCCAGACACTGAAGGAACCAGGCTCTGAATTTCAGAGATCATTGAATGGGAATCAGAGGCTGTCCTTTGTGTGCTTGGGCTCATGGGCTGTGAATAGAATAAGCAGTTCCAGGCCCTCTAAGGCTCACTGTACCCTGCAAAGGCCACATGGTGGAAGTCTCCAAACTGCTCAGCTTGTGAAGACTAGTGTGGCACACTGCATCTTCAAGGCCAGGCTGGATGAGTTCTGAGCAACCTGATCTGGTGATAAGTGCTCCTGCTCACAGCAGGGATGTGGAACAAGATGATCTTTAAGGTTCCTTCAAATCCAAACTCTTCTATAATCTCTGCTTGCCCACCTACATCTTCAGGCAGAGGGCATCTGCTGACCAGTGAAGACACAGCTGGAAAAAAATTACCTTGTTAAGTCTGGAGCAGGCTAAAAACATATGAACAACTGGAAATGCACTAAAACCTAAACATAAAAAGGGAATGAAAATTAGTTTAGTCGTGGCATTTCAAATTTCAAAGCCATCATCTCTACCTCGCTGGCAGTGGATGGGTGAATTCCCCCCAAACTAGATGCAGAGATACGTGCTAATTTTCTACAGCAAAAAAGATAGGTCAATAACAGACCCAGAACCTAAATATAGATGCTTCTACACTTAGTTACTATGTAATGCAGCTTGTGATGGTTGCCAGAGAAACCCATTTATACTCTTGAATAAGGTTGTGCTCTCCTTGCTTTATCCTCTCCCACATAATGAACATTTTAAAGTGGTTTGGTAAAGAATTGAACTATGGTGAATGTACTGCATACACAGGCAGTAAGTGTTTAGATGTCAGTTGTGCATGTGTATTTTTCTATTTTGGGACACAGCTCAAGGTATCTCTCTATAGTGCTGGAGAACAGCAGTGGTCCTAGCTCGGACTGAGTTCCTCCATCTCAGATCTGGGAGTAGGTGAGGAAAGGCACTTTCACAAGACACTCAGCAAAACTTTTGTCCATCTCTTAGTTTCAGCAAGGACTGAACTTTTTAACAGCTGTGAGGTGTTGGATTCCTTAATGTCTGCAAATCTTTTCATAGTCGTGGGTTCTTCCCTGTTGAGGACTAAAAGCAGACAAGCCAGTGATCTACATGAACTGGGAGCACCACCTATGGCCTTGGACTGTCCCTCCTTCTAGGAGCTCAACCTAGACTGACTAGGTTGAAAGCCACATAGCAATGTCTGCATTAAACAGTGGCACCTATGCATTATGATACAGCAAGACTGCCAAGGGCATGAGGGAAATGGGCTAGTACTAGCCTATGGCTAGACAGGGCCTCTGCAGCCTGAGAGGCATATGACTTTGATAGATACAACTTTAGGGCTAAAAAACTCATGAGCCTTGAAGAGTAGTCATACAGGGGTTGAATAACTTTTGAGTATCCTCATGTGAGAAGTAGCAGCCATGAATAATTGTTTTCCTGGTCTCAGCTAGGTCTCCTCCTCTGTACCACATCTTGTCCAAAGGAACATAACATCAGTCAACTGAATCTTCATAATCTTTTTTCTGATGATTGATTTTCTTGATTTCTGCAAAGGTTGTGCTTCACCTGTGCAGTTATTTGGCCATGGGACCCAACATCCTCTACCTCATAGCCTTGTCTGCAAGGGATGGATTTTCTTGTCGGGTTGTGAACTGAGTAACGTCTGTTACTCATGATCAAGACGAAGAGCAAAAATACATTCCTCAGACACTTGTTCTTTGGAAAGTCCTTTAATTAGCCCTGTGCACTTTTATGAGGCTGAGGGCCTTAGAGACTTTTAAAAAGAAGCATGCTGAATGATTCCCTTGGGATTTCCCCCTTATCTCTGGAAGCATCTCAGTCTTATTACTTAATCAGGGCATTAGTTTTGTGACAAAGGTTTCAGCAAAGCACTGAGCAGGAAAGGAACTACAATGAAAAGATGACCACAAAAAAAAAAAATTATTGATCTCCAGAAATATTTGCCTTGGCTGGGGAATAGCAGAGCCATGGAAAAAATGAAGTGGCTTCAGCTTACCACCGAAGTTTCTCTTTGGTAAGATGGGAAAAGTAAGTCAGAGGGGTGAGTGATGGTGAACCACTGAAAGTACTAGGGTAAAAAAAAAATAAAATTAGGAAATATCTTGAGCCAAATAGCGATTGCAAAGTCCCCTCGATTATTTGTATGCTGTGCTTAGTAGCCACACATTGCTAGGCAGGAGATCAATAGTACAGTGACAATTAGATATTAAGTAGAAGGAAAATGGCATGGATACACCATGTCCAGATTGCTAGAAATATATGAACATGAGGAATGGAGGTGGAAATAATATTTTCAGTGCTTGATACTAGAATTTTCTCCCCCCAGTAAAATTTGCCTTATTTTTTCTGAAAGATGTCTTCAAGGACTTTTAAAATAGCCTCAGACATTTCCCTTGCTGCTGGTCTAATGCTTCCTAATTTCTTTTTCCTTGCTTAGGATCTCCTCATGACTCCTCTTATTAGTTAAATATATGAAAGCTAACCTTTGGTTTTCACATATTTTATTTCTCACAGGACTCGTATTTTAAAACTTGCTGACACACTGCCAATATGGGTGCTCATTTCATACTCTTTCCTGCCTGAAATGCCTAAGACAGTCAATTTTTTTTTTATTCTTCCTTCACACAATGATTTCTGCAATAAGACCCTGATACTTTGTTAGAGTTGCTAGGCAGTGCTGCAGCACCAGTAATTATAATAAAGAACAACACATAATCCCAGAACAGTTTCAAAGTCCTTCTCACCTCAGCAAACACACGTAGACATGCAGAAATACGTGAAGAAGTTTATCCCTACCCAGTGCAGTTCCCTTGCTTAGGAAAATCATGCATTCAGCCTCCTTGATTACCTTGGCTTTTATTGTCCTATTTCTTTCTTCAGGGTTTCAGAAATCAGAGGTTAAGAGTACTTTTCTCATAACTTTCTGGCTCTCATCTTTCAATTTACAAAAGGTTTCCATATGCTTGCTGCTCTC
This sequence comes from Chloebia gouldiae, assembly GCA_003676055.1. Classification (NCBI taxonomy): domain Eukaryota; kingdom Metazoa; phylum Chordata; class Aves; order Passeriformes; family Passeridae; genus Chloebia; species Chloebia gouldiae. The sequence continues at coordinate 10,728,099 of QUSF01000013.1, read as the reverse complement.
CCTACATACTTGGGAAATGTAGCAAGGAGAGAGATGCTGCTAAAGCACAAGATCCATTAGCAATTGTTTCCCTTGTGAAGGCACGAGAAAATGTGATTCTCTACATGATGTTGATCACAAATTCCCAGATTTGCCTTTGGCAAAGAGAAGAGAAATTGTATGACTCTCAGCTTTGCAGCCATAGTTTTTCTTGCTATCACTGCAACTGGATTTAACTACTGCCAAGTTTTAGACAAATCTTTCAGCAAGTGCCAGCAAAAGGTATTGGTTTTAACAAGGGCCCTAATTCTGTTTTCACAATTATGTCAAATTAAAGAGAAACATGTCTTAGCCTGGGAAGCCTTTAAGAGCAATACCCATGGCTTTACCTAAACTCCAGGCAAGGAGCTATGACATTTGGGTCAGACAACATTTGACTGTGGCATGACAGAAGGGTTATGGTCCCTGTCTTCTCTAGAAAATAAATGGGGCTCTTGTCCTGTGCCAGTTAAATAACAAGCACAGATTTCTTCCCCTCTGTGCTAGCACAACCCCAATGGCTGTGTTTCATGGACAGGGTTGGAGTACCTCTGTATGATCAGGTGGAATCAGTCCAGAGTTGCTGGTGCTGGCACTGCAGGGGATGTTGAAGGACTCTGTCTAATGCCCAGGGAGCCACAGGGCACATGCAGTGAGCCATGCACCCCCAGAACAGGAACAGCTCACCTTTCCCTGTCCTGTGCTGAGGTGGAGCAGCCACACGGCCCTTGGTGTGGGATGTTCTAGGTGCAGCTGCAGGTTTTATGCCCACAAGACGTGTGTGTACGCTTGTGATAATGTGAAGGGCTGGGAAATGCAACCCCTCTGCCATCAGTGCAATTACTTCAAGTTGTTCTTCAAACCTTAATGACTGAAGTGGGGGAAATAAGAGAAAGAGAAGAGGGTAATAGACTTCACCACAAGAGCAGCCATGTCCCTGCAATTCTTGGGGTTCAAACAATAGATGAGACAGAAGAAAGAAAGTGTGATGCCAATCACTGTTTTCAATATCCTCCCACGTAACAACTGCTTCTATTGAGCCTTTCTATTGTGAAAACCTTTCTTTCACTGCAAACAGAGAGGGAGCTCTCAGTGGGTCTTGGCTCCTAGCGGAGAAAAATACTGTGCTTTGGTCAACAACAGTGAAAACTTGTTTATACCTTGAATTTGCTGGAGTGCTGCCCTGGTCTGGGGCTTGGTCCTGCAGAGAGAGAGCGCTGCAGCTTGGCTCCTTGCCATAAGAGACACCCCATTCTTCCTCTGAGCTTAACCAGCCCTTCAGTCTTACTGCCTGCAGGGCTTGAGCTCTCAGAATAGATAGGCTGGTTGAGAAAAAGTGACCATAGACTATAAGAGCCAAACACTCTTCCCTGTCACCTCAACACGGGTGAGCTCCTGACTGGCTGGTTGCAGCTGCCTTGTAATTTCCAAGAGACATCTGGTCGTCTCTGCAACCAAAGCTATTGGAATGAGCCTTCAACTGCACCACATCTGGTCTTTGACAAAGTTTGTACCTATAGCTGAGCTTTGCTTCTTGAACTCACTTTCCAAATGAATTTTTGTTGGCTTCCAAATAGAACAAAGGAGAATTTACATTCTCTAGGAATTGTGATGAGAATGACATTACAGAAACCTGAATTTAACTTGAAAAATATGATGACAGTGTATGAGCAATTTGCAAGGGAATCCCTGTGAAAAACATGTTGCTAAAACTGATGTTGTAAAAAAATGAATTCATTAAAAGCACAGCTAAGCAGGTCCAAAGAATATGTATTGCAGATCCTTAACAGAATTTTCCAATTTTCCATAATACTTTGGAAAGGTCTTCAGTGCAGGAGCAAAAAGAGAGCAAAAGACCTGCTAATACTCCAGCAGAAAACTTTGATGACAAATTGACAAATTATTACACATATTTTCAACACAGGAATAAAACAGCAGAACAAATGTTAGCATCAGTAAAGCCACTGGAATATCAGAAACTAAAGTAATGCTTGAAGGTATACCCTTCTTCCAGCTAAATGGCTGACAAAGGATTTTGAAAGATTGACACATATATACACATGTATAGACCAACAGCAATAACAGCTATGCTGTAGTATCACTGCTTTGTTATTTCTTTGTGAGAATATTGTTATAAAGCAAAATCACAAAAAAAGTAGTGCAACTGCAACTGCAAATTGGATTGCTTTTGCAGTTTTCATTATTGGTCAGGAAGCTGGTAATTGAAGGATCATTAAGATGTGAAAATGCATCTTAAAATAACTTGTTCAGCAAAGAGGCCCTTTTATTGGATTTCTTTCTCTGAAGACCATCTCCAGTATTTCTCAGAGCTGCAATATGCTGCAATGTGCAAGTGCTTCTGGCTCTGCTAGAATTCACTGAGTGAGCAAAACAGCTTCTTGATAGATTGAATTTAATGAACTTGCATGGAAAGACCTAATCACAGGGCTAAAACAGAGCTCTCTGTGGCCAAAATTACCTCTGTACAGCTGCCAAAGGCATAACATCTTTGTGGAAGCACTGCAAAAATAGGATTCCCACAATTTCAGAAGAATGAAAAGCAGCAAATAGGTGGCTTAGGGATTTAAAGGAAGGTCTTTAAGAGCTACTATCCTTTAAACTTAGTGGTAAATCCAAACAAAATCCCCTAAAAGGGAAAAGCTGGAAATTTCCATGTCTTTATTTAAAACCAACTTTCCAGCTCTCTCTTCTCCCTTGAAAGGAAGCATGCCTTGAACATGAAACACATTCTAGGTGCTGAGGTGTCACTGTAACTTTTTTTTTGTTTTACCCTACTCTCCAGCATCTTCAGAGCTGTGAGATGTCCATGAAGTCCCATTTGCCTCTCTGTACAAGGGTCAGAGAGGCAAACATCTTCCACGCCAGTCTGGGGCCGTGTGGGGGAAGCACAGCAGGGCACAGAGCAGCCCCAGAGTGATTTACTGTGCTCCCTTTGGGTAGGTGTGGTACCTTCCTTCAACACCAATGCACTCAGAGACCTTCATATGTGTGGTGTAATGATGCTGACTGCTCATGGTCTCTGCATGGACAGTGTGGTGCTATGTTATGGCTGCAGTGGGATTTCAGAAAGCCCTCGTGCTGTGGGGTGGATGCCTCTGGGTGCAGGAGAGCACATAAAGAGGGAAGTCTGCTCTCTACAGACCTTCATGTCAGCAATGTGAGCTCATATCTTTCCCATCTTCTGTGCAGGTAATTATGCCCTCCCACTGCTTTAAACAAAAATACATTCTTCTCTTTCAAAGAGTCAGGTTTTGATAACTTTTTTTCTGCCCACCTTAGCTCATATCAATCAGGCTTTACGTAACCTTGGTATTTTAAGAAGTAACACCTACTCTGCAAAGGAGCTATTGGGAAAGGCCGACTAAAAAGGAAAAAAGGAACATGGACTGTTATATTCTGTCTAAGGACAATGTTTTTACAAATAGAAACAAGAAGGAAAATCTGACCTGAAGGGAAAAAATGCCATAGAAGGAACCTTCGTACTAAATAAGATTTAGTTTCATAGAGCCATTCCTGGCCTTAATTCTATTTTCACTTTCGATGTACTACAGAAGAGGGCAGTATAAACCCAATGTTTGCATGTAGTAACAAGAATTCTTCTGTGGTCATTTCAACAGCATTGAACCTTAAATTAATATCTGTCCTAATACACCGGGGAAGAATTCATTCAAGAACAGAACTATCTAGTTTCTCCCGTGGTTCACACTGGGGAGGATTTTCTAGCCTGAGTCTTAAGAAAGACAGAACTGGGAGTCTTCTTTCACTCTGCATCCTCTGTACATATGATCTGTAAATCCAGAATATAATACTGCATATGAAGAATGCACATCATAAATGCCAAACAAGCAAAATCAGGGTCAAACTTCAGGAAAGACTAAGGTAGGCAATTTCAGGACAGTGCTTTTACTTACTTGCTTGGAGATAGATAGGAAGGCTGTGTAAGGAAGAGAATGATCGTTCAGGAATCCTGCTTCACCTGGTTTTAACCAAGTGGAACATCCAGCTGCAGGGGTGGGTAGAGCAGCTGGAGGACTCCTGGTGAAAGAGCTCTAGATACTGCTTTCAGATTGCAAGAGAGTTTCTGTAAGTTATCACACTAACACAAACTTGAAAGGACTGTATGAACAGAGAGGAATAGAGGTCAGTATTGATCTGGCTTGTTGTTTAAAAATATAGGGGTGCCTAACCTTGTCTGCTAAAATTACCTCACAACCACAGCACCACAGAGCTGTAACACCTTCCAGCCATAATACAAGTCACGGCTGCAGTGGCAGCATCACTGTGTCTCTCCACCGTCTGAGGAAACAAATGCAGGCAGAAATACTTTTAAACTTGGTACTCTTAGAAAAAACAGACAAGCTCAAGGATATAATCATCTGTCAGGCCTTTGAGGAGTTAAGTTTGCAGAACACTTTGCACTTCTTCCTTTCCACAGTACTCTTTCTCTTACATAATACTTCAGCTTCCCTTATATAATAGTAACTTTCTAAAATTTCCTTTTATTGCTGATTTTTTAAAATGGTTTGCATCTCTCAAAAGCCAAATTTCTCTGTGAACTATGACAGGAAACATCAGACAGCTTGTGGAGGTTGTGTGTGCAGAAGGAAGGAAAAGTTTCCTCCAAAGCTGGAAGGAAGGGGATGAAATTACTATTTATACTATCACAGGCTTAAAGTTATAATTTGACATTTAAAATGTACTCACTGAGAAACTTGTATAAAATCAACTTTGGAAATCTAACAGGATACCACAGGGACTGTAGGTGGTTACAAATAGACAATTTCATAGAGGCGCTTAGCAGGGATAGTGCTCTAATAAAGAGAGTCTATAAAAAGAAGTTTCTGTGAAAATCTATAGGATTTAACAGCAGAAGTGTGGAGAAGGTGGGGGGGAGGCAGGGGAACAGGGAGACAGAAGATGTGACTTAAGAAACGTCTGCTGAAAATTGCATGTTTTACAATTTTGTGTAGGTGGACTCTAAACATTCTAATGATGCAAACGTCAGACTTGGATGTCAAGTGCCCCAAAACATGAAATGTGGAGATGAAGGGTTGAAGTTTCTGCCCATCTGTAGCAAAATTGTGTTGCTATTTATAGGCGTGCTTTTCTCAAATATCTAAAATACTTTCAATGCTTTGCACAAACAGGCATGCCTATAGCTGAATGCAACTGAGTCATCTGAGTACTGCAGTTTTCCTTAAATTAACAGGACTTGAAAATCCTACCTTTTCACTATGAAAGAAGCTAGGTAGGTAGATACCTACCTTGCCTTTTGAAAAATATTGCAACTCCTGTATGAAAGGCGTTTTTGTAATTCTTGAACTTGAAGATTTTGCCAGTTCAGTGTTGGGTTTGAAATTTTCCCAAGCTCTGCCAAAATTCTCCTCCTCCACTTGCAGACTCCACTTGCTTGTATTTTGACAGGGAGGATCATGACTGGATTTGTTGAGGCGATCCATATTCAGAAGAGGCAGTTTTTAACCCAACCACGCAGTTAACCTGAGCGCATTGTAGAAAACATGGCAGTTTAAATGCATTATGCACATTTACTTTGTCAGCTGTTTTTCATGGATGTCACATCAACAGTCACTGCATAAGCAGTCTCCCATTGATTTAGGTTTGTTCTAGTTTGAAATCCCTGTCAAAACCAAACAGTGTCTGTGAGTAAGTAAATGTGACCATCAGCCAGGCTCAGTCCAGAACAAAACATCCTGACATTTCAGGGATTACAGTACAGAGAGGGTATAATAATCTGGAATAACTGGAATTGTGTATTATTCTCATCTTCTTAGACAAATAGGTCATGAAATTATTCAGAAGGCAGATTGGTATTACGTTTGTTACTTTTGTTGTCCCAGGAATTTTTCAGGGTGTCTAAGAATCAGGATGTCACAAAACTGAGACTAAAACATTTAGGCACTAGGAAGTGCTGATTAAAATTAACAAGCAAATCTCTCTCTGCCTTATTAATGCCACTTTCTGTGTGTAATACAGACTGTCACTAGGAGGCAGCTGTGCCTCGGATTACATGGTCCTCCCCATTTCTCTGTTGATTTTTCTCACAAACCTCACATCCTAGGGCCTGGGAGCTGTGAGGCCAGCTTCACCAGTCTCAGCGTGACCTGTAAATATGACTTGTCCAGATGATACACAGGATAATTAATCTTAGCCTTATCCACTAGCATTTTGGCCAATTTGAGGTTAAACAGCTCCTGCTTTTTGTGCAATATCCCACTCATATGGACCAGCAGTTCTCTGGGGACTCTCACTGTGCCACACACATTATCCACAGCAGCACACTTCATCCAAAACTGCAGCAAAGTGCTTCTCTAACCTATTCCTATCAGTGTTTCCTTGCCTGTGTTTGGCAGGGCAGTGAAGTCCTTGGGTGTGTTTTATACTTTACACTGCACAATGCAGCATGAAGACCAAATTCCTCAGAGTCCTGACAGACCCCAGCCACAACAACCTCAACTAGAAACAAACTGGTCAACTTTTTCCTGCCTAAATGCTAACTGTGCATGCTATTATTTCAAGTGATTGCAAATATAAGTGCCTTAAGCTCTCCAGGAAGAACTCTCAGAAGACAACCCAGTCCTTCAGGAAAACACAGCAGACATCCATTTCTTAGCAGGTAGATTTCCCATAGAGGATTAAAATTGTGATGTACTGGTCACAAAGATGACATTTTTCTAACAAGGAAGTGGAAAAACCTTACACCATTACTTGATTTACCAATAACCATTAACCAGCTGATGCAATGGTAAAACAGTTCTCCTTCATACTATACATCATGATGGATAGCACAAAGGATCAAAGCCTGGCTGGCTGTACACATCCAGACCTCACTGTACTTAAAAAGTTTTGGTGAGGTCTCTAAGAAAAGGGGCCTGGCTGGGGTACTGCTGCAGAGAGGAAGCACAGACATGCTGAAGTTTGCACACAGAATGAGACAAGGCAGGGAAAGAGGACAGAGCAGGGAAAGAGTACCTGCTGGGCAACAGGTGAGCCTACAGCACCTGGTGACACTACTAATGCAAATAAGCACTGCAAATGAAAGCAATGCAAACAACTTGCACTTAGGTAATGTGAGTTTAAAATATATACCCACACAGAGTCCTAAACAATTCATTTTGAATTGGTAGCTCTCCTTCACTGACAATGGTCCTGAGTGAGTCAGAGGTGCAGGCCCCTGTTTCTTAATTCTTCAAACTTGATAAAAACGTAAAAAGAGAGTGCAAGCTCGAGAGGATGATGGTCACGGCAGCAATGAACTACTGAAACACACACTTTTTTCTTGACATTCAGCATCGCTCAGTAGAGGGCACTAGCGCCTCAGCTTAGTGCCGGACTGTACCCAGCAAAGCAAGAATTCCTGGGGAAAAAAATCCCCTTGTTCACAGCTGGGAACTAGTATATAAGAAAATATAAAATTGTGAATAATAACAATAAGCAAAGTTGCTCTGGTGAAAAGAAAAATTCTCAGGTCAAAGATTATGTTTCCAAGTTTGTGAGCAACAAGAAAAACTGGACACCTTCCTAGCTTCAACTGCAAATGCACTCTGCTGGAAAAATAAATTGAAGCACATAAAATAAACAAAGCAAATAAATTTTTAAAAATAGATAGATTATCTAATTATAATTCAGTATACACATCTCAATGCAACAGAAAAAGTGAAGTCATTACTGAACAATAAGTTAACAAAATATTGCTGTTGTTCAGGGCACTTTAGAAGTGAAGCAGCTCAAATCCCCTGACCTGAACCTAGAGCAATATTGCAGGTGCTTGTTTTTCACACTTATGAGACTTGCTTCGCTTAATGTCTAGGAAAAACACTTTCACACTTTTCATCAATGGCAGGCCCACAGCCCCATCCCCATGAACGTGGAGCTGCACACCACGGTGTGACTGGCAGGTCATGCAGGCACCCTGGTGCCTCCTGGATTTAGCACTGTGGGGACATGAGTTGTGGCTGCCACCAGCATGGCCCCTTCCTGGCATGCTGCAGTGATCTCTGCCAGGCCCCAAGCCAGCCTGGCCCGTTCAATCCAGGGCTCCCTGTTGGTCCAGCCTTCTGACACTGACCTCGACTTTAAATCCTAAAAAGTCCGCACCACCCTGAACCACCGCTCAAAACAGAGTGCCTAGGAACAGGCTTTCCTGAAGTCAACAAGATAGCAAGGCCATTTAATCATCCAAAACTATGTGGCCTCAGCTTTGTCCTTCAAGGATATAAACATCTCTTTTTAACCACACTTGGCAGCAATAGTCTTTCTCCTGGATTTCAGCTTTCTAAAACATTCATAGGAAAGCTGATCCTTGCATGACTTGACTGAACACTGGATGGTACATGGGGAGCCAACATTTTGTAGTGACAGAAGTTAAACCCATGTCTGGGGCAATGTATTTCGGTACACTTTACACTGCTATGTCCTTCTTTGTCAAAAGGATACATTTCGGAGAAAGGAATCTCTCTGTGCTCACATGTCTTGACAATAAATAATAAAGAAATAGGAGGAAAAAAGACAGAGTGTAGAAAAAAAAGATACAATTCAGAGGACACCTGAAAACAGCCTTTCAGCTTGTAAAATGAGACAGGGCAGTGCTTGTTCTACAAGTCTTGGCATGGCTGAGGTGCGAGATCTGCTTGGAGGAGACCTGTGTTGTCAGGCCCAGGTGGATGTGAACAAAACCCAGACTTCTCCAATGGAAGCTCAAGCATAAAACCCCTAAACCAACTAGATTCTTATGAGGTTAGCTGGCATTTTATGAGTATGAGTGATTTGCCATAGTCTTCTAGGCAAGCATGCTGATGCCTACATCTCTTCATGTTTAATAAGCTGGGAGGATTTTTCTCCAAAGCATCAGTATCAAGGGGCAAAGGGGCAGTAACAGAATCCCAGGGGATCCCTTGGATCCAGCTTCCCACAGCACTCATATTAATCTCCTCAAAGCTAACCCCCACCAAATGCTGCTGAGGCCTCAGTCTGAACATTAGGTCTGGTCCTGGAAGCTGTACTTCAGGGAGGATAGCATTAAGGTGGTCTGGAAGCAAAGCTGAACAAGAAGAATGACAGAAGACTGGGAAATATAGTTTGTGAGGAGCAACCTCAGCACTATTTACTGAATAAAAACCACTAAAGAGTACTGAAAACAAACCTAGAAACTCTGTGAAATGTGTAGAAAAATACCCATTTCAGAGGGATGCTGTAGAAGATCTCCCAAGGCCCTTTTCCATGGTAACATTATATAATTCTATGACATATCAGGTTTAGAGATCAGTCTAGAGTAACAAGTGCAGCAAAGAAAACAGTCTAATAGTTTTATCTGGTTTTTACAGTCAGGGAAATTGGAAGCAAGGACCTAATCCCTTGACTCTGAGGTACTGCAGCTTTCAAATGGAAAATTCTCACAAAACCCCCTGCAACAAAACAAAGGCATGTTGTGTTTTAGCCCAAATACCAGTAAATACATTTAAGTTGCCACTCTTACATTTCTCAATGTATAGGATGCAATTTTCTCTTCCTCCCTCCAATGCTATCCCTGTGTCACCCAAGTACAGCCCCTGCTCTGTTTGCACAGTGCAAACCCAGGCTCTAGCAGCAGGACACTTTAATGAGTGACATGGGAAAATATGCCAAAGCAAGACCAAAGGCCTGGGGTAAGAATAATCATCAACCTGGTCTTCAGCTTGCCTTGTACCGTTAAAGGTGTTAGCAAAACTAACCTGAGCATCAACATGCACAGACTGGCCCTCTGTTTGTATTAGTCCTATCACAATGATGGCTGAGTTACATTGGGATGTTAAAAAGAAATAATTCAGTCAGTAAACTTCAGGAAAGAGGAAAGACATCTCACCAAAAATCAAGCCTCCATACTCCAGCACGACAAGCAGGCCTAGACCACAAAGAGGAAAAATGCTCTACTTCTGCTCCATGGTTGAGTAGCAATGCCTAGAAGGAAGGAAAACATCAGCAAAGCCAAGGAAAATGGGCACACTGCGGGCACACAATGCAAAAGCACAAAGTCACTCCCTTTCTCTGTGTGCCTGTTTGTTTCTATTGTGCAGTTAATTCTTCACACTGACCTTCTAAGGACAGGCACATTCGGGAATTTCAGATGGTGCTGTAATGTCTTGGCCATTGAAAACTCTTCCTTATTTTGTCTGAAATGTTCTGTGGGTGCTTTCTTTAGCAGCTTTATTGGCTCTACTGCAGATTGTTTTTGTGCCGGCTTGTGGGAACATCAGGTAGTTTTGGGGGAAGATTATTATTTTTGTTATTTTTTATTTAAGAATCACTAATTTAATAATAGAAACTAATTTGTCAGTTTTTATATTCCTAGTGATCCCCCATTCTCTTATTTTCTTAGTCCAACGGTTCATACTGAGTCATGGTGAGCACTATATAAAGGTGGAAGGAGAACACACGCTGAGAAATAGGTGAGACGAGAGTTTTGCCATTCCTAAAACCATCACCAGTTACTAAAACAGGAAAATAACCTTCCAGGGATGTTGCAGAACTCTCCAAAAGGTCTATGTGGTGCTGCTGAGAATCTGCATGTGAACCCAGCTCCAAGGGTGAACAGCTCCCAGAGTACTGGAGGGAGGAAAATTGCCTTCTTCCCTTGCTCTGAAAGGTTCTGTAGCATTAGTGTCCTTCCTGGGGCTTCCTTCCCCTAACTGAACAGCTGTCATGACTATCCCAGACACTTGACACTAGACATTAAATCTGTGTTTGAGCACAAATCTGTGACCTCCAATGCCCATCTCTCAGCCCTGTGTGCAAATCATAGCAGCAATTTTTCATTCAGGTGAAGCAGACCAGGAGCATGCTAAGGACACACTAGTCCACGAGTATTGATGTTAGCCATGACTACCACATCTTCAGGGTCTTCCTTTCCAGTTAAATGAGCACGCTGCTCCAGCACCTAGCTCTGGTATAGCCACAGATGGAGGAAATGTCATATTTTGTGTCAGGTGGGAGCTCATTAGCCCTCCTGCTGTGTTTCCTGTTCTCTGTCAGGGTTTGTCAACCCTTTTTCTGTGAGGCTTTGCCCTCCAAGGAAGTTTGAACGTTGCTGTGCTGGAGTGGCTAGCTGCTGTCTGCCCTCTGAGCCTCTGCTTTACACAGTTCACATGTCACCTAACCTTACCACCTCCAGTTTTCAGAACTGTTGGAACTGCTTTACTATTTGCACTGCATTTTGGTTTTAAAAGTGGCCATTTAAGACCAGGCCTGTCCTCCTTGAAAAACAGCCAGAGTCCATACTGTTCTTGCCTGCCAGCATTCCCCAAATCTGCTGCTTATTCTTCCACCCAGACCTCATTTTTATTTCTCTTCCGTTTTAAAACTTTGCAAAACTTAAAAATAGCTCCCTGCAAGTTCAGAGAAAAAGCCCAAGCCAAAAAAAAAAAATTGCAACAACAAATCAGATAAGATGAAAACAGAAAGGGAAAGGGGGGAGGGCATGCCACAAATTATATCACTGTCAACATGGAAATGCTTAAAGAATGCATATTGAGAAACAACAGGAATTAAGAGGCCACAGCTGTGTGATGAAAAGTGATAAGAAACTGCCATCCTTTAATAAGGAGTACTAGAGACATGCTTCAAATGCCCGTTTTCTCCAGTGCCCCCAATCTCCAAACAAACAGTACCTGCAAAAAAACCCCAAAAAACCAAAAAAAACCCAACAAAACCAAACAAAATAACCCCCCCCCAAAAAAAACAACAAAAACCCAAACAACATCCCACATCATCATAATGAAAGAGAAACCCTTCATTTACCCTTGTTTGGGATTAAACAAGAGTTGAGGTGAATCAATGAGCAAATAAAATACATATGGTAAAGGCTTTTAAGACCATCAATGTAAAAAGGAGGAAGAAAAGAAAAGAAAAAGGAGGGAGGGTGGTGGTGGCAAATAACAGTGAAAACTCTGCAATTGTTACTAGTCTGTCAACAAACATACTTTAGGGATTTTCTTGTTAAGCCAGAGGGATATATCCTGGCAGTAGAGGATTTCATCCTTTCATGTTTATTTAAAGCCATCCACACACTTTGATTAAAAACACACACAAACTTTCCTGTTAGAGGAAACCTAGGTAAATGTCTGTTTTAGCAGCCATTTCTTTACTTGATTTTTTTTTAGGTTTTTTTTGTTTGTTTTGGTTTTTGGTTTTTTGGTAGGTTTTTTTCTTTTGTCTGCTGTGCAAACTTTTCACATAAAAGACAGAGAAAAGCACTTTCACTCCTGCCAGGTCTTAGAAATACCACCCTTCTGGTTATTTATTTATTTTAAGAGCTGTGCTGGGGACCTGAGAAATTTGCAGAGCAGTTTAAGTGCAAATACATCTCAACTGTACAGGATGTTTTTTCAATTGTACCTTGGTCTGATCTCTTCTGGATTGTCTACAATGTTGCCAGCTTTAACTGTGAGTGGGGAAATAGTTCATGGCCTAATTAAAAGCCCAGCTTCTGGGCTCTTGGGACTGTGTGCTATTTAGTTTCCCTTTAGAGAAAGGACGCCTGCACAGATATAGCGAAAAGCCTGGAAGTGCCACATGAATGCATCCAAGAGCCTCAAAAGTCAGCACATAAGCTAAAAAGCATTTCAAATTCTTTATAATACTTAAAACAACACCACAGAAGATTTGTGAAATGCCAGGGTTGACAGGAATAAGATTGCATAACACCCTAGAGGTTTAAGTGTTGATTGAAATCAAACAATTAACAATAAAAATTAAAAACAGTAGAAAATAAATATTTGGCAAGAGATTGAAACTGTAAACATATTACTTTGAATTTTGCAAAATTTAATTTTAAAATTAAAATTGCTTGAATTACTCTAAATACTGCAAGAGAAGAAAACCAGAGCTTTGAAAGAATGAAGCTCTTAAATTAGGTAAGTATCTCGTTAGCACAGGCTGATTTTCCTTAGCACAGGCTGACAGAGGCAACCAGCTCTGTCAGTGACAGTAACAAAGTGCATTGCACTGGAAAACTGAGCCTTGTAAGTTAGGGGTGTCGGCACAGGCTCTGGTACCAGTGTTAACTACTTGTTATAAACAAACAAACAAACAAATGTCTTTTGGTGGAAGTTAATCTCCTTCCCCAGTCACACCAGCTGTGCTCAGGTTATGTAGGCAAATATTTATCATTAGATAAGGGGTTATGATCTGCTGACCTTGGTATTAGTATTGATTGCCAGTAAAGCAGAGTTCTTAAAAGCTGTTGTTATAAGCAGGGAGCCAAACTAGTCAAAAGTTTCCTGTGTAATTTATGTCAGGTTGCTCTGAGGTTGTCTTTTTTTTTTTTTTTTTTTTTTAACTTTATGTTCTCCAGAGAGCCATGCTTTGGTGGCTGGTAGGAACTACAGATCAGCTGGCAGGATCTACTCATCAGCTACAGCTTCAGATGTCCCTGCACTGACTGCCTGGGAGGGTGATGGGGAAGTGTGGTGCAATTTTCTCACCTGTGGACAGGAGAAAGGTGATGAGCAGAGCAAAAGATCAGACCTTTGTATGAACAGACAACCAGACAAGCAATCATGATGTTTGTCATGACTGTTTGCTCCTAGTCTGCATCCACTACTGTGCTCTTGAGACTTCAGATGTATCATAATGACAGTGGTGCACTGTCTGTAGGTCAGAGTTTGCAAACTCCTGCACAGGATCAAGCCATTAAACACTGGCTGCAGAATGCTCTTAGGGTGGGAGTGTGCCATATTTTAGCACATGTATGTCCTATGTGCCTGTGTGACTTAAAATACAGGCAAAAGTGAAGAAAGAGAACGTCTGAGACCCAAGTTTCAAATAAAGACAGTTGCTCTGCTGCTTTCTGGAAGTCACTCTCCTCATTACTCACATGTACAGCATGCTCAGAAGCATTTCTCAACCTCAGAAGTTTTGTATATTCACTCTAGCAATGCAGTCATCATCTTCCTGGGTACACGTTTCTAGTTTTCCAGGAAGAAAACCAATAGGAAATAGAGCAAGTGATCATATCTGATAAACCCGAAAGCTGCTGTAATGAACAATGCCGGGGTGTCAAAACTCTTCAGTGCCTGCCAAAAAGACGGCCAGTGGCTAAGTAGAAATGGGGCTCTACCAGCGAGGAGCTGAGCATTTCTCCTTCATACAGCAGAGCTCACTCATAACTAAACTTATACATGTGAGTGAACCCAGAAAAGTAGATTTTTTTTTTCTTCTTTCTAAAGATTTACTTTGTCTACCTCTTCATTGTCTGCTTTACATAGCCTGGAGGGCATGGTGTGCTGTGTCCAAACTGCATCTAACACTTAACCACAACTAGCTGTTAAAAAATAAAAATAAGCTCAAATCCCTGTGCTTGCTCACACTAGATGTATACACATCAAGATTTTTTTAAAGTGAGTAATACTTTGCAGAATCTTTGGTTTCCGGTTGTTTTAATGTGTGCCATCACTCTTTAATCCCATTCCCAAACTGTGAGGTATCTATCCCTTAGATTTCTTAGAAGCTCATATCTCCCAGCACTTGGGGGTTATCATAGTCCAGTGGTGTTCAGATCTGTAGCACCCTCTCCTCAATATACACAGACTGCTGGTGAGGTTCCTTAAAAGTGTCAGTGCCACAAAGCACTAGAATTGGGGAAAAGACAGGAGTGAAAGAATCATATAATTTTTCTGGACATGAAGAGCCATACAGAAGGTCTTAGAGAGGGTGGATGTGAGGAGATATGCAATGGGTGCAGCAGATGCCAAGATCCTTCTCTCCTTAGGGAATACTGCCTGCACCAAAGGATTCTGCCAAACTGGTATGTGAAGTGCTGGTGCCTGGGATAGGTGCCTTCCTCTGCCTATCTCTTTCTCGGAGGTAGGAGCTATTAGTGATCTTGCAATGATGACAGTGAAGCCTAGCTAGAGCCCTACAACCTCACTCCTGTGCAAGCACCCTGTCCAAACTAAGCTTCTGCTCTGGATGGTGTTAATTCATGTTGAGATTCAACAGGTGGAGAAAATGAGTGAAATTGCTCATAAAAGCAGTAGGAGGGAATGTGAAAGATGTCTATCAAAGGCAAGCATTTTATCCCTCAGCATCTTCTTCAAATGTTAATTTTGTGTTCCCTTAACTTCTCTTCTTGAGTTTTATTTATTTGAAAATAACACTGTACTTCAGGATGCCTGATTGGCTTCTTACTGCTTGAAGGGAGAGTAGATTTTGTCTACCTGAGCAAGTATTTCCCTTTTTCTAAGGCCAGGAGATCTTCCCCTGGGAGACAGAAACAGCAAATTGAACTGCACCAAGAGCAGACAGCTTAGTTTAGGACACTAAACATTTCAAGTAATTTACCTACTCTAGAGCCCAGCCATATCTTGGGAAGGGGATAAATTCTTTCTCATGATCATGATCACGGGGAAGGAGGGGGTGAACCAGAGAAAGACCACGCTAAAGCTTTTCATCAGCTCTTGAAGGGGCTGGTTTCATGCCTCCCATGCAGTGTTCTGGGAATCTATACACCCACAGCCCAGACTCCTGCCAAACACCAACCCCTTGAAGGATATCAGCTGTGTCTCCCATCTTCCTCTTCCAACACCTGCTGGATGCTCCCTCCCTCTCATGAGCATATCACATCTTGACTGCAAAGTCCTCCAAGACCTCTCCTTACTGATAAAGTCAAACCTGAATTTAAGGCACACTGCAGAATCACATTGTTCACAGCACTGTTGCATGGACCTGCCTCAGCACTCATGCAATTTAAAGGATCAGGTAATTAGGAGAGAACAGACCCTCAATTAATGGCTGCTTCCCAGAACTTTCCCACTTAGCTGGCAGGGGTGATGATTGCCCTATATCACTGCTCTGTTCTTCTGTACGGGTTGAGCACATCCATTGTGTAGCTCGTGCCACTCCCCGCTTCCAGGGGGCAGCTGGGCTGCTGTGGGAAGTGCCCGGGGCAATGTCCCACGTCCCTGACAGGCCCTCCTGATTTCCCCCCGGCTCTTTTGTTGGCTTTGCACGGCGGCAGGCGGCCGCGCGTGCTGCGTGACTTTCTACATGCTGGGGGATACTTCAGATGACATGATGGACATTCCTCCTTTGAACCCAGCCCAAGCCCATGCCAGAAAGGCCCATGATAGATTCCCCGTGCCATCCTGCAAAACAGGCTGAATTATAGCACCTTTTAACCACAGCCCAGGGTAAACAATACAGCCTGTACCACGGCTCATAAACAGTCCTCATTATTACAAAGGGCATTTCAAACGCGGTGTGCTACGGCTTGACCTTAAAAGCTATAGACAATCTAGCGGAGCACAGACGGTTTCATAAAGTACAATCACTTCCTGCAATTCTTGGGGCAGTGCAGCCGGAGCCGTGCAAATCCTGTTTTCCCTGCATTGTTTCCTGCATGTGAATATCATCAGTCTAATGGTGCTCGTAACCATGGCACTGGTTAAACAGGAGCAGGGAGACTTGTGATAAAGCCATCCAGTACTCCAAGGATTTGCATGGGGCCAGCAACCTTGGCTGGACAAGGTAGAATTGCCAGCATTCATTTCAGAAGATCAAACAAGCAAAGTATGCAAAAGAGAAGTGCTTTAAGAACAGCTACTGGGTAAAACTGTAGTCAGACCCCGGTTCAGGACAGCCAGGACAGTGGGAGCACAGCAATCCCCTCTCTGCTCAGGGGGAGCACTGCTTGTCTTTGGAGAAAGCCTTTGCTCCTGCCCGAGGGTCCACATGCCTGCAAGAACATCGAGATACTCACGGCAACATCTGCACAAGGCAAGAGCAGATCTGTGGGAGGTGCAGAGGTCAGGGAGGATCACACCTCTCTCCACCTTAGTCACATCTCCATTTCCCTGCATTTAGGAAAAAAAAAAAAAGCATTGGATAAAAGTACTACTGCAGAAGATGTAACTGAAGGTAGATCCTTGGCACTATAATCAGTTTATGCTCTGGATGAGATTATTAATGACTCTCTGATTTATTTAATATCTGTAGAGGGGTTTCATGTTTCCAGACAACACCAAGATAGTACCTGCCTGGTGTATTCAGAACTGCAAAACACTTCAAACATTATGTTTTTACAGAGAAGTCCATGTAAGTGAGTGCACACAATTACACATTTGACAAAGAGAAAGCTGATGGGCTGCTCAGCAGGCATCTGACCATCATGAGATGCCTCAGTGCTTTGCAGTATTTGCCACAACTGGGAACTAAAGCATCAGCAATACCCTGCTTCATACTTGAAGGTACCTGATCAACAAGATGTTGGAGGTGTAATTGCCCCATAAAAGGTTTAATTTACAGACTCCTGCATCCCATAATGAAACCAATAGCGCCGAGCCTGACCTCCGTGTACAAGGCAGCACCCGCAGAGACAGAACTAGATTTGCAGAGGTTACTGCAAATCCCAAAGCAAGTAAGGACTTGATGATGGGGAACTTTTAGATGAGTAATTAGTCAAAGAGTGCTGGACATAGTTCATTGTGTTCTTTAAATACTATAGAGAAAAGCCTGTTTCCAAGTAAGGAAGGTGATTGTCTGGGGCAGCAGCACATACTTTAGTCCTGGTGCTACTGAGCAGGCAGGAATTGAATTCAAGCTTTAAAATGTAAGGCTAGGGGGATGATGATGGTCACAAAATGCTTACATTCTTGAAAAGAGTAAAAACCACTAAATGGATACCTGTAGAAATGGTAAGTCAGGTCTCACAGGAAGAAATTCTTGGAGACAGAATTCAAGCCTACATTTGGACAGCCATAAAGCAGTGTGAGTTGCAGAGGAGGTATAGTTGAAGAAAACAGGACAGCACCAACACCTTGTGGAAGATTATCACAAGAAGGAAAAGAAGTTAATGTAGAAGTGGAAGCACAGACTTGTGCTGGCAAATGAACATAGAGGAATAGCACAAGTATGTAAATACAAAATGAACAGCAACTAGCAAGTGGTATGAAAGCTTCCCAGATACACAGAAGTAACCAGACAACACAGGAAAACTCATCACTTATTGGATGAAGAGGAGACATTACAGCTGAAAGAAAAAAGGGTGTTTAAATATTTGTAAAAATATTAACTGTGAAATTGATTTAGCAGATGATAAAGGCCAAAGCCAAAAAAAAAAGAAAAAAAAAAAGAAAAGAAAAAAAAAAGAAAAGAAAAAAAAAGAAAAAAGAAAAAAAGAAAAAAGGTTGCCCAAACAAGTTTTAGAAAGATAATGTTTTCAAGTCTAAGATGTCTGATGAAACTCACACTAGTGTAATTAAGGAACTCACCAGAGCTGACTGAGCTATTAGCGATTATCTGCAAGAATTTTAGATTTAAAGGGGATGTCCCAGAGGGCTGGGAGATGGCAGAGAGAGGACCTGTCTTTATAGAAAGGAAAAAGGAGGAGCCAGGGAATTCAAAACTAATCTGCCTAACTTTGATAAATGGAAAGATAAAAGAATGAATAATTAAATAACCGAGTTATAACCCCGAGAGAACAATATGTTGACAAATATCAGCCAGTGCAGAATTTTTGACTATTTTTTTATTTTTAATAACATGGCATGTCAGACCAATTTACTTGGTAAGTAGCCCAGTAATTAGAAAAGAGGCAGGATGCTATTTTTCAACACAATGTTCTGAGAAGTAAAAAAGGAAAATAGAATCTTGGAGAAACCATGTTCACTTGAACATGCTCGTGTGTCAAAAACTGCACTTGGAGATCAGGTGTCAATCATTCACTCTCAGTGCAGGATGACATTTAAAGAAGTCCTTCTTGCACTTAGCCTAGTCTCTTCTCTCTTCACCTTATTCATCAGAGGCTGTGACTGACAGTGAGCTCAGCTCTTGCAGAACTAGCTGTAAAGCTAGAGAATGATCCAAACTGAGGAGGGAGTTCAAATCTGCAGGTTGAAATTCAGCAAAGGTGAAGTATTTTTGAATGCTAAATAAAGTAGACCAAATAAGCAAAGAAGTGGCAGCACACCAAGAAGTGATCTTGGGGATACAGAGGACCAAAAGCTCAGTGTACACACAGATAAGAAGAGTAATCTTTTTTTCAAAGTGTATCAGTAAGAGGGCTAGGTGTGAAACACGGGGAAATTTGCTTCCTCTGTGTATATAAAAAATTAAAAAGAGAAAAATTAAAGACGCAGGTAGGACATCAGCTTGGCTCCCTGCTGAAATGAGATCAATTCCCCAGTGAGTTCAGAAGAGAGCAATGATGATGATATATGATGTGAAAAACACATTATCCAAGCAAAGGTTGGAGAAACCATGTTTGTTCAGTACAGAAACAGGACTGGGGGAGAACAAGAAAGATGCTGTTAATCCTGCAGCATGCAAGAAGGGTGTTACAGGAAGAAAAGACCTTAGTTGTTCTCTGTATTGAGAGTTTTGTTTATTTTGCACAAAGATATTTTGAGCTAGCAGTCTGGGGGGAAAAAAAAATAAAGGATGGAAACCAAAACCCAAACCCCAAAATAAAATTCAAAACTTTCTCATTTGATGGATAGTTGGAACAAGGTACCAGAGGAGGCTGTACAAACCCTGTCATTGGAAGACTGCTAGTGAAACAGCTGTCAGGGCTGCAGTAGATCATCTCTTGAGGTCCTTTCCAGCTCTGCTTTTGTATGATCTTGCAGAGTAATTAAGCCTCTGTTTAACATTATGCACATAAGTGACTTGCAAAATAGGCAGTGTTCCAACCTGAGCACATGTTTAATTGCTTTCCTGGTCTGAGGCCCAAGGTATTTCTGGAAGGTGTTAATTTATTCCAAAAATTCTTGCTAACAACTATTCCCCTATGCACACTGACACCTGCAAAAAAATAAAAGCAGCATTCTTCTGTTTCCAGGCTGCTGCATTCCTTTCAAACCATCCTACCCTCCTCTGATAATACTAAGAAAATAAAAGATTCTGTGTTTGCAACGTTATTTACTGGGCAAAATTATTTCCTCATGTGCTGTAGTTACAAGAGAAACATGAAGTCACTGAAACAATGAGATGAAATATCAATAAAGCATTAGGGATGCAAAAGATGTACATGTAAGTATTTAGAATTCACTCAAAAGCATATATAACACATACAGACATCACACACACTAACAGACTCCCCTGAGCCTTGAATGGCTGGAAAATCTCGTCTTACAGCAGCAGGACCATTATGTTTAGTTCCTAGTATATATCTATGTTTAACCTCAATGTGCCTTGTCTCTGAGGCAGCTGGCACATGGTACCTCCACTGCCACAAACAGGAAAACAGTTCATAAAGCACAGTTAAAAGATCTTTGGGGAGCTGAGACATACTGAGATTTAAGTGACTTTCCCAAGCTAGATAACCTCTTCCCAGGCCTATAGGGCCAAACCCCATCAGCACACAGCTGGTGACTGCATGGGGAGGTTGGGGATGCCAAGTGCAGCTCAAACACCAACAAATCCTCATTTTTCTGCTGGTGGGGGTTTGTGTGTGTGTGCATAATGAATTGTCGTTCAGGAGTATCAAAGCATTCTGGTCTTCCCAGTCTGTGTGAGGTGCGCAAATACACAACAAAGGAAGGAGCTCTGCCTAAAGCTTTCCAAGCTGAGTGCTAGATGAAATACCAGAGTCAGAAGGCAGGGAGGAACAAAAGGAAACTGTACCTCTGGTTGCACTATTATCTGAGAATTGCTGTTGCTTATAGAGCTGAATTTTAGCTCTAGAAGTTGCTTGTGGAACGGGATGAGAAATGGCCATCCTTGCCTAAAGACTTTGATGGGAAAGGGAACTGCCAGGAGAAGCTCCCATACCCATAAAGTCAATTAACTGAGTCTTAATACTGCAGGCAAAAAGTCTTCTTCCAACCCTTCACTGCAAAGCTGGCAGTGAAGAGACTTAAATCAAGTGCTAAAACAGACCACGAGATTCAACTGGATCTGGCAGGGCCTGGACATTCCAGAAAACCACAATAAACGAGGTGGAGGTGACAGACTGGAGGGAGATCCTCAATTCAGCCACCATCACTACTGCTAAGTTTCTTCCAGGCCCAGATCTGTCAGAAGCTCCTACCCCGCATTACTTTGGCCACAAGAGATGACAGTGGATGCCAATAGCGCCACGCTGGGCTAGGTCCTCTCCTTGGTTCTCCCCCTTTTGCTGGGAAATTGGGAAAAGGGAAGGGAAATACATATTGCAAAGAGGGTCCTTTTCCAACTGCAAGCTGGCCCCTGTGAAAAACTTGATGGCCATGAGTGGGACTCATCACTTTATTTCCTTGATAGAGCCAAAACTGACCAATTTTCTTGAGAACATTTTAACAACGCCACCAAAGGATTGTGTTTGAGTTCAATTCCTAAGAAACTTTAAACTGAATTTAATTTTTTTTTTGGCTTCTTGTTGATATGATGAAATATAAGGGTTTTTTAAGCAGTTGCCCTTTCACTGTGAATGTTCAGATATTCAGCTTCACTAATGAGATTTCTCTTTGTGAAGCTGTAGTGTTTTAATTCTGATAAAATGAAAATCCCATCATTAATTTTAAATCTGCAGAGCATATGAATGACCGTTTTCCTAAAAATACACATTTCTGTCAAGTCATTCATTTTTTATTTTGAGATACTTATGTTTTCCAGCTTTCCTGCTGACACATAAATTGGTATTTCCCAGCAGCTCCCCTCTGAACAAAATTTCTCATGCACCATTCAGTCAGGCAGTTTCAGTTCATAAGGTCTAATACTTTAATTGGTTCACGGGTGAAAATTCCAATACCATGTGATTAAATCTCTGGCACGTATTAGTTATTATTTCCTTATCAGTAATATTTACTATTTATTCTAGAGCAAATACATTCCCAGAGCAACCAGACTACAATACATGAACCCATTGAAGGTTGTCTTGTAGACCACTTGCTAACTTTGACTCTCAAAAAGGCTCACCAAAACTTTGGGTAAACTTTAAAATTACCTCCCTGATGAACCCTGCTTGTCCATGAGCTTTCCAGAAAATGTAATTTGCTTGAAGCTCATTACTAATCCTCTGCAGGAGTAGGAAAAATTTAACATTCACAGGCACAACACTACTTACAGGGAAGCCGAACACCAAAATATCCTTAGTATACTTTTGAAATTCTGATTATTTTTTCCCTTACTGGGGAAAAAAAAAAAAAAGGAATTTCAAGAGCACCGGACCTGCTGTGATTCTTTGCATGGTGGAGAACAGGCGAAAAGAATGTTATAACTGGAGATGGCAAAGGAGATTAAGAAAAGGAGGGGGAGTTTTCTTGGAAAAGGCAGTAGACTAAAACCAAGGCTTTCCTTAGGGACCTATTGTTTTTTGCTTGCTTTTGATGAAGAACACAGAAAGCATTTTTTTTCCTTGGGTGCAGTAAAGAACCTCTAGCCTAGGGAGACACACCCTAGGATGGTAAGTGGGCTGGTGGAAGGAGTGCTCTTCCTCTTCCAGATTAATGACCACTTCTCAAATGAAGTCTGAGCTGTTGGCTATTGTGCAGTGTGTACTTCTATTTTTTCCTTTCTTTTCCCATATTATTCTTTTTATTTTATTCTTGGCAAAAGCAATTGAGAGAGTCTTGGTTTTATTGCACTTTGACACAAGTGTCAACACCTTGAAATATTTCACAAAATAGCATTCTTGCTGCCCGCCAAGCCCTATAATCAACACACCAAAGTTTCTTCAGACGCCTATCTTTGCAGAAAGTCTGGAAATCCTTAGGTTATGTAATGAGCTAATATACATGGGCTTGCAGAGGAAAGTTGGCATATAGTGGCTCAAAACCCAGTTTTGAGGGGAAGCAACTCTTCAGGCAGTGAAGCTGTGAGTGCCTGGTGAATCCAGCCCAGTAACTGTTTAAGCAAACAGCAACCCTGCACCATATGCAGCATATTGGAGGGGTAACTGAGTGAGTGTGATGAGTGAGGGGCAGCAAGGGCAGAGAAATCCTATGTGTAGTTATACAATCATAGACTCATTTTGGTCAGGGAAGACCTCTAGGATTATTGAGTCCAACCACAGCACTGCCAAATCCACCACTAAACCAAGTCCCCAAGTGCCAGATCCACAGGCCCTTTACAGACCACGCAGGGATGGTGACTCCCTCACTTCCTTGGGCAGTCTGTTCCAATGCCAGACTATCCTTTCCATGAAAATATTTTTCCTAATATTGAATCTAAACCTCTCCAGGTGCAACTTCAAGTCATTTCTGGTCCCTTCATTTGTTACCTGGGAGAAGAGACCAACCTCCACCTGGCTACAGCCTCTTTTCAGGTGGTTGTAGAGAGTGATCAGGTCACCCCTGAGCCTCCTTTTCTCCAGGCTAAACAACCGCAGCTCCCACAGCTACTCGTTATAGGACTTGTGCTCCAGACCCTTCCCCAGCTTTGTTGCCCTTCTCTGGACCTATTCCAGCACCTCAGTGTTGTTCTTGTAGTGAGGGGCACAAAGCTGAACCCAGAATTCGAGGTGTGGCCTCACCAGTGCTGAGTACTAGTGAGGAGGATGATCACAGCCCTGGTCCTGCTGGCCACGCTAGTTCTGATCCAGGCCATTGGTCTTCCTGGCCACCTGGGCACGTGTTGGCTCCTGTTCAGCCACTGTATTGACCTGCACCCCCAAGTCCTTTTCCTCCTGGCAGCTTTCCAGACACTCTGCCCAAGACTTGAGTGCAGGGGGTGGTTGTGACCTTACTGAACCTCATACCATTGGCCTTGGCCCATCAATCCAGCCTGTCCAGACCCTTCCATAGAGGCTTCCTTCCCTCCAGCAGATCAACACTCCTGCCTGACTTGGTGTCACCTGCGAACTGATTGAGGATGCACTTGATCTCCTCATCCAAATCATTGTTAAAGTATTAAACAGGGCTGGCCCCTACACTGAGTCTTGGGGGATACCACTTGTTACAGCCACCAGCTGGATGTAATTCCATTCACCACCACCCTCTGGGCTCAACCATCCAGCCAGTTTTTTACCCAGAGAACAGTACACCCATCTAAGCCATGAACATCCAGAGTCTCCAGAAGAATGTTGTGGGAAACTTTGTGTCAGAGAATAAATTCCAGGTAGACAAATTCCACAGCTCTTTACTCATCTAAATTTAGTGGTTGTTCTCCAGCAAAAGCCATGATGAGCTGCAACACACCTGTTTGCAGGCACAGCCTTTCTACCTTGCCTCAAGGACATTTTTAGGGGAAGGGCACAGTTATTTACATACACAACTCTTCATCAAAAGCTGCAGCTATTCAACTTTTTGGGTTCTGAAGGCCCGAATGGGAGCCCTCACCTCTGCCCCTTGCTGTGATGATGGGCTTTCATTCCTGGTATTGGTATGCAGCCCCATCCAGCGAGGCTGATGGACACCCAGGGACACATGAACTCTCCTCTGAAGGATTTCTTTTATTGTTGTTCTCCCCCTTTTTTTTTTTTCTTGTTTTGTTATTCTTACCACATAAAGGAGAAGTCCTTCAGAGGGAGCCTGCCGGAAGACCCAAGACACATTCAAATGCTCTCTTTTCATTGTTCCCAGAAGATTAATGACACGTAGGCCAGTGGGCCTGTAGCCCTGTTCCCCTAGCCTGCATGCCAAGGGGGAACAAATGAAAGCATGTAACTGGAATTTCCACTCAGCTTGTCTCAACAGCACACGAAAAGCTAGGACAAATCAAATTACAGCTACAGAGTACAACAAAGAAGTTGCCCTCTCAAAATAAACAAACAAGTAAATGAATAGGAGAGTGGCCCAAATTTAATTGGTGAAGTCAGGCAATGATAGCTGTTTCACATCTGGGCTGTACTTTCATTTGGCTGGAGGGGTTTTCATGCCTATGCTGAACTCCAGCCACCAGTGAGGATCTGGTGGACTTGGAATGTTATTCAAGCCTGCTGCTGGCTTCCCATGGCCAGCTCCCCATGGCTGCTTGCTGCTTCCATAACCCAGCCACACAAGGCCCCCTCTGTCCCATCCCTGCTAAGAGCAGGTGTCCCTTGTGTTTGTCCCAAATTCCAGTGCTGCAACCAAAGCTGGCTGGCAGATAAACTGCTGTGTGGAAGCCTGTCAGTCAGAGCCATGGGTGTCCCCCCCCCACAGCCAAGGTGGCTTCTTCACTCCAGGCTGCCAGCCAGCACAGGGGAAAGACAGTCACTCACTCTGAAGGTGTCGGCAGGCTGCATGCCTCAAAAGCAAGTGTTAAATAAATGTGCAGGTCTGGGGTCAATGTTTTGTTGTCCAACTCTTTCTCCCAAAACTCTCACCATGGTTTGTCAAGTTGCTGGTTTGGGGAGTTTGGAAAAAGAAGCATCAACAGAGACATTGAGTAGAACCAGCAGAGTAAGATGAAACTCCAAAGAACCTGGGAAATGAAGTAAGGCAGGGTGAAGTCCCTGGAGAGAACCACGGAGCCTGACTACCCTTGCCAATGAAGCTGTGCTGCTGCCAAAGCAGATCCTCTCCTTACCAGTTGCTGAGAGGGCCCCACTAAGCCCCTGGTCCCTCCACAGCCACAGGTAAGCTGGAGCCAGAAATGAAAAAGCAGATTTCTGTCTGGAGCTGAGCTGTCAGATACTTTGCTTCTAAAAGGATGAAATTTTGAGTGCTATTTCCCCATGTTTTCTGACTAGCCCATCTCATCTTTTTCCTGGCATGCAATTCAACCTCCAGTTGGGAAACAACAAAAACAACCCTAAAACCACCAAAAACAAATTCCACCACAGCTGAACTCTGCTTCTACCAAGCGGACTCAGGTAGTCCCCAGTATGAAAAACAGCTGCTGGTACCTAAAGTGTGCCCCAGAAAGCCTTCCTGCATACTATTATTAGGCTTTGTAACCTGACCTAATGCATCAGGAGTGGTGTTTTTGGCTCATTTCTACATTAAATAACACTTACTAGATATGGTGAGTGAAATGCACCAATCTTGGGCACAGTTAATAATTCTCCTTTCACTCCCCCCAGCAAATCCAGCCAACCAGCCAGAGGTTCAGCATGCAAGAGGATGTGTTGATCCCTGGTTCCAAAAAATATCACTCTTTACCGTATATTTACAGCAGTACAACAGTTATAAATAAATCTAGTAACAAGCCATCTTTGTCTGTATTCCAGTCTATTTTTTCAATGATTTTTTTCTTCCTTTAAACATAACTTTTCAGACGTGCCATTTAGAACAAGCCTCTACATTACTAGCTTTCTTTTAAATCAAATGTAAACTGAAGTCATACCTGTGATACAACTTTCTTTGAGTCTCATTAAGAAGTGGTAGTTAAGATCTACACCGAAAAATGGCTTTATTCACACTGCATTTGCTTAAATCAGACTTACAGACCCAGAGCTACAGGAAACCAGTTTAGTTGCTTCCACTGAATTTTCTCCTGGGGAAACCAGAGAAGAAACTGTAATGTCTGTTTGCTGTGGCTGAGCGACATCTGTCAAAAGCCAAATGTTTTTCAGACATGGCTGCCCACAGGCAAATGTTATCAACAGCTCAATGACTGCAGTGATTTTTCCAAGGTTGCAGCATTGGCAATCACTGCAGTCAGGCAGTGCCTGAAAATATCAAACCCACTCCTTGTGTCCATTACCAAGCAGTGACGTGAGGCGCAAGAGCCAGGCAAACCATGCTTAAAATAACAGTTAGCATCATTGCCCAGCTCCCACACCAACAGATCCTTTCTGGTGACCTATTTTCCCTCCTTTCTATTGCCTCTGATAAGATCCCATAGATCAAACCAGTTGGTGTTTTCCCTGTCACTGCAGTCCTGGCCGTCAGAGCACACTGTACATATCCAGCAGTTGTGCCACACAGAACACAGTACTGGTCCAATTTGCACAGATGCCAAAGGGTGGGTTAGTGCAGTGGTCCCTCTGCAAGGGCTGTCTGGCCCTGAATTATTGTTTTTGAGGGGAGGAAGGCCCATGTGTTAAGAAAACATCCAGTCCTCTGTTACTCAAGAAGCTATGACAGGAGGTGTTTGTTCCAAATCAGCGCGAGGAACACACGCACACCTCCCTGTGTGTGGGGTGCACACATGCCACACACAGCAAGGAGACACGCCACAGCACTTAACTGCTTTGGTACGTGTGAAGTTTGAGCAAGAGGTCCAGCAAAACAGAGATGGAGCAGCAGGCACATGGATATTATGAGACATTATTGAGCTTCAGCCACTGCTGATT
The DNA here is from genome assembly GCA_003676055.1 of Chloebia gouldiae. Lineage (NCBI taxonomy): Eukaryota > Metazoa > Chordata > Aves > Passeriformes > Passeridae > Chloebia > Chloebia gouldiae. Next base: position 10,700,933 of record QUSF01000013.1, on the reverse strand, counting down.
TCTCAGTCTCTCCACCACTTATTCCCTAAAAAAGCTGTGCTTTCAGCCCTCCACAGCTCAAGGAGGTGACCCCACCAAGACAGGTCAGAGGGAGGACATTCACCCTTGGGAGGCACCTGAGTCCCCATGATTTCTGTGATTTATGATCTTGCTGCTTGCTGTAGCCAGCGTTCAGAGCAAGTGAGCGAATGTTGCCTGTGTCCCTATCCCCACGTGCCTTTGTTCTCCAGAAATAGCACTGAACAACGCATTGGAAGATTGCAGTCTGTGCTAAGATTTATTTAACTTTTTCCCCCTCTTCTTTTTTCCCTTTTTTCCTCCTCAAAGGAGGTCTCTCGGCATGTTCCGGTGGTTATTGTTCTCAGGCCATGCAAGGGCAGTGCCCCAGAGGGGCTGGGCCGGAGTCTGATGTGCTCCACACCCACATTCCCTGCTTGTGGGAGATGGATGTCTCCTGATGGCCTATGTTTGCACAACTTACTGTATATTTCCATAGAAGGACAATGAGCATCTACCTAAGCATAAGAAGCCTCCCAGATGACAAACATTGTTACATTCGCACCCAAAACAAGGGATTTGCGAAATACAGAAATTCCCTTCATGCTTCTCCTCTGAGGTTTTGCTGGGACTTTTTTCCCTGCTTTAAGCAACAAAGTCATTGTATGAGTAATATTGCCCCATAATTTTTTTTTTGTTGTCATTCATTTCTGCTTCCTATGATTTTCTTATCAGACAAACTTCCAGAGTTCTCGAAAAGGATTTGCATACAAATTGCCTCTTCCACATGTGCGTAATCTCTTCAGTTTTCAATTTCAGATTAAATTGAAATCTATGAGTTGCTTAAGCACATTCTAATTTTACAAGACACAAGCAGTCCTACAGGCTTGAGGGGCCAGTAGACAAGTGTCTGTTAAAAACATAAGTTTATCTCATTACACGCCTAGCACAAATTCTTCACCCAGGATCATCTGGGAGCAAGGTAACAGTGTCTTCATAACTGCCTCTATGGTTTGAGGATAAGAAGCAGGGGAAGTTTATAGGCAGACCCAATCTCTTTTATTTGGCTAACAGATATATCAGGAAAAAAAAAAAGCAAGAAAACTTTGGGGCACACTCTGTATGATGCTACTTGCTTTTCTAAAAAGACAAGGTCTTCACAGGTACAGGTTGAAGTCTGAGAGCTGAAATTGAGTGGAATACAGCTGTAGGACCTTACTGACTTCAGCTGAATAACTTTGAAGGCAACCTCCACCCACTGGTACATCAGACATTTATTTTGTTGATTAAAACCAGATTTATTTAGGCTTTTGTTGTTGCTAGCATGAGTACAGCTACCCAGGGAGGGAGATTTATCTCACTTTACAGGAGCTATCTCAGCAATAGGCAACTGGCATGGTCTGATGTGTCTGTGTTCCCACTGCAGTCAGTGGAAAAGGATGAGTTCTTCTGGGGATGATTCAATCTATTTTATGACAGGTATCAGAGACAAGAGGGATGAATTGCCCTATAGACAGACTTCGCTCTCTCTGCTGAGAATACAGGGACTCTGGATGACTAGACCTAGACTTAAACAGCTAAAATTAGATGAGATGAATCATACCCAAAGGTGATTTTTTTTTAAACGCTAGAAGCACAGACACTACCCACCCCACAAAATTAGCAAGGCAGCAGTATCTGTCAGCATAAAACCCAGACCATGTCTTTGCAGTTCAGGAATTTGAAGAGTCATCTCCCAAACATCCAGCTCATCCTACAGACTCCCCTCCCTTCCTGGGACTTATTGTACCCACAAATGCCCTATGCAGATTTGACACCCCAAAAACCTTTTCTGACCATTCCCCATCTCCTTTGTGCCAGCAAAATGGGCCTAAACCACTACAAAGAGAATGATCCGTGCTTCCTACACATTTCCAATGGGAGGCAAGGCAACTTGGAACATCAAGAAAGTAGGCTCTAGTATTTAACACCTTCAGTGATTGAAAAATGAGGCTTAACATTTTAAAAGGAGGCTTAATTTAAACCTCTCCCATCAAATCAGGATGAGATTCCAGTAAAATGGTATAGTTGCACTTGTAATAACCAGCACCAAAACTCGTTGGATGTGTATGTGGGGGACCCTTGAGAAATTGCCTCTGCAGTACATACCTGTATGTTACACAATTACACTTCTTCCCATTGTAAGACGAGATATCAATAAAGGTCTCATCCTAAACAGCCCTTCCCACACCTACTTTTGCAGGATTATATAAGAGAATTACAAATATGCTCAGCAGCAGTATGCATTCCCAGCCCTTTCTGAATCTTTATGAACTCCTGACCTCTGTGACAGCCTGCAGGAATGAGACCCATAGCTGAATTATATCATGCAGGTGAAAATAGTCCCTTTTTCAGCTTTGAACTTGCTACCTTTTTGTTTCTTCCAGTGTCCTTGGATAGCAGCTAGGGCATGTTAGGAATTTTCCCGTGAAATGAATTGGAAAACGGCAATTCAGTGTGAAAAGGTCTTCAGGAAATGATTCTGTTTGACAAACTTCACAGGCAGGATTGGGTCCCAGAGGTTTTTCCTGCTGGGTGAGCAACATAACACAGGGGAGCTGAAGGCTGCAGGGATCCCTGCCCCAGGGCAGGTCATTGCCGGGCTGGTCACTACTAAGAGCCCAGACACCCTAGGATCCCTGGCTCAACTAGATGTCTTGGAGTTTAGATACAACTGTTCAAAGGATGTTTAAAATTTTCCTGGATATCCTGTTTCAGTTCTGAAATTTTTGTGGAATTCTCATTTTTCAGGAATTTGCAAAATTTATTTCCCTGCGCTTGGCTCTCAACCAAAGACTGCAGCATTTCCTCCCTCATTACCCAAACCCAGCAACTTTTGACCTGGTGTCGTGACATTCAGTCCTTTTAATTTCTGATTTTAAGGAAGCATTTGTCACCTTTTCAACTTCTTCCCTCCTCAGAGTTTTCAGACAGCTCTCAGTTGTAAACCAGAAACTCTCAATACCTTTATTAAGGGGACAGGGTCAATGTTTCCCATGCATGCAAATAAAAGGTGGTCACCACCTGAACGTCTGCACACCCAAGGTGTGTGCAGGGAGCGTCTCGGTGCGTAACAAAGCACAATATTTGGCAGGAGTTCAAAATCTTCCTTCCTCCCTTTTGGTATGCCTCTGGCATGTAACTGCAGCTCTCCCAAGTGCTCACCGAATGCCAAGTAAGGGAAAAGTGACTCGCTGACTTAGAAATGCAGACCCCTTTCTTTGCAAGAGAGAGAATTTCAGGATCTGTCTTCCTGTCTGGGCTGAGAGAACAGACCTGAAGGCACATTTAGGGACACTTCCTTTAAAGGTTTGTTTCAGCCAAGTATGGGCCTATCACTACAAAATTAAACAAAAAATTCCCATGCAGAACAAACAGAAAGGGCCAATAGATCTTCTAATGGACATTTTCCTTTGATGTCCTTCTTCTGAAGCAGATTGAGATTGCATTGATGCATATTTCAGGGTACAAAAAAAAATAGAAAAACAATTCCCAAACACTGACATCATGAGCAAACCAGAAAAAGAAGCATGGCAAATTCATGCTCCTCATAGCCTTCATTTTCTCATATTATTCTTTCTCATTCCACTGTAGGGAGTACAAACCAAAACAGAAGTTGCAGATGTGATTTTTTTTGTTGTGAAAATTATATTAGTGAGCATGAAGCTGCTGCATAAGTATCACAATCCATGTTATCACCCTGGAGATGGAGAGAGGTGAAAAGATTTGAAAGGCACGAGAGAAACAAATAATGAACTTGGTCCAAGGATGATGAACCTGTGAATAGCACACTTGGGCTGTTCAAGGCAACCTAGGCCTCCAAGATAATTCTTCCAGTTATAGTTCGAAACTTCCAAAAGCCTGGAAGATTTGAGAGCCACAGCTTTGGCTGATAGATCATATCTTTTCCATTTTATGGAACTTTGTGCAGCCTAGCCTCCGACAAGTGTAGGGCTGGTGATGCTCCCTCACAGCCACATCTCCATGAAACTCCTCTCCAGGCAGAGGCAGAAGCTTAACCTTGTGTGCCATCATAGCCAACCACCACTGACCAGTGCACGAGCTTTGTTTACTGCCTCCCTTCAACTATATATAGCCAGCCAGACCTGGAAAAACACAAATTGGGTCACCCACTCCAATTGCTCACACCAAAAGGGTTGTTTCCTTACTTTATTATTCCTATTGTCTTATCCTATCTCGTCTCACCCACCCATGTCATTGCCTCTGCTGGTCTGACAATCTATTCTAGGCATGCTCAAGGTTGTGAATTTTTTTCCTTCTGTCTAGCCTCATTCTTTTTCCTTTTATAATTTTAGGCTAAAATCTGTAGAGCCACTTTCTAGATAATCCAGATAACCCTCTTCCTTTCTTTCATGCAATTTCCTTTCACTTATTTATATTGCTATCATCATGTCATCACTCCCTAGCCTAACTTTTTCCAGGAGTTTTTGGCTGATGCACTCTCTTTTCCAGCACACTCATGTGCTCTTCCAAGGCTTTTCAGTCTACTTTTCTACCATTACAATAGTTTTTGGCTGTTGTGCAGCATTTGGGAAGCAGAGTTTTCTGCTCCCATCCAGCATGTCAATACTGAAGGCTAGTAAATTTACACACTCTGTTAGCATCATGTTAGTCTTTTAGGCCTTTAAGGCATTTCTTTGCCCTCAGCATCTTGTCATCTCCATTGTGAGATCACAAAACGTACAGGTCAAGATTACACCTGATCTATGAGCTTGAAGGGCCCATGGCCTTGCTTTGTGTAAGGTCTCATCTACAGTCTGTTACCACCACAGGGTTGGACACCCTGTGTCAGACTGAGTAATGAGAGAAATATCAGATTCTGGGAATAGAAGCAGAATATAGGCATGAGGTCCAGTTTTAGATAAAAAACATCACCATACAGAAACTTTTTTGAGTAGTAAAAGAAAGTCAGTAGGGTTTAGATTATTTCACATGTAGCCAAAAGTGCTCTACATGGGGACAGTTAAAAAGTCACTATTGCAAGGGGGACCATCACCTTTCCAGCACATTCTATTGGAGCTTAACTCTGCCTCTCACTAGCAACTGAATTAATACTAGTTTTAAGTCAGTTTACAACTGACTTAATACTAGTTCCTTGCCAGTCAGCTTCACATATTTGTATCTTAGCCTTTAGAGATAATGCACTGTATTTTTTAAAAGGGAAAACCAGTATGTGATTGTTGCCTAAAGGTCTGTTTCAAAAATTGTTACTTCCATAGTGTTTCCTTTTTCTAATCTTCAAATATATAATTCACATCTTTGAAAATAATAATTTCCCTTCTTTCCCCCTGCCATTTGAATGTTGCCTACCAGTGATTGGAATTTGAGCCTTGATTTCAAGGCACTACATATTGTAGTTATTGAAACACTGAGCTTGCTGCCATCACTGAGGTCACATGATAAAAGTTTTAAAAATTGTAAGTGCTAGTCAGACCATGATTTTATTGAATATCACAGGAAGGCAAGGTCTGTAATTATGATTTTATTTTTGAAAGCCTACCCTCTCACTTATCATTGTATCAAGCAACTGGAACCTAATGGGCAGGCTATAGATGTCTCCACAGTTTTCAACATCCAGTATGACAAATGAGAAAAAAATCCTTTTATGCTAAAGAACAGGATCTTCTAGTGACATAGGTGAAGGTATCACTGTGGTCCTGAAAATGCTAATTTTTGGCATTTCTGAATTGAGAGAGATACTTTAGATGGTCCTGACTGTACTCTGGTAGTGTGCCAACCCCTCAAACCAAGGGGAGCATGCTCATCCCCTGGCTAGGTCATTCCAGCTTACTCAATGCTTTGGAGCTGACTGAAAACTGCACTTCTTTCAGTACTTTAGAAATGGCTTCACAGCCACTAGAGCTGGTACAAAGGATGGAACAAAAGTCTAGTGAGGCATTGGAATGGGAGAGCAAGCAGGAGCCTTGTACCATATGGAAGCACTGGTGAACTTACAGCATCAAAAAGCAGGATTACCATAGTTGTCAAAATAAAACTGAAGGAATCAGATGCAGACCTAATTTCTCTCCCTACCACTTTTGCAGTGTTTAAGAAGACAGCTTCTGAATGCAATCTCTCTATCAGTTTATACAATGCTAAAGTGTGGCTACTAATTACCTTATTAAAAATGTGGCTATTGCAGGACTAAGTCAGAACAGCAAAATTAAAGAGACCAGGCTGCTGAGAATGTAATTAAAGAGTGTTTGCCAAATGCTATGATTATTAGATAAATGGCAAGCTTGGGGACACTAATTACTATGGCAAAACTGCTTTTGCTGGTGTTTTATATAGATAATTAGTGTGATGAGCCTTGAGATAGGGATTGGATACCCTGGCACCCCTATGGTCCCTAAGACTTCAGCAAAATTTAGTAATCTCTCCATAGGTATGTTTTAGTTCTTCTAGCAGCTGTGATGACTAAAGAATAAAAGTCAGTAAAAAAGAAAGATTAGGACATGGTTGCCAGACTCTTAGGAAGGAAAGATTTTTTCTAGTTACAGTCAGAAGCATCTTGGAAGGGTTAGCCAGCAAACAGAACTGAAAAACTTCAGCCCAGGGATACAGACACCAGGATAAGAAATATGAGGCTTTCCATGTAACTATTAGTGCAGGAAAATGGGTCAGAGAGTCAAGAAACCTATTAATGAATGGGGAATAGAATGCAAGGCAAAAAACAAATATCAGCATTTTTCTCCCTTGAAGCTGTTGATAACTTGAAGCTGTTTCAATAATGATATCCCAAACTGATGGCAATGTTTCCTCCCACCATCCAACACTATCCTGTTGCTTTGTGTTTTGAAGGGCTGTCAGTCACATGGAAAACACGGAAGAAAGGTCAAGCAGAGAGTACAGGATACGAAGGAATGTTGTGCAATCAAGTCCTGGTTTTCAAGTTCACAGAAGCCCCACACAGGCATTTGCAGCTTGATCCTGCAAGCCTTTCCTAACAGCAGCTCCCAGTGTTTGTGCAAGCACCTGAGGGAAGCCAAAAGGCTGATGTGCATCACTGGTGTTCCTGGAGACAGGAGCACAGCAGTGTCCACATGTGATTCCAGTGCAGTACATGATCAAGAGCTAATGCCTTGGTCCACACTTTTGGAGTCTAGATACAGTGAGAAAGGAACACATGGTAAAAAGTTTTCTCTTTTCCCTCTCTTCCTCCTCCCCCCACCCCCACCCTTTATTTTCCTGTGTATGGGTTTTTGTTTGTTTGTTGGATTCAAGTGGTTTTGCAAGCTGACATCCTAACCACTTGTCCAGGTAGTGAACATTCTTGTGTTGCCTGATGGTGGTTGTTGAAGTGGGAAAGAGTAACAAGGCAAGCTGGGGTTTATGTTTAATCCCAGTTTTCAGCTCAGGGTGAAAAGTATTCTGTGTTACTGAGCTCTCACACACAGCAGGCCAGAAAAACCTTTGTATGCCACAGAAATACTGACATACATCTTAGAGCCACAGGAAAGGGTCAAATTCAGAACCTTAAATATCAGTATTGTGCATGTTCTTTGAATCAGCCCAGGTTCATGACCATGCCCACAATTCTCAATGCTTAAAGCCCAGAGAACAGTGCTCCACAGAAACAGGGAACAATGCCCATGTGAAACTGTGGCAGAACACTACTATCCCTAGGGAAGAAAAAACCAAAACCCAACAGAGAGCACCAGCCCAACTACTCTTTCTCACTGAAAATTACTGGTTTTGCTACAAAATGAGCTTTCTCTGTCAGTCTTGACACCTGTGCAGATTACAGAAAGACAGTCCCTGAAGCCACATGTCCAAGACATGGTTGCCTCACATCACTTGCATGACACTTTCTGTCAGTTCAGAGTAAAGATACAAGAGACATTCTCTTGAGCAAGAGCACTCCTTGGCCGGCATATTTAGTCTGGGATGTACATCCAAGGATCCTGAACATTTTGTCCCTTAGGTAGCAATCTGCTATTAACATGTTGTTTGAGAGAGCCCAAGCCAAGAGGAGAGCAAAGAATGCAGGAGTAATGAAAGCCCCAAGACAAGTCTAGCAATTGATATTAATTTTACTGTTATCATCAGCTAGATAAAAGAATGGAAGTGACCAGCAAACAAAGGTGGGCTTCTAAAATTCAGGGAAAGCCACAATCAAAGGACTACATTCTATTCTGCAGCAGCTCTGGCTCCTTTGAAGACAGGAGATTAGGACTGAGCCTCTTAAAGTTCATAGCTACTAAACTGTTAAGGGTCAGTGAGGAGAGTAGCTCTGTAAGTAATGTGGACTATTTAACAGACTAAAGCTATCCCAGCTGCCTTTTTTTTTTTTTTTTTTTTTTTTTTTTTGGCTAAAGGAGTCAGAACAAAAGGGCAACCTCCAAAAGGGAAGAGACCACACACACCTGGTAGATCAGCGTAACTGCCAGGAAGAAGAAAATTCCTTCTTAACAACTACTAGAAGTATCTCTTAGAATTCCAGAAGTGTAAAAACTAAAGGCTTAATGGAACCCACAAATCTGCCTCTCCTACATTTCCTACAAACCTTCAGAACTGGCCTGGCAGTCAGCATGTTTAAGCTTCTATTTTGTCTCATTTTTATACGTGTGGCACAGATACATTGCTCATATGACAAAGGGCATTTTGAGCAACAAAACAAAAAGCTTTTCATTTTTATTTCTTAATGGTTTGCAGATCCCTCAGTGGTCACAAGGTCCAACCCCTAACAACAACAATAAAGCACATAAAATATGAAATTGTTACAAGCCACTGGAACAAGAAAGATCTTGACGTTGACCTTAGAGGAAACCTAAATTATTGCAAGTTTTTGGCATATTTAAATTCAAGAACTTATTTCCTTCTGCTGTGACAATATTTCATAATGGTAACGATTACTTTGTTTAGAGGACAAGTGGAAAAAATTTTTTCTGCTTGAAAATTAAGTATCAAACTCTGACATCAGGAGGAGATCTGACCACCATCGATACCACTTTCTGCTGACTGAGACTTGACGAACCTCAGTGTTGTCCTGTAGGCTAAATCAACCTTTTCAAGCTGGAAATACTTCCATCTACTAACAGTAGACATAGAGTGATCAAAACTGGATAAACATGTTTTGTTGCATTGAAATGACACTTAAGGTATGCTCTTCCTGTGCCTCTAATTGCATTTTCACCGGGATGATGCAAGAATTGCAGAATTACACTGTAAGGAGCAACCTGCCCCACACAATAACAGTACCCCAGGACTGCAACAACAAGCAGGAGTCACTCTGGATGCTAGTAAGAGTCTTAAAGATGACAAAAAAATAGAGCAAACCTATAGCCCTAGGGAAAACTCCAGGGTGAGCTTTTACATCCAGAGATAGAGGTTGGTACTGTTCCATACCAAACTCTACCATTATTAGACCCTTACTAAACTTCCAAGATCACCCTCACCCTGACTCCTTCCAAAAATTTCTCAAATAATGAATGCCTGCCCTTATATTCTGTAGTAATTAATTACCTTCACTACTAACTGAAGTATGGCAATGCCACCTCACTTCTTTATTCTTTTGCATAACCATGAAATTCAGTGGCATTAACGCATGAAAATTAACATAACAAAAAAGACACCTATCTGAGTACAGCAATACTTCCCCCTTGCTCCTAAACAGAAAGTCTTTGATACAAGGCCAGTATATAACTGTATTGCTACATGTCAGCAGGCTGACACCTTTCTACCTCCCTTAATCTTGAAAAACAATAAACCAAATTTTGAATTTTTTTATACTCACATAACCCCAAAGGAAGTCATTCTGGCTGCAAGCAGACAGAGAAATAGTTGCCTGTAGCTCTTGTTGCTAACGACATGCTAAGTGGAAGTAAAGGAACAAGAGGAAGGGGAGTAAACCACGCTCACCTGACAGGAAATGGCACTGGCTACTCCCTTTGAATCCAGTACTGAAGAGTTACCAGGTGTGCAAAGTTTCAGCAAGCACCCCTAGTTCCAGCATTGAGGAATTTGGTAAATAACCCTTCTACCTTTGCCCAAACCGCCTTTGTGATTGTGTAAGTTTTTACCATTTCCTCCCTCACACCCTGACCTTTCTTTTTCTGGATTGAAGAAATTCCATTTTTTTTTAATCTCTCTTCATAATCTGTCATTCAGTCAGCAGTATCTGAATTTGTTTTCCTTGCCCTTCTCTGGATATTATCTAGCTCTGTTATATCCTCCTCGAGATGCAGAACTCCTCAACATACTCCAGGTAATGTCACTACAGCAGTTTTCTGTAGCAGGAAAAGAATGCTCCTTCTCTCATTATCCATACCCCTCCTTGTGATGGCCAGTGCTTTGCTGGCTCTTCTGGACCCCACTATACACTGAGCAGATGATCTCCAAGAGCTGTCACTCATGATGTTGAAGTCTCTTTCCTGCACTGGAACTGCAAGAGTTTAGCCTCATAGTTTAGATTATTTCTAAAGGTGCATCCAATTTCATTTAGTTACCTGGACTTATCCTGCCCTTTTTTTGGTTACACTTACGCAGTCTTTTCAAGCCTGGCATAACATTTGTTTGTAGAGAAATGCTTCTTATTGCCTGAAAACTTACACATTTTATTGTTCACTTCCTTATCTCCTCATTATTCTCAATAAAGACAGCGCCCATTCCTGGGGACTGGTGGCTTCTGACTGTGATCCTCTGGCCAGTGAATTTCTTCAACAACCTTTAGGGTAGCATCTTGTAAAAGGCTTTTGAAAATTCCGGTGTTTTGAAACTTACACAAATAGGATTCCTTTCACCTTCGTGATACCAACACCCTCCTTGAGATGCAGAGACAGGGATTCCCTTCTCTAAAGGTGACTTTCCCTTTGTGGATGTGGAGCCATCTACCACCTTCCCAGGAGTGGAAGTTAGACCTCCCTGATTTACCAGTTCTAATCTGTAGTTCCCAATTCTAAAGACAAATTAAAATAAAGGAAACATTTTAAGTCAAGAGAATTTCCTTATCCACTTAAGAATAAGGCAGGTCTGTCCTCTATCCAATTAATATAATGCTACCATTAAGCCTAGCTCAGTATATATAAAGACCACAAAAACAGTATTTTGTCTGTTTCTTCAGTAGGCTTTATGTTGTCGTAGAAAAAAGTGCAATGAAGTAATTTTGGAGACTTGAAAAAAACAATTCAGACAATCCCATGGGTCCTTGGTCTTGCACTCCAAATTCTTCAGTTGTAAGGACATTTTCTAATTCAGAACAACTTCCTTAGAGGCCATTCTTTCACTCCTTTCTGCAAGAGGGCACAAGCATCCTGCATGTTTAATTGCAAGCATACAATGTTATCTGCTCCTTCTCTCTTATGTAAGTTTGCAGGAATGCTGAAAGACTTTCCGGGCTCTGAGAGGTTAGGGGTTGGAATCAGGTCCCTTGTATATCACTGCATTGACTTTTTGGGACGTGAAGTTATTGCAATTAAGATACTGGCCGGATGTGTGGGCTAAAGAGCCCGACTGATATCACAGGCATTTATTGATAATGCAACTTCTGGGGAAGAAATCTGGGGAATTGTTGTTCTTCATGTTTTTCTCTGCAAGCAAGCAAACCATATGGATTTATCAGAAACACACAATGCTTTATCTAGCACAAGAGAAAAAAGAATAGTGTTTATTTTACTGTGGAGGAATGTTCTCTTTCAGTTTGGAGAGCCAATTGCCTGAGCTGGCACTGTGTACCTTTTGGCCTTCAGCAGGACTATTGCTCTGTTTTAATTCAGTGCTATCTTTAACATGATTACTATTTACTATTTGTGTTGTGATAATATTTCCAAGCTGCAGTCAAGGAGAAGGGCTTCATTGTGTTAGGTGCTGTACAAACACACAGCTGAAAGATAACTCTTGCCTTCAACCATGCAACTAAAGCAGCTCCTAAGCTGAGTTCTGGCACACAGGGATGAAAACAGCAGCAGCAGGCTGGGCTGAGGGCTTGGGTTTGCTTCTCTTTCCCAACTGTGCAATCTCAAGCAATTGGCTTTCCCCCATGTCATTTAACTTGTGCACTGCTGTACAGAAGGCCTGGCTGAAAGACAGTGAAGGGTGTCAGGAAGAGTTCCCTATCTCCCACTTCTTTCCTCTTGTGGCACCAGATATTTAAGTAGACCATCTGCCTTCTCCACATGTGGGCACACAGGAAGAAAATGGTGAAAAACCTGAAAATTAAGACAGTTCCCTGCCTGACAGTTCATTCTGCAAAGTGTTAAGAAGACATTTCTGTAATGAGAAAAATCCTTTCCCAGAAATCTTACCAGAGTCCTAAGAACATTTTGTTTGGCAACAATAGAGTAGCCTCCTGCTCCAACAACATTTTGGGCCCTTTTTTAATGGTTGAGGGCAGCATCCAAAAAGCCATTAGGAAGGGTAGTATTTGGTTTAGTCTCACCATTTACTTCACCAAACCTGAGGTCTTTCAGGATGGAGCTTTTTGCCTGAAGAAGTTTGGTTGGGTTAATGTCCACCTGTCTGGGTCTGGCAGGAGGAATCCAAGTCTTTCCTCAAAGCTGTTGATTGCAAGACCACCCTCAAGAAATGGACTTTGAGTGAGGCCAGAGGGCTGGTAAAAGTGTTACTTTCTTCTGTGCATTGGAATGAGTCATGGCTCCATAAACCATTCTCACTTTCCAGTCAGTGCATGAACTTAAATTCCAGGAGTCTAAAATAAGTGAACAACCATGCTCAATGTGGGTTTCAGGCAAGCCAGGGGAGGGCAAAGGAGGAGGAAGAAGACAGAAATACTCATTTCCAGCACTGGATTAATTTTCCAGATTTTATGTTAACACACTCTCTCAGCAATATTTCAACTCTGTCTAGATTTTGATATTCCTCAAGTAGACATTTGCTGAGTTATCCCCAGCTGCATAGCAAGGATGTGCATTAGATGGTGCTGCCAAGGAAATAGGAGTGAAATAACAAACGAGGGAGAGCACAGTTCTGTGGGCTCTCCAAGTGCAGTTTGGATTCTTTTGTTAAAATGCAGCAGCACCTTGCACTTCTTGGACTATTTGTCTGTCTTATGCTAAAACCTACTACTGCAAATATCCTTTGTAAACAATCCTGTGGAAAAAAAAGAGAGTTATGTGACTTGGTACCTTTGATAACAAACTAAAAAAAATCTGTAATGCAGCACATGAAGTCCATCTTTGCAGGGACTGCAGGCACAGCCCACATGAACATTACATGTAAAACTCAAGAAAGACTTTATAAAGATCTTCTTTCTCTACAAAAACATAGAAATAGCTGTAAAGCTGTTTCTGTTGTTTAGGGGAATATGTCAAAATGACACCTGGAAGATGAGGTGAACAAACCAGCAATTAACGTTTGCCTTTTCACTTACTTTGATGTCACTTAAGAACAGAATACATACAATAGACAGCATAATTCTATAATTTCTTTATATAGACCCTAATAAAGTCTATTCAAGACTGTGTCACTGTGTCTGTGTTTTCTCAAAGCCCCACTGGTCTCCTAGCTCCTGCATGTTTCTTCAATTCCCTGCTGGCTTTGTTTCTGGATTGTAAGCTCTCTTGTCAGAACTGGGTGTAGGGTGGAGAGGTCTTTCTTTTGTACTTCTGAAGTGCATAACGTGTTTTTAGCAGTATTCAAATCTTAGTATATATATTTATATTTTATTAATATAAAATTAATAAAATAATGAAAATTATTTGTCTTCTAATAGGACTTTCATAAGTAGCTTATGGCACATTGCCCTTATTGTAGAAAAGTATGTCCTTGTAAATATGAAATCTCAATTAAAATGTAACCTTTGTGGAGGACAGTTTTATATGCAAATTAAAAAAAAATAATCAGTACATTTCTGGGTTTTGTTGTTTGGGTGTTTTTTTATGCACAGACATAAGTGGTAAAGGAAAAGTAATGTGCAGGAACTGAACAAGCTTATTGTATCAATATGGTAATAAATAACATCATAATGACTATGTTATCTTATCACACTGGTGCATATTTTTGTATGCAAATGTTACCTCAAATAAAGTCAGCTATGTGCAATAAAGAGCATTTATTGTAGGAAATGTAAGAATAATTTTATAGTCTTTTGTTATTACAATTGGTTTTCAAAATAACATCATAGATTTACACAAATCCAAGTTAATGTACAGCTTACTGCTTGCTGCTTGTCTATTGGATGCCACACAAGGCTTTCTAAAGTATGACAGGGAACATGGGCTGAATGAGATGGAGACACAATTACATACTTCCTCATGCCAATGTCATCGACCAGTAACACAGGGCAAGAGGGAGCTCCTGCAGCTGACCTGGTGACATATTTCACAGCCAGATAGTTTTACAGTAGTTTGATTTCTGGGCCAGCCAGGGAAACACCTTCCTAAGATTGCCACTCTCTTGGACACTCTGGGAAGTTAAACTCTGAATCTATATAGACACAGGAGAACAGAACTGAAAATTATTTTCACAGCCTTTAAACTCTAAAAGAAGTAGTATTAGCTATTAAAGTAATCTAAAAAACTCTACAGTTGAAGAGCTTGTTTGGTAACAGCATGATAGTGTGGCTGAAAATGAAAATATTTGTATTGGCCGTATAAAAGTAAAATGCTTAAAGCAAGGAAAATTTTGCTCTACCCATCACAATTCCATTTGAAAAAAATTACTTTAAACTCCTTCATTTAGCAGAACTTCTGCCTGAGATGTGCCGCTTTTCCCCTTTCTGAATTCCTGACACAATATGAATTTAACAAATTCAAGATAGCAAAGCCGGGAAAATCATTATAATTGCAAAACCATCAAAAAGGTCAACAAGAAGGAGAACAACAATAGGATTCTGGTAACTGTTTGGGAAGAAACTATTCTTGCTGCAGTGAAACTGACTGTTTTCATAACAACAAATTAAATACCAAGGTAATTCCCTGGAGCCTTCAGCAGCGTGGCTGTGTGGCAGCAGCAGCAGCAGCTCCGGCACAATGCACAGTGTCATTTAGGAAAACCCGCTGGCTGCTCGGCCCCTGCACAGCTCTGCGGTGTTGGAAGTTACACTGGAGCCCAGCCTACCTTTTCAAAGCATTGCTTTGTTGCTCTTCCCTTCCTCCCATTCCTGTCCATTTCCCTATTCTCCTCTCTTCCTGTCCCTTGTGAGGCAGACATGTTTTGGAATCCTTTCATAATATGAGGAGCTGAGTGTTGTTGGACTGGTGCAGGTGGCTGGTGCTCTGCCTTCAGCACTTAGAAATGAGGGATTTACAGCTGCACCTCATTTTCAAGATTTTATTTGCTTCTTGTTGCTTTACATGCACCCTAAAAATGTGTAATTGGCCAAGTGTAAGCTGCTCTCTTAGGCTCAAATGGCACAGGAGACAGGTCAGCAAGGTAAGTGCGCTGCAAACATCCATTCTGAAAAAGAGTGGCATTTGTATTTGGTTTGACTGATCAACCTTGGAGAATTAAAAATCAAGACTGGCCTTTCTGAGACCCCTGTTACTCATCTACAAAATGTGATGCTCTGTATATCAAGTGTTTCAATTATGGTTGCCAAGGAACTGCAGGTATCAAAGCAACTTTCTTAATATTTTACAATGGGAAGCTTAGATTTTCCTGACTAGTGTGCAAAAATGAGTATAATTTATGAATTATGGGTGAATAGAAGTGTTTACATTACTATGCCTGTCCTTGTCTGAGCAACAGGCAGTAACATAATTTATAAATAGCCAGAGTGAAAGAAAAAGAAAAATCACATTTACTAAAAAATCCCCTCAATTAAATGTCAGATAAAGAACATACTGAAGCAATGCAATCATTGGGATGCTTGGTCCCTGCCAACTGACAGGTCTAAAATAACCATTCTTATGCAATGAACAGCTATAGAAGTTTCACTGGGTAATAAATGCCCATGTGACAACAATAGTCAACTTTATCCTCCAGACCTGTTCACCACATAGCCTGAGGCTTGGTTTGTAAGGTCTAAAATATGTTTGCTGTGTTGTTTCATGGCATTTTCAGGTAAATTCCTGCTACCTTACCTTGGAGACCAGGCCCAGTATCTCCAGTCCTTCACTGAGGCACCTGGCTGATGTAACTTCATGATTTTATGAGATTCACAGCACAATGAAATGAAAAGTCAGAGGTGGTAAGGAGGAAGTTGTTCCTCCTCCTTCTCTGGACTCATCAGTTTCTCTTCCTTGCTTTTCCATACTGTAATCTCAGGCTGACTGTCCTTGTCCTGGAGTCAGGCACTGCAGGGGCATTCTGACCCACAGTTAACTCTTCTGCAAATGAAAATAAATGGAATTGAGGGGAAATTGGTAAAGATTTTTGTCTTCAAAATAAATTGTCACACCAACATCAAAATTAGAAATCAAGATTCCAAAAAGAAGAAACTATTCTGAAAAATGGAAATTACTCTACATTAAATTTTAAACCCATATATCTGGTCTGTCTCCTATGTACTCAAGCTCTTCCCTCAGATCAAGTAGCTTCTGCGTCTAGTACAGAACTTCTGAGTTAAAGAAACTTTTAAATTTTTCTCTGGATTTTCCTAGAGATCAAGTAATGTATCAAATGCATAAATAATTGTTCAGTGAATTTACTATTAATTACACTTTCTACTTCAAATTGGATTTGAAAAGAGGTGGTAAAAAATTAAATTTTCTACCAATGTAGGAAAAATTAAAATTCCTATGAATTAATTTCCTAAAACATAAATTTCCTACCAATGCTTTGCTATTGGAGACAACTATCATGGTCCAACCATAATTTTTGGAAACTGCATATTTTATTCCTTTCAGTAGTAAAAGAAAATGTTGCAGACTTAAATATCTGTCAGATTCAAGAAAGTGTTCTGGTCCTATTTTGTAGCATAGCCTCTAAAACCCACTTTAGAACAGTTCCCTTTTTTTATCATGATACTTTCAGCTACAGTTGCAAACGGAATAATCAAGAGGCAAGACTTCACTTAGTTTCAGAAAGGAGAGATGTAAATGGCTGAATATCAAGTTCTCTGGACATTTGCATGCTTCGAATGGCACACACAGGATTTTACTTCACTTGACATTAAATTGTAGAGTGTAAAAGGCTGGTGAGAATATCGCTGAGATATGGAATACATTCACTGAAGAAACTGAAAAATCTGCTGGGAACCCTTAGTTGCATTTTAGTTGCCTAGAATGCAATATAATGAAAGCAGCGTTCCTGTTCATGAAGCAGCTTCTGCCCTTACATCTGCTGAATTCCCATCAGGAAGAAGTTTTCTTGGAATGGTGGGGAAATGAACAATGAACCAGAGATGCAAACAGTAGGTATTCTGTGATGTCAACAATAATGTGCATGAAAATAATCCACAGACCCTTATCTTTACATAAATTAGATGTTAACATTTTTGGTGCAAGGTATCTTAATTTTTCCTAAGTTCTAACACATGCATTTGCAGAGGTCTGCTTGCCAGTGGCCAGATCTACATAGTTACAAAAGAACAGTTTTATTTAAAAGGAAAAACAAGTTTGTTCTCTCCAGGAAAACATCCTCCTCCACTTCCAGGGATTTACAACACATTAAGGAGACCATAATCACAAGAACTCTGTTAAAAACATTTGTCTGAAATTACCAAACAGTAGGATGCACAACAGGACAGAGAGAAGCTTCTATTTCAGGCTGATCCAGATAGGGGTGGCAGAGGAAAGCAAACCAAATCTGTTCTTGTTTTCATTATTGATAATGTTCTCTGAAACTTACCTCACTATGGTTGTCAAATGAAATCTGTAGAGAAATGTGTTTGAAAATGAAGGGTTGAACGTCTAACCTTGTTGAATGCAGCCACAAGATCACAACAGGCTTTTCTTTTGTCCTTTGTCTTTGCATATGACATAGGACATTGTTAATTAATCTTTCAAATGTCCCTTGAGTTTACAGAAAACATTTACATCTGATATTAGTTTTGCTTTGTGGAAGTGAAATGCTAAACTTAGAATCACTATTTAATCATATGTTTCCTGTGCATTCCACCTGAGCACTGTTGAGGCAAGTTTTTCTTCTAATTATAGAGGTGAGCTGAAGAACCAGTGATTAAAATAAGATCAGCTTTTCCTTAAATACTGCTGTACTTCAGGAGAGTGATCAAAGTCAGTAGTTGCTTTCGGAGATATGCTAATTTACAGCACACAAACTTCTTAAATGAAGAAAAGTGGCCCCCATTTTCTTGCTTAGATTTAGAAAAAAAAAAAAGAAAAACCCAAACCAAACAGTTCAGTGTACTGAGGAATCCTATTAAAAAAACCTCTGTCTTCCTTTCAGGTTAAGAGGGGACTCAGCCTGAATAAGGCTAAAGCATTTGCCAAAAAGCCTCAGGGAAGATCATGTTCTGGCCATAATTTTGTTGTCACAACAACAGCAATTGATTTTTTCTTTATTTTTTTTTTAATTTGCTTTTCAGTAATGAAAAGGAGATTTTTGTGGCATTCTCAGTTAGTGCTTGCAAAACACTTTTAGATCCATGGTGAAATAATGTGTGACACCCATGTGTGACATACCTGGTGCATATGCACAGGTATGTATAAGTGTTACACATAATTATTTTTGTTTCCCCCCAGTTCCTGGTGGCTTATGAAGCATGATTACAGCATCTGAAGCTGAAACCAAACCCAGAATAATTTGTCAGATTTGCAAAGAGTTCTAGTAACTCTGAAAAATTATGTGTCATTTAGGAGAAGCCTGAATGAAGCACCAAGTCCAATTGCTCCTGAGGGCACCTGGACAAGCTGATGCCTGGGAAAAAGAGGAGGCACAGCCTGTCCTGCTGTGGGCTCTGCTCTGTGTGAGCTGCATCAAAAAAGGCTCCCTCGAAGTACATCGAACACACTTGTGGTAACAGTGGGAAATGGCCCCTCGTGGGATAGCTTGTTCTTTATCTGAGAGCAGATATATCTCTGTATCCCTGTACAGGCACATCTCTGTATCTGCAGGACCAGCCACACTAACCTGCAGTGGAGCTTTGCTGTGTGCCAACGTGAGCACATTTCCACCATAACTGCAAGAGAGGGCAGCAAAGCCCTCCTCCGAAGCAGAATGCTGACAGAAAAGCAGCTCATTAAAATATCTGTTAAGCTGTGAGGCATTACATTCCGATTAAATGTAAAAATATTCAGGGCATATCTGCTCTGTAGGCCACAGAAGCAGAGTGTCACAAGTAGTTTTTCTTTGGTAATAAGTGATCCTAATGATGGCTATTTGGAGGTATCCAGTCATTTAAAATCACAGTGCCCAACAACACTATATATATATATATATATATATCTCAGATTGTTTTAACTATCCAAAACAAATGGTAGGATGGGTGGGGGCTTGAACCATTTCTTGTGGCCAGGACACTCTGAACTCACTTTGACTCAGTACAGGTGTTGAAATCACTACAGGATTATCCCTGGAGGTGGGTAATCCTTTAAAGGTTCAGAGCTTCGGGTTAGATAAAAATCTAAACATTTGGATGTTTATCTGAAACCTTATCTCAGTCATCTAAACTCCTGGAGGCTGAACACCCATCAGTTGCAGATCTACAAGTAAAAAAGTAGTAGGGTCTCTTGTTTCTACAGACTTATAGCCTGATCCTGACATCTCTGAATAAACAAAACCTCACATTGATATCAACTTGCCTTTGAGCTGGGGTATTGGGAATGGGAAGTTCCCTTCAGCTAGAAGTGACCACAAACATTATCTGATGGTGGTAGAGGAGGAAATTTTGGTTACAAAATATAGGATTTTTTTTTTTTCTCATGAAAGTCACTCATATCAAATTTTTTTTTTCACTGAAAATCTATACACTTGAAACTGCTAAAAAAGCTTTGGCAATTTTCCTTTATTTTCTCACCCCTCCCCCACCCCCAAAGGAAAAAAAAAGTGTCTTCATAAGGAAAATGTAGGGAAAATAATGAAGTGCTATGACTTTAAGTCCCTACTGGCATTTTGACTAAGGTCACCTTAACTGAGGCTGTGTGCTGTGGTGTCTCATAAAAAGCATAAGAAAGACTCTGAGTGTGAAACATGGACACTGCAGTTCACAGCACTGGATTATGTCAGTGCAGAGATATTTTGCTTTTCTACTACAGTACCTGAAATTTTTCCATTTTGCACCAAATGTTTTGCTCCTTTCTGTCACTTCAATCAACAAAACAATTTTGCTAGGTGGAGAAAAATTAACTGATGTCTATTAAAATGTGTGAGAGTATAATAATTTTGAAGAGGGGGGAGGGTAGAGGGAGAGTTTGAGTAATTACTCCTATCCTTTGCTGAAATTCCCATGTTATTTTGTTGTGACATGCATCCCAGGTTGTATCAGAGGTATATGTTGAAGGAACTCGGCATGTCCTGGATATTGAGTGCGCCCAGACACATTTCACAGAGTTAAAACCATTTCTTTCTCCTCAAGGCTTGCTGAAACTTTTGCTGCTAGCTCCCAGTTCTCACCACTACATGGAAAGAAAAGCTGCTGAAAGAAAGGAAGAAATGGAGAAGGGAGAGAGGAAGTTCATCAGGTGAGACAGTGGCTGGAAACATGGTAGATACAGGTTCAGTTTTCTGTTCCACCACAGCTTCTCTCCTTCTCCTTAGGGGACTTCTTTTGTCTGTGTTTTCCCTGTTGACTGTGGAGACTAACACTATCTTAAGGGTTATTTCAAAGATAAACACTAAAAATCCCCACAAAATCACTCAGTTTAACAAAGTAACAAGAACTACAGGTGCTCAGGGAACAGACAAGAAACTAGACTGCACTACTTTTTGGCAAACACAGGCACTTTACCAAGTTCTGGCCCACTTGTCTATGCTGCTGTTCTTAAGCTGAGCTTTTTTCCATGCCCCTAACACATTAGTATAATAGAGAATTAACATTGTTTTCCAGTATTTTAGAGGCTGGGAAGAGAATTCAAACACTTCCCCTTTCCTTTTCCTACTGATATGCCAGTTACAGTCCCAAGTTCACGAGGCAATTCTGCTCATTCCTGTACTTTTGGAACCATGTGTATAGCTGCCACACTACTTTTGTAATAACACTTGCTTTGGGAATTTAAAAAAATGCACTTATTTGTTTGTTTTGGGACTACAGTAGGGTCACAAGATTAATGGCCATTAATTAGAAAGATGTTAGTCTGACTCTTCTTTGATACAGCAATTTCAAGTTGATATCTAGAGACAAAGTGCTATTCAGAGTTTCACAGAATAATTATTTTCTCCTGTCCATGGTGCAGTTGTCTCTTTTTGGCAGTGAAAAGAGCTTGTATGAAAAGGGAGGGAATGATTTACTTTGTATTATTACAATCTGTGGCTCAGGAGAATCATAATTTCATTTCTGTTGAATAAAACTATTTTCATTCTCCTGGCATGCTTCAAGCATTGTTGTGCTTTGATAACTTATTCTCTGTCAAGCTTCCCTCTTTAAGCAATACACTTGTTTTCCCTGTTAACTACCTTTTATATGTACAGATGTTGTTTCTCATCAATGTTTTATGCTTCAAATAAAAATGCTAATTTGGTTCATGCAGAAAGATGCAACTTCCGTTTTTATTCTTTCTGGGTGGCTGTGCTGTCACCAAGATGATTTCAAGTAGGTCAGTAAGATGTTTTATTTTATAAAAGACATTTCTTTTTCAGTTCTGTTGCTTGTGGCAATTGCTCTGAAAATCCTACCCCTTGCAGAGGCTACCAAGAAATCAGGACCTTTATTTCAGAGTTGCAGAGGAGAGTTTTTTTGCAGGGGGTGGAGAGGGGAAAAGAATGACATAAGAGAAAATGCATCCCAGTGACTCATGAATCCAAGGCAATCTGCCCACCTGCTCCTCAGTGTGCCCTGGGTTCTCCCAGCAGTGCTGGTGTGTGTTGCAGGAGTGGGAGAGGGATGGGGAGCGTGCACCATCCCTCAGAGGCACGCATTCCACAACTGCAAACACATCTGGGCTCCCTCTCTCGCTTCATTCCCTCGCCCACATCGCTCTGAGGGAAATTCTTGCAGGATGCTTCCTGTTTTTCACTTAATCCTCTCTCATCTTTAAATTCTATTAAACTGGGCACTATGAAAGTTTACAATGATTTATTAATTGAGATTTTTTTTTCGTGAAACTACTCAATACTTGCAACAAGCCTTCTCCAGCTTTGTCAGCGCCTGAATTTTTTGGCTGAGGTTTCTCAGCATGGTGGTAAGAGGTGCTGGGTCTTGCCACCTGATGTATCACCACAGAAGCACTGACTCAGTTCCAGGCAGGTTTTAGCCTCCCAGACCTGTAAAAGTTGCACTTGTCTCAGTGAAGGTGTCATTTGAAGCTTACAGTCACCTGCCACACAGAAAGGAGCATGTACCTTGTTACTCTGCCCAGCTCTGAGGCCTCCAGCACAAGAAGGACTGGATCTGCTGGAACAAGGCCATCCGAGGGCCACAAAGATGTTGAGAGGGCTGGAGCATCTCTCCTATGAAGACAGACTGAGAGAGCTGGCATTGTACAAGAGGTTCAGTTTAGATGACATATTCAAAAGAAATTCTTTACTTGGATGATGGTGATGCACTGTAAAAGGTTGTCCAGAGGAGCTGCAGATGCCCCATCCCTGGAAGTGTTCAAGGCCAGATTGGATAGATCCTTGAGCAACCTGATCAGACAGGGAAGGTGTCACTCCCATAGCAGAGGGGTTGGAATCTGTGAGGTGCCTTCCAGCCCAAATCATTCTATCGTTCTACAGGTAAAAACCAGTTACTCTAGAAGAGCAATTCACTAGTAGACAGGTATTGCTCTGAAATTGTGTGCTGACCCCTGAGGTAAGGATTTGTGTTCATTTCATATTTTTCTTGTTTTTTTTGCAGGAGATATATCTAGAGAGTGAGCTGTATGAAAATCTATATAAACCGGTATGTTCCCAGAAGCCATTAGGGGTACATATTGCTGTGCTTCAATTTGCTACAGCAGCTTGTACATACACCTCTCACATTCCATACACAAGCAATACAAATGAAAACTGGAAATGCCAAACATTTGCAGTGGCTGCCTTCCACAAACAATACTACCAACTCAGACACTTCCTAGAGATTATTTAAAGATGACATATTTTCCAGTTAACTCAAAAAGAAAGCAACAGCAATTAAATGTCCTGGCTGTAGATATTTCCCTGATAAGATGTGGTAAGAATTGCTCAGCTATGTGCCACGGCAACAAACAGCTTTCTGAGCTACAATCCACCTGATGGAAATTCAGATGACCCAGATATTGAGCAGAGTATTGGCCATCATTTCACAAGTGGTTGGAGATGTGCTGCATTCCTAGCTTCATTAACAAAGCTGCTTGTGACATCATTTTTATATTTAAATGGAGCTTATTTCAGGAGGGAGAAAAAACATTTTATCCCTTGGTGGTGAAAGAAGAGTAAGTGAAAGTGCATTCCCAGTTAGGAAACACATCAAACAGAAGACACTGCAGAGGAAACTGGAAGTACAAAGGGTGAATGGACAGAACAGAACAGAGAGTCAGGGCCAGTAACAGGGAGCTGCCAGTCTATGTATACATATATATATGCACACACACAGCCTGTTCTACATACAGACAAGTTTTCTACCTTGTGCAGTTCATCTGAACAGGAATCCCAGCTGAATGGATGTTATTCAAAGTATTCCAACACCCCCTGAAAAAAAAAGTAGTTGTTTTTTTCTGCTGTGTCAAGACAGGCAAACTGGTTCAAAGCACTTAAGCCAGCAAACATGTCTGCAATGCAGCCCAGCCTAAAGGCAGCAACAGACTAATTATTTAATAAGGCTGCCCCATCAGGCTTAATTTCAGCCCTTAAAATATCTTGTGTGATTGGACCGTTGGGTGAGACATATACATTATAGAAGTACATTATTTCTTAAATAGTAAATTCTTTGGGGCAGGAACCCCGAGTTCCTACAGGTCTCTATTTGCAGAGGACTCACTCAAGGATCCCTCCACTATTACAGCCTCAGAAGGCACAGTGGTCAGAGTGCATTTCAGTTGTTTAAAATGCTTTGGGTTTTACTGCTAAAGATGCAATCTCACATTTCTTTTACTGACATGTTATCATACACATACAGCAAATAGTACCAGCCAGCAAGCAAGCCCTGATTCAGAAGTGTATACTTCAGTGGTGCCAGCATCAGCCGACAATAACGTGCTGTCAGAAACTAGGATTAGCTCTCAGACTAGGTGAAAAGAAAGGATTAAATGAAATCCACTGAGAGTATCCCAGGCTCTGAGAATGGGAATGTGGAACAAAACATTGTATACAAACTTAAGAAACTAGATAGAAAACGTAATAAACTGACAAGACACAGCAGCCTGAAGGAAAACTGCCAGGCATTATGCAGTCCCTTAAAGGGAGAGTTGAGGAACAAAATATGGGTGTACTGTAGAAATGTGGCTCTAACATCTTAAACTCTAATTTTTCTTTCCAGGATTTATACATATAACCCAGGAACAGGGCAACTTTGTTCTAACTCTGCAGCTAGCCTGAAGCCACCTGAGAGGTGTGAGTCTTCTGATAGGGACGACATACTCTGAACCCCCCAAAGACATGTAAGTGATCAAGTCTATTAATTACTTTGCTGCTAACAGCATTGGTAGAACCATTCAGCTTCTGCATTTGTCCCAAAACCCCAAACTACAGCATTGCCCTCACCTACTCCCTTCACTGCTGCTGCAAAAACCTTCATCTCTCAATTGAGGCTGTTTACCTGTGGGATGCCAGTTGCAGAGATGGGAGGTGATGCTGTGTTTTGCCACATGAGGGAAGAAGACCATCTTGGCTGACCTTCCTACCAAGGCAATGAGCAGACAGGCTACTAGGATTGAAACTTTTCCTGCAGCCACTCAGATAAAAATTCCCCTCCTGTGATTTTGTGACATTTTGTCAGAAAAGCAAGAGATAATAAACTGGAGGAGCCCCTGAGTGAGGCACATGCAGCTGCTCAGAGCCACTCTTGCCTTCCCTCTGTGAGTGCCTGGGTCACCCTATGTGGGTGTTGCTACCAGCCACCAACCACGATCATGAGCTGTTTGCTCAGAGCTGTCCTGCCAGTCTTGCCAGAGAGGTCACCTGCAGCTTTAATCTCTAGGTAGATCCACCCTGCTGTCTGCACGAGTTCCAGAAGACTCAGAGCTCGGTTCACTGTGAATTAGAAGGGCACAAGATTTTTTTTTTAATTCCTTGCCACCAGCTATAAAAAACAAACTGCCATTCAGCTCTTATCTGCCAAGCTCTGTATATGTGAATTTTGCTTCCTGTTATTGCAGCAACGGTAGGGATGGAGAAATGCTCTTGATTTCCTTTTTGAGAAGAATTTTCTTTTCTAAACAATTGGTATTAACCAGAACAAAACAACCAAGAAACAGCATGCTCATTTCACAGATTT
Organism: Chloebia gouldiae; assembly: GCA_003676055.1. Taxonomy (NCBI): domain Eukaryota; kingdom Metazoa; phylum Chordata; class Aves; order Passeriformes; family Passeridae; genus Chloebia; species Chloebia gouldiae. Next base: position 10,675,528 of record QUSF01000013.1, on the reverse strand, counting down.
CCAGTAATGTTAGAGCTCTGTACATTGTTTCAACTCTTGCTGAGATGAAACTTGATTATGTTAATGTTACTCAGCCATTTAATTTGTTTTATTCAGGGACACTTTCACTACAGGCTTCCTGAACCCTGAGAAACTGGCTCTGCTTGCAATAGCAAGGATGGGCAAAGAATGACGATAGGGTTTTTCCCTGACTTCTAGGAAAATACCTGTCTGTGTTCACAATGTGCCTGTTCACGTGCATTTTCATACTGGTGTGTGACTGTATTTGCTGGTGGAGACTTAGGTGTGCCCTCCACAGGTGGCTTGTGACCAATCTCCACCAGAGAGGAGCATAGGTTACAAGAATAACTAAGGTCCTGCAAATATAACAGTCAAACAAAAGAGACTCTTCAGAAAAGGGCTACTCAAGGGTAAAGCTGCTGGGTGAACCTCCCAGAGAAGGCACCTGACAGTACAACAAAAATTTCATTTGGAGCCTGTTGCAAAGAGCCACAAACCAAGAAGCTCGCAGGTAGATCCCAACTACCCCAGCAGGATTCCCAGTGTGCCCGTGCTCTGCTGCAGCCCAGTGGAGCTGAGCAAACCAATGGTACAATCAGTATCTCCTGCTTGCTCACTTGTCCCTGTGGTCAGAACCTGGCTTGCCCAGGAGATCACGTAGCCATGCAGCCCATACAACATCTGATGTAGATCCATATGGAATATTGGTCCAAAAACGTAGGTCTGACTGAGAGAATCACACTAATTCAAAGGTTTTCAAAGTTAGTATTTGTGAAGAAAGTCCCAGTCCAGTCTTAGATGAATCCATCAGTGCAGGGCACTGGGTGACCATGGGCTACTGGGTGAATGCAATGCACTTGCTTAAATGCAAAAGCTTGAGGTCTTTCCCTTATCTCATTAGTAGATTTGTAACAAATGAGATAAGCAGAGCCACCACTTCTTTGCACAGTAGACAGTACACACTTTGGGCAAGCCCAGTCTTAGGTGTCTCCCAAGGCCTTGGGAGGTAGGAGTACAACATTCATGTGTTTCCTACAGTATCCTTATTGTAACTCAGCTTCCTGGTGCACACACTGTTACAGGAGCAGAGGATAGACAGGACTATTGACATTACTCCCAAAAGACCAGATTCTGCCCTCTTTTTCCCTAAAGAAGACTGGATCAGGATACATGAATCATTTTCTGCAACTACAGGTCAACGAAGGACACAAGCTCTAGAGCCAGACTGCCCAGCAACTGCCCAGTCTTTACAGCAGGATGATGAATTATTGGAGGCCTAAGTACATTGTGATGAGGTGGCATAACTATTATCTATTCTACAATGAAACAGCTTGCACGTCTCATGGAGAGCTCATCAGAACTGTAACTTTTCAGTTTAAATCTTATCATGCTGTATGAGCAGCTGGTTTACGTTTTGCATTGTCCATTTCAAGGAATTATTCTCCTCTGTTTGTTTCTTAAAAATTAATATCTTGCATCTTGCTTTACTTTGATGGTTTGTTTTACGTTTCAGGAATGCAAAACAATTGCACAATAAATCACTGGAGGAATGTACATGGGGGTTATTTGTCATGGTTATAAATAAATGAACTTTAGCAATAGTTGATAAACAGAAGATTATGGACAATTCGGGCAGGCTCTCAAAAAGATCCAAGCATGACTTTAGCCTTTTAATAACAAGCTTTATTTTATTGTCCCATAACCCACTAGAAACACTGCATGCAGGGTGGCCAGGTGACTCTCCAAGCTGGCAGCTGATTGCCAGCTGATTCTTTTAGAGTGCCTGTGCCACACAGCTCTGCCAGGAGCAGACACCCAGCACCTGTGGAGACTTTACTGTCTGTGAAAATTGTGAAGGAAGTTCATCCCACAGATGCTTAAGTTTTAGGAACTTCACTTTTACTGTTAATATTAAATGAGAATCAAATTTGTACTTGGAATCAAGCATGAACTCAGTTCATCACAGAAGAAATTCCAAACTGCAAATCATAGTGTTCTCAAACACCTTAGAACCCTTCACAGGGTAAAGTCTTTCTTCATTTGGCACTACTGAAAATAAGTGTCCTGCTGAATAGAATAAGATTACTCATTTATTATGTTCCCTGAACCAAGGACAGAAAGAAGGAGAGGGAATATCCAGCCTTGAACTTGCCAATGAAAGTATTGGATGCTCCAAATTTTATGGAGTCTAAAAAAGTCACTGCAGTTCACACATGTTTGTAGGAACTGGCCACTTCTGTGGCAACCTTAGTGCCCTCAAAAACCTAGGCAGACTTAGGTTAACTATAATCCCATTTACTGCTATGTTCACTTACAGAAGTTTAGTTGAATCTTGTTTAAACTTTTACATCTGAAAGTCTAGATTCAGTCCAGCTCAGTAAGGAAGGAAGAGAGCAAAAGGATAAGCTGAGTTTTTACTAGGAAATCTTATTCCTTAAAAATAAATCTCTAAGAACATATGTATCTCTCTGAATAGAAGGCCAAGGCTCAAAAATACAGCAATTAATCTGATTTCAAACCCCAATTTGAATATATACACATGTATTTTTGAAATGCAATGATGGAAGGAGCTGTAATTGTAACAGATGTGCCAATCTTTCAGAAGCATATTTCAAAAGGATAATTACCAGCAGTTACGAAGTAACCACCTTTATGATAATAGGATGCAATTAATTCAGACAGTTCCCTATCCATCAAGGTAAAGTGCAACAGAAAGAAAAGGGTGGGGGGAAAAAGGCACTTAGGTATGCATGCCTCTGTGTTGGTGGGTTTGCAATTGCAGTCAGACTTAGCACTGCTCTTCAGACACCAATATCCGAATTGCTGCTCTCTGCCAAAAATGCTTGTGTGCAGTACACAGCTCTTATTGTCTATTGTTGTTATCACTCCAGACATCTATCTTGGAAATAGCTGAAGTGTCCTTTACTTTTCTGTCTGAGGGTGTGGTGAGATGGCAAGGCTGGGCTGATACTGAGGCTTGCAGACGCCACGGGATTGAGGGGATGCACCCCAACCCACCTCCTGTCCCCTTTGGCATTGGTGTGCAGCTGACAGGCCAATAAACCAATTCAAGCCAGTAAACCAGCAGGAAACTTACCCCAGGAGTGGGGGAAACAACCCACAGCCAGTCTACCGGGCTGAGTAAGTCTGTGCAGAGACACACGTGCCAAAGCTGGAGCAGAGAAGGAGTGAAATAGCATTGCTGGGAGGGAGAGAGACAGGGACACAGCCCTTGCACTGATGTTGCATGATGTTTGCTTTGCCCTGCTGTCTGACCTCACCCTCGGCTTCTAGGAACAGTGACCTACAGTGTCCTAGGAACAACAGTTTCTTCTTCCAGTCTTAGGTAGACCAGCATGTATGGATGTCAGTGTGCTGGAATACAGGAGATGTACTGTGCCTAGGGAAAGCATCAGCCCTGGAGCAGGAGATTACATCTGAGCAAAGACAAGTTATGTAAGGAAATTTGCCAGAAGACAGGACTACTATTGCTGTGCAATCAGCCAAATCCAGACTCAGCATCAGCCTCTTTCCTTATTCTTTCTTACCCATGCCTCAGCACCTTGGGACAAACAGAGCTGATGAGAAGTTTAACAGAAGCAGGAATAGAAGGGGGAGAATTCTATGACAAGTGTGAAAAGTGTCAAAAGAATTTGGTAGGCAGAAATCTGTACCTGAAAGAAGGGACACTTGTGTATAATCAGAAAGATTGATTTTCTGAATGTGAAGGACATTCGGAACCACAGTCACTCCTAAAGACCTTCTGGTAACACCAGCTGCAAGGCACGACTCCCACCACAACCCCTCTGTGCTTGAGGAGACCCCCAAACAAAAGCCTGTGTGGCTGCTCCCCTCAGAAGCTCAGCACGGCACTGGCCTCAGAGAGAGAGGTGCACTTTCTGTGGCAGAGCTGAGACCAGGCCAAGGTACAGCAGGCATACACAGGTTTTTGGAGAGCTGGCCCAGATCCAGGTTTCCTGAATCCTTGGTACCAGGGAGTGTGGGGTGGGCAGGGGGGACCCCCATGCAGATTCCTGCCCATGCACATCCCTTGCACAGCCCCAGATGTCCACCAGATCCCCGGTGAAAGCTGCCGAGGAGCACTCCCGCGCTTGTACAAACAGGAAAATATGACAACTATCTGCCCAAAGGGGTTTCTGGTTCCATGACAACATACCAAACATTAAATACTCCCACCTTTCTCAGAGAGAATTTTCAAGGCAGGAGGCAGGTTGGTGGGGAGGAGAGCACCTAGGAGCTACAGAAACAACATGGGCAGGTGCAGATCATACTACTGCAGAACACCTGGCAATTGTCAAAACTACAGAAACTAGTCAATTGGTGTTGATACTTCATTACAGAGCATATTTTCCTTTATGATTATTAAATCTTTAATCCTTTACTGGCACATTTTTTTCTCCCCTAGCATAAACAGCTTTTGGTTTCCTGGAACAGAGTGAGTCTCCTTCACACAGTCAGCCACAGCCCAGAAGAGCCACAGAGAGGAGAGTAAGCACTGAGGCATCCTCTTTGCTTTGTTGTTATCATTTCAACTTGATAGACCTTGAGTTTTCATTACTAGGAGGCTCCAACAGCCTCTGTGGACAGAAAGGGAAGAGCCCAGGAGGCAGGGGGAATTCTCAGGGTGGGGTATGGCCTACAGACACCTTCACCCCGCAGCCATCATTAGAGACATGTCACGGTGGGTAACCAGAGCCGTCCCTGGAAAATCATTGCTCAGTGCAAACCCAGCCTCTTCCTCACACTGCCCTTCAGCCAGACTGCACAGGGTTGTTAGGCCCTGTGCATCTTCATGCTCTCCTCCACACATTCATCAGCCTTGGAACATGGTCTCTCATTGTCAGGGCTTGACTTGACCCATGGGACAACTTGAAGTGATGGGGAAGTAACCCTGGACCTGCAGCACCACTGAGGTTATTCTTCTGCTGAGGTTTGGTCATTGCTCCCCATCACCTCACATCCAGCTTCCCCAACCTGCAGTGCCTTCCCAGACAGCTTGGGCACCCGGAACAATTCACGTGCTGCAATTTCAGTGGATGTGTTCTGTTACTGTACATATTGTTGCAGCATCCACATAGCATTCATTTGTACATACCTTAAGAATAACCCTAAAAGCACAGCTGAAAGCTCACCCACTCTTGGATCCAGCCATGAAAGGGAACCTGCACACAACCATCCATACCCAATAGAAAGGAGGAAGGCACACAGTTTGTACAAGAGGGAACAGTGAGGGTTTTCTGTGGCAGACTTGTATTATCGGATAAGAACAGAGCAACCTTTTCTGGTGGAAGCTGTGTCACACTCTCTGGGTGCATATGAGGTACTTGCTTTGTATCATGCTGGAAACACAGTGGAGCTTCAAAATGGGACTAAATTATGTTGGTGTCCTACTGCTACGGGTTTCAAAAACACCAGTAAAACCCTATACATAACATTCTTACTCATGTGCTTTGCCTTTAAACGGTCTGTTGGACTCTCCACAGCTCTTTATGGCTGAAGATGCCAGAAACCAGCTAGCTCATCAGTGCAGGTTTCTAGCCTCCTATGTTTTTGTATATCCAGTAAACACAGCTATTTGGCTCTAGCCAAGCCCTTGTGGTTTCTCCATGGAGACTTTGTTGCCTAAAGAGCAAAAGACTTAAAATATGTGACTAATTATGATATTTTACCCTGTTTGCATGTGCAGGACTAGAAATGCTTTGCTGAACAGACAGGGATCCTCTTTCCTAGTTATGCAAAGCACAAAGCACAATGGGGAGCTGAGGCAACTCATAGGAGCTGAGCTCCAAGAAGGACAACAGCCACAGCCATCACTGGGGCAGTCTAACAAATATTGGCAAGCAAAGCTTGCCCAGCTTTAATCTAGGAGAGGCTCTTGTGTTTGTTTCTAACTGGAAAGCTCACCAGATAAATGACATCCCTGCTTGTTAGCTACTTCATCACTGTGTAAAGACCAATCTTCCTGTGCTCTGTCACACTTCGCATGATGTTGTTGCTGTTTTCTGGCCATGCAACTCAGTCACCTCAGCTACTGGACTTACAAAGCAAATGCCTGCAGAACTCAGACTTCAAATGTATACTCTGCAAACTTACCGATCAGCAAAAGTTTTGAAAGCAAGCTTGAAAGAAATACAAGTTGGTTAGAACAGTCTGTTTAAAGTCCAGATTCAAATGAGTACTCATAGAAAATATGTTGTAGTATACACCCAGATTTTATGACACAACAATAATAATTGTAATACCACCTAACTTTCATCTGTAGATCTCGAAGGCAGTCCACAAGATATTAAGCATCCTTAGAGCAGCTACTTTGAATAGGCACTTTTTCAGCTGCTGACAATATTTAAATTACTGAAGTAGATTAAATGATATTATTAACTAATCACCTGCCAAGCCTTTTTGCATCAAGTTGCTACCTGGAGCAAAGTATTAAGCTTAATTTTGGAACAACCGACACCTATGGTTTATCAGGGCAACTGTAAGCATAAACAACAAACCTAACTGCACAAAGGTTCATTTGCATGGCCTATTTTAGTTTTTTTCCAGTTGTATACAGCATTGTTTCAGCCATGCAGATGCTATTCTGCTGAAGTCAGTTGACATCTAAGGGAATATAAGTGACTTGGGGAAAACAAAGCCGTAGCTTTCCAGAGATGATGCAAAGCATATCAGAGTGGATCAGTCCAGGAATCACAAGTATAAATCAACAAGAAGTGAACACCTCAAATCTGGCAGAGAAATTTGGGCTTAAGTGGATGTGCCTGACAGAGAGAGGGGAGAGACTGAGGCATACTCATGAAATGAGAAGTTATTTTTCTTTTCCCAAACTGCTGTTAAATTTTGTTATTGTGCAATATCAGGCTCTACTAAGTGGTAGATAGTGCATTAGATAGGCACAGTGGGTGGTAGATGTGTATTAAGATATTGCATGAAGCAATAATGTTTCCTAAACTTTCTCTCTCTTCTACCCAGCACACTATGCAAAAAGCATGAAAACTACCCACAGGTTAGTGGTGGGTAGATTTGAAGGACCCATACTGCAGACTGTGTAACAAATAGCCAGGCTCACAGGCTGCAATGATTCTATGAAGTTGCACAATACTTGTGGAGCTATTTTTCATTAAAACTTGGGGTCAGTGTTGTTTGGACAATGCTCTCATCCACATGGTGCAATTCTTGGGGTTGTCCACTGCAGGGCCTGGAGCTGGAATCGATGATCCTGGTTCCCTGCCATCTCAGCTTATTCTATGATGCTATTTTCCAAGTGCTAATTGAACTCCAAAATGAAAATTGAGTGTTTTGCCCTCACAGTGAGGCTCAAAGCCTGAAAATACAACCAAAGGGTGTTTTAATGGCTGACATACTAAGATACAAATTACATCTCAAGCTGCATTAAAGAGACAAAATATCATTTGCTGTGCTTAATGTTTTCCATTCAACATACCTACTTATTTATCACAATTTGGATCATGAGAGAAGAGAGATTTTTTGATTTTCTGAGAACCAGGGGAATGCCCTACTAAGGCTCCAAGTATGATGATAGGTTAGTCAAGATCCACTTTTTTTGTGGGCAGCAGGTAGCACCTCAAGTATTGAACCCAGAGAAGGGAAAACAGGTATTCACTAGAAGTAAAGGGAAAAATCCTGAAAAATTGAGTCTCTAGGCTGCTTGTCTGCCACAAAATACACTTGCAGTCTATGGCTTTGTGAAGTCAAGTTGATTTTCAGTTTTTAATTAATTTTGAGATGACTTTGGGTGTGCCAAAATGAGAATATAGGTTTTTCCTTGTGAGTAATAAAAGAAACAAACCTTGCAAAATAGTGCTCTCCCTCTGTCTCTCTCTGAAGCCTTTCCCTATATAATTCTAAAAAAGAGGCAAAAGACAAGACTTTTCTACTCATGTAGCTCATGTTTTGCCAAAGCTTGCAAAAAGGCAGCAGTACCATTTTCACATGAGCCCATTGCAATGGAATTAGGAATTACTGTATTTTGCCTCATACCTCAGCCAGAGGTGGGGCCTTTGTGTCAGTGCCAGGACAAGTCAAACAACAATTGTCAGGTAACCTCAGACTGCAATTAAAATGAACTCTGAAATAAAGGATTTCTGAACAGAAAGTTGTAAAAGAGAGACGGGCAGAGAAGAAATGTCTGAAGTTCAACAAAGGCAAAATCAAGCTCCTATACCTGGGGAGGAATAACCCTGGGTACCAGTGCAGGCTGGGGGCAGGTGACTGAGCACTGGAACTGGGTGTCCAAAGGGGTTGTGGGGTGTCCCTTGTTGGAGAGGCTGCAGAACTGCTGGGACACAATCCTGTGCTATGTGCTTTAGGATGACCCTGCTTGAGTGGGGAGGTTGGGCCAGATGATCCCTCTGAGGTCCCTTCCAACCTGACCCATTCTGTGATTCTGTGAAAAGTTAAACTGATGGTAGGTAGTAGCAGCTATATTTTAACAAGAGAATCAAAATCTCACCATGGTACTCAGTACCATGAGTACCATGGTACTGAGTATTCTAGAAGTATAGTATTCTCATGGTACAATGAGATTCTAGAAGACAAATTTCAGATTAAGTCTGTGATGAAATATGGGGGGGATTAATTATTTTTAAGTCATAGGTGAATGAAATAATTTCACCTTGCAGTATACTTTAGCCAAGCACATAGGGGATGGGAAAGAAAAAAAAATCCTAATATTAATTTGAATGAAACAGAGGAAATGCTTATAGAAAGTAGGAAATTATACAGTTTTATATGGTCTCTGTATCTTAGGGTTCTCTCACTGTCTTTACAGCACACAGAAATTACAACTTTGCTCAGGCAAAACCTGTATTTTCAGCTTATGAAGAACCAAGTAACTGTATCAATTCTCTGTAAATCAGAGCTGACTGTGGTCATTAGCTCCAACACGCAGATGCAGGCCTGCAGACATGCAGGTAAAACCACAAATTGAGCCACGCTATGTACAAGGCTTCCAGCCATCACTTCCATTATTGGAGCACCAGGATGACTCCCATCTTTACATTTCCCATTATTGGGTACATCCCCTCAAGCCTTGTGTTTCCATCCATAGCAGAAGAACAACCACCCCCATCTCCTCCCTCCCTCCCAGCCTATGTCAAGTAACACCCTGTGGTCAGTAGAAATGCACTTCCAACCTTTCTGGTTCTTCAGAGACCATGGCAAAGCTTTCATATACCTGAAAACTGCAGTGCATAGCCCATCATGGTGCTGTGCAGGGCTAGGAATTGGACTTAATGATCCTTGTGGGTCCCTTCCAACTTGTATTCTGTGATCAGAGAGCTGAGGGGGGAGGAACTACCTCTAAGAGGCTCCACTTTTTAGGCAAAGCTACTGTCTACAAACTTGACTGGTTGGTCTCCTACTAACAGCCACACTTATCTGAAGACTTACTGTGGCATGGCACAATGTGATTCACCTGGTCTGGGTGCTGCTCAGGGCCCACTCATGGACTATATTTACTGCTCCATTGTCATCATTTTGTATTTGGAGTTAAGCATGTACCTTGTAATTAACAGCCTACTTAATTGATTTTTACCTTGCCCTCTCCAGAATAGTTTGACCAGGTTGCTGTGCTCTTTAATGTACTCCTTCCTTGAATTTTACTGGGGTTGTTTGCTTTGTAACTTCTGAGATGGCAGATCATTTGAAAGTACTTGTGGGCACCTGAATTATTTGTTATTTAGTCATCCAAACATTTTGATCTGAAATATGGGATAAATCACATTTTTTGTTTCCCAGGGCATTGACTTAGGTCCTGCCCTCAGATTACTGCATAATCATAATCTCCTTTAGCATTTAGGTATTGTCCTCCTCAGCAAATTTCCATGCCCATTCTAGAAAGGAACAGTTTGGTTGTATACATTTTTAAAACAGCACCTGTTTGGTGCACAGAAGTAGAATGACTCCCCTTTGTGTTAGGCCAAGAACAGAGAAAAAGGAACTCTGATTTCCTCTTGCCAAATCAGTATTCCAGTTAAAAGTACCATAATTTTCTTCTACCTTAAAATTTTGTACATAGTTATGTTTACTGGTTCCACTTTTCCAGCAAAATCAAGATGGAGCTTTGATGGCTGGTACATGGCATTCACTTAGGATCCACTGATTTTGCGACTGCATCTGCCTGCAAGCCCAGTCTCAGAATGATTACACACCCAGTCCAGATGCATGGAAACAACTGGCTTTAGTGGAAATTGTGGCTTTTCTGGATCGATCTACTTTGCTAAGGAGCAGGCAGGGCTGGGAAGTGATCTGTCCTTGAAATTTGAATAGTATGTATGCCATCTGAAAGAAGAAAAAAATTCAACCCTTAGCAAAGCTCTCTAGTGCACATGGCAGATGCCTCACATGTCTTTCCTGCTGAGCTATTTCTGTCACACTGGCTCCACAACTGGACTTCCTGTGTGCAAAATAACTGGTGTTGATTGTGGCAGAAATTTTGTCCTCAGGTCTCTTTCGACATTAAGTCTTTTTTGGGGATTTCTTTAATGTTTCTATTGATATTTCAATGTTGTCCTTTTCATAAAAATATCTAAGGGTGACCTTCAAGAGCAGAAACTTCTCAGAAAATGTGAGAAGGAAACTCTCTGTGAAAGAAAAATCACCAAAGATTTCACTTTGATCTTACTCTATTGTTTTGGTTTTTCTTCTTTTCACAAAGTGCAAGTATTTTCTCGCCTGTAGCAATGCTAACAAATGTAACGTGCTAACACACCCTTCTGCTTATTGCTGATTACTATATTAAGATAGGTGTCAGATCAAAAAGCAGATGGAGCAAGAGAGGTCTAATTTACAAACTTTATTTAAGCAGCTACATTAACTTAGGAATACCTTGCAGACTTCTATCACTGCTGTTAATTGTTAAAACACACAGACTGATTTTGCCTCTGCTACTGGAAGGAGTTGATAGGGCCAGCTCTGAAAAGCTTTGAATGCTATGCCTATGTGCAAATTTTGAGCACATCTTCCCTGGATAGTTTGTTTTTTTATGCAGTTAAGATGCCCAGCATGCAGCACCAAGCCAGACTGGATATGCCTTTGCGCACAAGTGCAACCAGAGAGGAGCAGATTTCACTGAGAATGTTTCTTGCCCCCAAAATGCTAATTTGCTGGCATAAGCTTTAAATTGGAGCTGTACAAAATCCAAGGAGAATTGCTGCAAGGTAAATGACACAAGGGGGTGTAGGAGTAAATACCATGGCTGGACACATTCAAATGCAGCCCACAGCATTTCCCACTCTTGCCCTCCTCTTTCCAGTTGGTGAGTTTAACCCTCCTCTATGACAAATCACATTCCAAAAAATTTAATGACTGCAAGCATTAAACGAATTATTAAAAATCACTGTAAGCCAGCTATAACTTCTTTAAGCACTACCAAGCCCTATACCCTCTTCATGGTGCCTTCAATGACGTGGCCGAGCCGGCACTGGCCTCTGGCTACCTCTCCCTCTCTTTGCTCCATGGGCCTCTGGGACTACGGAGGGTTCCCAAGGATGTGCTCCTGCAGTGAGAAGGACCAGCAGAGGGCATTCAAAACACAGAGTTTCCCAAATGGTTGGGTGCTCATAGCACCCAATGAAATCAATTAACTGGTGTTATGTGGACATAGTAAGTTGGACAACACCTACACTTCTCAATTCATGTTTGTTCAAGACCTAATGGAGGTAATATTTGTCCTGACGCTACCACAAATGCTGTTCCTGTGTAATTACTGCCAGAATTACACCACAGGAGGCTCAAATCCTATAGTAACAGGTTACTTCGGGGTATGGAAATTCAGATTGGCATCTCTTGTTTGTTTTGCTTTTTGTTCAGGGTTCCAGTAGACATCAAAGTAAACGGCCCTCACCACTGTTCACATTACTCCTCCATATATGTGTGCAAACATGTTCATCCAATTCTCCTAACTCCAATGTAGCCACTCACGGGTCTCCTTCTTTGTTTGACAAGGTATTATTTAGCAGCCACCTTTTCTTCTGCTACCTTTACCCTGTTATCACTTCTTTCTGCAGTTTGATTACTCAGTTAAAGAGAAGGAGGTTTATTTGGTTTGCCTATTTGTTCGGATAAAGGTTTACATGGTCTATAATTTTCTTGCTCTTGAGTTGCAGTTGGATTGTTAAGTTTAATTCTCCTAAAACACAGCTTTTATATGAAATAGAAGAGTATCTCATTAGCTCAACAGATGTGAAGGTTTGCACACTGCCATCTTTACATGAAAAGTAGGACTAACCAACAACTGGCTGATAACACCATCAGTAGAGCACAGAGTATTTATTGATGGCTACACTAAATACAATCCCTGTATTTAGTAAGGTTAATTGTGGCAGTGCAGTCATCACCAGGACAGCATTTAAAGTCTGTATCAGTGTTGGAACCATCAATGGGATCTGCAGTGAGTTCTTCCAGCACAGGCTGCTTTTGCTGAAGGAAGGTCTGTGACCAGGTAGTGGTTGTGCACCGTGCCTCCTGCTCACAGCAAGCAGTTATTGCCTGAGCCTTTTATTCGTGAAACAGTAATGTCCTGCCACATAATTGTAAGCCAAAATCTGAAGGGAACAACACAGCCATTGTTTGGACAAATACAGTCTACGATCATATTCATAGATCTTAAAGCCATCACATTGCAATCACACTTTATTGTGGTGGGATTTCAGCTACTCATTTCCACATCAGTTGCTGTCTTTGTCTGAGATTAATTATTTTTCCTGGATAGGACTACTCTTCTCCTCATGGATGAAGAGTTTTCTAGACATTGAATGTGACAACTCAAATGGCTTAGTGGAAGTTTTTAGGGTTATCTGGCCCTGAGACTTTAGTTTTCCAGGAACAGTGAGGTATTTTGTTCTCTCTTGTCCTTCATGATCATAACTCACTTGCATTATAAATTTTCCACTTATTTGGCCTATTGAAATTTAATATGTGGGAGAGGAAACTATGGGAAGAAGTTCCATTCCCCTGCTTGCTCTTCAAATTGGAAACTCCTTAAATTCTGCAGCCCTATTATGAAAAATAAAATAATTTTCCTGTTTCTTCTATCTAAACCTCCCTGTCAGCATTAGCTGGGGAGAAGTAGAGCAAAAAGGAGAGGAAGGAGCAGAGGCTAGAGGAACAGGCAATGAAGCACTATTTGACAATCCTCCTGCGAACTTGCAAATCACCTGCTCTATGGGCTTGCTGAAGCCCCAGAAGCATTTTCCTTGATGATGTTCACTCTTTTGTGATGGGATATTTCAAGAGGGAAGATCTGTGACTGAGGAGGAGCTTTGTCCTGTGTACCACATTCTCTCCAAGGGTAGATGCTCCTTGAGCTAGTCCCAGTGCAAGGTACAGGGCAAAGATCTAGAAGCTGGGGTTGCAGTACACAAAATTATTTGATTTTTGTAATCCATCACAAATTGCCCTTCAAGATACTAATCTCCATTTGTACTTCATGTCCCCATCTATAAATGCCAATAACAAGTCCTTTCTCCCATCTTATTTTTCCTGTGGTCATACTATGGACAGTTTGGAGGATGGACTATCCATGATGGATTCATTGGTCTAAATTATAACCAATAGTAACATAGCACCAGGAAAAAGTGTGGTTAATCCAGTAAGTGAAGCTCAAGGAATTAGTTCTGAGAACATTTTTTTTGGGTCATTTCCACTGACTGATGCAAATGGACACTGATGGAATCTGCATTCCTTTCAGAGCAGCCTGAACAGCTCATCCTAGTTTTTTGTTTTTTTTTTTTTATTTTCCCCAAGCATTTGAAAATGTAATTGTGAAGGTCAAGGATTGCTCAGGGTGATACAGTTGGAGCTTTTTTAAGTTTCTGACTTGATTCAACAAAGCAAGATTATACTGCAGTGAAAAATCTGGTGTATGCACCTAGTTTTGTCAGGAACAGCTGGACTGTATAGCAAAAGCTCTACTCTAGTCTTCCCATAATATTCCCAGTAAAAAAATTAACAACTGACAAGGTTTTCCTATTTTATTTTTGATTGTGAAGACTAATTTGAAGAAGATTGCATTACTTTTGTGTGATCTGTTTAACTTTTATTAGGGAACCGTCAGTATAGGAATTAGAATGAAGCAATGTCCCTTAATCTTTTACCATAATTAAGATCAGTGAACTTTAGACAAAGCACATCTTGCTACTGACATCCCTGCCCAGCCCTGTTTCTTTTAGTCTGCTCTCGTAATTTCCACCCGCCCCTCACTTGTAATGGCAAACCAAAGATATTGTCAACTTTAGCAGCAAAAATGAGTGTGGATAACAGGGACAAATGAATTTCAACTATGTTAAAAAAAAAGAATCACTGCTTTTTCACAGGCTATTCTACTTCAGTTTCTCTTAATTTTTTTACCATTTAAGCCTTCAGATAGCACTGTTGACTTGGATTTATCTACTTATTTGAATAACAGCTTCAGCAACTTGTTTGAGATAAATTTTATGTAATCTCAGGGACAAAAATTCTCTGGTCACTGCTGAGTCAAAACTTCACTGAAGATAATGTTCTTGCTGGGACAGTCTAAGAATACCAACAAGATTTGCAGGATGGGGTAATATTTGTTTCACACTAGCTGATACATCTGAAAAAGAAAACAAGTGTCTGGGTACAAAAGTCCTTCAAGTTAAAAACAGAAGCTGAAAAGATAGATACAAATTTGGAACTCTTGGTCTAATTTTAGCCTGCTTATTCTGTTCTCTTAGTCTATGAGAAAGAAATTACATTCCCAGCTGGTACCTACAAAACAGACAGATGAAGATGCACAATTTGCTCTCAGACAATATTGATACGGAAAATGTTAACTTTGAAACTGGGCCTGCTTTAATCAAAGGAGAGGGCAGATGACCTTCAGAGGTCCCTTGCAGTCTCAATTATTCTTGGGGACCTGTGATTTTATTCCACCTCTTCCCCTAAATCCTGCCTTTTAAATGACAGACTCTCTTGTTTGAGTAAGAGCAGCACCCAGAGAGATGGGGACTGGCCAGCTCCTTTCCCTCCTTCTGGCACAGGCGTGGGGGTAATATGGACATATTGCAAGTTTTCATTCAGATGCTGGCTGTTGCTGATGAATTCTTGTTGAGGAAAAGGCCAGACCAAAATGGAAGAAAGAAAAATAACCAAAATACAGGGCAGACAGGAGCAGGGGTCAGCAAGCCACAGCAAGAGGGGTGCAGGAGGGTATTTTACATGTACCCACAAGAATGGTCATGCACACATCCACTGACACATTTGACATTGAGGTCAATCATGTCTTTCAGCTATTTGGAGAGCGACATTGCTGCGGGTTTCGAAAGGATGATCTGCAAGTGCAGCCAAAGCCATCTCATTAGAGCACCTGCCAGTCTTTATCAGTTGTCAAATAAAGCAGATGGATTTGGTCAGCAAACCTGCAGATAAAACATTAAAGGTTTTGTTGTGCTTTTCTTCTTTACTTTGGGCCCCACTTCAAAGCTAGTTTCTGCTTTAAAGTTCTGACTCAGTCCGATAAATAAAAGAAGTCTAAGTTTTCAGTTAACGATGTTTATTACAAAAAACCAACACAGCTGACCCTTGCAATTGTTAGCATAGGCAGACTTCATCTCCTTTTTTTTTGTTGTAAAAGGAAGGGAAATGGTTTAGAAGTTACTGCAGACTATTTCTATAAATAAAATAACAAGCATTAATGATAATTATTCAGTAACAATAATTATTTATTTATTATCTTAGGAGTTTAAAATAATTATGTCTCACAGAACCTGAAATAGGATAATACAAGAAAAAGGACATAATTCCCATGTGGCTGTAAAATTAAGGTGTTCCTTTTAGCATGAACTGCACAAGAATGGACGCAGTGGTGAAAACAGGAGAGCTGCATCTCACCTGTTGGGGCAGTTGCCCAAACAATTGTCCCCTGTACTTCAGAGTAGCCTCAAAGACTACAAGACTATACATAACTCACTGCTGTATCTTTTCCAGAGCTGGCACTGGCCACCAAAATGGCTGGAAGCACAGTGCTCTGCAGCAGGATAGATCACTGAGGGGCAGATACTTTCTCTGTCTCCCCTTAAGTCTCTTAGGACGAGAGGAGCAATGACGAGGCTTGTACACCAAACCTTGGATTGTGTGAGTACAAAAATCTTTATCACTCAGGTGTTTGTGCAACACAAACACTAGAAAGAAGCAGAGACAACTTCAGAGGGGGTTAATTAAGAAAATGTAAATTCATCTCCTCAGCAAGCTACTCATAATTTCCTTTCAACTCTGAGTATTGTTACAGAAAGCATCTTTACATATTCATTGCTTTCCAGCAGCTACTTCCTAACTGATTTCACTGTTGATGGGATTGGATGTTGCTTCAGAAGTATTTCGGAAGCTGAGATTAAGAGGTGAGCATCTTTCTGAGATTATCGCCAAGGACATAAATCTCAGAGCAATGTGATGAATGGAGAGGTGTGAGGGAGGCACTTGGGGAGCAGACCTTACCTTGCACCAATGATTTCAGAGAGGTAGGGGTCTTTGGGAGAAGTGAAGAAATTACAAGCACTTGTCAAAGAATATTTTAATATGAAAATTGGCATAATTCAGCAAATGCTTTCTGGTGATGAATTAGAAAACACAGTTTCCTTCCTGGCAAAGCCCTCATTTATCACCTGGAAGCAAAACTAATAGAGTGATTCAAATGAGAATTATGAAGTGATGCTGTTAATAATCTTTTCTATGTAATAATTCTTTGCCATGCAGACATGCAAATGATTTGTAGCTCCCATGACAGTGTGTTTGTGATTAATGAGGAAAAAGCAGGCCAGATTTTACCTTCAGCAGCAAAGCCTACATCCACTGTAAAATCATCAAAGGTGTTGGAATAACATACTATTTAATGTGTAATTGAGAGTAATTCTAGCTTCTAATTATAATAGTTTATCACAGTGTACATTTCCTGATGCCTTGTGAATTATATTCCTTAAATCTCATGAAGAGAGGTTCTCATCCATTGAGGAGCTCCTGCAGCTGGTACAGTGGCAGACTGGCATAATTTTAGTATTCCAAGCAAATCCATACGGGTCAAAGCAAACCACAGAGCCTGCAATCTCTGCATCTGGCATTTCAGCTGAATTTCCCTGGCAGGGAGGAGAAGAAATGGTGGGAGGGAGAGGGAGGAGCAGCCCTGGCTTTCAGGTGGAATTGTAATAATTCCTTTATGGCAGGGTATCAGCATAGAGCCTGTGCCAGTGAAATTAGCCCACCATTGTACTGGATAAACAGCACCTTGGTTGAGACAACAAACCTGTTGATCTTATCTGTCAACATCTAGATCATCATCTGGGCTTTGACTTATCAGCTGCTCTGTCAACAGTTCCCCCATAAAGAAAAGAAATTGCAATAGCGAGGGTAAAAGCAGCCTCCAGCACACAAGAAGCTTTTTGCTTTAGCAACCTGCCAGGCCACAAAAACGTGCCACTTTAAAGAAGAAGGCACATTGTTGCTGGAGAAGATCGCCTCTGGGCAATGCTCAGCAATGGGATTACAGTGAATTCCATCGTGGACAACAGCTTGATGATATAGATGGGGAAATGTTCAGTGTTTGCAATGGAACTTTCTTACCAGAAACTTCAGAAGTTTAGTGAAACCTTGTCTTTAATTTTCCTTGGTTTTCCTTTATGCATTTGTGACCGTATCTAAATTTAATGGAGAAATATAACAAAACAAACAAACAAAACCCAACTCACAATGTTTGGAATATTTTGTTTGAAAATTTTATCAGCCAAACCAGGGGACTTAACACTGTTTCCCTCCTTTGCAGCTCTTTTTTCGTCTGGTGTTTCCCTTTCCTTGTCCATCAAGCTGACATGAGAAGATGGCTTTTCATTATATGAGCAGTGGGAAGTCCCCCTGGATGAGCATTAGCTCCTTAGCCAACATAACCTGACATTGCCTAATATTAGCTTGGAGAAATTGAAGAAGGAAAGCTTTATCAGGGTGCCCAGGTGCTGATAGAAAGGGACCTACTTTTTTCCCCTGTTTGTATTCCATTTACTGCTGAGCCAAGAGGGTGGACAGAAAGAGGCAAAGCAAGCCCAAGAGTATGAGGAAAGCTATACCTTGGAGAAGGAAGATCAGTTCAGGGGTGACTGCCTAGACATGCTCTGGTCTCTGAAACATATTGTAAGGGTTCAAACTCCTATTAAAAGGATCAGCCTGTCCCTTTCTGAAACGATTTGTGCAACTATGAAGCCTGTAACATCCTCATGACTTTAACAAGGAAAAGAGAAAAACTACTTAAATTAAATGGCTTTGGTACAAAGAGGATCTGGCTGTGGCCAGCTTTATATTATTAACATTTCCCAGGAGTGATGTTCCACAGTGGCAGGCTGATGTAATTACCAGAAGTGAAGTTGTAAGTACTATTGAAAAGACCAAGAGATTTGCTAGCGACTTCAAAGAGGTAAAGATTTGTGTGGATTTGCACGGGGATAGAAAATGCAATGGGTTAGAAAATCAGGCCCTCCAGTGTCTTTAATCTTTTGTGGGCTTTATCCAGACATTTTGGTCTACAGGGGATTTAAATTAAGTTGCAAAAGAGACTTCCTAAACTTTCTATCTGAATGTTATATTATGTGGGTTTTATACTATTAGCTTAAAACTGACCTTTTCTGAGCTTTTTGGATTAATGGCTTGTGGACATGTAATGCTGGCATTGGCAAGGAATTTACTTTCATAATGTGGAGACAGATGATGATCTAATAGTGATTTTCCTTTATTCAGGAGATTCACATATATATTAAAAGATGAAAGAAATGTATTGGAATTAACCAGTAAATTTTCAAAAAATGACAAGGCATACTGAATAAAGTAGGCTAGAAAATGCATTTGAAAGAAATTGTAGTACAAAATATGCTACAGGGAGCCATAGAATATGACCAGATATTTAAACCTTTTTTGGTCCTATTTTTGTTTGAGGAGTAATGCTTTTAGTATATTGTGCAGATTTGTTCTGAATTATTTATAACAGGTCATGTGCCAGTTTTTGTGGTTTGATTTCTTTTTTAAATTTTTCCTTCCTTAATTTAGGTCAGTCTAAAATGTGAAAAAACAGTCAACTAAGGGAAAAAATTAACTTGCACTTTAACATAGCCTATTGTCCATATGGATATGGAGCAAAGGGATTCCTTCTCTCAGACTGTGCACTGTGATGAGATGTCCCAGGGGATTTGTTGTTCTAAGGAACCTCCCTGTTGTTTTACACCAAAGGTGGGAGTGTCACTTCTATAATGTAGCATGACATTTTCAAAAATGCTCAGCCTTGTGAAAGCACTATAAATTGTGTGAAACAAAGATCGCTGTAAAGATCCCTTCAAAGACAGAAGAGCATCCTTTAGGAGATTTCCAGCTTCCATTCAGACCTTGCCACTGGTCAGCTTTTTTTCCGTCTGGCCTCTAGATTACAGCATACTTTGAAAACCCACCATTATAAGAATTTTATTCAGGTCAAACCTGGAATAAGTTAAGGCATGTTTCACTAGGCAAACAGACATCCATTAAAAGAAATGTTTCCACTGTGCCTTGGTTTCCCTCTGTGTTCAACTGGAATAAAACAGCAACATTGCATGGTATAAGCTCGTTTGCTTTTTAAAACCCCATGGTTTTAAAATCCCATGGTTTTAAATACATGTGGGCTAGGGATGACTGACTACTCACCCTTGAGCAGAAGTGGTTATAATTCCCACTATGCTCAAAAAGGCAGGCAGAGGACTCAGTAGGAGCCGAATGAAGCATATGTTAAACACCAGCTATGGGAGGTGATGTCAATTCCCTGCCTTCTGTCTCCAAGCCTTTTGCTGGACCATCACTGTGGTCTGGGAGGGCTGTAGCCAAGGCTGAAGTTAACAGGCAAGGCCTACAGGGTAATCTAGATGGACTATGAATGCAGGAAAAAAAGGGAATGCTTTTTCTCTTTCTTCACACCCAAAACGATGAAAAGTTGCAACTTTTTCCTAGCTCAGGCATTTTGTAGATAACACTGCAAAGTGCTTATTCTTTTTGATTATTCTTAAAAAGAAATGTCAACTCCGTGCCTGTCTCTCTCTTCCTCATATGTGTTGCATTAGTGTGAGATGCTGATGAAGAAGGGGGATGTGGTTGGGCATAGGGTGCATCCCATTCCCTAGGTTAATTTACTTAGGCCCTGGCTGGCTGAGAAATAGAGTGAGCACAGAAGTAAGACAGAGGTCACAGGAGTCAAGGGAAGACCTTTCCTGTTATTCGTTTGTTCCAACACAAGATTGCCGCTGCAGATGAGGGGAGCCCTGTAGGAATGCTATTTTAGCATTCCTAAAATGTGAATGCCAACATTCATATATGCTAACATGGGAGAGATTCTTTATAAGCTGGAACCAGTCTGATGGAGAAATGCCTCCTGCTGCAGTGTGCAGGTCCCCAGCTGCTGCTCTGCAGTCAAGGTCCTGAGTGTGTATAGAGAGGTACTGAACCAAGTCCCAAGAAGACCCTTTGGGCAGTGCTTTGCTGTAAGAGCCACCTGTTGATAGACACCCTTTTGGAAGAAACACCAGTATTTTGCATTTTGCTCATGATGTCTGGATTGAGCCAAGTACTTTATTGAGGGCCAAGGAAGACCGTGCTGCGAGAGGAACATTGCTTTCTTCTGTGGTGTGCAAGCTATGACCTGCTTCCTAGGGTTCTTTCAGATTTTTAAGTAACACTTTCCTACTGCACCATTGTTTCTGGACATGGGCTTCCCATGGGTCTCCTCCCTTTAAGTTGTTTGCACAGCCTCTCACTCTTTACTGTAGGTCTTAGTTTGTCAGAGGGTATTAGGTAAATATTTTGAAGCTCCTAACAGTCAGTGGCATGTGGAGGTGATGCTCTAGGGCCCTGTTGAGATTAAACATTTGCTGCTTGACTTGTTTGTGATGACAGGGACCTGGCTGGTCTTCTCTTCCTATGCAAACTGGCAAAGCTCTGCATTTCAGCAGCTGGGAAACCAGCCCTGTCAGCACCACTCCTCCTTTGTAGTGAGGAGCAGCTTAGCCTGAGAGCACAGAGTGTCAAAGAAGTGCTCCCTGTCCTCCAGCATAAAACTGTTTGATGAGCTCTGCTGCAGGAAACCCTGGAAATACTAGTGAGGGGATTGGTGAGTACAAGTGTTGTCATTTTGGGCCGTGGAATCGACACTTAATGAAGGTGGGTACTCCTTTCCTCTCTCCAGAGAGTAAGTGTTGCATGGGCAGCACAAATAAAGGATATAAATTTAGGCACTCAGAATAATATCTGACAAGATAGGAACATACAAATAAGCTGTCACTCTCCACTCTTTTCCTAGCACTATGCATGAGGCACTGGCAGTTTTCAAAGTGAGGACAGACACCATGCAAGTCACATGTACCACTGCATTAATGTTAATTACAATATTTGTCTCTCTGCCTGGGCACAAAGGTCCCCTCCATCTGCTACAAATATATTTGCTGTGCTAAGCTTTCAGTGGACTCCCTAACCTAGCTATTTTAAGTTTCTAGTGCATATGCAATGGTTAATGGAGGTGTCTCAGTTACTTTTGTATTTTGTAACTTTTCTAATCAACTATGATTAGCTGGTTGCATCTATCTAGCATCAACCAGTGTGCTTAGTGCCAGTTATGTCTATGTGCAAGGAACAGTACTTTTTCAGAGCTTAGAACTCTACTTCAGCAAAATTGCCTTTGCTCAGCTTTCCAAAACCTTTCAGGTGTAGACTCTATCCTGTTTTTTGCCATTCCTAGGAAAAGAAATTCATCTCAACGTGTCCAGGCTCCAAAGCAAAGTGAAAGAGCAGCTCAGAGGAGGAATTAATGCAAGGAATTCCTTCAGACAAGGGACTGTCTGTGACCACCTCTGCTTTACACTATATTTAGTATACAATGTTTTGTTTGTTCTTTCACCTGTGAGTGTAGCACATACAGTTGTGCTTGTGCACACTAATAAGCTGAGTTCATGCACTCTGTGGATGACAAAACCACATGAGGAATTTGCAGATCTGAGGGTAAAACTTGGAGAAATTATCTGTGATGTTTCAACCACCATAAAAGACTTCCTGACAAGGTTATATCTGACACACTACCAGATATTGCACCAATTTACCAAGCAGCCGTTTTAAGACAAATAAAAGAATGTATTTCTTTTGCACAAATATAACCAAGCTCTAGAGCTCTTTACCACTCTAGAATTTGTGAAAGAAAAAGGGATAAAGTAATTCACCAATAAAATTGTTTTTAAAAATTGAAAATGAATCCTGCTATGTCACTATAAACTGAATTGATTGAAAGTAGAAGTATCCCAGCATAGGAGGCAGACAGCTGTGTTCTTGCCTAGTTCTGCACACTTTCCCTGAACATTTGCTGCTGGCCACATGAGTGATTTAAGTAACTACACAAGACAAGTTCATGTCCATATTTTATAGCCATCTTTCAGGTAAAATACAACCCAGAATGGATTCTCACTGCTTTTTGACGTTGCTGATGTCTCATTACTTGCCTTAAGGGTGATCTATGAGTGAAGTCAGCAGAACTGCTGTGCTATTCAAGGATGCCTTAGGATTGTGTTGGGGTTTAGGCTAAACATCAAATCAACTCAAGCAAACATGTTTTACCCATATATACCAAGTTTCCCCTAGAAAGTTCAGCTGGAAAACGTCCTTGCTGTTACTCTGTTAAGCAGGTAGGCTGTTTAGCTACCACGTCCTGTTCAGCATAAGTCACCACATCCAGTGATAGGCAGTCAGCCTGTACCCACACGTAATCTGTGTCACTTTGGAAGCAGCACAGAAAAACCCAGAAAATCAGAGACCTTTTATCATGGGTGTAGGCCATAAGCTCACCTCAAATTCAGGCTGTTCCAGCTAATAACACTTGTTCCCATTGCTCTGAGGGTACCTGCGTGTCTTTCTGGATTCAGCTGTCCAAGTGGAACTTGATCTGAGTGACAGCAGGGAGGTGGAGGCAAGCAGGGTGCTTTCTGCTCCTCCTCAAGGCTATTGCATCACGATTTTGAGTCAACACATTTCAGACCTCCCACAGAGAGCAGAGATGGCTCTTTACTTGTGTAAGACCCAGCATAATAACTTTAGGTAGCTCTCCCCAAGGCAATTTGCTGAGGTCATATATGACAGTCACAAATATTTCCCAGATTACCAAATCATGTGTGTCAGACAAAAGAATTTAATTTTTATTTTTTATTTAAATTACTGTAAGGCAAAGGTTAGCTAAGAGACTAAAAATCATACAAATAAATATCATACAAGGTGATACAAATAAAAATTAAACAAATGTTAAAATCATACAAAGTGATGTCTGTATCATTGACTGTGACCTCTTGCATTAAAATCCAGAAACAGAAGAAGAATCTGACCTTTGTTTCTTCCTTTTTTTTTTTTTGTACCATAAAGCTCTTCTTGCAACACCAGCTTAGAGAGCAATTTTCTGTGACCCTTCTTGAAATGAGGGAGTCCCCAAAGGAGGTGGTAGAAATTTCTATGTCATGAGGGGATTGCTTATGCACCACAGGGAAGAAAGGAGATGTTGTTGGAAGTGTCAAAATACCTGGAAAAGTAGGAGCAGAGGGATTGGCTAACTGGCATAATTTAGAATAGGATTGAGGATACTCAGGGGGCAAAACAGAGAACTAGAAAACTTTGACTAGTTCCCTTCTTTTATGTAGGAGCTATCCACAAGGAAATTGAGGCTGACATTTCTTGGGAGGCACTGTTAGCTGGTGAAAAGTCTCAGTTTCTGGCAAAGTAGCAAAAAAAACCCTCAACACATGTTCTGCTTTCTTTCAGAAGACCACATAGAGCAGCTGTTTCAGCCACACAGGTGAGGACAACAAAGCAGCTGAGGCACCTATTGATAGCTAACAGTTTTCTCAGAAACAACACAAGAGATCAGAATGACAG
This sequence comes from Chloebia gouldiae, assembly GCA_003676055.1. Taxonomy (NCBI): domain Eukaryota; kingdom Metazoa; phylum Chordata; class Aves; order Passeriformes; family Passeridae; genus Chloebia; species Chloebia gouldiae. The sequence goes on along the minus strand of QUSF01000013.1, from coordinate 10,651,573 downwards.
CAAAGCTCTAACCATGTGCAAGGCTCTCATATTTGCCATTCACACTGGGTAACACTCCCACCTCCATTTGTTGAAACTTGTATCCTTGATCAAGAATGACTTTTGGTCATTTCTGCAAAAGAGCGAAATTCCTCTGGTGAAGAATTTGAAGTTCAAGCAGAGCCAAAATTGCTCAGTGCCATTAATAGGGCCCAGACTGAGCTTTTGTGCTGAAATAGCAACAGTTTAGGGGCAAAAAATTAGGAGGTTAAAAAAGCAGTCATGAGGCCCCAGAAGGGTGCCAACCATGCAAATCCCCATTCTCCCAATTAGCATCTTGTTTCTATTTTTTCATATTTCTTCTCTGCCTCTGTTTTTCATGTCTATATTTTCTGCAAGGATAAACCCAGCTTGGACACAGGAAGGTGAAAGCATTCTTATCATGTTTGTGGTGCAGAACACAAGTGGCCTCTTTGAGTGTGGGCTGGGTGTGAGCTTAGCTGATGCTGAAATTTTGCCAGGTTTTCTATGGAGCAGAAATATACACACACACACTCATATATATATATGCGGGTATGTATGTATATGTATGTGTATATATGCGTGCAAGTAAGTATCTATAAATGTATGCAAATGTATTTATGCATGTGTTTGTCCTTAGGTATAGGCTTCTTGACAGTGCTGGTTTCCACTTCACAGCAGCATTTCAACAAAGTAAAACTAGTTGTTTTTTTTTTTAGTGGAGAATCAGATCTCTGTTGCATAATAAAGGAAATAAACCCAAAAGCTATATCTCCTCACTTCCTAAACTAGAAGATTTTTGGATTTGAGGCTCTTGATAGGAGGAAGTTGTTAGGAGCTGTCTTCCCAGCACATCCCAAACTTGTGCTTGGCTGTCCTGACAGTAAGGAGCCTCACAGCTCCCCTGATTAGCACAGTGAATTTTCCAGCTTCACTTCAGACAGCAAGAGGCAAGGAAAGAGCTGAGCCTTCAACCAGGCCCAGTGTTTCAGTAGAAACACACCTGGGACATGGTCATCAACACATCCTGGAGAAACGGTGCAGAGAAACAGGTCTGAGTCTCCCTTGTCAGGACCCTTAGGTTTTTGTGGTACCATCCATCTGAGCCAGTTGTGTAGGAACTTGTGTAAGTAAAACTTTATTTTTTTCACCCTGCTAGTGCAGACCTCTGTCAATATACAATGTGTAAAACTGTAGTGTCATGGAGTTCACAGTTCTGGCATATGCCCTTGAATAATGATTTTATCAATGTAAAAAACACTCACTGCTAGAAACAAAGCAGTAGACGTGGTTTGTTTTGCTCAGTAGCTACAAGGATCCTGTTTTGCCTTCATGAGTCTCTGAACTTTGACTTTTTCCTACTAATTTCAGGTGCATCAAAACAGTGTATTTCATTCTAGAAAAAGAGATTGCTTCCTAGTTTTTGAGGGTTTTGGTTTTTTATTGATCAGTGCATGCCTTTCAGAAATGTAGTCAGTAGCATCAATGAATCCCCCTCCTGTAAAATTAGAGCCTGTGTTGAGCTGTAGACTTGCACTGTAATAAGTCATTTTAGTTTTTTGTATCCTATAGTTTTGCATGTCGACTCCCTGGATTTAGAGGCTTATTAAAGGGTCCACAGGGAAGCTCATAGTCAAAGAGTCACAGAATGGGGAAGGCTGGAAGTGACCACTAGAGAGTGGTCTAGGTCACGTAGACCAACCTCCCTGCTTTGGCAGTCTCCTAGAGCATGATATTAAGGATTGTGTCCACATAGCTTTTGACTATGTCCAGGAAAGGACATAATCCTTTTTACCAGTGAAGACTTGTGCTGTTTTCCAAAAAACTGATTATTTTTATACAGCAATTTGTGCCTGTATACCCATAAATGCCCTCTTTTGTCAGGAAAGTACAATGGAAACCCAGGAGTGGCATTAAAAGTAATTTCCTTACACGATGCTCTGTTTGTTCCCAGCTGAACTGAGAAAGAGTTAAACTGCTGCCCCAAGAGCTCTTTGTCAGACTATGTAGACAGGGTTGATGATCTCAGGCAAGACAGATTTCCTACAGATTACAGAGGCATATCTGAACACTGAGTCAGTTCTTGTCCAAAAATTATGGGTAGCCTGAAGATAGTGCCCTGCAGTAGCAGGCAACCTACCATAGGGCTGCCAAAGGCTGGCCAGATTTTGAGCAGCACCCAGCAGGGCCAGCATTACGTGAGTCCCAGTATTTTGCAGTTGGTGTCCATAAGAGGTGGTAGCTTTTATTTCCCAGCCTCTGGTCAGCTTTGTATTTGGTGGGAGCCAGGAGCTGCTGCACACTGGCAGATAGAGCATGGTAGTTGCTGTATCTCAGCCTGTCCTGTGTTTGGTGGGATTTTTCCTCTGGGTAAGACAGAATCTCCTGCAGCACAGGTATGCTGGACTTCCAGCTGGGAAAGAAATCTACAGTCCTGAGTATCACTTTGCAGAAACTGCTGATTGTGTTCTTATCTGTTATCTCTCTTCATCATTTCCAGATTAAGTCTTGCACAGGCAACATGATTTATACAGCTCAGTGGAATGAGTCTAGAAATTAAATGCCCTGTTATCCTTATTTCTTAATGGGTAGTCTCGTCCTGGTCATTCTTTAAAAGAAGAAATCTAATATATCTTCAATTATAAGAAATGACTCCTTGGTCTCTCTTTGTTGCTCACATAGACACATTTATTTGCCTGTTGCACATTCACATGCTCATCTCCTCTTCTCTCTTTGTCTCTCTCTGTCTCTCTGTGTCATGTTCTTGTGTCCTCCTGGAAGTCCTGCTTTCTTATACATACACTGGTACACAAAACACAACCAAGATAAAAGACTTGCACATCCTAATTAGCCTGGTTGATTTTTACTTGTTCTGGAGAGCCTTAAAACCTGAAAAGGCATTGAATATCAACAGTGTGGCACTTTATCCAACAAGAGAATATTTGTTTTCATAGGTGAGCTACCCAGTACTAGCAGTCCTGACCTGCCTAGATATGGGGTGAATTAAGATGGAAGAAAACACTCTACGTTCCCAAGAATAGACACAGGTTATCTTTTCTTTAACCTTCCAGTGTGTTTCCCCTACTTGTTTGTTTGGGTTGTTTTACCCTCTACCCATTTGGTGTGTTTCTGGTTCAATGCCCCTGCAAAGGCCAGAGGAATTAGCACTGTTGAAAGAAATCCAGTACTGAATTGCCCTTGTGTTGTCTGGACTTTGTTATGGCTTCAGTTCATTAAAACCAAGAGAAGGATAGCTGGAAGAGAGAGAGAGGGAGAGAGAGAGAGGGAGAGAGAGAGAGACACCAGCTAGAAGGGAGCACTTGTGGCTGGACTGTGGTAAGTCTCCTTGAGGGGCCAGACCTGTTTTCTTTTGAAAAGAACATTATGAAAAAGTCACAACTGTGAAATGGCAGGCTGAGTAGGAAATGACATATTCCAGGCAAGCTGGAGAAAACTAGATGCTCTGTGCCCTAGTTCTCCAAGTTCCTCACCTCCAGTTCCCATCAGTGCTGCAGCTCGACGTGTAGATGAGTGTATTGTGTCCCTGCCTCACTTCTCCAGTTCTCTGAGCTCTGTCAGTTTATTCCTCCACACACTCCCCATCCTTCTGACGTCCCTAAATGGACCTGGGCAGGTCCCATCGCTGGTGTGGTGGGCTACCTGCAGCTCCTGCTGATTGTCAGTGTCCCTGAGGGCCTGAGGGCAAGGAATTTCCCTCCATGTGGAATCTCTGTGTGGAATCCAGCTGCCATGTATTTGCCGACTCTATCCCAAAGAGATGGACAAGGCACAAGATGAAGGATGCAGTAGGGGAGCAATTGTGCCTTCCCAAAGACAAGAGAGAGATGCAGCCAGAAGAGAAAAAGACTGAATCCTTAGTTTGTCTAATTTTATCTGAAAAGCTGAATTTTACATAGCTATTTCAACTCAAACTTACCTATTTAGGTAAAATTATCAAGGCAGCCTAAAATGGGAGTAGAGTCCTTGAGGCATGGTAGCAATACAGTGACTTTTTCTTACCAGTTCTCTAAAAACTTGCTGTTGCTACACCAGTAATTGCAACAAGAGAGATGATAATTGTAACAAGCTATCCTATTTTTAACAACAAACCAGGAATGAAAACTTTCTCCCTTTTCTATTCTCAACTTTTCTTCCTCTTTTCTTCTCCCCACATTTAACCATTTAATGACTGGAAACAAAGAGGAAAATAAGAACAAAAGAATGTACAGCAAATGAATGACTTGGGAGGGCGGTCTGGGTAGACAAAGGCCTGTTTTTTCCATTTCATTAAAAAAATCAGAAAAATGTTTTGAAACCCAAATTTTGAGGCATCCTTTTATAAAAAAAAATAATTTCCTGGAAGATCAAATACTAAATAAAAGCATTTTATTTGAAATCATGCACCAGTTCTGTTAAATAAACCACTGAAAATGAATTCTGTGCCTTGTAAATGTGTCAATATCTGCTAAACAACACACAATTATGAATAAATCAATGTGACTGAATACTCCTGTATTTAGAGAGAAACATGCATCAATGCTCTTTTGGAGTCATTTCTGTCTGATGTGCTAGAATTTACTAAGCTGTTTCATAGACTCTCCATCAAAGGACAGCAGAAACCATACAAAATATAATTGAAAAATAGCTTCTTATTAGGAAGAACAGATGGTGCATTCATATACCACAAAATTGCAAAATTTTAGAAGCCTTGAATATCAAGTCCTTGAGTTGTAACTCATTTGCACTGGAAACTTAGTTAGCAAGTCAGAAAAAACACACTCAGAATTCTGCAGAGCTGTAAAAGAAGCAAGAGTTGACACATTAAATAAAACACGTCTATTTTTATGTCAAGTCCTGATAACAGTACATTTTTTAATTTTTAAACATAAAGAGAGAAATAATTCAGTTCTTTCCAGACTTGGCCGAGGCACCTGATTCACAATGGAAAATATTTTTATGTCTTATGTCAGCATTACTTAGTTCCAAATTAAGGGCTGTGGTACTAAAATTTTTCTTTTATGATAGTGCCCATTTCTCACCAGTTCTCTCACTTAACAGTGCTGCATGTTGGAGATGCAACACAGAGGTGTTTCAGTCCACTCAACTTTGCACATCAGTTTTCATTTACTTCTGAATGCAAGATGACATAGTGAAGTGTGTTTTTTTTCTGATGCAACCCAGGGAAACCATGGGGGAAGAATCAGAACTTGAAACCAGACTTTTCAAGCAAATTAGTCCAAATCAGACTTTTTAACTGAAATATTATGAGGAAAAAAATGGTTATATGCATCTGAGATGTCACTGCAAGCATTTAGAGGCCAAGGATGAAGACTGAAATCTCCTTTTCAATTTAACTGACTATCCATCTCACTTGTTAGTATATGGAATTGAATGGCAAACTGAATGTGTTTGCAGAATTAGGTTATTGAAAGATAAATCAATAAACTTGGAAACAGATATGTATCAACACTGAAAAAAATGCTGGCATTACTCAGATAAGTATGCAAAGCTTGGTACCAACAGCTGGAAAAAAGTGACATAAATTCTTAGCAATTTTGCATTTCACTGGGACCTGTGAACAGTGGGACTGGGTCTGTCTACCTCTCCCCATGATTTTGTACCCTAGTTTAATAAATTGTTGAAGGCCATATGAAAAGCCATCTGTGATATTATTTTGCACAGGCCTAAGTCCTGCTGTCAAATGGGCTTGAAGAATACAACAGGGGCAGATGCTTTAGTTCTATCATTTACTGCCAGCACGTACCTCAAGTACCTTGGATATATCATAACACATCTGGAATCACAGTCTGTTACTCCCACACCATCCCTGTCTACTTTTTTCTTCTGCTCTTTGCTATGGTATCAAACTAAAGAAGTTGGATGGTTGGACATGAATGCTGACTGTGTCTTTTGTCTCTCAAACGACCTTCTGTTGCTTTTAGTTGCCACCACTTATGCTAGACCAGTAAAGTCTATTCCAGCCAGTGCCATCCTTATGTCACTCTTCATTCAAGTCCACAGACGCTGCCTCAATTTTTCCAACAAAAACTACCAACAAGGAGTAGCAGAGTTTCCTGTACCTCAGCAGAACATTTTGTGCCATTGCAATGCTGTGAAACACGAACATGAGCGAACTTGAGAGCAGCATCTCTACCAGGTAAATCTGCTCATTAATCAAAGATAAGCTAAGCTTGCTCCATCTTTGCAGTTGTATACAGGTCTCTGGATTAGGAGACAAGTCAAAAAAGTCTGGGTGTAGTTGCTTATAAGAACACAAAAGAGAGATTATTTTCCTTTCCCTTGTTTTAATTTGAAGTGAAAAGTCAAAATCAATGCAGCAGATACCTATATCTTGATCCAGTGAAAAGCAAAATAATATTTCAGCTTACCCAAAAGAACAGGAGACACACATCTCACATATGATTGGCTTTGAATATTAGAAACCCAAGGGGAACACATTTTTTGCCATTATAGTAAGCTTGCTGCTTTTTTTTTTTTTTTTTTTTTTTTAATCAGGCAGTACCCTCTGCTCTCACACATTTCTGAGAAATCAGTGCAAGTCAGGGTAGCCCCATTTCATGACTTTGTTCTCTCTCTTCAGCACAGAAAGCCACTTCATTAGGTTTGCCTTTATTAGGCTCAAGGATAGCATAGCTATTCACTGATGTCACCTATGGATTTCAGGGTAGAGAAATGGGACCTGTTCCTTTCTATATGTTTGATATAACATAAAGAAACTTCAGCTGACCCCTCCTGACTTTCTCAACAGTCAAACTCAAGTTGAGAAATAGTCTTAAACCAGCTCTGTCGAGGAATGCCAGTGCTGTCTAAATGATCCAGCTTTCTGATGGGAGTCACACATGGAATGCATTCACAACGTTTCTTCAAATTGAGAGTGAGTACAGTGAGAACTGATCTACAGCGAGATCCTGGCATGCACTCCAAAGTTATTGAAACCAATAGCCTCAGTGCTGTTTCTACATTCTTTTTAACCACACTAAAATAACTCTTTTCTGATAATCCTATTCTTGAAATTTTTCCTTGAGTTTGTTTACTCTTCCCCTTTCTTTTTTTTTTTTTCAGAGGAGATTTCCCAATGAAAAATTGTCCTGGAAAAGATATAAATAACATCTGGGTGTGAAAAATTCTTTAAACAGCTGACTAATTCAGAAAAGAGCATGAAGAATTATTTTTTTTTCTTTTGTCAGCATAATAGTTGAAACTGGTAATTTCTTCCTCTTGAGTCAGCCCAGCTATGTGAGGGTAGTAAGCCAGGCTGCAGGACCTAGCCTCATTCAACATTTTGTAGGAATCAAATTATCCTCAGCCTAGCTTCCATCCTGCTTCTCTCTTCCTTCTGACTTGCTACCTCCTCAGGATAACCTAGAGCTGATTCATGGTAATTAAGCCTGTTCTAGAAATTCAGTTTAAGATTATGAGTTTCTCCTCCCAAGAGCTTCCTTTATACAGTTTTCTTTACCACACCTTCAGTTTATTGTACAGCTGTCCATCTTGTTCCTGCTTGCCTCAAGGAACATATTAGAAGTTTGTTATTTATCTATAGGAAAACAATTGGTAAATAGCTCTCCTGCTATTCTTCTGTGAGAATTTAGTATTCTCTTGAGCAAATTAGATACTGAATACATTTCCCTCTGTTTAGTATGATTTCATCCCTCAAATGCTACTCCATGAGGATTACCAGTAGATGCTTCCTGCATATTTTTCCCACCATCCTATTTCTGGCCTCTCCATTTCAACCTGTCCTATTAGCTCACACCCACCTCTTTTATCATTTACACGTGGCATAATGTCTTGGGAACAAGCTCATTTCCTTAGAGAAGATCCCCTACTCTTTTGCACTTAACCATTTCTCATAAAATTAGACTGCCTGTACCTGTCCTTTTCTCCACCCTCATTGCATCTTATTGGATGCTAATCTGAGAATATATCTGCTTCTAAACCCTTTACTCAGCTGAGAAGCATAACGGTACTTCAGGGTGAATGGCATCCTGAGAACAAATTGTTCACTATTGAATTGCCACTAAATTAATACTAGGTTGAGAACTGATCACCCTGCTTTGCTCATCTTGGTGCCTTACTGCAGCCCTTTCCCTTTTGGAAAGCAGCTCCTTGCTGGGAGCATCATGGGGCCCTTAGGGTCAGAAATGCACTTGCTTCAAGAGGCTGTACAAATTGAGCCTCTTCCCTCTTATTTCCTTCTTGCACCATTCTCACCTCTGTCTTGTTCCCTCTTCCAGATGTAGTTCCCTAGAACACATAGTGATTAGAGAGTTCTCTAGACCAAGTTTCCTGGCCCTGAGGCCTTGTGGCGTGGAGAGGGGACTCCCTGTGGATCACCTGAGTGCTACTACAGGCAGAAGGTCTGGAGAACTTCCACGGTTGGTAAGACAGTGAAAAATTTGCATGGACAAGAGCAGGATTTCACTATATAAGCATTTTCACTCATTCAGTAACAGCTAATTAAAGCAAGTAATGTCACAGTTATTCCTTTCCATAACTGATCTGTGACCCAAGTCTTCCTCAGTCTGGAGAACACCAGAGGGGAATTTCACTCTTGGGAAGAAACTCTTCTGCCTGTGGTGAGGACAAGCCTTGGTGACCAGGCTACAGATGGCTTTGGAGTAACCACACAGAGCGTCAGAACAAAACCTCATATTTGTGTACAAGCTTCCAGGGAAGAATGGAAAATGAAGCATTAGCCAACACTTCCTGTAGATCCAGCCTTGTGCTTGTGTTTGGATAGTGGCATTTCATTTTTCTGGTTAACGGGTCTCATCAGAAATGAAAAAGAACCTGTCAAATAGTTGTGCAAGAGAAATGTGACCTCTGGAGCATCCTGACTGCTCTGTTAAGGGGTCTGCTGTAAAAGCATCAGCAGCCTGCTCTAATAGCCCAAGGATGAGATTTCATAGGATTCTCCATCATGTGGTGGTCATGACACGCTCTTGTAGAACAGGTCTAGGACCAAATTCTGTACATGAGATCCTGACTATGGGAACTCTGATCAGCAGACCCAGCTTTGCACTGAACACAACCATAAAGTAAAATCATTGCTGAGTATGGTGGACTCTGGCCATTTTTGGCCACATGCAGTTGAGGCCATAGCAGAATTTTGTACCCCAGCTCTCTGCTGTGCTGCAACCAGATGGCAGCAGGTGAACAACGTGTGCTGGTAGTCAGGAGCTCTGTCTCTGGCAGAGGTAGCATATCCTCAGAAACAGACCAGCTGGGCTCCCTGTAGAGGTTGGACGCTTGGAGCCATAAGTGTGATTTCTATTCCACTGCCACCTTTAAGATGCTGCCATTTCCTACTATGCTGCTTATCATCCAGAAGTTTCCCACCTTGCCTTTCTACCCTAGTTTTTAACAATTTTCTCTTCCTGGAGAGGCTATCTCAGGGGGCTGAGAGTAAGATTTGGGGACTGTCCTGCTTCCTACTCAGTGTTCATCTAGACTGACCTGCTTCTCAGATGCTTTTGTCTCCCCTTTCCAAGCCTCATTTCTTCAGCAATGCCTGACGTTCTCTGGGTAGGGTGCTGGGAAGAGACGGAAATGAGCATTTGCAGACACTTTTAACTGTCTCCTGAATAAATGGAAGAAAACTAAAGGATACTGAGACAGCAGGGATTATTGATTTTATAGCTATTTCCACAGCTTCATCAGCGGTGGCATGTAAAAAGAGCTCATCATTTATAAATTGACTCTTCCAGGGATCAAAGGCTTGTCAGGCAACAATTAGTTCTGGTAATTTATCAGTTGTTTGAGTTTGTCAGGTGGAGAGAGAAGGCTAGTTCTGCATCAGCTCCCTTGCAAAGTTGTGGCTGTAGCCAGGGCCAGGTAGGATATGCAGGTCACTAATTTGCTAAATATTTCATGTCCTCCAGTCTTCCATCAGTCTTTCCGATACCTGATCCAATTTGGTTGGGCTGTCAGCTGAAAAGGAGGCATCTCTTAGCACACTAATGTCAGCTCAGCCACAGGTTCTTTGTCTCCTTAACAATGTCCCTGTCAAATCACTGCTGAGCAGCTAAATGAACTGGAATGCAGCAAAAAGAAAGAAAAAAAGGAAAAAAAAAACCCACCAAAACCTGTGGTCTGTCTTAATTAGCACATAAACAATTCAGAGCTTCCCAACTGTGCTGTCCATCCAGAGAGGGAAAACTGAGGGTGAATATACTCTCTCCTTGCAGACCTCATGGTAAAAAAAAAATCCATGTTAACAGCAAGAGCTGATTTGAACAGATGAGAAGCCTGAACAAAAGCAACCATTCTGTGTAGCAGTGCCTGGTGCAGGTGCTAAGAGCAGCTGCACTTTTGCAAAGCATCCTTTTCTAGGGCACCTACAGAATTTGGCTATATTGATGACAACTCTGATAGTTTAAGTGACAATAAAAAAGACAGATACCAAGGCAGAGAGGCCCTTGATTCTGGACTTTTCTGACAATGGGGAGCAGATCTAAAATGTGTTGTACAACATTGAAAAGACCTTCATTGCAATACCTACATTGCATGTGCACACATTTCCATGACTACAAGTACACATGCCAGGTTGGAAAATGACTTGAATTTCCTCTGATGTACCTGATTGTGTACACCTGATAATGTGTTCTTTTAAGAACAATACTTCTTTTATTTGCTATGTGGTGGAACTCAATCCTGAACTTTCCTATACTGACAACTTCATTTTGCAACTTTTTTTTTCCAATCTACTTTCTATGTATAACCACCAGTTTAGTTAATTTATAATGTGGGCCACCAAAGAATATCCAGTGGAAGTGCAAACTGCTCCAGGAATTTCACTATGTAGGTTTTTTTAAAAGCACATATGAACTTGCATCCTTTAATCACATTTCATGGCTCTTCAGATGTTCATGGAACACAGGCTAAAAAACCAGCTACTATCAGAGCTTCATACAGAAGAAGCTCACAAAAGTTGTGTTTGGTAACAGGGACAGTACAGAAATTCTTGTGTAAACAAAAATAAAGGAAAGACTGTAGTTTGCTTAGAAAGTTGAACCTTGTGCATGTATAGACACTTATAGAAACATCGTTGGAGAAAAATAATTACTCGGCAGAAAGTGGTTAGTTCAAAGAATAAATTTTTTTACTTTATAGTACTATCTAGCCAACTTTCTGACTTGCCTAAAGGATCAACACCAGAATCAGCAATCTATAATCTATTGCCAATTCAGGGCAAAGGATAGCACTCATGAACAATTTGCTTTTCAGCCAGGTGAAAGACGTCCTTGTGCTCATGATGAAGCAGACTAAGGGTGAAGTAAAATTAAATTAACAGCTTTAATGCACATTTGGAAGCCACTGGAAAGAACATAGCTGCAAAGTGTCCAGCTGGATGTGTACCGAGAATGACATAATGGTTAGCAGAGACCCAGAAGGAAAAACAGCAGGCCAAGTATTCAGGAAAAGCCATAAGATTTTAGAAAGATAGTGGATTAAAATTTCTGGGAAAACTAAGAAAATGTTCTTCTTATGAAAACATGGAAGAAACGTGGACGTCTGGTGAGGCATCTGTGGATTTCATAGCTGTAGGCTATTGCTACACCACAGATACAATAAAACCTTTCAACTGGTGAAATCAATGGTGTTCCTCCAAACTCTCCTGAATAAGGCCAGTTTAGTCCATCCATAGGGAAGCTGGGATGACTGTGCAGCACTCCCAGCTGAGATGCTTTCTCAGAAAAATCTGCTGTAAGGTACTGATAGGACCTGTGGAGTCATTTTGAGATGGTGCCTGTGGAAAGAGCAGCTGGCACAGCAAAGCAGCCCCCATGGTAAACCTGCAGTCATGTGGGACAGGAGGTTTACATTTCCAGAGGACTGATGGGGGCTGCTGGTGTGCCTTGTGATTTGCAGCCACCCTGTCTCCTGCTCCCCAAAAGGCACATTGTCAGCAGCATTGAGCATGGCAAGCTCTGATCAGCCCAGCAATGATCCCTCCTTTCAGCAGCATGGGTTCTTTCATTCCGGCTTGCCTCACTTCATAATTAAGTTAACTGCCTGATGGATGTGCTGAGCAGCCTATGTGCAAGGAAAGTGAGTTTCCTTTGAGGCGACATGAGAGGTACAATCATAAGGGGAAAACCCCCAGGGCACTCTGGAGACACCTGTCCAGCTTATAATCTCATGGTTCTCATTCTGTTTATGCTGCTCGAGGGAAGTCCTCCCACAGGCAGATACACACCTTAAAGGCCTGCATGCTTCTGATAAGACAGACACCATTTGTCCAATTTCTCTGTTCACTTTAGTTTGCTGTCTAGTTTGTGAATATCACTGCTTTATACTCCTGTTAGAAATAAAAGATTCAAATAAGAAACAAAAGACAATCTCTTGCAACAATGGAATTGAAAAGAAGATAAGATGACAAGAGGAGGTGCTCTTGCCCATCAGAACATTCAATACACATGGCTACCTCTCGCTAAGGGAAGAAGTCCTTAGAGCACTCCTTTTTTTTTTTTTTTATGATGGATACTTCATCAAGTCCTGGGTTAAATTGCATTTGTGAAAAGAGGTGGAGAAAACAGAGGAGAATGTAAATCAAGCCTATATGACAAAAAATACAGTGCTGCTTTCTTCTTGCCAGATTAGAAGTTGGATTTGTTTCTGGTGGCTGGCACAAATGTACATTTTTCCTTTAGCTAGGAAAAAAGTTTGTTTTAGGGTTGTTTCTTTTACTTTCTTTCCTTGGAGGGAAAAACACAACAACAATAGTGTGGGCTTGAATTACAGTTGATGAACTCACATAATTTCTGTAGCCCCCAAAATAGCTGGAGAAGTCAATGAAACCACAAACTCCATGGGGCTCATCCATTTCTGAATGCAGCTGCTCTGATCCAGAGGCAAACTGCCCTATCACTTACCAAAGTGATATTTATCTAATTTATTACTATCAAATGCTTGGAGGGAGGAAAAAACCCAACCAAACAATAACAAAACTCCTTCAAACCCAGACCAAGAAAACCAAGAGACACTAAAGGCCTGTGCTAGCATCAGCAAACCAGTGTCTGTTTGTCCCCAGCATGGCAATACCAGAAAGAAGGAAGCCTTTCTGGGTCAAATTCTGCTTTCATTTGCAATGCCAGAATGATGCCTCTAGAGCTGAGGGAATTGTTGGCTGGCTGACCAGCCCAGTGGACTTCATGTAGAACTCAGGTCTCCTTGACCTGATCAGAGCAGAGAAGCCTGTCTCAGGCACTAAGACATACCAACTGATTGTTTAACCATATTGAGCAAAATAGGCTTCCCTACCATTTTTCACCTAGCTCAGATTTGATCAGAGATATAAAATAAAGAAAGACATGAACACTCATTCTGGCTGCAGTTTTGAAATGTTGTTTGCACCATGTTTACCTCAGGAAAAACGATCTTGCCACTATCTTTGTACTTTATCTGTAGCTTTCAGTCTCTTTGCATACTTACACTTAGCATCACAGCTTCCAAGCATTCTCCTCTAATTAATCAAAAAGGCAGTCCTTTTGTTTCCTAGGTCACGAAGGAAGAACAGTACATTAAATAAAGATATTGGCTGAGGATGGAAGCTGGATTTCTACCCAAGGAGCCTAATAATAGTGCCTTGATGCAGGCCAAGTAAAAATTGATATGGTTTTATATACACAGAGGCAAACAGTTGAGTGTGAAAAGAGTAAACACCAGATAGCATTCAAACAGTGGTTAATCCAGCCATTCTGTGTTTGTAAATATATAAATGTGTTGTGGTGGCTAAATTTATCCTAATGTAAGGAAACATGAACAAAGAGGTTGGTATTTGGTAACTTCTATAGGCAACATTAGGACATCCTGCAGGAATTATTTGGGGGCAGTTCATGATAATGTGGTACAGATTAGGGTTGCCATTTCTGGAAAAATTAGGTCAGAATTATGTAGATAAGATGGAAAGAATTTCAGTAGCATTGTAGTATTTTCCTGACTTGAAGCCTGACTCACACGTCAAAGCTTTGTTTTATTGTATACCTTGTTTTGATCTATAGTCAAAACAGCCTTTATCCAGAGAAAATGAAAATAAACCAGCTGAGAAAGAAAGAATTACAGTCAGCATTGTATAAAAATAAGTACAGCAAGCCTTATTTTGGAGAATAGTTGTCTTTTCCTGTGAAACTTTTTCCAATTCCAGAAATGGCCATACTGAACCCAGGAAAAATCAGAGGAGGGAGACACAATTTGATAACAATTCAGGAATGGAGCTTTTTCTTGCTCTCACTGTGAGATGGAATTTCAGTCATATATCAGGTGTATTTTGGGCCACACTGGAAAGTAGTGTCCCTCTTCCCTATACACTTCCCTTTATGCCTCTCAAATTTCATCCTGGACCAGAAGAACCTCTCATTTAAAAAGGAGATAGATCATGGTCACGAAAAGTTGCCTTTTTCAGAGCAATGAGATTAGTTCTAGTTAGAAGAACAAGAGCTTTGACTCTGCAGCCTTGCCTCTGCAGTTAGCACAATGTTTCCTTTGGCTTCAGGTAGAATATTTTTTCACTCAGGTCGTTAATTATAAGTAAGAATGTACTTTTACACGGCTCTGTGTTCGGTGCCATAAATCTCAGCGCATATTATGCCTCTCTTTTCTCACCAGGGGCTCTAGCCTAAGTTACTGAATCTCTCTCTCCCACAGAGCTTTGAGAAGGAGCAAACCTCTGGGACAGACCCTGGTGCTTGTATGCGAGCCAGAGTTAAGATAAAATGCTTCATGTTCCCTCTTGCTTATTCAATGAGACAAACAGACTCCTGAACTCTGCTTTTTCAGTCTAGCTTATTAATGCAAATCGCGGTAAGTTGCAGTTTCTGCTCCAATGCCACAAGGCAAATGTTGGAGAGGGTGGCATGCAGAAGCAGCAGTGCATCCCCTTCCACCCTTGCTGCACACCAGCGGGCCCCTGAAGCCAGCTGGGCAGCATGAAACAGCTCCTGCCACTCTTCCCAAAGATGCAAGCCCCTGTAAGATACCTGGCAGGGTATCTTACACTCCTCGTGCTTTTTGCCTTGAGGCTCAGGCTCTTTGCACGAGCCTGGGAACCAAGCTGCACCCATGGCATGCCAAAAGGGCAGTGAGTGCCCATCACTACACAAACTGCAGCATGAGCAAGCAACAGATGCAGTTTACTGGGAAGGAAAGGAGAATGGAAGCCAGCTTTTGACTCCAAGCATGTACACAGTAAACCTTAGAAGGAACAGGTTTATTTTTAGGATGGTCTCTCAAGAATCTCTTAAGCAGATAGCCAGGAATTTGGGCTACTAAAGCCCACCCACAGCATCATTTAGGCCAGCCACATACAAAATCCAAATAACCAGCCCTAGTAACAGCACAGACACTGCTGCAATGCTCCTCCACTCACAGAATTGATCCTCTCCTCACATTCTTTCCTGAGAGACAAAAAAGGAGCAACTGGGATGGAGATGCTGATGCACATCCCCTTCACTATCAGGAACATCCCACAGCAGCTGCTTGCCTGCCACTTTGGCTGAATGAGAGGCAGCATCTCAACTACTTGCTTGTTTATTTTCTCTGCCAAAGGCAACCACTGGTAGGGCAAGAAATGGAAAACCACGGAGTATTAGTGAGGTCTCTTCATGCCTGACAGAGGTCACTGATCCAGGCACATCCCAAGCAGTCAGTGCTGGTGATGCAGAGATCAAAGGATAGCTCTGGGGGCTACAGCCTGCCCTGCAGAAGCACAGGGGCTCCCAGTTCCTTCCCACTGCCTAGCCCAGGCACTCCTGTCAGTACAGGATTGCTAGCAATGTCATTTCCCCACCTAATTACTGCTCCAAAACATAGTAGAGCAGTGTGAAGGAAACATTATATGAACCTGACTGTCAATATTATGAAAATTGACAAGAAATCCTGAACAATTTCAGAAACTTTCAATGGTGACTACTTCTATGTTTGGGTCACACTCCTTGTATTGTACTTCTTTATTAAGTTCTGTTTTTAAGAAAACCCAAACCATTCCGTTTTATCCTTGGATTAACTCTTGTGCTTTTTTTTTTCCCCTATAGGATGAGAGATGATTAAATCAATTTATTCGCTTTAAGCATCTTTCTGGTCATAACAATTTAAAGCCAATATTTTGAAACATGTAAAAAAAATTAGTGCTTGATCTAGACTTTTCCTGAGCTTGGTCCCCATTGAGGTTCCACTGAGATCTCAATCTTCACTTTGCATGGAATGGGCTGAAATTTATAGTATAGTATAGTATATAACATTGCCTAATTCAATAGAGCCCACAAGTTTTCCAGTGTGTCCATTTTCCCCTCTAGTTCGTCTATACCCCCATCCTTAATGCCCTTATTTTAATGCTCTAGTACATTATGCATGTGAGAAGAGTGCTCCAGGATAAATTCAGTTGTCCAATTTAGAGTTTGCCATGAAGATTTGATGAGCAACCTTGCAGCTAGAACAAGTGTTATCTGCTGTCTCACATCTGGCACAAACTTTGATTGCTATGATCTGGCTTGTCTAACAGAAGGGCAGTCATATGCACACACCTCACATAGGTCAGCTTTGTACGTGGGGCAATCTACCACCATGATCAAAGAGCCACAGACTAAGGAAAAACAAGCCAATACAGTAATTAAAAATATTTATTTCTGAAGATATTTACCTTGATAGGCATAAAGCATTTCTCAATTTCATACAGAAATACATAAAACATGCATAGACCAATATGGCCTACTTCAATGTGTATTCAACATAGTAAATATAATGAAGAATTTGTGTGAATATAAATACATGACACAAAAATAAGCACATAATATTCAACTTTTCTGCAAATTCAACAACGTGAACAAATTCACTGCTATAAACATTCACCCAATATTAGCCTTTTGACTCTAATTCAAAACAACCCTTTGTCTCAATGTATTTCCACCAAACAAGGCCCTGAATAAATCTTGCAACAGCCACTGGTACATCCCCACTTTAGTGCATTTTTGGTAGCATGTAAGACACAACAACCTCTATTATTAGAACTTCAGTTGACCAAATATCCTTGTTATGGGAAACTTAGTAGTGTCCTCGATAACTTTTATTTTATGTTGAAGGGTCCCTTTGGTATCCAAAGCCAAAGGACTTTGACTATGCAAACAATCAGAGTGCCTAACCCACATTCAGATAACTCTGGTTGTACAAGTAAACTAGACTTCTGAAAAAAGGCAAAGGGTTGCAGCTGATTAGTAAAGGCAATAAACAAGGTGTAAAAATACTCTAGCAGGAGTGCAACAAACAGTACGCGAGGTAGACATGTATATATGCAGTCAGTCCTGATTAAAGTAGAACTGTGGCTTTCATTTTTGCATTTTAATCAAAAGGTAGTGTTCTTTGAAGTTTGTACACTCAGATCTTGCTTTCTGTCCTTGCTAAGCACATCTGTGAAGTCTTCCTTGCGAGATGCTTTTGATCTAGACCCCGAAAGCTGCTCAATCGATGGGTAATATTCCAGAAGCAGTATACAAATGTTTCTTCAGACAGATGGCTTTTCATGTATGTTACTGCAGATTTCCCTTCAGCCCTTCTACCCATCCACCTGAATTCCAAAATGATAAAATCCTTTGTTGTTATATCTCCAAGTACAGGACTTTAGCACTTTGCTCCACTGTGCAAACACTTGGACAGAGGGGGCCTTTGCCATTATGGAACGTTGGAGTCAAGACAGAGTTTTCGCGATGCTTTGTCAGCAAGCGTTGTGGAGAAAGATTCAGGTGATCTTCCCACTAGGATGCTTTCAGGCTTTCCCGGACGCTTTGCCTTTTGTTTGCCCTGTTATGTTTGAGCTTTCGCCCTTTCTGGAGCTCAGCCTTCAGCTTTGCGATACTGAAGGAAGCTTTGATACTGTTACCAATGGCTTCCAGCCTGCAAAATCAAGAAATGTACATTTAGCATTGTGATAATGAAGATGCATCTCCAGTGTGAAAAAATTTAGTTTTTGCTTAAATAAGCCTCAGTCTAGATTTCTACCGTGGGATCTTAATAAACTGCTGTTCGCTATACCTCAGAATTTGGATAACTTAAGATACTTGAAATGTTGTATTCATAATTTCAATGCAAACATTAAATTAAAATATTCACTCAAATATAGATGCCCTAGACTTCCTTAAGTAACCAGTCAGGAGGTCTCCAGTGGTTTTTTATGTTTCGTCTGTACTGTTTCTTTTAGGTAAACCTGATCCTACTTCCAATGAATAGGTGCATTTTTCAAGTAAGCAAGCCCCACTTTCAAAAAATTATTTAAGACTTCCAGGGCCTAAGTCTCATTCAATATCATCAGCTTGCCTGCTCCCATAAGTCCTGTTCTGCTTGTGAAAGGAGCACTAAAGAATCTTCTTTAGTACAGGCAAACTTCTGTATTCCATACTTTTCCATGGGAATATGGCTGAGCACTGAATGCAAGCAGAGGACAGATGGGTGCTGAGCTCAGCACCCATGTCCTCACAAGCTAAAAACCCAGAGCATGAAGAAAAGCCCTCAAAATATCCTCACGGATTCCTCCATAACTCTCAAGCTGAAACCACCAGCTAAGCCCAGGATGACCCGAGGGCAGGTGAACTGTGCTCTCTATTGCTGCTCTAGGGAACTACAACAGGATGAGAAGAAACTCACCGCTTCATTTTCTTGCTGTCAACAAGCTGTTGGTTCATGCATTTGGGTCCAAAGCAATTGCCGGCTTTGATGCGGCGCCGTGAGGTTTTCTCCACTGTGGACTGAGCCCTGTTAAAAGGGAAAAGGTTCTGCTGTTAAAAAAAAAATCCAAGTCTGCAGTCCACAAGGTGAGGCATCTCATCAACCACTTCTCAAGGCATGTAATAAGCAATCTTTCTGGGGCAAGCCATAGTATGTATCACAGAAGTATGAGTACTCAGGTAGGAGGCAAGGCTTTGGGGAGAGTATTCGCTCAGCAAGTGCCAAAATGAGTAAGTGCACCACAATCCATCCCTTTCACATGCATTGCCTTTTAAAGAATAGCAACAAGAGACGCACCAGAGATCTTTGCCTGCCTGGCAGAAGTTCAGACATTTCTTGTCTTTCTGGTTGGCACATCGGCATCTGCTGCTTGGTTCAGCGAGCATCTCTGGCACCATATCCTGCAGTGATCTTCTGGGTCGAGAAGGGCCTCCCAGACCATATGGAACAGTCTTCCTATGATCAAAGAGACAACATGAAAGTCATTTAAATAATTCTGTGCCTTCAAAACACTGTGGGGTATTTTGGGTAACCTTATCAACAGCATTGATTGCACGAGTAAAGGCTGTGGGATTGGGAATGCCCTGTTAGTCACAGTTTCCATGCAAATGCTTCTGATGATCCTGCAACATATTCATTAGCATAGCTACTGACAAGGATAATGACCTTTTAATTGTGATTTCACAAGGCTGTTGTGCCTCCCTATGCAATAGAAAGCAATAAAACCTCATCTCTTTGAACTTTGGCAACTGCTAACACTGAAAGAAGCAGTGAAAGTGAAGAACAGATTCTCTCTCAGAGGAAACAGCAGCAGAAGAAATCACTAGTCAAGTGTTTGCAGCCTTAGGTGAGCCTCTGGCTCACTACTTTTTGGTGAGAAGAGTATAGAAATGGATACTGTGCATAATCCTATTAACACGTGGGACACATTAATTTTCAGCAGAGAGCAGTGAAAGGCAGCTAGAGCCACCCGGTGTCAAAATATTCCTTCCAACCTCCTAACTTGTCAGAAAGAAAACTGCTCAAATGCAGGCTGGCAAAATCAAGCCTTTGGCATTTTGTCTGATTCTGATTCATAGTGAAAAGTATCCTGCAGCCTTTGCTGAGCAGCACCCAAAGGAAATACTGCTGCCCAGATTTTAGGTAGGCAGGTGTGCTAGAGCTATTAGGAGCTATCTGCCCGATCTATGCGGCCAAATCCTGCTTGCTTTCTTCTGGTGCAGTCTCGTTGCTAAATGTGTTAGAAAAGTAGGAGCAGGAGGGTAAAGCAGTAGGAGAAACTGTGCAAACAACTATTTCTTCCCCCCCTTCCCATCTCTGCAGGGGAGTTGTGGTCCTTAATTTTCGCCTTCACACCTCCCTCCATTTCTTCCTAACCAAAGGGGAACCCGGCACTGGGGAATTACTGAAACCCCTCCACTCTACTCACTCGGGTGTGTTGATCCAGATGATGTCGAGGTGGCAGAAGTAGACGCACTCCTCGTCCATCAGCGAGGAGCAGGAGCAGCGCCGGGCGCGGCGGTGCGCGGCGGCGGGGGGCGGCGCGGCGTCCACTTCGGCTCCGGGGGCTGCGGGAGGGAGCGGCAGAGCTCAGCACCCGCGGCAAGGCAAGGCAAGGCACCCGCGCATCCCCTCCCGCTGCATCCCTCGGGCAGCCCTCCCCGGAGCCCGGCTGCGGCCCCGCAGCCCCCGCGGGGCCGGTCCCGGGCGAAGGAAGGCGAGCGGCAGCGGGCCGGCACCTACCTGCCGGCAGCAGCCCCGGGCAGAGCACGAAGAGCAGCGAGACGATCATGTGGCAATAATCCATAGCAGGCGGCGGAGGGCGGATGGAAGAAGTGAGGGGAAACAGGGTAAAAATTAATAAAAGGCGAGGGAAAAGCGGAGAAAGTGTCTCCCGGCGTGGGGACGGAGCGCCGTGGCGGGTGCCCTGCGTGGCGCGGCTCGGTGCGCCCCGGCGCGTCTGGCTGGCGCGGCGGTCCCGGGCGCTCTTTTATAGCGAACCCCCATGGAGCGGGTAAACAGCCCCGGCGCTATTTTATCCCGAGACAATGTTATTCTCCTATTAGTCACCGCGCGGCAACGTGCGGGCCGAGATAAGGCCGGGGCTGGAAAGGAAATCGCCTGCAAACTTCAAGAGCGGGGGGCGGCGGCGGCGGCGGGAGGGGGGGCCGGGGGCGCCCCGGGGGCGGGAGGGCCGCCAGGGGGCCGCCAGGGGGCGCGCTGCCCGCGCGTCGCCCCTGAGGGCGGCTCTGGGCTCCGGGATTCGGGAATTCGGGAATTCGGAGATTCCGGGGTTCAAGACTCAGGGCTTCAGGGCTGCGGGGCTTCAAGGTTCACCGCTTCAGGTCTCGAGGCTCTGGGCTCCACCTGCTGCTCCTGCTATTGCCTGGGGGAGAACTCAGCAGTGTGGGTCCCTGATGGATGCCTGACTGCGCTGGACCCTGCCCTGCTCCCCTCAGCCCTGGCAGGTGGGCTCTGGGGTCTCAGGAGTTTGGCAGCAGCGCTGGCGCATTGGGGTATAATCTCCCTTTTCTGCCGTGGTAGGGCAAGGTGCTAAACGCAGCATGTTTTGGGTGTGCGCAGGTGTGTAAAGCCAGGTAGGGAGGGAAGAAGGGAAGATCTGTGCCTGCTTTTCGCCTTTGGCGCTCACCGCTAATTCTGTCAAAGTCTTTTTTTCCTGGCATGTTCGTGTATTCAGCCTTGTGTCAAGGAGCGGAGTCAGCGTGGAAGCTGGACGCTTGAGGAGTGGCTGCAGCAGTGCCATCACAGATATAGATAGACACGCATGGAATCCACTGAGGTCCCAACTGAGGGAGCCAGCCCCTGACTATAAACTTAATTAAGTGAACTCAAAATGCCTGTGATCCGCCGTGGAGCCGTCGCGCTGCGAAGCGTGCCAGTTTCACCTATGATAAATAGATAAGACTCTCTTGGTATTTGTGGTATTTCCGTGCACTGTGCTGTAATAATAGAGATGACCTTGGATATCACAAAGAGCGGGATTGTTAAGTGCAAGTTGCATTGTGGTCTGGCAGGTGAATGGCCAGTTTTTTAAAGTATGAAATTATACTGTGCCCCTGTATCATAGCGGACAGACTGTCTGCAGCCGTGCTGAGTCAGAATAAAAGTCCATTTAGCTGGTATCCTCTCTGCCACAATGGATGTTAGCAGATGGTGTGAGAAGGAGTACAAGAATGGAATGCAAGTGGAGACTAATCCTTTCCTCGGTGTAACCTCCCTGCTTCTAACAGAATGAAGTGTAGGGGCTTTCCAAGCAATAATGAACATTTAGACCATTATGCCGAATAAACACCGGTGGCCCCATCCTGAGATGGTCATATCTATTTATCAAAGGTATTCTAAAAATTGCCCTGTAAAACATCTGTGAGTGGAGAAAGCTGGGTTGTACAATTTTTTTTCCCACACCTTTCCAGCGTGGTATTTTATTTTCTAGAGCAGGGATTATTTCGTTTTGTGTATTATGTCTCCTTGTGTATGTAGGACAGGACTTCCCAGAACGCCAATGTATCCGTACATGTGTTTGAATTGCTGCAGTCATGATAAGAATCTGCCAGCAGGGGTCACACAGCGACATACAAAAAGTAATCACAGCCCTCTGAAGTAATGAACTTTATCAGTGTCCAAAAGTTAGGAAAGAAACTTGGTGATTTTTTTTTTTTTCTTGGCATTAAAAAAAAAAAAAAAAAAAAAAAGGAAAAAAAAAAGAAAAAACATGAAACAGTTGTGTGGGTTGAAAGATAGTAATCGTTCCATATTGAGTACAAATATGCATAGCCTTTCCAGGCCTGTCACTGAAAGACCGTCTTTCAAGCCACTGCTTATTTAGATTTTTTTCCCCTGAGATTCCTTTTTCTAAGATGTGCACTTGGAGCCAAAATGACTCACATTGGTGTAAGATATTTTCAGCCTTGTCAGAATACCTTGTTAGAAAGTATTTTGTTAGCTGGCAAAAACAGCATGTAGGTTTCCTCTGAATAACAAGGCACAAACATATCGCAGGCACTTCTGAAGATGGTGTTCTTTTCTACTTTTCTTTTTTCAACAAAAACATCATCAGCAATTTTTCATAAGAATTTATAAATATTATTGTTGTCAGAGATCCATTTCCTCTGATTCAGCGATTTTTGATAGCTCCATTTTCAGATCTTGAGACTAACCAGAATCAAGCTATTCCCGTTGCTTGAGTAATGCAAAAACAAACTTACGTTCCATTTGTTAGCAGTGGCCCGGGTGGGTCATTTCAGGCCGCCGGGATTGCCAGGCCTGGAGGTGGGTTACCCCAGGAAGGGGTAATCCTGACCCTTGCTTAGACACTGGGAGATACCAGGATCAGCTTTGTGCCACACAGAAATACCCTTTGGGAATTAAAGAAGGAAAATTTGCTCACCTTAAAGCTGTTTAAAGGAGGAGTCCAACAATAGGAGTCACAATAGGAGCCTATAAAATCTGCTGAAGAAGACCAAACTTTGGGTCAGTGTTTGCAGGACGGAAACACAAAGTCAGGCACACCATGAGTCATCCCAGTGCATGCCAAGCCAGATCACCCCAAGATCTGGGAAGTTTGTACCACATTTGCACTGCTGCCCATGTGGACAAGGGCGGAAGCAGGAGCTGAAGCTGGCTGCTCCTGCAGCAGGCTTTGTCTCTTTCTAGCTGGAGCACCTTGGGCAGCCACGTCTGCGACTTTGTGTTATGGAGCAGAAACTCAGCTGACCAGCCAGGCTGTGGTTGTAAGGTTCCAGCTGGAAAAGGCATGGCACCGACTTTTCTAAAGGACATTTTGTTTAGTGTCAGAAAGAAATGCCTGCTTATCAGCAAAACAATAAAAGGAGACTGTAGAACTGTGCCTTTCTGTCTAGGGAACAAGGCGAGCAACATGCTGCTTTCTGAAGATTTGAAACACTATTCTCAAAGTGAAAGTTGTATAACTTGTCCCCTTACTTTCCTCACTGCCCCTCTTGCACCTTACTTTCCTCTTAGGGGCTGTCCCATCTGCCTGTATGCCTTTTTATACAAGACACAGTTTTTTTACACAAAATGCAAGTCAAAGAGCTGACTATGCCATGCAGAACGGACCTGGACAGGCTTGGGAGGTGGGTCCATGCAAACCTCAGGAAGTTCAGAAGGGCCAAGCATAAGATCCTGCACAGGGGTCATGGCAATCCCAAACCCAGATACATGCTGAGAGATTAATGGATTCAGAGCAGCACTGAGGAGAAGGACTTGGGTTTTTTTTCATCCAGAGGGTGGTTGGGCAGTGGAACAGGCTCCCCAGGGAAGTGGTCACAGCACCAAGCCTGACAGGGTTTCAGGCACATGGTGTGATTTCTGGTGTGTCCCGTGCAGGGCCAGGAGTTGGACTCAATGATCCTGATGGGTCTTTTCCAGCTCAGCATATTCTGTCATTCTGTGATTTTCTGACTGGGGGTTTTGGTGGATAAGAAGCTTCATGTGGGCTGGCAACATATGCTTCCAGGCCCTAAATTCAACCGTATTCTGGGCTGCATCAAAAGCAGAGTGGGCAGCTGGTCAAGGGAGGTGATTCTGCCCCTATACTCTGCTCTGGTGAGAGCTCACCTGGAATGCTGCATCCAGCTCTGGGATCCCTAGCACAGGAAGGACATGGACTTGTTGGAGCAAATACAGAGGAGGCCATGAAAATGCTCAGAGGACTGGAGCACCTCTCCTGTGAAGACAGGCTGAGAGAGTTCTTCAGTGTGAAGAAGAGAAGTTTTCAGGGAGTCCTTAGAACAGCCCTTCAATATCTCAAGTGGGGCAAGAAAGCTGAAGGACTTTTTACAAGGGCATGTAGAGATAAAACAAGGGGAATAGCTGTACGCTGAAAAGAGGGTAGGTTTAGAATAGGAAGAAATTCTTTACTGTGTGGGTGGTAAGGCACTGTAACATTACCCAGGGAAGCTGTGGATGCCCATCTCTGAATATGTTGAAGGCCAGGTTGGATGGGGCTTTGAGCAACCCGGTCTAGTGGAAGGGGGCTTGGAATGAATGATATAAAAGGTCTCATCCAACCCAAACCATTCTAGCATTCCATGATAATTTGA
The DNA here is from genome assembly GCA_003676055.1 of Chloebia gouldiae. Taxonomy (NCBI): domain Eukaryota; kingdom Metazoa; phylum Chordata; class Aves; order Passeriformes; family Passeridae; genus Chloebia; species Chloebia gouldiae. The sequence goes on along the minus strand of QUSF01000013.1, from coordinate 10,626,755 downwards.
GCTCTTGAAAATTACCTTATTCTCATCTGTCACTACCCAGCTCTGTAATGTATTTGATTCTTCTTACAGCCGTGAGAGTCCTTGGGCAGAAAGTCTATTTTCTTGCAAACCAACATTCTTCGTTTCTCCCCATCTCCAGTTAGTGAGGTTTAGTATGGGTGCCTGTCCCACAATATACCTGTGGACTTATTAAAATGATGAGGAGAGGAATAAGGATAGCCAGTGATCCAGCAACCTCAGCCCTACATGTTTGTAACATGTGGCCCAAATGGATGCTGTCCAATATCACCAACGATAATTTTCTTTCCAAAATTCACTCCACCTACAAAATTGCATTTAAGCTAGGGAGGTAAGTTGCAGCTGTATGACCCTTGATGGAGGAAAGCCTCTATCAGAAAGCACGTCCAGACCATGCACTTCCTGACATCATGTGGCAATGACTAAATACCATTTAAAATACAAAAAATCAAACTCCACTTAGAGCTGATTTTTACTGAGCAAAGTTCACAGTTTCTCTCAGGGTTAAAATTGTTATTGCCAGGAAAAAAAAAGGTAAGATGGTTTGCAGAGATTCAGGTTTCAGAGGATGAAACCTGTTGTGAAACCTTCCTCCTACTTATACATTCCACAACAAAGAACTGCAAGCAATTTCCCTGGAAGTAAAGTCATCTTTAAAATGAGGGAAACATCAGGTGGGAAAAGGGAAAGGCTTAAATTGCCTGGGAATAAAGAATTCATGTGACTTTTGGGTGAGAGTTAACAGGAACTTCTCCCTTACTTCAGTGTCCATCTCTGCCATGATATTGTAGGAGAAAGAGCGTCCACTTCCCACTGAAGTGAACCACAGTGGCACTGGAGGCCCTTGGCTGTCCCCTGTCCCAGCAAGCTGTAGCAGTTCCTCCTGTTTCCATCTTTCACCCTGCATCTGCTTGTGCAGGAGCAGCAAGCAAACAGAATACCAGGAGCACGGCAGAAGGTTACGGTCCGTGGGTGGAACATGGGCAGGTGACCTGAGCCCTCCCACCCAGGCCGTGTGAAGGTGACAGAGGTGCCTGGTACTGCTGAGGGTGTGTCATGTGAGGTGCCAGGGTGGCTCAGGTGGGTGATCATTTCTGCCGTGGTAGCTCAGGATCCTGCACACAGAGGTCCCAAAGGAATTCAATCCATAGCCCTTTGTGCTATGAGCAATTTGCATGGTGGTGCTTAATTTGGATTTATTTTTTTTAATTGACCCAATTCTCATGTTATTCTCAACATTAGTAGAAGTTAAAAGGCAAAGACCTTCTTCTGGCCCAGAAAACCCTAAAATAGGAAATACTCCAGAGAATGAGCTCTCTGTCTTATGCCTGGTCTCTTGTAGACACATCCACCTTCAGCCATGTCAGACACAAAATGCTGGATTGATGCCACAGGACTGTGATATATTCTCATAGCTATGTTTGAACTCTTGAGTTTGCTTTAGAAAAAAAGAAATATATCTGTGTGCTCTTCAGCTCCTTTCCATAACTCAAGTTCAAAATACAGATAGCATGAACTATGTCTTCTAAAAGTGTGAAAAGATGGTAAGAGGTTACATGTATCTATAATCAGCCTCTTAGGAAAGAGTTATGCAAATAAGAGTTTAACTACATAAAGATTAACATCAATAAGTGCAAGAGATTAGTGGAAGGACTGCAATAGAAGGTTTTAGCAAAGAATAGGAAAATACTATCCAGAAAACCAGATCTAGTTTTGTATACAACCTCTTCTGTGAATACAGCAGCATATGACAGAACACTTATTTGCAAATAACAGTTAGTAGAAAATGTGCTTTATCAGGTTTGTTTACTCACTTCTTGGCAAGTCTGGCTTGCAAGGAACTCAAAGCCCATGCTTCCAATTAGAAAATCTTCCAAAGAAAATCACTAAGAACAGTTGTTCTAACTGATACCTCTCTCCTTTCAATCGGGCATTTCAGAGTTTCATGTTCTTTAATAATAGTCACTTTCCCAATGCCTTGTCAAAAAGATCAGTGATGCTGTCCCAGTGTCCAGAGCTGGGAGTTGAAGCATGGAGGACAGTACTTGTGCCATCAGACAGCAGATATGGTTTCTAAATTAGATTAACATCTTGGTTCACCTGGTGTCTGAATTGTCCTCTGGAGTATGGAAAAGGTCCTAAGGTGCTGAATGTCCTAAATTTAGGCACCATCCTCTTAATGTTTAGAGATAGCTCGGGATGAATCCAAGTTGGTGACTTGTCCAGGGTCCCCTCAGACATTGATGAGGGAGTAGAGAAATGAGCTGAGTTCCTTGAACCCATGTCCTCTATCCTGCCTACTACATTGTCAGCCTTTCCAGTACATAGAAGTTTGTTTATCAAAACTGATTTTTTTTCTATTTTGATTTGTCCACCACTTGGATTTTATGTTGCTTTGCTCAGAAAAGGTACTTGTGAGCTCTTCCTGCAGTTTGCTCAGAGGTGCTTCTTGGAATTAATTAATATAATTGACTTTTGATGCCTAATTTTTCCACCTGCCATGTGGCCTGCTCCACCTTTGAATGAGTCTCCAAAGACTCAGATCAGTAGATTTCTGAGACCTATCTGGCTCTACCCTTTTCTGAGTGCATAAAAGCCTTGCAGAAATGAAGGTACTTAGAAAAATGCATTGTTCCAAGAACAGTGTTGAACTTTCTTTACAGCAGTCCTTTGGCCAAGAGCATGTAGCCCCTCTGAGACTGCTTTGTCCCCTCTGTTTTGAGCCTGGGGCTTGATGAGTAGGTTTGCTTTTTCCATTATTTACTTTCTGAGAGAAATGAGTACAGGCTAGGAAACACCACAGGTTTAAGTGTGGCCTGAGCCATGGGTGTGGGCTTGTTTTTCTCCTATTCCAGGTACTTCCTTTTTTCCCAAACCCCTTGGCACTATACTTCTGTGCATGACTGCCTGGAAAATGGAAAGTAGCTTTATTACAAGCCAGGTCTTCTAGCACTAAAGATCTTCTTGTCCATTTGGGCATATGCTTGTCTTTTTTTTTTTTGACCAAAGTATATTTTGTGTGTAGACGAAGTGTTGATCATCCCTCTCCAGCTGCAGTTCCAAATCTTCATCTGCCCTTGTTTCTCCCAGGAGAAGACGGCTTTGTGAGGAAACATTGCACTAAACATGCTCCAGCTGTTTCTTGCACCCGATCTCAGCTTGAACAAATTACACCAAGAGCTGACAGAGGAGAGAAACTCTAGACTAACTACAGTTATTTTGAAAAGAAAGAAATAAAATTCAGAAACTCCTTATTTATAAAGGGACAATAAGAGGGACACCCTCTTCTTTTACATGGGACATATACACATTAAAATATCTATGTCTGAGGCAAAATATGGACCACACAGATCCAGGGTTTGTTATGGCAATTACTCATTGATGACACTGACAAGGAGACTTTGTGACCTGTCAAGGCCAAGAAAACAGGAATAGCAGCTTGAGGATAGATGATGCCCCAGCACTGAGCTAAGATTACCTTACAGACTCCACCCCTTGCCTTTAGTTGCAAGAGCGAGCCTGTTCTGAAGTGTGCATGCCACCTGCAGCATCAACACTCCCCCAGCACACCACCAAGTGCCTGGGAAATGTGTGGGGATGAGGCAAGGGGCTATAAATGTCTCCAGGTTTCCATGAGCAACTAAAAAGCTAAGATGCCTGACAGGGCTGTATGTCGATATTTGACATATATGACAAATAGCATATAGGAATGAGGCCAGCATTTCTGTCTGCTATCACTAGGTGTCCTTGAGGCATGTCTCTATTACGAATTTTTCACCAGCCATTTTCATTTTGATGTCTTGTCACAGCCTGAGCTGGTGCCCCCGGTAACTCCACTGCAGTCTTGGTGCCTGCAGCCAGACCTCTCTGTTCTTACTGATTCAAGCAGGTTTACTTGGTATGTCAAAAAAAGGCACTGCAGTTTCCTCAGGTTTCTCTAAGCATTTAGCATTGTAGTTGTAAGCATTCAGCTGAAATGGAGGAAGCCTCTGTAGGAGAGGTGTCCCCTGGGACTTTACTCTGATGGTGTAGTGTGGTGCAGAGCAAATGCCAGTCTCTGCTCTGATGCAGTTTGTGGGCGGTGAAGAGTTTTCTGCCATTGCTACCAGCCCTGTATGTGCAATGTCCTTTGACTAATCCTGTTCCAATTAGCTGAGTTGGAGTTACTCTGTTACCACTGGCATAACTGTATGTGAGCCTTAAGAATTGCTTCCTAGTGTCAATTCTCTCCAACATTTACCATCTTTTCACAGTTTTTAATGAAGTCTTCTTATTAAAGACAAACATATTCTACCTTTCTTAACAGGATTATGATATAAAACTGTAACATTGGTTTCAATTTAAACCCAAACAATCAGCTTCTTACAATGGGTCTAGGATGAATCTTTTGAAAATAGGAACTGTATGCATTGCACAATATAGGTCAAACCATCAGCTGATAGAACAGCTCAGCTTTCTTCAAGTTCTTGCAGACGTATTTCCTTTTCAAGTGAAAAGCCTCTTTCTGAAAAGCTAAGTTGGTTTCACACCATCTGAAACAATGAAAGCAGTTTCATTTTAGTTTTAGGAAGACAGAATTGTAAGGAGGGTTCAAACCTGACTGCAGCAGAATTTAGTATTGTGTTTTGAACACATTTCAATGATTAGCTATCCATATATTAGATCACACTTTTCTCTAGGACAATGAAACTTAATTGGGAAGATATCCAGGCCAAATGCCAAGAAGAGAAAGGCCTCCTTTCTCAAGGATTTTGATCCAGACACCAAGTTTTTTAACTTTGCTTCAGCCACTGGTTACCAGAACTGTCTCTTTTCCCAGAAGAACTGGAGTGACAGTAAATTTTGAAAGTGTGTTATTTTGTACAATGGAAAAGAGAAGTAAACCCCTTGCTTCCTTTGATGATTCAAAGAGTTTCCCTTCTGAATTGGGCCACATGACACAGTCCAAATCTTTATCTGTTTCTTTGCAGCTTTCTTGTTTCCCTGGCAAAATGGAAATCAAAATCTTCAAGACAAAGTGATCCTCTCAAAACCCACTTATCTTGACAGGAAAATGGTTTAAAACCAGGCAAAAAAAATTTTTTTCTAGAGAAATTATGCCATGTGCATTAGCAGATCCCTGTTTCATTTCCATCCACTTGCCCTTATTATAAGAATAGGAAGAAATAGGCCACGTAAGGGCACTTACCCTTTGCTGCCATTAGTATTCACAATTTTTCCACTCTTTCATTTAATAGAAATATCAGTTGTGACACTTGAATGAAATAGCATCCTGTTTTCATGAAGTTTGCTTGTGATTGTGTAAGATATTCCTCGCAATGCAAAGGTGGGATTTCCAACACTGGTAGAAAAGAGAGACTTTTACTGGAAACAATCATCCTTGCATCTCTGGGGAAACCCTACCATGTGTTTTCAGTATATAAGGGAGGCTTGCAAGAAAGATGAAGAGAGGCTTTTTATGAAGACCTCTAGTGACAGGAAAAGCGACAACAATTATATACTGCAAGGGTAGAATTAGATTGGACATAAGGAAGAAATTATTTATGATAAGGATGGTGAGACATTGGAACAGGTTGCCTTGGGAAATGGTGGATGTCCCAGACCCGGAAGTGACATGGAAATGGATGGTCTTAAAGATCCCTTTAATCCCCAAACATTCTGTGTTTCTTTGTGTTTCTATCTTCAGCCAAGACCTTGCTTGCTGTGTCCGTGCCACCATTGCCATGTGTGCTGTACAGAACATAAACGGGTGAAAGCTCACTTGCAGTAAAGGGGCTGGTTCTTGGACCTTGCAAATGGCTCTGTGATGTGAGAAATGCTGGGAAATCAGCAAGCAGGGCCAGCACTGCCCATCTCCACAGCTGCAGCCAGGAGGGCAGGGACCCTGTGGCAGGCTGCAGTGGGACACCTTCCCAGAAGAGACCAATTTACAGGGTCCTTGGAACTGGAGCTCTGTCTCCTCATCCTCCTCCTGAGGAACACTTACAGCAGGTGAGCTGCTGCCTTGAGATAGCGAACCTGCCAGGCACTTCCTTGTATCAAAGTACACTGTAGCAACAGGAGGCACTGATTAGTGCGTGCAATAGAAACTGCTCTGCCAAAGCCTTTTTTTTTTTTCCATTTTTCATTTCTTTGGTCTTATCAGCAAGGGCATTGTTTTCCCAAAGGTTGACAGCCCAGAGTCATGAAGCAAACACATTGGCATACAATATGAGAAATATAGCTAAGCAATGAAGGAATTACAAAGTGCTGCATCCTCTCTGCAATGTAACATTAACACTTGAGTTAGTCCCAGACCACCACAAACCGTAAAGTGGTATGAAGGACAAAAAAATTAGAGAGTTATGCTCTAGAATTGGGCACATGGAAGAAATATACATTCATGGAGGGCCACTCATGAGAGACTGTTCCATCAGAAGATCCCTGTAGCTGCTGGAGCTGCAAGGTCCCTGCTGCAGTGCTCATTTGCACAGATAACCTGTGCTCAGTGGTGCTAACTGGATGACCAGCTCCCCTGGCTTTGAGAATGTCTTTAAGCACATGCTCGAGTGTCTGCAGCATCAGGGTTCAGTGTGTGTCCTTTCATGGGATGTCAGTACATGACAAAGTGCAGGTTACAGAAGGATTTCAAACATCTCTTGAGGTATTGCATTCTGGGGAATTCTGAGAAAGGAAATTCATGTTTCTGAGCTCACAGATGCATATGATCACTCTGCTGAGGCCACTTACCTCCTGTGGAGTGTACCTCTGTCATATAAAATCCAAAGCTCAGGAGCTTCATTGAGCAGATGACAGTTCCCCTTTTTCAGATTTGATCTTAGTCTAATGGAAATATTCAGGAATATTTCCTTCCAGAAATATTTTTTCTTCTCTTCATTCAGATCTGTCAGAGGCATGGCTCTCTCACCACAAGGGTTTAGTGATGTTTTTTGCATGTCTGAGGATGTTAGAAATATTAGACAGGATGCTGTTCTGGATCTTAAAAGTGGCCATTGACATTTCTTAGAAAGTTTCTCCCTGGTGAGGGAGAGCAAGTGTAGGAAAATAGCAACTTGGAGGTGCAAATCGATCCAGGCCTAGTCTCCAGTTCCTATTATGGAGAGGTACTTCATTATAATAACGACTTTCAGTGATGCAATAAACTTCATGTCACATACCCCGTGGCATAAAACAAACAAAACCACCTCTGCCTTTGTAGACCTAGCAATTATTTTTTAAGTTCCTACATGGGAGGGGCCAGCAACAGGTTTATAGAGGAAAAATCGGTTGCAAAAAAAAAGAAAGGAAAAAAAAAAGAAAAAAAAACCCAGAAAGAACAATCTAGAAAGAAGAAAATGAGAGGGCAGTAGGAAGTTAAGACATGAATGTTTTCTGAAAGCACTAGTTCACCAGGTTCTGGAGAGGTAATCTCAATGCAAGGAGAGGAGGGCAGGTGGTTCATTGCAGTCAATCAATACCACAAGTCAGGATCAAGTTCCCAAAAGAAGTGACATCAGAGGAGAAAAGAGAAATAGATTTTCCCTGAGTAGTGATAAAATCTTGGTCTGTTCTGGCCTGGAGAGGCTGCTAGGTATTCAAGACTAAAAAGCTGTGATGTTGTGGATGACCACAACAAGCAATTACTGAAATCTGCTTTTGTTTAATAACTCAAAATCGAGGCTGAGACTTTCACCAAAAAAGTGCCTAAAACAAGTTACTTGTAAACTGAGCACCTTGCATAGTTTATGGAGGTACTCCAATTAAACTGTCCCACAGGATTCTTTTTGCTGTGGATTGCATTTCCTCTCCCAGAACTTTTGCTCACAGCTTTCTCTCCCTGAGGGCTTCCAGGCTTGCATTTAGTGTTCAAACGAATCAACTTGTTTTGATAAAATAAGGAACAGGAAAATGGGAATGCTGACGCTCTTTAGTGATAGGTGTTTATTGTTATCGCGGCGGAAAAGAGCCGGAGCTGGCCGCGCTTTCCCCTCCAGCCTTTTACAGCCCGAGCGCCTCTAGGTGGTGCCTGGATCTGCCGCCCGGCGCCGGGGGAAAACCACGAGTTTTGCTTTAAGGATGCCGAAAAGCCCTGTCTTCTAGAGAATTTGTGTCTATTAGGAAATGCAACCAAGTTTATACCCTTCAGACTGAAGTGTTAGAAGAGAAAAATGAAGTGGGCAGGCTCATGGGTCATCAGCAGGAGCAGGTGCCTATTTCCTTTCTGGTCTGCAGCCTATTTTGCTAACCTGAGCGGTGTGAAAAGTGTGCTGTGTTTGGCAGGAACAACTATAAGAGACACCTGTGGAGCAAAGGATGCCATGGAGAGTATAGAGATGTCTCCTACCCTTGACTGTGAGGACATTATTAAGGGCAATATTGTGTGAGAGCAGTATTAAGGATTGGAATTGAAAATCTCCACTGAAATTGTTCGGTGTGGAGCAAGCGGTTCTTTGGTGTTTCTCTTTATATCTTTGAGGTGAGGGACATTCACCAGGGAGATTCACAGCCTTGGGGTGGTCACACAATTCTTCAAAAGGCACCATGCAGCTAGGAAGCAGAGCAAATTATTAATTGGGAAGACAGGAGCTGCCTTAGAAGGCTTGCTATTTTCTTCCCTAATACACCATCCTTTTGAGTGGAGTGTATTTAGTATAGGGATAAAGAATTCACCCTTGGGCTTCCTACATGTCCCTACAGGTTTCCATTTGCTTGCATGTAAGGAGTGAGCAAACCTGGGACAAAGGATGAGGTGGTGTCACAGATGGATGGACATCTGAGAAGGGTCATCTCGCGTGTTCAGCCAGAAGCAGGACATGCCCAGCTGGAGGAGGGGGTACATCTTTGACATGCACTTCTCTCCTGAGCAGTCTGAAGGATTAACCCCTGGATTTGTTTTTCAGATGATCCCATACTAACAGCTTTGGGTGGATTTGGTCTGGCTTCTCCACACGGAGTCCTTTGACCTTTTAATCCTTCTGAAATAACCTATTCCTTCCTTGCCTCTGTCAACTCCCAATCCCACCAGATTTTCTTTTGTTATTTTTCTCCTTGGACATGTTTTAGGAGCTTGTTGCAGCTTTCCTAGTGGGCTGGGTAATTAACTGGTGGCAGCTCTGGCTCCTTCCTCCCACTGGACTGTACCTATGGCTGTGCTTATTTAAGAGTGCTGCTGGACAAGGGTGTTAGATTTCCAGGTTTTTCTGGGCTAAACCAAAAGTCTGGCTTTTATAATAAATGAAAAGGCATATCTCTGACTTCTTTTCCCTTATTTTAACCTCTTCATCCCTCATTCCAACTGGCAGGCCAAAGGGTTGTGCAGTTCTAAAAGAGAAAGAAAATAAGCCTGTGGAAAAGAAAATTACAGCTGGTAAGTGAGGCCAGATATAGCCATGATGTGGATGGGAAAGGGACGAAAAGAAGAAAGCTGGAGAGAGCTCTGGGAGGAGAGGGATGCAGATCTGGTCACATAGCTGAGATAAAATATTTTAAGGACCTGAAATGTGGGGGAGGTGCAGAACCTCCTAAAGCCACTGCACACATGATCACTAAAAGCTGTGTAAGAATGCTTTTTACAGGCTCAGATTCAGCTCACATTGTTGTGAGGCTCTGAAAGAAGCAACCCAGCTAATGGCACCTCCATAGGGAGGTCCAGTCAGCTTTAGCCAGAGGATGGACACATGCTGTGTTTTTTCCCTAAGATGGATAAGACACTCTGTCTCTAGCCATGTCCTGCTGTCTCCTTGGCTTCCTCTGCCATCAGTGGCTGAAATAAGAGGATCACAAGTGGCTCTTTAAAAACATTTCACACTGGTGCAGGAGAGAAATAATTAGTCCACAGTTATTCTTCTGGGCTTAGGTCTTTAGGCAGACAGGTCAATACACTTCCTTCTGCTGTTCATCTTTAAACTCGTGTGTAGAGGAAATGCGGGGACCACTGAGAAAAGGAAGTTGGAAAGCTGAGGACAGCAGCAGCTGTCAGTGTCTGATGCTGCAAAAGCCGAATGCAGAGGAGGAGGACGGCAATGCCTGATCCAACCCAATATAGGGACATTCACTCAAGGGATCAGAGAGGACCAGAGTTATCTCAGTAGCTCATCCCATACCTCTGCACAAGAACAGTACTGCCAGGCTTGAAAAGATGTGGATTTTTCCCACACAGCCCAGCAAGTTTGTTCACTTTCCTTCTACAAATAAAACTCTGTCAGGGTCACAGTTTCTGAACAGTTTACATTCACTTTCCATGTGAGCAAAGGAAGTAACGAATTCTCACACTCCTTTGCACACCTGTGAAGGATGATGGCATAGATCTATAGGCATTATACTGCAGAGACCAATGCATTATACTGCTGTAAGACCAATGTTTTGGGCTTAATCGTGAGTGATACATAGGGAAATAAATTCCATCTGAATGTACAAGACAAAGGAAGCAGTCTTTTCTCACTTGTCATGATGTCCAGTGACATGTTTAACTGAAAAACATAATGAAGTACAATGTGAAAAAATCTTCACAAAAATGTCCTAAGACAGGATGCTTTTTACTTTTTCCAGGCAGTAGCATAAATGGTCTGATTCTTAAGGGGCATCTGTGTACGCAAAAAAAACAGAAACAGGCTCTGCACCAAATACTGTTGAAGTAGGCATGGTAAATATAACCCTGAACACTGTTTGTATTTAAAAAACCCAAAAAATCCAAACCACTGAAATCTTGGCAAGTCTTTAAAGTCAAAACCCAAGAACAGCTGAGCTGCCACAAGGGTTTTCAGAGGGATCATGGAGAGCTTTTGTCAACCAGTGGTTGGAAAACCAAAAAAAAAAAAAAATAAGAATTCCTTCTCCTAGTAGTTGTCTCACCTTGCTCACCCTCATCCAGGGCCCAGGTGCTACACTGCATCCTCTGCAAATCCTTGTGCTTCCATTCAAATCCCTTGTGCATTCTGCATGCCTTGTTATGGGAAGGATATCATGCTGCCAAAATCCCTTTCCACATGCATGGACACCTGTGCTGTGTCAGACCAAAAGCCACTGACATCAGTCCAAGGCAGATTCCTAGGAAGGAGTAGGAGAATCAAGAAGGAAATAACGTGAGACACCCCCATGAGTCCCAGAAGACTTCCTGAGCTAGAGGTGGTGCTTTTGAAAGTAGTAGCTCTCCTAGGTAACTGAGTTACCTAGTTTTCAGAAAACAGAGGAGCTTTATTGTTCACAGAATCTCACAGCCAGTTGCTGTGGCTCACTTGTATTTGGTGTGAAGAAAATACATCCTTTAGTTCATTTTAATTCTGCTTTATGATCCTCAATTCCTGTCATGAAGGATCCTTACATCCCTCCCTCCCCAACATGCAAGGTTTTACAGATTCCTGTCATCACCCTGCGCTCCTTCCTGCCGTTCAGGGACTGGTTTCCCCTTCTCCTGTGGTGGTGTAAGTCAGAAGTAGCACAGTGAAGTCTGCAGAGGCTGTGCAGGAGGCACAGAAGAGAATATATGTGTGTGGTTTCTTAATGCAAACTCTGGTGTACCTCTGCAATTTGGCCCTAAGTCTAACACAAGAGATTTCCTTATCTTACATCTAAAGCTGTTTGGTGCCACAAGTAACAGAGCAATAAGCAAGTGATCTTCTCTGTCCTGTCCAGAGGGGAAAAAAAAAAAAAAAAGCAGGGACTTGAATGCTAAATTCGGTTTTCAGCTTCATCAAGATATTGTTTCTGGTTTGAATGTTTTCTGAGTTTTGGCTTGAAAAGCATTGAAATATATATTCTGTAAGTCCATGCTCACCTAGAAATTCTGTGAATTCAGGGGAAACAACTGGTCTCTGAACAGCTGTTAGTTTGGTTTTGAGTGCTTCAGAGGATCTTATTAAAATAATAAATTTCCATAGGAACTGCTACTGCAGCATTTTTAATTTTTTTTCTTCCCCAAGAGGAAAGTTATGCAAGGCCCTGGATGATATCAGCACATCTGGACAGCTCAGAGACTGGGGGGGGGTTAGTGGAAAGAGGAGATAGATGATAAACAGCAAAGAAACTCAATGTTTTCTCAGCTTGGGGCAAGTGGTGGGATCCTGGAGAGAGAACTATAAACTCTGCCAGCACCAGGAGGGCCCTGCCTGGCTCTTTGCTCTCCAAAAGGGCGCTGGGTTTGGCAGCCATCACAGACAGCAAACAGCTGCTGATTGCTGCAGTGGGAAGTGCAAGGCCAAGCACATTCATTCATGATTCCAGCACTAAACACTCACTCCATAGCTATGGTTTGTATTTTTGCTCTCAAGGATCTCTGCAGGGAAGGTTTGTTCTCCCTCTTGCCTAAGTAAGAACTATTGCACAACAGGCAGGTGCTGGATGCCTTAGAGCAACTTCAGCTTAGTCCTGCTGATAGGAAAACCATGGGATGTGCATGCAGGTGGAGGGGAGCCTGCAGCAGCTCTTGCACCTCACAGCTACTGCTGTGTAATTACATCCTTTCAGTGCCTTCAGATGCAAGCCAGGGCAGCAGCTACTTGCATTTTAGTTTAGACACTCATAACCACAACTCCCATATCAGGTTCACAAGCCTTCAGGACACAACGGATGGTGCAGAGGGAGGCCCTCTGGCCTTCTGGTAAAAACAGATCTGCTCATTGAAGAGAAAGTGTTGCACGGTTTCTTAAAAAAAAAATTGCTTTCATTTACGTTTCTGCACACATCTTCACAATATAACTGTTTTTGAATAGAGCCACCTCTTAAAAATATAATGAGAGGTCAGATATTAATGGACAATCCATGTCTTCAAATATAATTAAAAGCACTGATACAAAATTGCCTCTGTCCAGAAAGTTCCTGTGCTTGGCTAAACTTTCAGGGGCTGGTCATTACTCTCAGGAGTAGAGTTGCTTAAATCACGTTGATTCATAATCCTCAGCAAGAGAAAAATCAATGCTGGAGTGCTTTGCTTGTTTAACATGTTTTAGTGAGACTGGAGTGTCTCTTCAATGAGATAATATCATGCAGTTAAAATATGTAGAGAGAGCCTCCTGAATTCATTATGAATCGACTTTTATCCTTTTGATATTCTTGATTACAAAGGAGTTCCTGTATAACACATGGGTCGTTTTCTCTGGCAGTTGACCTCTTTCTTGTTCCTTGGTGCTCTCCCAGAGCAGGCTGGTGGTGAGAATTACAGCAGGAACAGGCTGTTGGTGAGCTCTGCATAAACTGAGCCACATAAACTCAACATTAAAGTATCCACAGACTGAGTGAAGAAGAGAGCAGAAGGAAATGGCAAATAGCCCTTGCAATTACAAAAATAAGAACTTGTTATCAGTCTTTCTCTGTAGCTTCATTCAGGTGGCCTGGCCAGAGTGAATGGGAGCTGGCTTCTCCCATGCCTGTGGACATGCCTGTTACAGCTCCTCTGTGGTTTTCCAGACAGCTTTCCAGGGATAAAGATTTGACAGGATTTGGTAAAAGAAACAATTTCATTTACTACCTTGCAAGACATGGAGAGTTTAGGACTGGGTGATGATAAATCATGGCTTCTCTTCAAAGGGTTAACCACATCACTTGAGCTGTGGCAGTATGTGTTAGGTCTCCTCAGTCTGGACTGTCTCTGAAAAGAGCACAAGTTTTGGGGGTTTTTGCCTTTTCTCGGCAGGATAACCTGTACCTGTAGGCTGAGCCCACTCTCTATAGCTGTGTCTACACGAGGTGATATTTCCAGTGTAGTGGCATCATTCGCCAGCCACGTCTCCTTGCAAACTCTATCCTTCACAAATCCATCAGGAAAAGGACATAAATAGGCCTGACCTCCTGTTCTGTTTTTCATAGGCCACTGTAACTCTACTCTGCCTCAGCCCAATGAACTAACCAGGGCTTAGGAGACTTATTCTGCTGAAATTTTTTTGGGCAAATTGAGTACATGCTGAAAATTAGTACCTGATGTATGCATGGCTTGCATGTGCACTATTTGACTATGTCTTAGTTTGCTTATTTATAGATGATTAAATACAAAAATAGATTAAAGCATTTGTATGCCAGAAAATATGTTTTGTATGGGGCTGATAAGCATCTTTTCATATGTTTTTTAATAGCAGTAAATATGTAGAGATATGCAAAAACCAAGGGTTCTAGTGGAAAATGTCACAACAGATGCTGAACACTGCTAAAGCAGCATTTATGCTTAAAATCATAATTAAAATTATTTAAAGCAGAGCTCCTAAAATTCTGATGATACCATTATTCTTTTCTGAGACTTCTAGATGTTTTAGTGTCACTTGAACTGCAAATGTGTCTGTTTTTTGATAAATAATTTGTTGCATTTTCTTCTCTTCTCCCAGACGTGCCTTTTTACATCCAGCCATATCCTCCCTCTCCTTGACCTGGGCTATCATCCTGTAGCTTTGCATTTGCTGCACAGAAACCCCCCCTTTCCCTCAGCTCAGTGTGGCTGAGAATCCTACCAAAGGCTCTGCTTCTCCTCAGGAGGTGAACTGCCACTGAGACATGCATCCATCAGTGTGCTGTCATAAGCAATGGTGTTAGATAAAGTGTCCAGCTGGAAGGGGAGGAATGCTGCTTTTCCCATCAGAAAATGCCTACCCACTCCAGGGGCTAAACTGTGTCTCAGGCCCGTTTGTGCTGATGTTTTCTATCATAGCAGTGCTCTCACAGGATGCAGGTGGAGGAAGCATTTTGAGGCATGGGGCTGTCCTGCACTCACAGGCAATCCTTGGAAAATACCTCAAACCTTGGAAATTATACACATGCTTCTCAAAACATGATGTTTGATCCGGGATCAGTTCTTTCCACAGGAAGCAATGTTCTTCTCTGCAGTTATCCCTAAGTGAAAATTGTTACTCATGCAAACCTGTCCTTTCCTCAGCCAATTTAATGCAGCAGAAGTGATGACAACTTATGCAAGCAGTCTTCCTGGGACAGGGAATTTTTTCTGAATAAGAAATAGAGATGCATCATTTTGGGGCTCTGACCTTTGGAAACTGCTCATGCACTCCATTCTCAATGAGTAGGCTAGGGAGGTTTTCCCCACCTCTATCTTAATATAAAGAAAATGTTTAAAATAGCCTTTTTGTTCTCAGTGATCCATAAAGAAGCGTATTTTCAAATTTGTGCCCATGTTAGATTATTTATATCATTACAATTGGTCTCCCCATGGAATTTGTTAACATGTTGTTGGCTGTTTTCATCCTCCACATGAAAATTAATCTACTGGGTATCCAAGTGCTCAGATATTATAAGGTTTTTTGATGAAAGACTTAAATTGCATCTGAGAAATATGAATTAGAGGGTCTAATGTCCCCCCAGAGGTTTAATTTAATACACAAAAGGAGCTGATCACTCCCTACTGAGGTCATTACACGGGAATATTTTTTCTAGCAAACAGAGTAATTGGGACCAGTGGAGATTGTTTCCCCTGCCCCTCTCAAGAAAAAAGGATGGGTCAATTCTGGCTGCCTCCAAAGGTTCGTAAGTTTTGTGAGTGATCATGCCTGAGGTGAAATTTGTTGTTGTTTCTCTAAGAAACAAAGAACTCATGAGACCCACTGTTCACACACAGGTATTGCTTGACCTGGTGGCCTCTCCTTTCACCATTGCAACATGGCACTGCAGGAAACCACTGAGATCCAGGTCCACAGAAACCTGGGTACTCAAACCTGAGTGCCACCACCACCTTCTTTCGCTGTGAAACGCTTTGGAATGCAAAAAAACCCTCACAACATGTAGTGGGACAGTGAGAAAGACGGTGATCTCTCCAGAGGTTGCCCATGTCCTGGATGCCTGAAGGAGTTCATGGCCAGGGTAGCTGGCTGCCACTGGACAACATCATGGAGCTGATCCCACCCCATCTGCTGTCCCTTTGTGACTGCTCTGTGGATATCTCAACTTAAGGGCTGGGCGGTGTAAGGCAGATCCAGTAAAGTCCCCACATACCCATTTAATTCCAGGATAAACAAACATGTGCTGAGGTCACCCCCAAGTTATGGCAGCGTGGGAGCCAGAGGGATGTCAGCAGGTCAGGCTGCAGGGTCAGGGAAGATGATCCCACTGCAGCCCCTGGTACAGTACCATTAACCTCAGCAGCTTCTGGGCAGTTAAAATTTAAACCCTTGCATAAGTGGTTTGTTGAACTGGTGCCAGAAAGATCAGTGTCTTGCAGGACTGAGCCCATTAATTCTCACTCTCTGAGAAGTAGCAGGGGGAACAGATGAGCCAGAACACTGAACAGCTTTGGGCTGTTCGATCCAACCAGAAGGACAAATTCCAAAGTCAAGGAAACCTCACAGGCCTTGTCAAAAAAGACAAAGGCACTTCAGGGTTTTCATGCCACAACCATGCTTGGGGCTGTGGCAACAATAACTTTGCATGGATGCAGGATATTTTTTGTGCAGCAAAATAAGCCAAGACATTATTCATCTTGCCGATTTGTCGGCACAAATTAAGTGTATCACTGGTGTGAAATTCAGCCTCTTATTTCTAACTTGAGAAAAACTTCCCTAATGCTAAGGATTTTTTTATTAATCTCTTACTGAAGAACAAAGCACTCAGGAGAACAGGCAGCCAGAAGACACACTCACTCCCTGAGTGCCACTAAATTTCTTTAATGGATACAGATTATAACAACTATACTAAAAACAATAATAAAATTATGACTCAAACAGAAGTAATATACTTCCACAACAAGGCTCTCAACCACACGAGTTTCTCCCAGTGGGAAGAGGCTGTGAGAACAAACAGGTGACACTTTTTAGTCACGTCACTTAACTGCATGCCTGGAAAGCACTCAGAGCTGCTGGTGGTGGGGATGATGCCGTAAGACCCTCTGCAGAACATAAAAACTGTGCTTCAGTAAAGGCTTTCACAGTGGTGTAGATGGAACCATTATTTTTCCCCAGGGTTTTAGGCACTGGATTCTTTCAGGAGCCATTTAATTATTTTGTTTTATTTCTGCTCAATCTATGTAGGAAAGCTTAGTAAAAGGACTGTTCATTTTGACAAGATTCCTCAGGGAAACCTCAAGATATAATAGCAGTAATTTCTTCTACATAAAACTCACCAAGAAAAATAGCAGTGGAAATAAAGGGGTAAAAACAGAAAGGGGAAGATTATCTTTTAAAAGCAATTGCTTAATACCAATACACAGCAAATATATTTAATGTCATAAACATTGGTTTACTTGGGAAAGACATGAGGAAATGTCAGGAGCAAAGAGACTCTTACAGCTAAAATGAAATTAAAATTTGCAAGTAAGAAGAGAGGGGAGGGAGGGGCAAAGAGAATCCCACTGGTTGGAGTCCAATGGTCCTGATGAAGACTTGATAGCTGTATCCCAACTGTGTGTGTTTCCTGCTGGCTGGGCTGCCAAAGCACCTGCTAACCTGGTGGCCTTACTGGTTTTCTTTCTCCTTAGAGGGAGACAGCTGAGGCAGAGACCTACAGATAAATACACACATCTATCCCTGGTGTAAACTTGCTTGCAAAGAGGAGACAAGTCATGAAGTCCTGTTCCCTTAACATGTGAGGGCTTTATTTCCTCTTCTCTGAAACATCCAGCATTGCTAATCCCCAGGCTCTTGACCCATGCAGCCCTACCTTTCTTCCCATCATCTGGTTACACTCCTGACTGGTAACACCTTCTTTCTTCCAAGCACAAGGACACAGGCATTTCAGGGCTCTGCCTGCCACTGGCAGTCCCTTCCTTGCAGGACTATCCCCATGCCCCAGCTGAGAGCTTGGTGTTGCTGCCTGGGGAACTTGGCCGGGGCTCCTGCCAAGCCTGGGACATGCTACCTTCCAGGAGGAAGAGGAAACCCCATCCAGCAGTTATCAGTATCTTTTCTGATTATAGATCTTTCCTCATGGCTCCACAGCCAAGGTACAATCTATGTTCTTAAACCGATTAAGAGACCACAGTGCCCAGGCCTGCAAAACAGCACAATATTTTCTCACCTATACTTGTTCTGAACCTTCTGGGCCCTGAAACTTCAAACACACACTCAACTCTGCAGAATTTTAGTTTAGTAGCAGTGAGTTGCCCCTCGGTCTTCAAACACACCTGACTTCATGGTTTGTGATTGATGTGGTAACCATTCCCCCAGTAGATTACACTGCTTGCAGTGGGTCAAGCACATAAATCATGGCAGGTTTCAGGCTTGGACTTTAGGATAGAAATTCTCCCCTAGAAAATGTGTTGAAAATACTCAGTTGGATCCAGCTCTAAGCTGAGGATATTGGTGACACTGAGTGCCTGGAGGGGAGGCATGGCTCAGTGTCCAGCACATATCCCTGCAGGTAGATTTGTCCTTCTCTCACACCAGGCAACCAGCCAGACACTGGGATCTTAAAAGCAAACTCCCTTCCCATAAATTCATATTCTGTAAATTTTATGGCCATGGGGAGCATTAGGACTCTTTGCTCTATCTTTTTTTTAACTGGAGCCAAAGAGGCTCATTCAATAAATTCTGTGTCATCTCAGAAGTGGTGATTGAGCCATGGAGAAAGTTATCCAGATATTGACAAAAGACTGAAAGGAATGGGGAACATACCATATTAAATTCGTCTCATATTGACTATATATCTTCATTTGCCTTCTATCTTTGTAACAAGTCTCATGTCTCACTTAAGCTTCTAGTTTTAGATCTTTCCTGCTTATTTATTCTTTGCCAGATTGAAAAATAATTTTTCCTCTGCTCCTCTGTAAAAAAAAAATTTTAAAAAAGGGGCAAAAAATAAAGCCCTTGTTTGAGGTGTAATAGCTTGGTTTTCCAAGCTACCATCACTTAAGCTTCTCTCTACTTCCATGAGCAGGCTACTGTTTTGTTGCTACAAGATGCTTTATTTTCTATCACCTACCATTTTATTTTAGTGTGAGAAGCCCCAAAGAGCTTAAAGAGAGCCTCTCGGAGAAGAGACAGCAGTCATTTAGACTTATGGCAATTTTTGTGATGGTTGTTCCTACAGACAACCCTGGCACAACAGACAGACAAGTACATGTTTACCTCAGCTGAGGCTCTTGGTGCTTGGCCAGCAAGGCCATGTTTTTGCCATAATAATAGGGCCTTTGCAGAATTAAATTACAGAGTTGGAGTGACTTAGAGTAAATGCTGATCCTGGAGTTATAATGTACTGACTGGACTACCAGAGCTGTGTTTGGGCATTCAGGCATTAGGTCTTCCATATTTGATATTAATTCTCTTCATAGGGTTGCTCTCTCTAATTTTTTACAAGGCAGAACTCTTGGGAAAGGAAAAAATGAAAGCAATTATGAGAGAAACATATATTATACAGAAAGAAAAGCCTGAGGCATGATTGCTTTTACAGCAGGCAGCTGCAGGATCCCATACATAACCAATAGCAATACAAATCTGCCTTCCTTGTGGTAAAGAAGATGTGGTCAGCAAACACTTCGAGGAAGACTCAGGAATTTGGTGGGCATCAAAAAGACCTGGGGGGTGTTGTTTTACAGTTGTTGTGGCCATATCCCTCAGGCTCACACTGGGTCAAGAATGCACAAATTTCTGTTGAACAGAAGAGAGAAAAGCAAGTGGAAAGACAGATACCAGAGCTTGTCTTCCTTGCTTTATACAAACACTGTCTGAGAAAGAGCCACTTAAAAAGTATAGGCAAATTGATGGGAAATGGGAGCAAGGAGGTAGGAAATAGTACTCTCTTAGCTGGAGAGAGTCCTTGACAAAGAAAATTCAAAATCAGGTTAGTTCCACATCCCAAAGCAGCTGCAATCCTGGGCCTGCCCATCTTCCCCCATGCACAGACAACTCAGCTCTCTGTGAACCCAAACTGAACTGGATTGCTCCACTTCTAGTGCTCAAATCACTGCCACAAGAATTAGAGGTCTGACTTGATGTTTACCACAAATAGATATTAAATGTGAGACTGAATGTAAAGCAAGCAGCTAGAGTCAATCTGAACATAAGAATAATTCTTGCTATACATTGTGGCAGAAAAATATGCTCATGTGAGCCTCTGAACTGCTTCCTCTGCGAGACCACTGTGCTAATGAAAAATTCATCCATCCAGAGCCAGCAGCTTTCTTGCTGCCCTCTCTCCCTTCCATTGTCTGCCTCTCTGCTTAAGAGCTCCTGTATAACCCACACAAATTTCTGGCTGCTAAACTCAGTTTATATCCCATTTCCAATCTATGAGTGTTTTCACACTGATGGGCATCTGCTTCAGGCTTCCTGCCTTACCCAGGCCCTCAACCCATCAACTTTGGGGCAATTCCTCACCTAGCTATTCACGTCTTGTATGAGACCAGGTAATAATGATTCCTTGTTCTTCTTCCCTTATTCTTTATCCTCCCCCTCCCCTTACATCTTTCCTGACATAGCTGACTCCATATGGTGCTTCTCAAACTGGAAATCTGGTCTCTTCAGTGATTATATCCCTGAAATGAGTGGAGAAGAGGAGGCTCTACAGACTCCTTTTGGCTTGCATAGAACAATAGGACAACTTTCTCCCTTTCCTCCTGCCGATTTTTAAAATAGAGCTATTAGTTTTCTGTATTGTTATTCTGCCTGACTTAATGAGCCATTCTCCTCAAACACTTCACATTAACACGTTTATGTATTTGCTTGCCTGGCTGGGTTCTTTAATAGCATGCCTTTGGTTCAGGTGCTCCCAGCAGAGGCTGCTCTGCCAGGCTGCAGGAAGCTCTCCATTCACTGCAGCTGTGTCTCGAAATGATGCTCTGTGACTGACTGCTTTTGGGGCAATTGCTCAACAGTAATAAGAAGGAATTTGATAAATTTGATCTTTTTCTACAAGACTCATTCACACTGTGCCTTGGAGAGATGAATCAGTCTCATTCTTAGCAGGTTCTTTTCTGCAGTGTTAGCTGAAGGTCTTAGCAGGAGGATTATTTAAGAATAGAATATAGATTAAGATATCCTGCTAACCTAGATTGTGGCTAGGAAGGTTGATGCAGAGAATACCAATAGGTTTGGGGGATAACCCTAGAAGTAAATCCATTTCAATTTTAAACAAGTTTGGCAAGCCAATGGCATCCTTGCCAGAAAAGGGATGTCTCATCTGGCTGGTTGACTCTGGTGAAGCTTGTTTCCAATGTCAGGCTCATTTCTTTGAAAGCTGTTAGAAGATCTACACCTGCATGGTTTTTCCTATCTCTTCTGCCCTTGTGCTGGGTAAATTTGAGTTTTGACTGATGTAGCAGCCACAAGAAGGCAGGCAGTGAGGGTAAGCCTATCTACCATACCTACATTGTTGAAATCTTCCTGTGAAATTGGATTAGCACTTAAATGTTGTGTGACAGAGCTTTATGTTCTAGGTTTTGTAAATGTTCTCAAGGAAAAAGGAAAAAAAATCACTCCTCAAACTCATTTGGGGACAATTATAGTATTGCCAGATTAATTACAGTGTTTCTACAATGCTCTCCTCTGATTCTACTATTAGAACACAGCAGAAATCAGAGTCTGTTTTGACCTTTATTCAGAGCCTCCTGTTAAAGTGACTTTCACAACAGAACTCAATTTGTCACATTTTATTTGTACTTTAATTTTATTATTAACAGATTAATGAAGCTGGTAATGGGTTTCCCAATGCTCCCTTTGGAAATGTGAACTGTGTCCCTTCCTTACATCAATCTGCTGTCAGCAGATGAAGTGCCTTTGCAAAAGGCTATTAACTGTTACCAGAAGCAATTAGTCAAAATAGCAAGTCAGCTTCAAAAGGAGAGACTCCAGATTCCCTCAGTGTGTAAGGAAAAGCGCATTAGTAGGATTTAATCTCTCCAGCAGCCACAAGCTTTAGGCCCTGCAGTAGGTGTCTGGGTTAATGACACATAGAAATGCGAATGTATCAGACTTTAATTTGCTTGAAGGAGCAATGCCAGGTTAAAAAAAAAAAATAGAAAAAAAATCACTTTCCGGTGTCATTAACAGCAATCCCCACAGTGCCAGAAATGCCCACGCTCTGTTGTAAGATACTGTCTCTGTGCCAGCTTTAAAAATCCATGAGCAAAATCCTGGCCTTCCCAAAAGCCGTAGGACACTGCTTGTGACAATGCTGAGGCTAGGCTTTGTCTTCTTTGTCTTAATTTTCTGGCTCAAACAAATATTTGAAAAGTATTTCACATCACCTTCCCAAGCATCAAATTCCAACCCCTTCTCAGACAGCTCTCTTTTTTATGCTGTGCCAAAAAGTCACAAGATAATTGCTAGTGAGACACACACAACCTCCAGCTCCCCTTCCCCCGTGGGAAGTGAATGGTTTGGCATCATCATTATTCCGAGAGCTTTATTGTCTGGTCAGTATTCCACAAGGGGGGCAACCCTGCACATGGCGGGGGTGGGGGGAGGTTGGACTGAAATGGCTTTTAAAGTCCCTTCCAACCCAAGGCATTGCAGAATTTGATAGGCCTGACAAAATTGTGTTACTGTGCACATACAGAACATGAAATGTGCTCAGTAATACCTAGCAGGAGGAGGTAAGAGTCTGAACGCTTTTGAGGAACAAAGTAGCACGGGTAAAAACCCGGCAGTCTCCAGCTCCCTCATCACTGCCCCAGATGAACTGACAGGGAGGAATCTGGGGGAGGTTGAAGTATCTGGTTTAATGCCCTACATGCTTAGCAAAGTCTCAAGCACATGCTGTGGTATTCCTACTGCTTCCCAGATTGGACATACCAACAATTGCCCCCCTCTTTCAAATGTTGTAAAACGATGTCATCCATCACTATTTCCAGTGCATTTCTAAGTACATGTGTATTGCATACATGGGTCCAATTAAAAGGAGAAGGTCATGAAAACAACAGAAATTCCACTGATACTGAAAATAAAAAAGATTATCATTTGTCCTCAGGAATGGGCAGTGAGGTTTCTGTTTCTATGCAGAAGTTTGTATTTTTTGTGTCATTTGGTCCTAGTTCCTTTAAATCCAGTCCCACCTCCTTTGGGTGGTTGCAGTGGCCCTGATGGATGCCTGAGCTGCACCAAGGGGCAAACTCTGGGCTCAGTTCACATGCCTCTCCAACCCTGCCATATGCTGATACTCCCACACTGGGGGTTTGTTTTGGAGGCAAAGAACAACTCAGCACCAGACCTTGAGGACATTTTTCCTCAAAGAAAACATAAACAGCTGAACCCCACCCAGGGACTTGGACAAAAACCAGTCTGGATAAAAACCACTACCCTTTATTTTGCCAAGACCTCATTGATTAAAAATATGCAGATCTAATGACTTTGCTGAATGTTTGCAGAGTGTGTTCCTGCTGGGTATTCTTTCTTCCACTGCCTTCAAGTGAATATTCACAGTGCATAAGGTTAAAAGGGTTTCTTTTCCCCTCCAGTGCAGAAGGGTAGAAGAAGAGTTAGAAGTTTAGGACTAAAAAAAAAAGCCTGGCAGAGTCCACTCTAAATGTAAGAGCAGCACATTCTATCTTCTTTGATACAAACTTAACGACAGCAAAAGACTGTCCTCTGGTCCCTCAGTCAGCTCTTTCCACTGATTGGAGGAAGAGCTTCTGGAAAAAAACACAATGCATAGTTCAAACACTCCCATAAAAATGGCCTTCTGACTATCCAAACACATTGCCTGTCATCTTAGATCAAGCATGGCTCTTACACTTAAACATAAGGATTAAAAGGCATCCATTAAAAGGAAAGTTTAAAATTCTATTAAAAAAAAATCTCAGAAGCTTAAAAGACTAATTATTTGTGTAATCTTCAAGATCAAACATTGCTGAAATAAAGACTTCAACTCCTTTATCAGATAAACCTGTGTGCAAAGATTGCAAGAGGAGAAGATACTATTAAGATAATCTAGTTTGACCTCGTGACCTCAGGTTTTGGCATTTCACTGGTACAGGACCCTTTCAGTTGTTCATGTAGCTACATAGAAAATTGAATAAAACCATGGAGGATGCAGCAGACTACATAAACTTGAAAAAAAACAGACCACAGGTGTTCATGTTCCTTTAATTTTTGTGTTTGTAGGCAAGGCTCAGTGCTTAAAGGAATAGTACCAAGTCCTCTGCCCTGACACAGCTGGTGCAGATCTTGCTGAAGGTCACAGATGTCATTTTCCATCAGATGAGAATCTAGCCTGAGAAGTTCCCAACTTCTGTAAGGGAGAACTAAGTAAGTACAAAAGTGCAAATACCTAGAAAGGGCAATTTGCAGAAATCTCTGGGTAAACTACATTCCCAAAGTGTCTCTCAATTTTTCTTTCTGTCTTTCTACTTTTTATGACAAGAGCTTAGGATTGTATTCACTGTGCCAGTTTTCAGCAGGACAGGAAGAAGAAGCCGGGACACGTTTCTTTGTGTGTGTCTTTTCTAATCTGTTAGAGCTGTCTGATATCTTCATATCTAATACATTTGGGACCTTTGATCTGAGTTGGAAGATGTCTCAAGAAGGACTGATGATTCACAGGAAAACAGGATATCCACAGGGGAGCGAGTTGCTCAGTCCAGCAGAATTAATCAGCATTAGATGTGTGACCTCTTGCTCTGAAACACTGTAAATAAGAAAAACATCACTGATCATTATAGGTGTGGGAATAAACAAAGAGAGAAACACAGTTTAAATCTCTAGCTGTCAAAAATGGTTTCTGAACCACCCACTTGATTTTTTTGGTGGAGCAAAACTATCTGGTGTCCAGATGAAAACATGACTTCTGTTTTGCAAAGAGACATTGTTTCAACATTTTCTTCTGTTCTGGCACACAGACTGTTTTTGCAAAGCAAAGACATACCTAACACTAGCTAACAGGTCTGAAATATAAGAGCTGCCTTCCTGTGCCCAAATAGCCCAACAGCCTGGTTACAATGCCATGCTCTCCCCAGCTTGCTCTATCTTGCAGCTTGGTTTATCTTTCCCTCTTTCTTCTCTCCTGGCCTCATTTCAGCCAGCGAGTGCCTGCAGCTGGCCTGGCCAGAGCAGAGGAGCTTGGAGCAGCCTCCTGGGAAGGAAGTGTAATTAATGGAGGTGCCTGTTCACCCAGGGACCTGGGGGACATCACCTCCCTTGCTGTGTAGGCCCTGGCTGATGAGGAGGGAGCTGGTACTACACTAGAGGATGGTGACTGCATCATCCTTGGCACCTCTTGCTGGCAGAGACTGCCACCACTGCGGTGTTGGTAGTTGAGCATAGAAGAAATGGGCAGCACCATCTCCTCCTCCCCGTGCTCACGTGTTCAGGATGAAGCCCTTATGATTGGACTGTACAAAGAGTATGATCACTCTGGATATAGTGCTCCTGAAGGATACTTTTTTAGAAGTATGAAGATGCTTTGTTAGATCTGTTCTGAGCAGAACAGCTGGGTGCCAGAAGGGCAGCTTCTCAGGCTGGGGAATGTTTGAGCATTAACAGAATCAGGGGATGCAGTAACATTCCATTCAAACAGGGAATTTTGGCTTCTTGTCAAAATTCCTTCTGATTAGTCAACAATTTCTGTCAAAAGATGCCTTTTAATTTTGACTTGATTTGCCTTGATCATAAGGGATGGGAAGGGAATCTGCTCCTGCACAAGGCCCATCACTGAGCAAAATCCCTACTCGTGCACCTTGTCCTTGTGCTCGTGGGAGGTGAGTAGATGTTCTTGGTGATGCTCCCTCTGTGCTGTGTCCCTCACTGCAAGTTCATGTCCAGGGATCGCTCTTGCCTTCCACAGGCACTCTGTGAAAAACCCCTCATGAAAGTGGGGCTGCAATGGGGATGAGAGCTGTGCCAACAAGTGGGCTCTGAACTCACTTCTATACCTGGATCTGGAGCAGGAAGATGATGGGGTGGCAAACGGCTCTTAGCGGTCAGTGATTTTAATGGAGTGCTTATTATTTATGAGATGCAACTGTCACCTGTGTCATATGCTCTCTTTCTCAGGAGGAATCCTACCCTAAGGTATTTAGGTGCCAACACCAAAACAGCTCAGACCTGCAAATGGAACTCCTGAAGCCCAAAGGGATGCTGTAACTGCCTAAACTGAACAAAAAGAGGAAATGCTGGGGGCATTTGACTTTACAAACAGCCTTCAGTTGGCCTATTTCCAGCACAAATGCCTCATGCATGGTAATGGATTTCAAATACACTAAAGAGCACAGCCACAAAACCAAACAAGCCTTAACATTTGACCTTATTGGGGAAAACAAGCCTACAATTACCAAAGAAAACTAAGCATGCCTAGCTAATTGACTCATCTTAGAACTCTAAGTTTTGTTTCCATGACTGAACCATTGGAATGTAAAGCCTTGCCATCTTTCATCTAGCATGGTTTCCTTAGATCTCATGGAGCATCTGAAAATCAGCAGTCACCTCCTAACATTTTGAGTAGTCTGTTCGGTATAAATAGAAGAAATGTACAGACAAACATAAATGGCAACAACACCTTTTTTTTTTCCGTGATTTAACATTCCTGGAACAAAACATGAACATCAAATCAATGAGTTAGAAGCTCTAACACCCTTGTTGCTGTATGCTCATCCACCCACGAACATTCCATATAAAATTACCTAATAATCAATTTGAAGTACTTTAAAGTAGCTTGTTTTCATCCTAAGTCAGTAACAGAATCAGCAGTCCAGTGTCTAGAATTAAGACAGAGGTCTTATCCTCAAAGATATAAGCCAGAAATGGTGTTAAGACTTTGATGTTTTAAGGTATCATTTAAAAAGACCATCTGTAGGTGCTGAGACTCCTTACAGGGAACAGAAATTTTCCTAAGACATGGAAAGACAATTCTAGCCATGTTTCTTATAGTCATTCATAATGTAACATTCATAATTAGAGACTGGCCAGAAGTCACCTAAGATGGGTGACACTTTCTGCTCCCGTGAAAAACCAGGAAAGCAAGGAAAGGAGGAGATGGTCATACTCATCTCAGAGGATCTTTCCAAAGCAATGAAGCAGTGGCCCATCAGATAAGTCAGCTGAAGGTATCTTAAGTGAGCACTCTCGCTTGTGGATTGTTTGGTTTCCATGGCTCTTGGCAAGTCACTCATGCTAAAACTGAGAATTTTTTTATTTTGTTTTGATGAAACTGTCCCAGTGTTAAGCACATGTTTGAAGGGCAGTTTACAGGTTTAAACGACAGTGTTTATGAAAGCTTAGTGAGGATTATCTTGCAAAAAATGAAGACTTCTGGAGTAAGTTATACAGTGACAAATTAATTTTATATTCTGTTTAACCACATGTCAGTAAACTCAAGGCAAGAAAAATCTGTTAAGAAACCATTCAAAATGTTTAGCTAAGTGTAAGGCATGGTATGCCTGTTTCATGGTACATCTCTGGCTCTGAGGTGGGCCATATTGTGTTCAGCTTACATAGGTTGTCTGAAAAGAAATGCATGCGATGGGCACTTGAATGTGTATGCAAAACTCTGCTGTCAGACTTCCTGGCAGGGGACTGGCTGATATGGACCAAGTGTGGGCTGCTCTAGCCTCAGGACATAATTTACAGCAACCTCAAGCTCAGCAAATTACTTAAGAAAGAAAGGGAGGAGGGTGTGTGCAGCAGTAGTAACCAAAGCAGAGCGGAGCATCCCTGCACCTACAAAGTACTTTATTTCAGCTGTGGTCCAGAAGCTGGGAGTTGCATCTGAGGATGTAATGCTACAGGTCAAGAGATCTGAGGCCAGGACATTGGACATATCTGTCTCTGGTTTAGTTCTTGACCTAAGAAGTGACAGGTAGGCCGTTCTGTAGCTTATTAGAGCCCCAACGAGAAACACCGACACATTTAATATAGTTCATGTTCCAAACCCATTATTATTGTTATTATATGGACATGCTGCCTTCAAAATCAGGTACCCACATCACCAGCAAACATCATGTATTGCAAAGAGAAACCAAGTAAGGTCTAGTTGAAAGAGTTACAGGCTACTGGCCAACTGATTCTTTTTCTAGTGAGGACTTTTGGCAGATCACAGAGAAGCATCTGCACAGATCCCACAGAAGCTGGCTGTGCTGTCTGTACTCTGGTTGTATTTGTACCCAGCCTCTAGCTGGCACCTGCTTGCACCCTCCTAATGGGAGTAGGTTGTGAGAAGGCCAGAGTGTGCCTGGGTACACGAGGGGCAACACTTGTCTGGCCCTTTACTGTTTAAACAGCTGTGCTGGATTTGCCAGAGGGTGTCCAACAGTCATTAAGAATGGATCCCTGAGTAAACAGCCTGGTGTTATTTATTCCAGTTCAGCTGTGATAATTCACACCATCTGAAGAGCAGCATAATACTATACTGGCAGGTTTCTGAGATGTTTGCTACTGCTTTGAACAGAAGGATCCTTGTGGCAAGGGAAATATGATTTCCTCATCACTGATGACTCTGGACAAGACAATAAAAGATACAACACAATTTAAAACAAAATGAATTAAATCAGAATGAAAATGTAATTGCTAACACAGCAGTCACAGGCTTGTGCTCATGCAAGACACTCATGCGCTGACATATTTGTAGGTGTTGGTTACAGGCACTAACAGAAGAGACGTACAGAGTTTACAGAGTTCTGTCAGGTCTGGTCACACTCCTAATTATTTTCTTTTTGTTGCACAAGCTGTAGAGGAAACTCAAGGAGTATCCATTTGGAAACATCCTAGAGAGAAGGGAAACAGTGTAATATATTTAAGACCACACTCTTCTACAAAACTGATTTCCTCCAGCCTTGATGTGAACATTAGATATATCTGCAACTACCTGCTAATAGTAGAGTTCCTGCTTCAAATGTGGCTTATCTGCTTTGCCTGGCTAAGTGATGATTCAGTATTTGTCCTCGGATCTCCTGACCTGCAGCTTTACATCACCAGAAGCAACTCACATCTTCTGGGCCTTATGGCTGAATCAGTGCCCACTCTCTTGGTCCTTGCTCCCTATTGTCCTAAAATGAACTTACCAAATGACACATCTTAACATTCCTCTTTTTAACATATCTGTTGTCATGTCATTCTTACTCTTCAAGACATGCTTCCATCTCTTGCCCTTGATGTCTTCAAAACACCTAGAATAGAAAAGACAGATGCAATCACCCAATTCACCAAGCTGAATTTTCTGTTAAATTGGAGACTTCCTGGAATTAATTCTGAGCAGAATATGAGCGCACCACAAATTGCTCGTTGAGTAAATATTTAAGATGTGTATACAATAAATCTCTGGAGATTAGTAAAATCAGGACTCAGGGGCATGTGCAACAGCAATTCCTTACCCACTGCTGCCTTATAAAACTCAGGAAAATGGTAATAAGTAGTGATAGCATTCAAAATTTTGGATAGTTTTACTTTGCTGTAAAGCTATCTGATTCTCTCATCTGTTTCTGGTCATATTTTAGACAAATATGCTCAAATTAATCATCATAGCTCTAGTTTGCTGGTAGGTGTCCATTTCAAAGGAGCTAAAACTTATGCAAAATTTCTTGAGTTCATTAACTGCAAACTGTAACCTGATTCTATTAGAAAAAGCTTCAGGCTCTCAAAGCACATGTAACACAGCAATGTTTTGGTACTAGCTTTGGCCGGCTGGGGTAATTTCACATAGGTAAAAATGATAATGGTACAAGACAGGTTGACACCACTAAAAAGAACATATGAATGCACAGTGACACTTCACACAGGGGTTGCACGTAAGACGCTCACAAATTTGAAGTCCGGCGCTGCGGGGAGCCGAGGACTCTTAACTCTCATTAAGCTCAGTGAGAGTTGAGAGTGCGTGGTGGTTCGGGTGCTCGGGCCCTCAGTGAGGCTCTGCACATTCATGTCAGAGACAGGAGTAATTTCCCCTTTTAGTGTGTGTGTGTTCCTAATTGCTAGATTAGTACAATTGCTGATAATCACGAGTAATAGAAATGGCTTTCTGGTACTGAAGTGCTCTTTCTGGAAGTTAATAAAGCTCATTCAATATCGCCTACAGTTTTACAACACTCCGTAATGGAATAATGTAATGAGTACAATGTGAGTACTGTACAAAAGACAGTGTTAAGTTAAAAATGGATCTAGGGTAGTGCTGCTTTTGAATATGAGCAGTGCAAGGTATGAATTACATCCTTGAGATGGATACAGGAGTTAATCTGTGAACAATGCAGTCCAGCTCACATTCAAATTCACTCCCTTTTTTCCCAGATTTGCTTCCTGTCCTTTTCTTCCAGTTGTTTTATATGAGTTCATCCTTGTTAATTCCATAAAGGTGATCGTGCTTTTAATTTACACCTTACAGTTTCCTACTTGAATTTGGCTGTTAAAGGGGTTATAAAAACTTCGGTAACAACGTGATAAAAGGACACAGCAGGAAACCAACTCTACTTAAAAATTATAGCATGAATCCCAAGTCAATTTGAAACTTCTAGCCCGGTCACTTGTCAGATGTGTCTCCCACCACAGTTGGAACACCTCAACAATTCAGTGATAATTTACATTGTTTTTACTATGTGCAAACACAGGACTGTTAAATTTCATTATTCCAGGACCCATCCATGTTTTGTATGCCCAATATGACAGCTTTGTTGTTAAAACAGCAAATTAACTGTATGTGTAAAACCTCTAGTCCTTTGTTCTTTCCCTGCATGAGTAAGACTGTATTTAAGGAGAAAATGGCTTTGTCTACCTGTAAATGAAGATCTCCTGAAACGCAGACTCATAAGAAGTTGATGGTAATCAGTAATGCCAAACCCTCATTACAGTAGTGGCATTTTCACCAACTGTATTTTGGATTTTGCAATTAACACACAAAGAGTTATTCCTTTCTTGTGTAACAGCATTTTAATGTCAGTAAAAAGTGGTTTTATAGTTCAAGATTACAAATAAAAAAATATTTCATTGTGACCCTTTTGCCATTTTCCCTCAGGCAAATCTTCAAATTTTAGTTAGGAAAAAATACAAGGTGGATTGGATGCTTGCTCTGTGGAAAGCTGAGGGACTTCCTCCCCACTCTGCAATTGCTGGATGTTTTGAAATGGAAGATTTTACTTCAAGTAAAGCCCGATGAATTACTCTCTCTCTCCCATGGCAGGTGACCACAGGGGCTTTTACCACCACCAGACCCTTTCAAGCTAAACCAGCTGGAAGGGCACTGAAAGGAATGAGTCAAGCACCTCTTTAGCTACCGGACTGCATCAAGAAGGCACAACATAAGCAATGGTAAAGTCAGTAAACAAAATTTTACTGTAATATTTTGTAACACAGATACTGTATTTCTCTTTGAAGTGTAAAGCTACCGTCTTACACAAGAAAGATGGACAGACCCTTTTCCAAGACTAATATGGATACAATAAATATGGAGTTTTACATACTAGATCTGTACACAGAAACTTTGTCCCACAGCCATAAAAATTTACATTTAACAGTGCAACATATAATTTAATCCTTTATTTATCTGACATAGGATGTTTACTTACTAAACACAAGCAACTACCTGGTTTTAATATACATATTTTATATATATATATTTTATATATATATATTCAACAATCTGTACAGGTTTCTAAACATAAAACTCCAAAAAGGCACAATCGTCTATACAACATGTACAAAAATGGCTGGAGCTGACAAGGAACAACAATTATTGGTCAAGAGTTCATGATTGCACGAAGATTAGTAATGGGTTTGTGTCAGAAAAATGTGCTTTAAGGAAAGGAAGGTTTGCAAAGAAACCTGCAAGTGTTCTAAAAAAAACGCAAAGAACTCTAAAAATAAAAACACAATGAAAAACAAAACCTAGGTTGCTATTACAAGTCTATCCTCATCGTCACTGCTGCCATCGCTAAACTGCACCGTGTTTTGCCGCTGGGGCGGGGCGGCTGGCCTGGGCACCTGTCTGTCCGGGGTGACAGTTCGCTGCACTGGGGACTTGGTTAACGCGTTGGGATTCACCTTGGAGCGGGGCTCTGCCGGGACAGCCCTCTTCACCTGGAGGGCAGGGAGGTCACGCTTTGGCTTGCTGGGGTTTGCGAGGTCAGTCTTTTCAGGATCAGCTTTTCTGGGACCAACGGGGTTGGTCACCTGGGAGGGCTCGGGATGGTTCTTCCCGGTGCACTGCTGGCCGCCAGCCACCGCCTGAGGAGAAGCATCCCGCCCGGCCTGGCCGGCCTCGGCCGTGGGGAAGCCGACAGGAGCTGGCTCCGGCTGGCCCTCGCCGGCTTTGGAGCCTGCGGTGGGTGCCTCCGAGGCTCCGTGCCCCTCGGCGCTGGCGGGGCTGACGGAGGGGATGAGGGTCGGCAGGGCGATGTTCAGGATCTGCAGGCCGGGAAGGTGTCCCTGCGGGCTGGGGGTGCCCTGCGGGGCCGCGCCAGCCGTCAGCACCTGGAGGCCCACGGCGTTGAGGGTAATTCCCGGCGGGCGCATCTGCGGGGCGATGTTGGTGTTTGCCAGGCCCAGGATGTTCACTGTCTCCATGCCCAGCGGCGGCAGAGGCTGCAGGCTGGGCGTGCCGAGCCCCTGAATGCCCGGCACGCTCACCTGGCCGATGGGAATGCACGGCACCATGCTGTTCACCTCGGCGACTCCCACGGGATTCGCGGTGGTGCCGGCGGCCGTGCCGCCCGTCTCGCCCAGGGCGCTGGTAGTTCTGTGAATGACGCTCACAGCTGGGATAGTGAGCTGCACTGGCCCTGCCTGGATGGGAACGAAGGTGGAGTAGGTAGCTAGGCCGGCAGGGACCACCTGGATGCCCCCGACCGGCACCATGCCGTAGGGAGCCTTGGCTTGCCGCTGCGAGTGCAGGGGCAGGTGGCTGAAGAGGTGAGTCTGGGCAGCTCTCGGCTCGGCGGCTGGCTTCTCCTCCCCGATTTCGGTGTAGGGTGACGGCGCTGTCGTCGGCATGCTGTGGTCTGCCAGCGAGGACGGCGAGCTGATGGAGGGATTGCTCTGGGAGAGAACAATACAAGAGTGTTAATGTGGCAGCTACCACTGCCCTTCAGCGACCTGAAAACACGAGGGAGCTGGGAGTGCTTCCCATGCCCCCTTTTAAGAAAGAACAACAACAAAATGGTCCATAGCATATAGTGCTCAGCTTAAACAATGAATTGATTTCCTTCCTTTCTTTTTCCACCTCCTTCCTCACTCACTAATTGCATTTTCCTCTCCTAATTGCATTTTCCTCTCCTAATTACCCTTGCTTAATTTCTCTCAAACACTAGCACTCAAAAACATTGCTGAGTATCTTTTGCACATGTGTTTTATGTGGCAAGAAGACTTCGGAGAACTGTTTTATGCAGAAATCACCTCAGGCAAGAAGGTTAAATAAGCATAAGCTGGCATTTTTGATGCACTGGGATCCTCTCCTGAAGGCATTACAGCCTCCAGCAGGCAGAGACAACGTCAGGCACATTTGTCATAGGTGCTTCTAATGTGACAGACAGGGTAGGCAATGACAGGAGATGGCTGACAACTACAGCTTCTGCAGAGGTGGAGGTGATGGGTGGATACTGGAGTGAGATGTGGGATCCACATCCCATTGCTGCCTCAGCTCAATGTGATTTATTTGGTGCACACACCTGGATTTATAATGCTGTTTTTATCCTCCCTTTTCTTCTCCTACAGCCCTTTCCTAGAATCTCCTAAAATGAGTGGTCTGAAAGTGCAATTGTGATCTCAAGGTTATCTTTTCATTTTTGGCACATTCATCACACACACACACACACACACACTGGTGCAACCTTGCTTAATTTTTACAGTCCTGACTCTCAAAAATTCTCTAGAGCAGGCAAAAAACTCAAAACCAGACAGAAATGCCTTTGAAATCTGCTCACAGAAAATGTATTGGCAAAGGGAGAATGTGTTTAAGTGGCTATGCAGTGCCGTTCTGTCTAAATGAGAAGATGGGTGTGAGAAAGAAGTCAACATGTTTCTCAGAACTGACACCTCACAAGAGATCCTGATAAACTGGTATGGATGCTTTCGAAGGAATGTACAACAGCCTTCCTGAGCTATGCAGACTCCTTCTCCTGAGTGCAAGAACGGGGATCCACAGCCATTCACAATAGGAACAGACTGTAGATTAACCACTGGAGACATAAGGCTAATGCTTCTTTTGGTCTGGGAAAGGAAAAGAAAATCTGGAAAGGAATTACTTCCTCGTATTACTTACATGCCATCTATTTTTTTAAATTATATTAATGTAGACAATTATTAGAGATATATAAATGAATACTGTTCAACATTTTTAATTGCATGAATATTTACTTGAGGCTTCACTGGTTTTATTTAATGAAGGAGTACACTCAGTTAAATGTCCTTCTGGTATCCACTGGCAACAATGTAACCTAAACTCCAAGTACTAGGACCCTTCCCATTTTATGGCAGGCATACACAGCAATCAGAGACCACTTAATTTTATTCTCTGTCATATTACAAACTCACTCCAATTTACATTTGCCACATGAACTCACAGTTCCTACAAGCAGGGATGAACCTGTGTCAAACAATAAAATTCAGCAATAATTTTTACCGTTTCTCCATGTCAACAGTTTGCTATCTCAAACTGTGCAAAAAATAAATCTAGTAGTATAAATTTTCAAAGAAAAAACCAAGCCACTAAGTACTTAAAACAGATTGTAATTTTTACTTTTGATGCTTTCGAAAATTTTCTGCTGCATTTTTTTCAGTAACTGCATGAAGTTAGGTTTAGGCTTGGGCTTGATGATCTCAAGATTTTTCTCCAACCTAAATTATTAATTGGTTCTATATAATATTTCTAAATATTACAGTCATCATGGAGAAGGCAGTGCTTTGATTACCCCTTTAATTA
Organism: Chloebia gouldiae; assembly: GCA_003676055.1. Lineage (NCBI taxonomy): Eukaryota > Metazoa > Chordata > Aves > Passeriformes > Passeridae > Chloebia > Chloebia gouldiae. The sequence goes on along the minus strand of QUSF01000013.1, from coordinate 10,592,072 downwards.
AACTACTGTGCATCTCATTTTTTTTTTGAGCATTGCTCTGAAAAGCTCGAATGCCTTCATGGTCTGTAGCAAGAATTAAAAATTCCAAAAGCTATCTTTAGGGTCAGTATGGTGACTTCTACCATCACCATCACAGTCCATGAAAGCCATTGCTGAATTCAAAAAGGCTCAGCACCTGCCACTTCCCTCTGTGATTTCATGGGCAGTTTTAAAAAAAAACAGTTGCCAAAATTACTGAATGCTCCCACACACCTGCACACAGATTGACCTCATCTTTTTGCACATGCTTTGAAAATCCACATCTGACACGTGCATAGGCAAAATACATCCTTTTCTGATTAAAGTTTTCTTTCAGCTTGGACAAAAGCTGAGAGCATTGGGAACTGAGGTCTCAGTCCTGTGTTCATCTCTCCTTTTGTTATTGTGCAAGGGCAACCTCCTAGTTTCCTTGAACATCTGGTGCTCTTTCTAATTCTACTATTAAGCATATTTGGAGGATAGATAAACAATTGCACCATTTTTTTTTTTTTAGTGATAAGTCAAAAAACTTTGGGACTAGATTAATTTCCCTTTGGAATTACCAATAATTGTATCATCATATTTCAGAGTGAAATGATTGCTGAATTCTATCACTTTCCCCAGAAAACATAACCACCACCATATGTTCAATTTATGTATTTGTTATTTCCTTCTGATTTGTAATACAATCTACTAGCTCCAAACATCAGCTGAAATGACAATTAAATTACAATTAAACCTTTCAGGAAGAATACAACCAAATTTAAGAATTTGAAAAGCAATGCTCCTACAACATCCTTGTGTCTACAATCCTATTATATTTGATCTTGGACTAATTTAAAATCTTCTGAAAGACTCATCACCAAAATGAAGGGAAAGACAAACATTTTGTTCTTTGAAAAATCTCTGAAAAGATCTTTTTGGAAGGAGGACTTAAAATCCCACTCTTTCCCTGGTTATGGACACTCCTACCTTTGTAAGAGCTGCAGTTGATATTAAGGAGTGGCCCAAGGCTGTATCTGGATCAGGGTAATCCACAGACATCTGGCGACCTGGAGATGCAGGAGCAATGTCCGTCAGTACCACACCAGCACCACAGGGACCCACTCCTCTCTCCTGGGCTTTGTCCTCATGTGCTTCCTGATGGGTGGATTCTGCTGGCGACCTGGAGGTCCTGCTGACCGACTGCACTGTGCTAAGGACAGTCATCTTGGTCAGCAGCGCTTTTGGGAGGCCATCCATCGAGTCCGTGTGCGCCCCAGTGAAGCAGTCTGGAAGCCTGATGTCGTCGTCGGTGCTGGCAGCATCCTGCAGGCCGTGGCGAGAGGGGTGGTGCTGGGGGCTGGCTGTCACCGAGGGCGTGGTGGATAGCACTGACTCAGCCTGGCTGTCTTCATCATCGTCCTCGTTGTCATTTTCATCTTCATCGCCGCCATCAGACTCCTCCACGTCATATCCTGACCGGTCATAGCCAAATCTTTGCTTCTCACCTGCAAAAGTGGGGAAGAAGAAGTTAAGACAATGAAGGCCCTGGACTGACTGAGAAGGAAGCAGGAGAGAACAACTAAAACCACCAAAAAACCACATGGCACATGTATTTTCACACCACATTGCATCAAAGCAACAGGGAAGACTTACATTTTGGTTTTTATTTTCCAGCTTACATATTTAACTGTACAGCTATATAATCTTTCATCTTCTGTTTCTATATTGTTTTTAACCTTTTGGATTTGGCCATTTTCCTCAATGCCATTTGTAGCCATTTGTTCAAAGTTACCCTTCACTCTTCTGCTCGGGGAGCAGCGAGCAGATTCCTGGTTCATTAGGTTCCCAGTGCTGACATGTGGGGCTGGTCTGTCAATCTTAGAGGTGGGATATTGTCTGGATGGTTCTGACTCATAAGTGGGTGTCCTTGTACCTAATATGAATCACGGCTGCAAAGGTTTTTGAAGGATGCAAACAGAAAGACTCAAGGCTGTTAGTCAAGAATCTGTCTTGTTAACAGGCAAAAGAGACCAAAATTAGACCTTACTAGATTTCTTCACTTCACTAATGTTTTGAAAGGTTTATTAAAAAATTACCCAAGATGTCCTAGGAGCCAAGAAAGCATTAATTGTATCAAAACTTACCTATGAATCTTTGTTTGCATAAAGAAGCTCTCCTTACAGCCAAACCTCTGTCTAGGGGTAAATTTCTCTACAAAATACAGTTCTACTGCAGCTTTTCACCTTCTTTTGTATCTAACTTGGAAAGAGAGTCATCTTTAGTAAAGCGACAGAAAATCCCATCTGCTATGTCTGATTCAAAGCCAGACTGTCTGGGATCATATTTTATAAAAGACAAAATGCTTTGAATACATTAATATTTTGTATTTGATTAAAGGTCTGTCTCTTGAGCTGTCCAAAAAAACATATCTGCATAAAAATCATTTGGCTCTGTAAAACCAAAAATGTCTAGTTAGATAAAATCTCAAAGATGCTGTTCTAGAAAAATCTACACAACAACTTACCATCAAAACGAACAATTCTGAAAAAATCAGACCCTTAAAAGAATTTGAATATACTGCCTATACTTCAGGCTGCTAAGTTACCAAAATCAAAACAAACATTTTGAACTTCAGATAAAACAAATGAGTTTAACTGAGCTACCTTGCAGTAAGTTACCCACCATATTAAGCCTTTATGGTTTCAAATGAGCAATGCAATTGGGAACTAATAGCTTCTTTTAAAAAATCCATCTGTAATGACTTTTCCCCTCTTTGCCTACACAATAATTTGTACATTAGCTAAATATGGAAACTAGATTTCCTACATTTACTACAGCAGATGTGAACATGTCAGACATGTTATTAAAAATACCCCAAATCCTCCAGGTCATTGGAATGATCTTTACAAAAATATTTATCAGAATTTTAAATAGTCTTAATTTATAATTCTCATCCACAGACAAAGCTGTTAAAAATAGAAAATACATTTTAGTGGAAAAATTAATTCATTAACTTCCATTCCAAAATTATGGCAAGTACGATTGTTAAAGATATTATTAACAATAACACGTGGACTGACTAAATGTTTTTGGTATTTTTTTCTCTGTAATTCTGTCATTTCTATTCTTCATATAAACAGTGTTTTTTTCAGTAACTTGCAAAGCAAACATATCTAAAATGTTAAAACATCTACATATGTTTGATTTCTGAATGGAAACAACTACCTCTGCCTTCAATACCAGTGACAACCTAGGAGGGTCCCAGCGCCCTGAGCTGGAGGACTATAGCTGTGAGAATGATAAACTCCCAGTCAACTCTGAAGTTGTGTGGGAACTGCTGCTGCAGCTGGATGCCTAAAGTCTATGGGGTCTGGTGGGACTCATATGAGAATACTTAAAGAGCGCTGATGTCACTGCAAGGCCTGTCTTGATTTTTGAGCAATCCTGGGAATCTGGAGAGGTCCTTGATGACTGGAAGCTGGCTTATGTTGTCCCAGTTTTCAAAAAGGGCAAGAAAGAGGACCCAGAAACTACAGACCAGTCAGTCTCATTTCTGTGCCTGATAAAGCTATGGAGAGGATTGTCCCAGGAGGTATTGAAAAACATCTGGAGGACAACACAGCCATTAGTCACAGCCAGCACAGCTTCATGGAAGGACAGTCCTGCTTATTAAACGACTTCCTTGTATGGCAAGGTAACCCACGCAGCTGACCAAGGGAAGCCAGTTCTTGTAACCTTTCTGGATTTCAGTAAAGATTTTGATAGTGTCTCTCACAGGCATTTTATGTCTCCTGCATAAACAACTCCAACTCCTGGACAAAAACACATCGTGATGGGTGAACAAATGGCTCACGGGTCAAGCACAAAGGGTTACAGTGAAGGGGGTGACATCAGACTGGTGACCTGTCACTCGTGGGGTTCTACAGAGCCCCATCCTCGGCCCTGTGCTCTTCAAAATCTTCATAAATGATTTGGATGCAGGACTGGAAAGGACACTGAGCAAGTTCACAGATGATACAAAGCTGACAGGAGTTGCTGACTCCTTTGAAGGCTGAGAGGCCCTGCAGAGACAAATTAGAGACAATCCCCACCTGTATGAAATTCAGCAAGGGAAAGTTCTGGATTCTGCACCTGGCACAGGAACACCCCTGGATGTACGGACAGACTGGGGAATGAGAGGCTGGAAAGCAGCCCCATGGAAAGGGACCTGGGGGTCCTGGTCAGTGACAAGTTGAACATGAGCCAGCAGTGCCCTGGCAGCCAGGAGGGCCAACCCTGTCCTGGGGGCATCAGGCACAGCACGGCCAGGCAGGCAAGGGAGGGGATTGTCCTGCTCTGCTCTGAGCTGGGGCGGCCTCACCTCGAGTGCTGGGGGCAGTTCTGGGTGCCACAATATGAAAAAGATATCAAGCTGTTAGAGAGCATCCAAAGGACAGTAACAAAGATGGTGAAGAGCCTTGAGGGGAAGCCTTATAAGGAGACTGAGGTCACTTGGTCTGTTCAGCCTGGAGAAGAGCAGACTGAGGGGAGACCTTATTGCAGGCTACAACTTCCTCATGAGGAGAAGAGGAGGGACAGATACTGATCACTTCCCTCTGGTGACCAGTGACAGGACACAAGCGAATGGCCTGAGGTTGTGTCAGGGGAGATTTGCATTGGGATATGAGAAAAAGGTTCTTCACTCAGAGGGTGGATGGGCTCTGGAACAGGCTCCCCAGGGAAGTGGTCACAGGACCAAACCTGAAAGAGTTCAAGAAGCATTTGGACAGTGCTCTTGGACACATGGTGTGACTCTTGGGGATGGTGCTGTGCAGGGCTAAGAGCTGGACTGCAATGATCCTTGTGGGTCACTTCAACTCCGAATATTCTGTGATTTCCTCAATGCCTCTGTAACAGATATTGAAGACTTCTCCATGTGTCATATATGAAGGGTGACCTACAGGTTTCCTGTAACTCTTTAAATAATGCAGGGCACATTGCAAAGTCTTGGAATTCACTCTTAAATTCACTCTCTTTACCAATGTCACACAAATATTCTCTACAAAATCCTACTGATTCTTGTCTTTCTCCCTCTCTCCACATGAATCACATTTTCTATGAAAACTGATGTCAATCATGAATGACTGTGTCTACTGGCAGGAGGAACTACCTGAAGTGATTAGACTGACTTGTTGCATTTGTAAAGCAAGGAAAACATATGTGCAAACAATGATTTAGAAGAAACTATCTTCTTTCAAATCAACATTTAAAAATACTACTGGATTTACCAGCAAATGCTGCTTACGTAGGAATTTTCTGCATACATCCCAGCTTTCTACAACGAAGCTATGGAAAGAGAAAGGGAAACTCTGTGTGGAACACAGATTCATACATGCAGGACTCCATGGGATATCATTTCCCTCTATTGTTTCCCTGTTTACCTCCACCCTTTGTGCATTTGCCAGCTTCTATTTGAGTGTGGTTTTACCTGGAGCCAGAGCCTGCAGTGTAGGCAAGGTGACAGCGATGAATGTGGTTCCCTTACTCCCACACCGCTTTGCAACACCAGATGAGTAAAAAATAAGATTCCTGACTTGCTTGTTCTGGCAATGCACAAAGGAATGCTTTGCTCTGGCTTTTATACCTGCATGCAGGTTTGCTGAAACAAGAGGTGCCCAAGCTTTTCCAATCAGTGATCCTCACTGTGGAGTTACAAGAGGACCTCATGCTGGTGTTTTAAGCCATAGAAGACCCAGGCAGGGTTATGGGTCTCCTCTGAAGGAGGCATCGGGCTGAGGCTGTGACCACTCCTTGTGGTGGAAGATTCTCTTGCAAGCAGTGTCTTTTTAACTAAGTAGTAAGTCCCATTCTGGTAATTGTACACTGCCTACTAAAGTTCCCTAGCAGTTTTAATTGGGGAAAAATTAATTCTTCACTTCCTATCTTGAACTATGCACAATTATAACCATATGCTTATGTAGCTGATATATATATACACACATACATACATACATACATACATACACATATATATATATATATAAAACTAGAACTGACTCAATTTCCAGAGGGAACAAGATTACTTCTGTGTTTAACTTTGTATGAGGTTGTAAAATGGTGTACAGTATTTTCAAATGAAGGATGTATCATAAATTTAAAGGCTCCTAACATATGGAGAAATGGCTTTTGGCATGAAAGTTCAGTTTCTCTTTTTAAAAAAGAAAACAGGAAAAAAGTTTAACACTATTAAGTGAAGGCTTATGAAAGCTACTTCTCTTTTGAATTTGTAACTCAACTCTCACCATTTTAACAGATAAGCTGTTCAAGACAGCCTCAATTTTTTACAAAGAGTCTTTTTGGAAGAGTAGGTGATGCCTTTCATCCTCTGTCAACTGCTGCAATATTTTCTTTTAAATTCTTAGAAAGCCTCTTTCTTCTTCCTGGACTTCTCAGGAGTAAGTGAATTTTACAGACCTCAACTCTGCAGAAATTAGGAACAGCTGGAAGTAAGGACTTAATAGAAACATGGACAAAACCTTTGATTGAGGGTTTTGTTTACATGCCAGTTACAATTATTTTTAAGAAAACTGATTTTTTTTTCCTATGTATTGAAGTGTCTACAAATCATAGGCAAAAATATCTTAGTCCTTCATTTATTTTGCTGTCAGTCCTCAGCTGGTCAGCACTGTACTGTGTTTATGTTGGTGGGAGCTTGTTGGACAAGGCTCTGTTATAGTGACATTTTACCACAGAGCAGGAAAGAAAGAACTCCAAGTTCTTTAGCACAATAGCATTAGCTGGAATTATCAGCATCCTAACATGTCCATTTGTGAAGTGCCTGGGGCTGGTAAGTCCACATACTGCTCTTTCCAGCTGGGATGCTATAAATTAGTTAATTGAAATATGTCTCCTTATGTACTTTGTAGTTTTTTATTTTATTAGAAGTTTTTCTTATGGGAATCTTTACTGTACATGGTTTTAACCTCAGCCATCTAATTATCATCATACTGCAAAATACTGAAATAAAGGTTCTTCAGAACCCCAACTTACAGCTTTTAATTTTAATTGCTGTATCATTGCCACATGACCTGACTTACTGAGGACCTGCTACAGATTCAGAAATTTCTGCACCAAATCCAGTGATGAAGTTCAAAAGCTTATAACTTAGTCATATTTATAACTTAATCACCTTCAAGTAGGTTGTCACATAAAGAGCAAAATGTTAATTTTCATTCTTTCAGTGGCAGGAAGACAAGAATAGTTTGAAAATACAAGTCTGGACTGCTCAGTTTTACAGATTCCTAAGGAAATGAGCATTTATATAGATAACTATATCACTGCCATTAGCTCTCCTTATGCAGATTAAAGACGTAGTTTACTAAATATCTATTCACTATTAGCATCTAAATCTAAATTTATTACATTTATAAGCTTTTAGCTTATAGCTTTGTGAGTAAACACAAAGCAGTGTCTACTGTCTCAGGATCTGGAAGTATCTTCAGTTATAGATTGGCATTTACACAAAAACATTTAAATATAATGCATCCATTCTACAGTCTACACATTCTCCATCACACTCAAGAAAAAATGTAGACTATGGCACGAAAGGCAGAAGTATTTTTCAGCATGTCATTGTATGAACATAAATCAGAAAGTGGCATGCATAAATCTGCATGCCATCAATTCACCCCATTCTTCTAAACAATTACAACTTAGGCTTGCCTTCCACCTGTTGTATTAGACTTGCAATAGATCCTTCCACAATCATTCTCACAAATTTAAAGAGCGGTAAACAAGATACCGTTAAACAATGCCAGCATCTGTACCTAACCCTGCTGTCCTGTCATTCTAAGCTTTCATAGGCCTCAATTATCTGACTTCAGTCTTGCTTCAGCTACTGTCCACTGCTCATCACCCTCTAGCAGGACTCACAGTGACATCTACTGGGTTAAATTCAGACTGGTGATTACCAGGGCTCCTTAGAAATGGGAAGAAGAAAATCTGTGGGCTTTTGATTTTCATTCCTAAGATGACAGAAAGTAATGAAGTGGAACTACACCAAAAAGTAAGAGCAACTTCTGCTTAAAGAGATTATTGACACCTAAACCTTCTTAAGTAATTCGTATATTGTAAATCAAACCTAGCACTACATAGTCTAATGTCAAGCTGCGGGTATAGGGCTTCAGCATGTACTAGATGCCTAATGAACATCTAGCTGAAGAACAGACACTGATATTAACAAAAAAATGTAAAATAATTATTGTAAACTACACAGAATCAGCCTTCCATACTCTTTGTAAAAGAAGAATATTATTGCAAGGATTTTCATTTATTTTCACTTCTTAAATGCAGATTCAGTGACAATAGACTGAGTCATGATTAAGCTAATGAAGAGCCATTGAAACTCACTTACAATCTACTGTAACATATAGCTAATTAACTCAGAACTGTGGTAATAACACTGCAGAAAATGTAAGTATTTTCTTAATGTGTGCGTGTGTAGATATCTATAAATACATATCTGAAACTTACAATTAGGTCTGTTTACTGGTAAAGTAATGAATATTTTCGGACAGAATTTTTGCACAAAAACCCCTTAAGTGTTCTGCCCATCTATTGATTCCATTATCAAGAAATTCTCTTGTGCAAGTTTACTCAGACATACCATACCATTCATACATTAGCTTATTACAAGTTCAAAGTTTTTAACTGTTGTAATTTGAACACATATTATTGTTGTTTTTAAGACTAGATAGCAAAATGTTGTGTGAGCAGGGCCAAAGAGGATATCCCCAGTTGCAGTCTGTCACACTAAACAGTTCACCTCCTCTGACAATTTAATTCAGATATTAACATTCCTCACATTGTAACCCTGTATTTTGGTGACAAGAACATTCCACAGAGCAGAAGATGAAAGATAAATGGATGAGGGAATAGTTCTGAATACAAAAACCCAGGCCAGAAAGTATTTACTAATACCCAAATGATGACAAGTCCAAATACAAAGAATGCTATGTTAAAAGCTCTGATCACATACAGTTTCAGACAGCTAGAGAGCATCTTTCTTTTTTCCCCAAGACACCACAGCACAACAAAATTTCAGCTTCTCAGATTACTAAAAAAACAGACGCTGTGTGTGTGTGTCTGCCTGTGCTCAGGATTGTGCATGAGTTTGCACTCCTGGTTCAGTTTGCATCCATTTAATCTGTACTGCTGTCAGTCACAGCTGGCTTATCATATGAATCTAAAGTGTTGTATATTCAAATAACTGTGATTACCCAGACTTAAAAAAAAAAAAAAAAAAAAGCTACAAAGGACTAGAACCAGCAAATTCCTTTGGTGGCTTTCTTAAATTTCTGGGTAAATTCTCTAATTCAAAGTGAATTCTAGTGGAAGACATACAGCTTAGTTATTTTAAGCAAAGGTGCAGACATTTCTATTACCAAAAGAATAATCAGTATTCCAAATGTTCACATAATTAATTAGGTGGAGACAGACAGATAGACAGACAGACACTCTACAGGTCAGGAAACAGGCCAATTTCACACAGTCTTCAGGAAGAAGTTTTTTTTCTGAGGTCATAATTATTCTTATCAGATTTTCTGCACCTTCCTCTAATGCTTCTCACGTTGCCTTCCAGCTGAGGAAAGCGATGGGAGTACCACATACCACTCTCTAAAAGACAGAACATTTTTAACAACCACACCCCAAAAATTTAGGCATTTGAAGATGTTGGTTTTTGAAACATCTGAAGGATATGTGGCACAACTGTGCCAGTAATGCATATCCGAGGGAGGAGGGGTGGAAGTGCCAAAGATGTAACACCACAAGTGCAGCTCAGTACCCACGGCCCATCACACTGTGCTCTATGGGTGACGTGCTGCTGCCAGGGCTGTCCCTGGAGCCCAGACCTGGCACGACTGGTGCTGGCCCCAGCGTGAGCTCTGCTGCTCTGCCCTGGGGAAAGGGCAGCCAAAGAGGTGGCTGAAGCCGATTCAAATGCTGCCTAAAATTAGCATGTTCAGGATTTCAGAGAGGGCAACTGAGCCACACAACAAAAAACACATATGCAAATACATCATACTTTTTTTCCCCTCTTCATTCTGCCTTAAAAATAGGCCGACAAGAAAGATTCTGAATTATCATGAGAAAAACCTTCATGGTTGGCCCAATGAGCAGATGGATGAAATCACATTTTTGAAGTGTAGGGTTCCTTGCTGAATTTCCATGGATAATTGTAAAGGCCCTGTGCTCTGCAGCAACTGGACAGGCTAAACTGGATTGGCTGCAGCAAATGCACCTTTATCAGGGGTTTAATTACCCTGATTCTTGGATAGGTTTCTAGTGCTGAACTTTATGCTGCACTGTAAGGGGTATCTGAGCCAGATCCTTTGGAAAAGTCAGGGTTTTATCACCAAGTTGTTTTTTTTGGTTTGGGGCTTCAGGTAAGAAAGACATGCTACATCCTCTGTTTTGGGAAAAAAAATAAACATTGTAGCTATAAAATTAAATTCAATGAAGAATTTCAAGGATTATGGAGCAAATCCTGTAGAATGTCTGTGCTTTTTTTTTTTTTCAAAATAGAGTATTTAATTTATTAATAATTACCGTGCTGAGCAAAGAACATATTTTATATGGGCATATATACTCATACTATGGTCAAACACGCCTGTACGTGATATGTAAAAAGGGAAAGCCTCTCTCCTTCTCAATCGAATAGTCTTGAGGTCAAAGGAAAGCATTCTTTCATCAAATGTTTGAAGTGGCTTCCTTCAATCCTGTGTTACTGACCATTCAGTTAACATTTGAAACATTTACCATTGCATTGTGATCACAAATGCATCTTTTAATGGATGCAATTTGGAATATCAATTTATCAATCAATAAAATGTTTTCAGTCCCTAGTAAATGGAAATATCTGTTCACCTGTAGTTTATGAAACTCATAAAAATGTCAAATGCTACAGAACATTGCTTAAACAGTGACAATTTTTCTGTCATGTGAAGACTGAAAATATTAATAAAAACTGTTCCTCTGTAAGAAAAAGATAGTAATTTGTCCTGCTGCTTATCGTCTCTGTTATTTATCTGATTCCTCAAATTGTGAAGGGAGACATATCTTTTGCTTATGAAAAGAGTATATTGAAGAGGGCCAAAAATGGGAAAAAAGCATGTTTCTTTCTACCTAGTGCACTACTGAATCACAGCAGCTGAGTCATATTCCCAGCATTATTTAGAATTAGATTCAAGATGATTCGCTTATTCTGCCAGTGGTTGTCATATGGAAGCAAGTGCATTCATCTTTCTTTTCCCTTACAGCTTAAATAAAGACCCCTATTGCTTTCTTTTCTTCAAACCTCACCCACAATCTAATAAACTATTCCACTGGAGGGAGAAAAGTACACCAAGGCAAGGCAAGACAACTCATCTCCTCACAGAGGAATGTGAGGCAGAGAAAAATGCCATCACTGCACTGAGACGTGCCAAGATCCCAAACAGTCCTAATGCACAATCCTGTTCTTCATCTCACTGGCTCTGGTACAGGCACACCTTTCTTATCATGCCAGACAAGTCACTCATGAACCTGGTCTGGCTCTCCATGACTGTCCTTGATCCCCTCTCCTCTTCAGCAAAATCTTCTTGGGATGTGGGAAGTGCAGAATTACAATTTTTTAGCAAATATATTAATTCTGAAAACATTCTCAATGCTAATGAAGAAGTAGACCAGGTGAAGATGAATAATGTTTTTAATTTCTGCATGTTCTCTATCTGCAGATTTATCCCAATTATTTGTGAAGGAAGACAGAATTCTATTCTGGAAGATGATTAACCTCCTTGCAAAGCACTCAGCAATATATTTGTGATTTGTGTGGCGTATTAGTTATTTAATTTCTATGAAATATGCATCCAAAAACTTGGACCATTTAATGCACAACTATTTTCAAAGAAGCATTACACTTGACTGCATTTTCTCCAGGCAAACAGCTGTTTTTCTGGTATTTTCAATCTTGTCATATTTATCTGTGAAAGTGATAAAGTTAAACTGCATAACACTTTGTGAAAAATTCAGCAGCAATTTATCCTTAGCATATGCTTGTCTTTTCCTTCAGTGAAAGTTTTTCCAGTGTTTCTGGCTCCCTTGGCTAGATCTTAAGATTTTTATCCCTGTATTGTTTCCCTGTACAGGAATTAAAAGCTTTGGAAAAGAAAGGGTAAGAAGCTGAGATGACAACATAGACAAAAAAATTCAGTAAACAAAGAAGACTTTACTTTCTTACCAAATTCTTCTTCTCCATCCTGGTCATCTATTAAGCCTACTGAGACTCCCAAATCCATGCACTTCTTGCTATGTGCCTTTGACTTCATATGCTTTGTTAAATTTCCTTAAGAAAAAAAAAGCCAAAAATTATCTGCTCTGTGAGTACACAAATGACTATAAATATATGCTCAATGCGTCCATCTCTTTTTCAGGTACATTTATAACAACCTTATAATTTGATTATAATTTGAACCTTGTCCCTCAATGCAAGCTGTCAAGGGCTGCAGCAGATTGACCATCCTGAATGCTACCAACTTGCTGTCTACATTTCAGGAAGTCTTTTACTGAGATGAAACAAAAGAGTATGGAAATTCTAAATTATGATGTATTTTGTACTGGTGTAAGAGATCCCTCCTTTGTTTATGACAAAGTATAAAAAGGGGTGATTCAAAGTCATGTTGACAGAAAACCATCACGTGAAATTGAAGTTTGTATCTTGCAGCTCTTCCAGTATTTGATGAATTCTATTTTTAGTGTAAACATTTTCAATGCCAACTTAAGCAAACATGTTAATTTTTTTCAAAATCAGAGCATGAACATACTTGTCTGAATCTCAAAAGTGAATGTGTAGCTGAGAGGCCCCACAGGCTGCTCTCCTCCTCTCCTTAAAAAAGAAAATATGGTAAATATCAATGAAGAAGAGTGACTCAGATCTGTAAATGATTATATTTATGAAATGCATGTTACTAGAAGTAACTGCCCACCTTAAACTTCACAAAAAATGTTTCTTTGAGGTATTTAAGTAGGAAAAATTAAACAATAATGCTGACTCTTCTACGGTTGTGGAGTACTTTATTTCTGCTTTGAAATGAAGGTGGCAATTCATCCCAAATGTTAAAATACTGTTGCAAATATATTGACTCACAAAATAGCAAATTTTCCAGTTTTTGCACACTTCATGAAACTGCTGACTACACTGTGCTGTCATGAAGAGCGGCTTACCAAACATCAAACATCCAACTGTGTGACCTGACTGCCAGCAGCAATGGCACGAGGCAGGCACAGCAAATGCAGAAGAGGATGTAAATACAAGTATCTGCTACAACTGAAACCAGGGAGATCTTTACATGGGCAGAACTTAATTACTTGAACTTGGCCAGAACCCCTCCTCTGCAAAAACTATAATGAGAATTTACTGGTTTGCACTCCAGCATTTCATCGTAAAGGCAATATGATGACCCAGCCTGTCAGGATGCAGTGATGAGTTTTGACACACCTGAAGCCTATTCATCCCACTTTGTGCAGCACTGTGCTATTTCTTGGAAGTTTTCCACCCAACCGCTGCAGAGTCTCAAACCCATTAAAAACACAAATGTTCCTGAGATTACAGCTTTGGGGGGGAATTGCTGCTAAATGATATTCAAAGCCAAGAAAAATTTTAATTTTACTACTTGTTTTTTTTCTGAAATTATTTTGGCTGTGAACTTCTCCCATCTGTTTCACTTGAGTCCTGGATGTACCACTGTTTAATATATTGCCTGCATAAACTAGGATACACTTAAGTATCTTAAGTTACAAAAAGGCTTTAAAAAGTAGACATTCAGCTCTGGGTCTTAGAAGGTCAAGTGGAAAGCAAACCTTTGTCCTTCAAGAGTAAAAAAAATAATAATAAAAAAAATCAATATAGTAATTTATTCGAGGCAAATTTCTTTCCTAGCACAATTGGTTGAGTGTCAATACAAGTAATATATGTCCGTGTCCTACCTCAGAAAGACAGTGTAAGGGATTTTAAATTCTGTGTCCCATCTCTGTCTAGGATAAGTAGCTAACCATCTCACTTGTCTTCACCTAACTTTCATCATACTCCCATGATTTCTCTCTTCCACTCTGATTTCTCACCCACTGTAGCATGCCAGGCAGTTCATCATATGAAGATGTGATCATATGAAAAAATATACAGAAGACACAGGACAAGCAGGAAATACATTATGAATATTTGAAGCATTAGATAATAAAATGCTATAGAGAGGGAACGTCTTTAGCTCATGAACAGCCAACTGAGAGAAGAAAATAATTGTACTTTAAAGTAGAAATAAAAAAAGGGAAAAACATAACCAGTAAAGTAGCCTTACCTTTAGTTTTGAAGGAAAAGTTGCAGTAATTGCAGTGGTAAGGACGGACATCAGTGTGTGTGCGAATGTGCTTCTTCAGCATGCTGGGCTTCTTGCAACGTATTCCACATTCCTCACAGATATACTTCCCTCTCCCTCTCCCTCTCACATACACATAGTCTTCATTTGACTTGTACCTAGTAACAGTACCATAAGAGTAAGGCAATCAGTTGTAATGGGAAAATGAGTCTGCCCAGAAACCCTCATCTACCAGAATTTTTAAAATAACACATTAAATGAATATAAATGACAAAACCAATCATGCTCTTTTTCTGCTCACTCCTGCATGTATTTGTTAAATTCATATCTATATTTATCACTAGCTAGTCATAGATCTGTTTAGGAATAGCAGCTAATCTTTTAAAATAAAGGTACTGTTGATACTAAACATTTAAAGACTTCAAATTTCCTCTTAGCAACACAGGAACATATCTTTTAAAGGTGTCAGTTCTTGAAAGCAGGTTTGAGCACCTGCAGGTTTAAGGGAGCTTTCAAAGAGCATCTTTGAGGCTCTGCCTTATGCAGAAAAGGAGTAACATTAGTCACAATGATGAGAAAGTCTTTAAAATTCCCTATCAATGTCCTCTGGACTCAGCCTATGGGGACTGTCTCTACATGGAAACAGTAATTTGTATTAAATTATGCCCTTCATATTTCCACTCAAGGATGCTAAATGTTGTGTTAAGCTTTTGTGACCTGGTCCTTGCAATGTCTGGATCTGAGCAAAGACACAACAATATTTTACCTGGGCAGCTGGTAATGATTTAACTGCTGGCCTAGACTAGATTCAAACTGGGAACCAGTAACTAAAGCCCTACAGCTGACCATTGAGATTAATGAAATCTGCACTATTTGTGCTACAAAATTTTACAGGTGTCACTGGCACTTTTCTATTTAAAAATCTGTTTTATAAGATGTTGGACCTAGTGCAATACTGTGGTTAAAGCAACTGTTATTTACATCAGGCAACAGATTTAAAGTATTATGGTGCAGGGAGGAGGACTCTCAGTAAATATTTCCATGGCACTTTTCAAATCAGAGCTCTCCAGCCTATGTATGCCACAGCAAGCTGCCAGAGACAGCACTGCAGGCTGCTGCTCAGCCCCTGGACTATTTACTCTCCAGCTACAGTTATACAACCTTGCTGCAGAATAGGTATTATTTATCATGTAAGAGAAACATAGGAACAGAATTTACATCTCTGGCTGTATCTAGCTGCCTTTAGCACTGATTAATGCTCATTCCCTAGGAAAAAAAAATGAATCACACAGCCTAATGTTCTTTATTTTATTACCCCCTCTCATAACTCTCACGGCTCCATGCTACTGATGACTTTCCATTTTTCTTGGAAACATAAACCAACATCCACAGACCACAGTATGGGACCTGTTGTTTAAAATAAATCAATCAGGAAGCAACTGCAAATTCTAGAATCTAAGAAAAAATATCTTCCCAATGATATCTAGTATACAAAGTACAATACTTGCCCTCCATCAAATATTTTAACTCTTCTTGGTACAGTTTTGATAAATGAGTTTTCTTTATCATGCTCAGTGCTTGATTCAGAGTTTTCCTTATTGCTGAATTCAGTTGGAGTCAATTTTTTCCTATTTAATGCTCTCTGAAAGAAAAGATATGCTTATCATTAAAATTAGTGTCTTTCATATGCTATTCATACATTCAAGTTATGGTGAATAAAAATATCATAAAAGCCACAATTCTAATAAATAGTTTTTAAAACTGTTAAGCTACACAAAACAAAAAAATATCTTTTGCTAAACTTCTTCTCTACTATGCATTGCCTGTTTGTAGACTGCTAAATCTATATAGAGATTATGGCCCTGTAGGAAACTAGGAATCCTTTGAGTCTGAAGTAGAACATTTCTTTTCCTTGCTCTGGGAAGATGAAGGTGATGCTTTTTAGCTCACAAATAGCCTTCAGAGAAATACGTGTACAATCAAAGCAAAGTGCTTCCAGAACAGCAGCACCTGGACCAACCTGTCTGCTGACCCAGGACACAGCAGCTCCTCATGGCCAGCAGGAGCTGCCTTCACACGGCACAGCAGAGAGGAGAAGGGTGGGAAGGAGGGCTGAACCTAGGGAGGTTTTTAACAGGTAACAATTCTGAGTGCTAATATTTTTTGAGAACTACAGCTCTTTTGCTGTGGAAACTGACTGTTCCAATTTGGTGAGGTTATTAATAGGGGTTCCAGAACCATTCCAAAGCAAAACTCCACACTTAATTTCCTACTGCCAGACCAAATTACAAGAAAAAGCATAAAGTTGTTTGGCAGAACAAGATTATATTTCTTCACTTTCCCTGATTATTAGTCAAAGAACTTTTTTTTTTGTTTGTTTTAAGGAGGATGAGTTCCCTCAACATTTGCCAATTAAAATCTTCTTCCAACCCTAGGATATTTATAAAATGGGCAACAATGAAGGAATGATCCAATTAGCCAGCAATTATTACTGCTATATTTATAAACTGTTCTACCCACGTAGCTGGCACATTTACCTCATTTGCTCATATTGATAAGTGAATAAAATGATGAGAGGAAAAAAAAAGTCTGGCCTTATGTTTTTCACTCATTATAAAATTTAATGCTGTAAGCTTGTGAATTCTTGGCAAGAGGAATGACTTCACTGGCTGGCTTAAAATGACTGATCAGTTATGCTGGTTGTTACATACATTGAAGGATGACATCATTCTGGCACCTGGTTCTTGCCCATTGTCCTTCATACAATCTCAGACACTGCCTTCACTTCTAATTCCCACAGGATAAGGAATTAACACAGATCAGAGGAAAAGCATCTTTCTATTCAATTGAAAGCTCCAGCAAGGTGCACATGCACAAGCACTACCCCAATCTGTACACCCTCACATGGCCCTCTGAATTGATTCAGGCTGCATTTTCAAATGTCTGAGCACTTCTACCAAAGCACACATGACAACTCTGCCTGTATGTAGGAAGAAAGAAATTTCACCCTGCATGTTTTAACAGCACTCATACAAGGTGAAAGGAGATGATGCTCTGGATGAGAAATATCAGAAATGAACCTGCTCCAATAATCACAGCTCAGCTGTTCGGCAGTTCCTATACACTACCTGGCATACAAACTGCTTTTGTTTCCACTGCAAACAAAGAGTACAAGGTGAGATTTGTAGCTTGTCAGGAAGAGAGCTGTGGAAAATACAGAATACACACAATAAACTAAACGCATAAATATTCCCAGTAGCTGAAATAATGCAATCTTTAAGTGCCTGATCTTTCAAAACTATATACCAATTCTTTTTTTCCAAATTTAATTTTAAGTAGTGAAAAGACAAAGGAAAAAGAAAGATTACAGAAGTCTTAGACCCTGGTTATTATCCAAATGATGATGAAACTGTTACAATAAGTTGTATATTTACAACAAAAGTACTCAGAATGCAAAAACTATAATGAAACCAAGTACCTCTGATGCACCCACTACCAAATCTTTTTTTTAAACACACGTTTATGTACAGATATAAGACTTGCGTGTTAAAATTATCTACCTCCCCTGATGTATTTTAGTTTAATGATTATTTGCTGCTTTAGGAAATTGTTTCAGTGTCTTGGACATGTAAAATGCTGATATATTAGAGTAACAGAAACATTGAGTTTATGTCACAGAAATCTACAGAAATGCTCACTGACAATGAAAAAAAGCAGTCTGTTTGGATTTTTCTGAAAAAATTCAAACTGATGATGAAAATGACTCGGCTCCTCTGTACATTTCAAAGAGCAACCAATCTCTAAGAAGCACAGGTTTCTTGTGTGGAAATCCTTTAATGCACCTCACCTGAAATCCCCCCAAGCCCCACATGAACTGGTGGAAAGGGCAGAAAAACAGCAATGCTATAAAGTGTTTCTCTCTATGATTACTTCTATCTTCTGTTTTTAACAGAGAAATTTGTCTCTCTACTCCCATAGAGAAATGGGCCATGATTAATTTCTACTTTACTCATTTTGCTCCAATTTAACAACTCCACTGTCCTCAATTACTGGTATAAAAGTGAAAAAAAAAATTGCTCTTAGGGCTGCCCAGAGACCAGAGTTCAACAGAGACTTCTGGTACTTTACAACATCCTTTGGAAAAAAAACATGGTCGCAGCCTGAATCATCAAAGTTATAAATTTCAGATTAGAATGTTCATTTAACATTTTTCCCACTGGCACACAGCCACTTGGGGAAAATGTTTTTAATATCTTTAACCTTTTACTAGTTTACACGTAAAAATCTTCTGCATTTAACTACTTTCCAGTGGTGAGCTGGACTGTTGTGGTATATCATCCAAGAAAGGAAAGCTTTCCACAGTTAGGAGAAACTTTCCATTCTTCAGCCTATCCTTGCTCAAAAATCATCACCCTGGAATACTGCACACACTGCTGATTCACTTTAGGGAGAAGAGCCAAGATCAATGTTGAGGCTTGAGAAAGATATAACACTAGTGAATTCAAGTGAGAAAAACTGGTGAAAAGTAGTAATAAATGGAACAATAAAATAAGAGGAGGGAGATAAAATAAGGCTTTTCCATGCAGGTGAAACCTCCTGTTACATTTTAACATGCTGCACTCATTCTAGGAGCTTCTTTCACAATAACATTTTGTGGTTTGTTTTCTGAATCATTGGAACGTGGCAACTTCACCTATTGCCTCTGAGCAGTGAATTGTGAAGAGCAAACAAAGTCCCTGGGTTCCTTTTTGTTTGCATTTTGTTCACGTGTATCTTCCTTTCCCATGGTACCTATTGTTGAAAGAACTGCCTTATTTTGTGACAGTGATTAGTAGTGGTTATGCAGCAGCACGAGGTGTCTGTAAACATGGTTTAGTTCTGGGGACAAACCCAGGACAGTTCAGCAAGTTGCTTTATCTCTGTGAGAAGATCAGCAGTTATAGCTTCACAAGCAGAATATGCCAAATGAGTCTAGAAAAGGCTACGGCCGCGAGAAGAGGAGGTGAGACATAACAGTATTGTATTTTTATTATTATTCATAAATTGAATTGTGGTAGCACTTAAAATTCTCTGTCAGATCAGGGTTAAAATGTGAAAACCACTTGAGCAAACACAAATCCCAACACCTGCAATCCAAACCATGGTTCCTCAAGGAACTCAGGACCCTGCCAAGCTTCTAAGTCAGAAATCAACCGGGTTTTTTTTTTAATTAATTATTTGCTATTTTCTTTTTTGGCTTTGTTTGTGCTCAGTTTTTAGTTTTTTTTAATGGAATATTTATTTCCAAAATGATCTCCAATGTTTTTCAGACTCCAACAAAAAAACCAAAAAACAACCCAGTGGAATCACTGGACCTGAGCTGAGGAATTTCAGTTTTTGCTTTTTCTAAACATGGTTTCTGTGAGGAAGGTTCCGAGTTGGCATCATCTGTTCCATTACCAGGTCTAACTGGAGTCTGGTAACACAGAGGTACATTGTAACAGCGGCAGCAGCAACATCATTCTGGAATACAGCTGAAATCCTGCTACCTTAATCATTAGAAGGGAAAGCGGACAAACTCTGGAAGTATTAGATGGAAAAACCTATCAGGTCTTTGAAATTTTTAGCTTCTGCCATGATACACCTTGCTCATACAATCTGAGGTGCCAATTAAACTTTAACTGGTGCTATTTGCTGCAGTTTTCTCCTTAGTAACAGCTCCGAGCAAAGCAGAGCTTAAAAACTCTTCACTTCCATCATGTTCATGTGCTTCATTCAGAATGTCAGCAAGAAAGACTGAAGAAAGATTAGTAACTGTGTTTCTTTTGTGGCAGAAGCACTGTAAATGTACCTGACAGCTGCCTATTACAGCATTTAATCACTCCTGGAGTATTTTAAAATGGTGCTGTCAAAATATTTTAAAAATATATTATCATCTATTATTTGTATTCTAAACAGAATTTGTTTGTATAGAAAATCTGGTTTTCAAGAGTCATACAATTGCTTTGCTATTACAGAATTTCTTCCGATAGACTGTTCTTCAAAAATAAAACAAACATGACTCAATGACACAGGGATGTCAGACTTCCCTTAGAAAGACTCACTCAACTATATACAATGAAAAAAAGCTAAACATTTGTTTACTTTGTTTTTTAAATTTAGCACTATTTAAGTGCAACATCTCAGGAAGTGCATGAGGAAGCAGACTGAAGAAAAAAAGGCAGTAAGAGTTTAAACCAAGGCAGCATACTAACATGGAACCAACAATTCAATTCAACTACAACAGTGAAACAAAATCAGTAGCCTGTATGCATTTTCTACAGGGAGCACTGTGGATAAAGTTTTGAACTCCAATATAAATGCTAGCAAGTCTCCCACTGATTTCAGGAGGACCACATTTAACTCCACTGCCCTTTTGGCCTTAAAGGTTTCAGCGTATCTTCCTGTAATTCTGAAACTACTGCACCTATCACACAGTTTCTCTTCCTATTGCTTTTCTCCCCACTGACAATGTTGTACCTTAGCAAAACATTTAACAGACACAGAAACATTCCAGGGTGACCTCTGACAGCAGCAGTTTCTGTCCCTCAACACCCACAGAAATAGGGGTCTTTTCCCCAGGCTGCGGAATGTCTTCTCACTCTCCAGAGTGACTGCTGGCCTATGGACCCTGAATCCCAATGTCTGGGATGTTCTGCTGATGGCAGGACAAATTGCAGTTGCTATTATCCTTCTGACAAACCATTTCCATGCCCTGAAGGATCGTGGAGAAAGGAAGGTCTGTGGCTTCTCTGATGCCCTGTTTTTGCCAGCTCCAATGTGTTTGGCACCAAAGACACTGAGTCTGCAGTGCAGAGCAAGGAGAAGTGTGAAATCGTGCTGCAGGCTTCAGAGAGCTTCGCAACTTCAGCAGATGGGACAATAAAATCCACTACTGGGTCCTTTACAGAAACACAGACACCTGCTGCCATAATGCAGGGCTAAGAGCCACCTTCACCCATGCACAGCAGTGGTTCAATCACTAAGGAACACCAAATCCAGTCTAAACCAAACAACTTTGGTCCTGTCTGTAACAAAACTGTCCAGCAAGTAAAATCTTGATCACATCTGTGCAGCCCCAAAACAGCTAAGGAAATAAAAAGACGATTTTGCTCTGCCACTTTGGACTCTGGAATGATGTGGGGATTTTTCATGTGGGTCACAACCTTTGCCTGGATTACATTCCTCAGTGCAAGATTTAATGTTATCTTTGGAGCCATA
The DNA here is from genome assembly GCA_003676055.1 of Chloebia gouldiae. Taxonomy (NCBI): domain Eukaryota; kingdom Metazoa; phylum Chordata; class Aves; order Passeriformes; family Passeridae; genus Chloebia; species Chloebia gouldiae. The sequence continues at coordinate 10,570,443 of QUSF01000013.1, read as the reverse complement.
TCAATCCAAGAAGTTGTCAGTGGTTTTACGGCAGTGGCAATTTTGTTTAATCCTTGCTATTTTTGTCATTATTTCACACCACTGATTAACCTAGGTAGGAGAAAGGGAAATATTATACTGTTCCTCTCACAATTAGATGATCAGTGACGGTGAAAAGTGGTGTATCCATGGACACTTGCTCCAGCTGAGTACTGTTTGGAAGCAGAAAATAGCCTTATTGTTCTTTCCTTAGCTGACTTTTAAGACAAAATATGTAATTATTATCTTAAATTAATTTAAATTAGAAGTGTTAAAAAAATACTTATATCAGACTTATTTTGTTCTACCCTTTGCCTGAGAAAAAAACAGCCAAACACATTCCTGCCACAATGAACATTCAATACACAGATTTAAGCTCAGGACCTAATTCCCATTAAAAAAATGATAAATCCTTATGAACAGGTTTCCTAATTGAATTACTTAAGATCTTTTTAGCAGTTTGATCCAGCATAATTAGAATAAAAAGCACATATATGGTATGTGTCAGGCATATTACATTCTCTAAAATATGAAGCACCATTTCCAAAGCAAATCCTCTGTAAATGATCAGTATACATCAAACACAGCTTAAGTACCTTGGTCAAGCTGTTCTTCCACTTGCTCGAATAGACCAATACATCAGATCTGGGGTGCGTAGTTCTTGCTAGAGTGTACAGTGGTTTTTCAACTTTTTGTTTGGAATTGAGGAGGGAGAGAGCTACCTTTGTGGACAAACTGAGTGGATTGGGGTTGTTGGGACTAATGGTCCATGTAGAATAGGCAGAGATTTTTTGATCACTTTGCAGCAGGTGCAATGGTTTTGTCTTCATGAGGTAACACCAGGTAAAATTTGTTGTGGTCTTGAGGCTTGGAAATGACAACCTCTGCATTTCTTCTGCATTCATCACAGCCAGTGTCACTACAGGCTTTGCTTGGCCCAGGCTACTGATGTGGGTGCTCTCATCACTGTTAGTTGGGGACATGTCTTGACTGCTACTTACAGCCTTGAGAAGAGAACTCTGGCTATTCACTGAAGACAATTCAGGTTTCCTAACTACAAACACTGGTGATGTGGAAGACTTAAGGTCTTCGGATTCTGGTGACTTTTTTAGGGTTTCTGAAACCCCAGTGTCAGATGATTGATGGTCAGGCAGGTCTGAAGTACTGGCCTTGGTGCTTTTTTCATGCTGTGTAATAACATCAGGATCCAAGAGGTGATTTTCAAGAGGCTCGGTGGTGCAAACCTGTCTTACTAAAACTGGTTTCTTTTGCTTACTAGTAGGGTCATTAGATCTAATGTTCAGTGAATGCAATGGTCTAGCATCTGTCATACAAGCAGCTCCACTCTCATCTTTAACACGTTTTTGCTGTTTTTCCATGGCAATATCTAAACTGTTTGCTGGGGAAAGCATTCGTTTACTTGAAGCTGCAACTTCTGGTTGAGGGAAGAGTCCACTAACTGGCACTTTCTGAATGATATTCGAAGAGCTTGACAAAGGTGAATTTCTGGTTCCACTTTCCAGTGGTGAATTTTCAAATTCAAATGAATTTGGCAAAGTCCTCTGATGATCTTTGTGAGATTTTGGCAGCTGAGTTTTGCCTTCAAGCATTGGCACCATCACAACATTTGTTTTGCAGATGGACTGATTTCCCTGATCCTGGGTCACTAAAATGTGAGGCAGGGGTGTAACAGTTGCAAAGCCATAGGATGGCATACTGCTCTGAATACGGACGGGAACCACAAAAGGAGGAATCTGATGTATCTGACTGCTGCAGTTATTAGGAACAATTTGCTTTAGAGGAGGCACAGAGTATGGATTAGACATGTCAGAGAGTTTTGTCTGCACTTCAAAGGAAGATACATTCTGGTCCACCCCAACTTGACTCGGACCAGTCTGAGTTGATAAAGTATTTTTTAGCAATTTAGAAGAGTATGGCTGACCTATATGTAATGTTTTAACTTGAAGTTGATACTTTGGAGCAAAACAGTCATTTTTATTATCAGAATGATAAGAAAGTGAGTTCGTGCTTGCTTGCTCCCCTTGGGCTGATGTTTTAGTAGACGGCTGAGAAGGCTGATGAGTCAAGGATGGCTGGCCTTGATTATTCAACATGTGATCTAGAGGCTGCTGAGGTGAAGACAGGCTGACAGGATTACAATTTTGAATTGTTGAATGAGGTCTGGAGTTAGTCTGTGAATGCTGAGTACTTGAAGGAAACTCCACTAAGGGTTTGCCAGAGGTCTGCAGCCTGTGCAGTGGCACTGTGGGCACATCTGTGGCATGAGTTGCCTGCAATGAAGAAGTCGATTTCACTTGAGGCTGTTGATTTTCAGGAGCAATATTTAAAGATATTTGTCTTACAAATGGCCCCCTCCTCCTTTCTAGCAGAGGCACATGTCCAGCAGCTCCATTTGCAGATGACACTTTTGGAGTGGCTACCTCTACAAGCGAGACAGGTTTTGATGGAGACATGCTTCCGCAGTCGAAAGACTTACTCCTATAGTCCACAACCTCCATTGACGGCTGCGTGCAGCTGATTTGCTCTGAGGCGGCACGCCTCATTTCCCGGTAATGAGGTCCGGGCACTGCCAGTGCGTGTGAGCCAGCAGGAATCATGAGGAATTCTGAAGACTTACTGACAGGCTCTGCTTTGGAAGGGTTCTCAGCCTTTAAAGTTTCATCTTTATCAAGTGAAGTTGAGAAACTGGAGGCATGAGACAAGCTACTCTCCCGACTTAGGCTTCTGGAAAGTGTGGAGTCAATGCTGGATTCAGCAGATGAATGTTCCATTTCAGCCAACCGAATTCTCTTCTTCTTTGGTGGAAGCTTTTCTGTTGGCAATTTTGACAGTGTTTCACTGCGTTGTGGCCAGTTAAACCTTTCTGTTTTTTCTGGGTCACTGCACTGGCTTTCTTGCTCTTTGTCTGGCTCTTCTGTGACCAGTATTTCAGGAACCTGGATGTTATGCTGGCGAACGAGTCTTGATGGCTGATGTGGCGCGCTTCTCTCATTAGAAACTAATTTGCTGCCCTGAACTTCCCCTCTGTGTGGTTCTGATGACAGGGGTTGGTGACGCTGGGAGGTGCTCAGATGACAATGTCTGTCTTCTTGGATTACAACTGTATTCAAAGTGTGGTGCTTTACACCCTTGTTGGGCTCTTGAGAAGAAACTGGTGATACTTTTTCAAATGACTCTGATTTCTCGAATGAGCTATTTCTGCTCAGTGAATTTGTGTGCTGTATTACTGAAATGCCAGTCCCTTGTCTTTTCAACTCCACCTTTTCTTGCACAGCTGAACTTGCCTGCTTTTCAATGAGTGGAGCCATCTTTGGCTCAGTAGTCTGATCTGTGCCGCGAGCCACAAGCTGAATTTGGGAATTCTGAAGTAGAAGTTTGCTTGGTTGCTGTGATCCTACCACAGTTGTGGCGTTGTGTTTTGACAGACTGGAAGAATTTGCTGGCTTGCTTTGGCCTTCTGTGTTCTTTGATGGTACACCCGTATCATTTTGCTGTGGGTCATCATCATCACCAACACTTTTCATTTTCCTTCTTTTCCTTATCTGGGGTGTCTGCTCCCAGACACCAGTTGAAGTTGTGACTCTGTAGTGTAGAATTTGAGGCTGTGTACTGTTTGGAGCAGTTTTGTGGTCAGGCTCTCGGATTGCTGCTTTAGTTTTAGGTCCATGCAACTCTGAACAATAAAATTTCTTGTGGTTTTCAAAATTTTCCAGTTTTCTATATCTATTCCTGCAGGTTTCACATTCAAACATTGTTCCTCGCACCTGAGGGGACTTCTTTGTTTTTTCTGAATTTGATCCCTGTGCCAGGGATTTGCTCCTTTGCAATAAGGATTCATTTGATAAATTACACCCCAGATAATTTTCTTCTACAGATCGCACTGGTCCAAGACCTTGGCTTTCACCAGTAGAAGAATCTTCTATCGCTGCCTGTCTAACCAGGGTCCGAGGATGTCCACCTTGGTTCAGTGGAGTAGCAGGTCCCGACACAAAAACGTCATCGTATAAAGAGCCAATTTTATCATCAAATGACTGGCTTCCTCGAAGAGGATGAGAGGGAGGTATGACATTAGGAGGTACTGCTGAGTAACTGGTGGTAGGCATGGAATTACTTCGTGTTATAGGTAAGCAGTCAAGGGACGGTACAGAAAGAAGAAAAACTTGCTTGGATTTCTCAGTGGGTGTGAAAGGAGACTTTGGTATATCAGAGCTTGAGCTAGTTCTTCTTCCCATGGGCTTTAAATCAAACTGGAAAGAATCCTTAAATATGTAAGATTTTGGTGAATCTATGCTTCCTCTTCTTGAAAGAGATGTTCTTCTTGGTTTCACACTATCTAGTTGTTTATCATCCACAACAGCTTCATTATCAGAAATTAACTTTGAGATACGCTCCTCAAGAGTTTTTGATGCCAAGGGAGGTCGCATTTGGCCAGAGAGAATCAGATTTTTTTCGGCACAAACAGTTTGTACCACTGATGTTACCATGCCACTTGCTCGTGGCACACAGGGCAGATTTTTACTTGGATCTTTCTCAGAGGTCAACAATCCCCTTACAAAAGGAGCTGGAGGGCTCATTGTTTGATCGGCACTTTCAGAACGAGAGAAATAACCAGAATCAGTACTACCTAAACTTCTAGGGCTCAAAAGACATTTTCCTTGCTGATCTTGAGAACCATCAGTTGCCTGTTGTCTCTGGAGTTGAGCATGCACTGGTCCTCCAGTAGATCCTGGCTGTTCCTCTAACAGGCCTGCTTCTACTTTCTGATGCTGCTTTATGTCATTCTCCTTGAATGAGGCTGTATGTGTTAAATTTGATTGAACAGCTGTGACTTTAGAATCTCCTTTTCTTTGTGCTGCAGCAAGCTCAGGCGCTGGCTCTGTCACTTTTGGGCTATCGGCCCTCAATGGAGAAACATTTACAGAATGAACTACTACTTTTGGTAAAGCTGCCCTTACTTGAGGTTCTGCATCATGTAATGAAGAGTCACCTGATATACAGTCTGGGTTGCTTAACGGAATAGGGCTTCCTTTCTGCACTGTTTCTGCACTCGAAATGACTTTCACTAATTGTGCAGGTTCCAGCTCTTGATCATCTTGTCTTTCATCTGCAGTGCCTTCATCTTCACTTTCACCACTTTCTTCCACATCTGAATGAATGCTAAGTGCTTTGTCCGAGTCATGAGATAAGAAGAGGCCACCTGAATCTGGTTGCAGGACTAGTCCAAGTTTGATAGCGTGTGCATGAGATTTTTTGTGCTTGTAGAGATTGCTTTTGGTTTTAAATGAAAACCCACATGTCACACAGGGATATGGTCGCTCTCCAGTATGGGATCGGATGTGCTTTTGGAGAACACTGGGCTTGGCACAGGCCCTATTGCAATACTCACAGACGTATTTCCCTAGCTTTTTAGGCTTCTGGTCTTTCAAGAGGTTACATATTTGTTCTACACCATGGTTTACAACTGATGCTATCTGGGCTGAATTATACACAGGACCTATAGACAAGTGTGTTGAACTTGATGTGTTAATTGACAGTGGTGAAGACGAACTAGCTACTAAGGGGTTTTGAGAAAAAACCTGAGTTACAGTGGAAGATGAGGGATGAACAGACGAAGTTACTGCTATGCTGTAGATCTGCTGGAGCTTGGGGTTTTCTTGATTATGCTGTTGCACCAACGACCTAGTTAAACTTGGACACATAACAACCTGGTGATTTTGCTGACTGGTTTTAGTAATAGGGTCTTGTGAATGAGAAACCGATTGGCCTTGTGCTTGTCCAGTCTTGGCTGCTGTTGCTACATGCACATTGTTCAATGTACATGGGTAATAGGGAGGTCCAGCTGCAAACTCCTGCTGTGACAAAGCAGACTGATTTTTGACACTTATTGTATTGGACGTGAGACTAGAAGAGGTGCTTACACTTTTATTTGGTCTCAGTTTCTCTATCTGCATCCCATAAGGGGGGCACTCTTGTGCTAAGGTGTTCAGTTCAGGCTCCATAGCTTTTAGTAAGACATCGAATGCAGTACGCGTACATGGGGATGACGTACTGCAATCAACAAAATTAATACATTCATTACTGTCAGTCTTTGTATTACTTGATGAGGAGTTTAAGGGAGGCTTCCTCTCTGCTGAGTTCAGTTGGTTTGCATCAGTATCCCCCGCTGCCTGTTTACACAAATCTAAGGACTGATGCGTCAGTGAAAGCTTTGTCTGCATTGATGTCTCAGATTTGGTTGTTTCAACACTTATCTCACCACTAAGTGCTCCCCCATTTTGTTTGGTACATTGATTTCCATTTTGCACAGGCAGGTGATCCTGTGCCGTGGCATGTTCGGAGACATCCGGAAGAGCTTTTAGCGGTGAAGGGTCTACATTTTGCTTAACCTTGGCTTCAGCAGGGCTTCTCAAAGGCGATTTTGGTATTTTTTTAAGATGGTTTTCAGACACAATCTTTTTTCTTTTCACACCCTTAACTGTATCTTGGGTTCCTCTAGTACCAGCATCGGTGATTTCTGTTAAAACACAAAGAGAATAAAAAAGAATACTCAAATTGGATAATGCAGTATATTTTTTTATTTATACCATTTTAGCATCTCTAAGTTTCAACAGTAAGCCCTGGGGCAACAAGACTGTACGTCTCTCCAGCTTCCAATACTTTAAGTTAACAGTAAATGTATCTTAGAGAAGATCTACTTTGTTTTCATCTAAAATGAGCAATGCTTTCTAACTGATGCTTGAAGACATTACAAAAGTAATTCACTACAGGAAAAGTTTCAAAGGAAATATAAGAAAAGGAAGGCTACTGAAGGAATATTTTAGCAACTTCTTTTCAGACAAATAAAAGAAGCCTCTCTCTTGCAGTAGTTTAAGAATTCAAATTATTATAGGAAGAAAATGAAGATCCAAGACACATATGTCATGTTTGTCACTTTTTCCATCTATATGTTCCCATAGTCAAGGAATGAACACAACTTCCTCATGGTTATATTTGTAAGTAGATTTATCATGGAAATGGCACAACCACCCACACCATCTGTCAAATACTGTATTTCAGAGCTCCAATTACTGAATTTCAATAGCATTTCAGATGAGCAACTACTGTGGATGAATAAAATCAGTCACACTTAAATGACTTCCTATTTGTGCATCATGAAACAAAATAAACTAAATTTGAATTATTTCATTACTAGCTACACTTGTTGCTGATTTTATGCAGATATGCATGCAGAGTTTCAGGGGGGTTGGGAATAGCAAATGAATTGGAGCATTATTCAGCAGAATAATTTTATAGGAAGCACTTGGATTTGTAGACAGTCCAATTCCCTCTATAACAAAAACCACAAATAGACCGAATTTCAGAGTTGATACACAGAAGCCTTTTTTAGTGGATATCCACGTTACATATCTTTGTCTACCTCAAATGTATGATAATCTATCAGCTAGTTTGGTTTTTTTTACGTCTATTCTAGCATAGTCAGAGCCACTGCCTCCACTAGCATCACTGGTAGAGGAAGCTAAATATTAAATGGATGTAAATTAGAAGACTTTACCAACTCCTTCATCATGCTGTTAGCAAACCCCCTACTCGTCTGACTGCCAATATTAAAACCAAAGGAGGAATCTGACATGACTGGAGGGTGGATGGCTCTGGGAAGGTTCAGACAGACACATTTTGGGAAGCAGCACTGAGTAGCCCCAAGCAGTTTTTCCTGCATGAGTAACTCAGGAACAGAGGTTTATGTGCACTTCTAGGTAAAGAACAGCCTTACAACAACACATAAAGGGACGAAATTCTCACAGTCAACAAGGAAGCACATGGAAGAATCTCAGACTTCCCAGTACTAATCAACCCTACAACCTTTTGGACTGGCACACACTGCAGAAATACCAGCTGGATTCCACACTTTGGTGGGAGGAAAGCCAATGCATTGTGCTCATCTAACAAGAGATACTGTAGCTGATGAATCCAGAATTAAATTCCTGCTCCCTGTAGAGGAAATCCAGGCCACGCCTAAAGTTTGCCTAGCACAACAGAACGCGAAGTAACAAGTAGGGGAAAAAAAAAAGCAACGATGTTATGCTTTCTCCATGCCAGAGCACAACCCAGCTGGGATGTGTGGTAATGCCAGATACTTGGAATTTCAAACCCTAAAATCTGCCTCAATTCCAACTTAATCATACACATATATTCAGTTAGGGTGAATGGCTATTCAGATTAACCTGAAAACTGAAAGATTAAAGACTACATATCACACAATGTGCTGGTTTTGGCTGGAGTAGAATTAACATTCTTTACAGTGGCTAGAATGGGAATTATGAAGTCTTGGCTGCTGGCTGGGGTGAAACCACAGCATGCATAATTCATTGCAAGTGTGGAATGTCTGCAGAACCTCACCCATACCTCTCGCAGACCTACTAGAGAAAGCTTACCTATGAAGGGTAAGAATCTGTTTTGCCACATTCAGAAGTCCCATGAAAGAGATACTTGAATCCCTTGCCAGAACTACTGGCTCCAAATCCTAGTTCTGGTAACTTTGTGCTCCTCTTGGGCAAACAGAAAGAAATTTCTGTGGTAATTGTTCACTTAACCTTTAAATGAACTTCGGATTTATAGCTGTATCATCAAAACCTATTCCTATTAGGCTGGATTTAACCTATTCAAAGCCAAGCAGTCTTCCATCATGTTTTGTACTTTCCATTGCTTCACAATTTAGTAGTGACTTAAACTAATAACTTATCATTCATATTATTAAGGGTGAATTCTTTACAATTCATAGTCTACTGCAACTGTTTTTCTTCACTAACAAAAAACCCAGTTTTATATGAATCAAAGAGAAAATAACGAGGTAATTACATAAAAACATGCTTTTAGTCATGTTTTGGTGATCTCTCTGAAACATGGCCACATTAAGTGATTTGGTTGCTTTTGTGCTGTTACAATCATGCCTCCAAAGAAATCATATTGCCAACGTTTGTACTGGAGCACTACAGGAAGAGCTGGCAACTGCACAGCTAGAAAAGTAAGAGTACCATGAATTGCAAACATCCAAGCAAATGTACACAAAAAAGACTAAGTTGTTTCATACTGCAGTAATCAAACAACCAAATGATGTGGTGCTTCCTGATACATCGGAATATTCAAAGCTATTGTTTCTGGGTTTCAACCATACAGTGCCAAAGAACAAGGGTACTCCACCTGCACAATGTACTGGTGATCTGGAAACCAACACAGCTGAAAGATACAATGTGGCTTACAATAGCCTTAAAGGAAGTAAAAATGTATATATCAATGTATATATCAACAAACAATTAAAAGATTCATTCACTTTGAGTAACAAGGTCAGAATTTTCCATAATCTCTTTACTGCTTTACTTTTAAAAATGCTGTTCAACACATGCCAAAGTATACAAATTGTTTGGGAAGCTGAAAAGAAAATTAAAAAATAAACAAAGGCAAATTATGCATTGCATTACATATAGAAAAAAGGTGTTTTTTTCAGTCTTCACTATCATTGTGTTGCTTCTATACCAAATAAATTCCAGTCTACAGAAATAATGAGAACTAGTTTCTTATTTGAATTTCTGCCTCTACAGATTTTGTGATCCCAGAGATGGGGTCACAGAATTGCTTCAGTGTACCCATCTATAAAATGGGTACTTAGTTGACAATGACTTTACATAGCTTAAAAATTATTTAAGTCCTGTGCTCTACCATACTCCTGGATAACTTAGAAATCTTTATTATTACTCTTAATGGAAACATTAACCTTATGTTTGCTAGAAACCAAATTTATGGCATATCTGGAGAAAAAAAAAAGGAACTACCAACAACTTTGCTTCACTTATTTTTAGCTTGTCATTCTTTTTGTGTAATTGTTGCTTCATATTCCCAGTTTATGTTGAAGGTGTTCCACCACACGTTTCTTAATCTACAGCTACATGACTGCAAAAAGGTCAACTGCATCAGTATTTCCAGAGGCATCAACAAAACTGGCAGAAACCATCAGTGCCCAAATGCTAAAGACTCCTCTGCCTTGCAACTTTCAGGACTACAATGACTTGCCAGGGCTGTCTGTATACCCACACTTACAAACTGACACTGAACAAAAAGAACGTAAAAATATCCTCATATGGAAAAAAAAAGTATGAAGTTAATCTGTTTTTCTTTCTCTCCCTGCCACGCCATGTGCTCTGCTCAGCTTCTCTGCAGTCACCCAGCCATTCTCATCATTCAGTGGTAATTCCCCCTTTCCTCGGGTGGTGAAGTGGTATTTTTTTGAGAACTGCTGTCACCTGAATCATATGTCAAAAAATAATCTTTCTCATAAGTTGTATTACATCAAATAGGATTGAATTACCCAGGCCAGGAGAAGAGGGGGCAATGCCACTGAGCTCAATACCTCACTTTTCACATTCCAGGGACACCAGAGCATCTCTTTTGTGCCTGGTTGGCTTTGTTACGCCTGCTCTCAAGATTCTCCACTTAATTGCTTTGCTTCAGCGTGAATTCTGCACTCAAAACATGACAAGAAAAAAACTGATGTTTCTAAACATGATTTTGTTCACCTTCAATTTCTCTGATGCACTTCGCTCTATGCACAGGAAATAGAACATAAGAACACAGATGTGATGGTGTAGATAGCAATCTGCAGAGTAACTCACACAGCAAATAAGGGAAGTTATAAGTGATCTGATTTATTCTTCCAAAGCATTTACTGGTGAACCAGACTGTGTCTTGACAAAATTATCTCAATGGTTTTGTTTAAGTAACTTCCAGAACTGCCTGTCTCAAAGCCTACATGTTATTATAACACCCACACTCTTTCCCTTCTAATAGAGCTACAGGCTTGAACTTAAAGAAAAGAGTAAGCAGGAACCAAGGAAAAGCACCACTCTCTTCTCCCTCAGTGCCATCCTGTGAACATGGAGCAAGCAACCACTATCCATCCCTGAGTCCAATGAGCACCGTAATTTGCATCATGTACACTCACTTCACAGTGCAGAATTTAAAAAAAATCACTGTTGGCTCCCATACAAAGACCAAACTTTAAAATCCAAGTACCTGATCTTTAGCTCCTACTCTGTACTTTGGCTGTCAGGGCACTGCAAGTAAGATCAAGTCTCTTCTGAAAGCCTTCAACTACTAATTGATGTCTTAAATGAATGGCTAAGAGGTTACTCTGACACCCAGCAATGCTAGTGATCCAAAGATGGAAGGGTTCCTAAAAGAGAGAGACTGTTACTAAGGATCTTATTCTGATTTAAGCTAAGCTTTACATACTCTTTAATTTTGATTTCACCAAAACTATCAAAAGCACTCATTAATCACTTCACTGGGTTTGTTTCCATTAATAAGTACAGAACATGATTATGAAATAAAGAAGTAAGCCTTGCTGGCAAATATAAGGCCACCAGAACTCACATTAAATGCAGCAAGGAATAACTAAATGTTCATTTTTTAAAAAGTTACCTTTTTAGCTTCATACCGCTTCCTACATGTTAAGTACAGCCATAAATATTTTCACTAAAATTACTTTTTTTCCTAAACAACAAAACCTTGATTACATAACTGATCCATACAACTATGAAAATGTTCACAGCCAACAAGTCAACACGAAGATTTGAGCATGATTAACACAAGTGCCATGCTTAATTTTAAGCACAAATAGAAGAGGATTTTAAAGCAAATCACCAACAATTTTAACAGTGTTATTTCAGTGCCTAATTTCAGACTTCAGGAAGTGGCCAGAGAGTGGTCACTCCCTGTCTCAGAGGTCTGGAGGCAAGTGACAGAACGTGGGGCACTCCAAGCCAGCAGTGGTATTTGAAAACCCTGATCAGCAAGATTAATGCATGTTTACGTACTTTTATTACTGAGAACACCAGCCCAAACATATCTAGAGCAGACCCTAAAAAAACACTGGATTTGTATGTAAAGCACATTTTCACATGGATTAGTTGAAAAGAAAAGTAGGGAGGAGCTTTGACATTCAAAGGCTAAAGCAGTATGATAGGGACTGGATCAAGTGTTCATCTGTGCCAACATTTTTCCTTTTGCTCATACCAGCAAACAGCAGATTATTCCATAGGGCATGCATAAGGATTTCACACTGTCTGTAAGCACATGATTGTTTTTCTTGGTGTTTTTAACAGACAATGTTGATATGTGACCCATCAAAGGTATTGTAACTGGCAGTCAGGCACAGGTTCCCCAATCCTCTTTCAAGGGTCATTTCACACCTGATTTTTGTACTGGAATGACTATTTTATCAGCATAATTTTGCATTATTAACCAAAATACCAAATATCCTACTAACACAAGCTCCAGAAAAGGTGCACCTGTGTTAGTACGTAGTACCTGCACCCATTTGAGTAGTGCCACTAACTTCAATAACAGCACACATTTTTGTAAAGTCAAATTAAATTTTAATGTCCCCTACCATCAGTTTCTCAAGTTAATATATTAAAAGTAATTGTAGAGAAAAATAAATATTGATCTATACACATGAAGAACATCATATCCAGTACCTCTGCAACTGAGTGAATTTTCCAAACTGCAAATTGTTATTTCATACCATCACAAAACAATTCAGGTGGGAAAGGACCTTAGAAAATCTCTAATCAAACCTCCTGCTCAAATCAGGGCCAGCTATGGGATCAGACCTGAGTCCACAGGGCTTTGAACTGTAAAGTATTGGAAACCTGCAAGAAGAGAGTCTACACAGCTGTGAGCAGTATCTTTCACTGCTGAACTGTCCTCATGGGGAGCAAGCCACTCTGCATGACTCTTTTTTCAACTTGTTCCTATTGCCTCTCATCCCCTCACCATTCTCCATCATGAAGAGTTTGACTTCATGATAACCACCTCCAATATCATCTTTTCTCAAGCTTGAATGAGCCCTGGTCCCTCAACTTCTCCTCAGCGTGCAAATGCTCCAGCTCTGATGGCTGTGATGACTGAACTCACTTCAGGTTTCTGATGTTCCTCCTGCACTGGGGAAAGGAGGGTACTGCTGGTATACCAGTATCTAAAAGTGGTCTAAGGATCGCTGAGTAGAGGCAGATAATTCACTCCCCTGATCTGGTCATGCTTTCATCTGTGCAGCCCAGGATGCTGCAGTCTCCCCTGCAGCCAGGTGTGCGGCTGGTGAGTGCCCAGCTTGCCACCCACCACACTCCCAGGGTCCTTCCACAGAGCTGCTCTCTGGCCTGTCAGTCCCCAGCCTGGAGCTCCTCCTGCCTGGGTGCGGGGCTTTGCATTTGTACCTGGTTGTCCACCTAGCCAGACCTTAGCAACCTGGACACAGCAATATTGTGGGAAACAGTGTCCCCTTGTCCCCAACTTTGTAATAGAAGCCATTTTATCATAGTTATCAGAGCTTGCATCAATTCCCATTGTGAGATTAATATGAGTTATGAGATTGGAATAGATAAAGCTGAATGTTTGAAAAGTACTTTTGCTCATGTTCATACCCAAGACAATGCTTGCATGCTTCCACAGGTCTTCATCTTGTTAAGTCATCATGATCAGAATACACACCAATGATACATTCTCTTGCTACACCAGGAACAGCATCCCTAGGAATCCTACTTTTCTATTTTCCTTTTTGCTTAATTCCTTTTCTCATTTACAGCTTCCATCATGAAACAAATCCCACCACTAAATTCTGCTCACATTTCATCTTGCTAATGGCAAAACTAACAGGCACCTCAACAAAACCAATGCAAAATAAAAGCATTCTGCTCATATGGAATTTTGGGGTTTTCAACTACAGACATTCTAAGAAATACCCATATTGCTGGCTACCAAAAATAAGCAATTTTTAAGAACTGACAAATATAATTTAATAATGTTTAGTACAAATGGCAAAGTTTAAACCTCTCAATCTACTGTTTCCACTAATTCCATATTTACAGGAGTGAATTGTGAAGATATGTTACCTATGAAGGTAACACCGAGGAAAGGAAGAAGTATTTCTTGCCTTTGAGTAATGTTTCCCTATTTCAGGGAAACAGGCCTGACTATACTTCTCCTGTAAGGGAGAGAGAAGCTGGTGTAGGAGTGAGCAAGGGGCTCCTTAGCCCCCAGGAGGTTTCAGGACCTCCCTCACCAGTGTTTAAGTTGCAAAGTTACACTGAAGCTGAAAGGGGAGAATAATGTTCTGGAACAGTTTGAAGCTACAGTGAAGAGATACAGATATGATCCAGTAATTAATTAAAACCATAAAAGGTTCCTCCCTGAGAAACACATAACCTCCTAAGCAAAATACAGCAACTGATATGTTTAAAGGTTCCAGCCACAAAAGTGTCCTCTGGGCTAGTCCTCACATATGGGGAAATACCATTGTGAGGGCAGAGCGGATTAGCTTTATAAATTGTGCAATAACATTTCAGCATAAGCAAAGGGAAACACCTTTGCCCCTAGGCACAGGGCTTGGACTTATCAGGAAGCTGTCCCATGATACAGTTTAATCTCAGACGTGAGAGCCTGCCAACCCTTGTTTGGCCTTGGGACAGGTAAAGAGTAAATGACAAGCTGCAGTCTGGGACTGCCTTCCTGGCAGCACCTTTTTAAGTCATGGCTACTCACATCAAGATACCCTTGACTTCTGATGAGGTGTAAAGGATGTAACTGTCCTGCCAAAGGATGTAAAGAGACCAAGAAATATCTTCTTTAGAGCAGTTTGGTCTCATTTAGTGCATCTAGCACCTCAAGTGAAGAAAGTAACAACCAGCAGATTTTTAGACATAAAATCAGCATGCTTGATGAGAAAGACCATGAAGACCAAAAAGCAATAAACATCTGACAACTGAGGTAGCAGGAGAGCCTGAACTGAGACATTCCAACGTCCATATCCAAATGCAACACTTCAACACATATGAAAACCTCTGACCAAAGCAAAATACAATTTTTTTCCCCCAAAAAGAATTAATTTCCTGCTCAGCATGACACACATTAAATGAAACATGACATTTGATACTGATCAAGATTTCCCACCATTATGGTGTAAGAAACCAGGAGAGGCTGAACCACTGTGAAGTTTCATAAGACTTGACATTGAAAGACAGAGGAAAAGCAATGCAAAAACAGCAGACACTGACCACACAGACTGTGGTTAATGCCTAACCACACACATAAAATGGCAATGTATGAAGATTCAGCAAGGGCATATACTACAGAACTTTAAACATCCTGAAAAAAATTTAAAATATTTGCTGTATTAAGTAGTCCTATGGCATTCATGCACTGGCTCTGCATAATAGCACTTTAACAGCCCTCTATTCCTAATCTACACAGAACTCTTCATACTAATCTAAGAAAAGTAATCACATTTTAAGTCCTGTTAAGATAAAGCACATAGACTATGAGTAACTGGTGAGACAATGCTATGATAACTCACATCACCAGCAATCACAGTCTGAGAAGTTCTTCCTTGCTGGGCACCCCAAAGACAAGCAGAAAGACAGGATGCCTCCCAAAAGGCATATTAATGAGCTCCCAGTCAAAGCCAAAGCCGAAACCAGTTCCACCTAATTATCCATGTGAAAATAAAAGCTACTTAAATATAAATAGTTAAAGAAACTACACTGCCAGAAATAAACTAAAATAGCTCAGGGACATCCAGAAATTTTCCTTGAGCATCAAGCAATGTTGTCAACAGTTTCACAAGCACCTGTTTGTAATTTAAGGATGTCCAGCTGTTACTGGAAAGTCAGGATTTGGCTAGCAAATCATCAGAACAACTTCCACCTCTAACACCACTGAAGAAGAAAGGCCATGAAAACAGAATCATAGACAGGCTCATGAAACAGCAGCCATTTAAAGGGTTTTCAGCAGAGAGCAACTGCTACATGGTCACATGGGACACTGAATGCAAAATAGCCAAACATGACTCTGGGGAGAAAAAACAGAAATGAAAGGAACAAGATTGTTAACTAAACCATCCCTGCACATAACGATGTTCAAACAGAACAAGCTCCTTCATCATATTCTCCAAATTTCTTTAACATAATCTCCCATTTGAAAAGCAGGGATCAAATGGAGCAATTTCTATACTGCCCGTACCAACTCACCAGGAATGAAAAGTAGGAAAGAGCTCACACCTAACAACCTTATTTAAAGACAGAGAAAGGACAAGGAGGTTTGTTATAGAGAGTAGGAAAAGTCCCATACAGGAGGTCTTTCTTTTGGGTCTAAATGGTGCTGTGAACATAACAGAAGTAGAGTAGAAGTCCATTTGACTGAAATCTAGATGGGAGAACTGTCCTAACCAAGGAATATCCAGATTGTGGTTTTGTTGTGCTGCAGGTGGAAATGATGATCTCCCCAGGGTAGCTTTGCTTCAGCATCAGCAGGAAGCCCCCAGTTCTGAGACCTCCGAGCTACTCAGAGTTCTTCCCCCAGCCTCACCTGCCCTTTATCCATAAATGGCACAGTCTCTCTTTTTGCCCTCTCACACATCTATACATTCAAGGAGATTCCTAGGAAAGGCTCCATGCAGGTCAGCCCATAAGCATACATTAACTAGAGAGTGGTACATTTAATCCGACTCATCACTCATCCATTTTTATATTGTATTTTCCCTTCTGAAGTAGATCAAAGGAAACTAACAACTCCCAGAGTTAAAAGAGTATCAGAAAAATATGAAGAAAACCACTCATTACTCATATGCAAGGCAGATTATAAGGAAGCTAACAAGTAAAAACCTTGCATTTCCACAACTGGCTTGCTCCCAGTTCACATCAGCTAAAATTAGCACCCTATTGAATTCACTATGCGTGTGTGTAGGTATGCTCTCAAATTAGCCAGTTTGTTAGCTCAGCATCCTCCCACCACAAAAATGAGCTTGTTATGGCCTCAGATTCTATAAAGTTGAAAGAAATCCTTCTATTCATTAAAGCAGGACTTAGCTCAAAATGTTGCTGTGTCTGAAAACATAGCCACTGATTTAACAATGTACTGTAGAGTGGATTTGGAATAGCTACTTTTGATTTACTACCAGTAAGATGCTCATCCAATGATTGCTTTATAATATTAATTTGTAAAATGCCCCTTTGAAAATTATACTTGCAGGTTGGAATCCCTTGCTGAACTATCACTCAGAAAATTTGCCATACTTGTCAGGAGAAGTCAAAATACTATCACTTTAATATCCCATTAATGTTTTAACCAAGTTCTCATAATAGCTCCAAAGGATAAAATTTTCAGTTTCTAACTGTAAATCTGTTTGTCTGCCTGTCAAAACAACACCAGCTCTTGCTATGTCTAGCACCAGCAGTGGATATATCGAGCAGATTTCATCTGCTAGTTGTCTCAACTAAATGTACTAACAGAAGAAAATTAAAATAGAAATAACAGATACAGACATTGACTCACAATGCAGGCGATCTACAGGAGCCAGGAAACTTCTGTGGGTTAAGCCCATAATCTAACGTTGTCTCTCAGAGCACAGATCATGTAAACATCTCCATTTTTATCAGTTTGCCCCCACTGGCTAAGTGGGGGCATTAAAATGTACTTAACTGTTGACAACAAGAGCAAGGAAAAATGAGGTTAAATGATATCAGAGACTATTTCTGTTCCTGCAGAAGTCAGGAGAGTTTTCTCACTGTTCTTTGTGGGCACAAACCCCTGTAATGAATGTGCTTGAAGACAGAAAGGACCTTTCAAGTTGTCACTGTTGTTATTAGCAGCACGCAATGTTCCTTCAATGTGAAAACATCAGAGATTTTAAGAATAGATGTGACTTTATGAAAACGTGAGATCTTGTATGACAGGAGCTATAGACATGAATAGCTCCTGCATTAAGCCAATCATAGATGTCTGGGCTGATGTAAATATTTTAGGAAGACATTTCAGTCTTGAATTAAAGCCTTATAGATTGACACACAGAGAACAATTTAAATAAACTACCTCTCAGATAGATGTATTGACATATTTAAATGCAGATACAAATACTTGATGAAATCAAGTATCAGGAAAATGCACAAGTGAATTGCTCAAAATCTCACTGCTAAGTGGTAGTTTTGAACACTTGGAAAGTAAAAGCTAGGTAGTTCTGGTGTATGTAAAAAAAATTAAAAAGCTAATCCTCTCACCAGCATTAAGTAACAAACACAACATTACTGTAATTTGCAATTTTTGGAGATTAGATACTTCCATTTAGAATGACTGTATTTCTAGCCCATAGAGTTGCTGACGATAAGGATGAGAAGATGAGAAGGATCAAATGAAACGTTGGGTCTTGGTTATGTACCTTGCTCAAAAAGTAAGGCAGTTTCCTACAAATACAAAATGGAAAGAAAATGTTTTGGACTAAGGATAGTACACTGGTACCACACAGCAGCGAAGAAACAGAGAGCTCCTGTACCTGCGAGTTTCCTGGAAAAATTCAAGGAAACATCTGAGGAGGATGACATCACACTAAGCATGTAAATCAAAACATGTAAATCGTTCAGCATCACATTTCCAGATTTTTGTCTGATACCTCCCCTTCTCATTTCACTTCCTCTTTCCCTCAAGTGAAACAATACAGTATTGATTGCACCTGTCTGGCTGTGTTCAATGCCAGGTGCCAGGTTTGATAAGCTTTTGAGCAACCCAGTCTAGTAAAAGGTGTTTCTGCCCATGGCAGGGGATTTGGAAGAGGCTAGAACTAGATGATTTTTAAAGTCTCACTTCCAACCCAAACCATTCTATGATTCTGTGATGGCCTAGGGAGCAGGGCACATCACCAGCATGCAGTGCTCCCACCTGCTTTTTTGGAGAGGTGTAGTGGCAGAAGGCAGGAATGGGAGTGCCTGTGAGGAAGGAAGAGGGAAGGTACCTGGCTGCTCCTCTGGGGCCAGGTGGTGGGCTGGTGAGAGTCATCTGTAAGCTGGGACGTGACAACACAAAACCAGCAGCAATCTTTAAGGTAAGACATATGCAATGCTTTGTTTATCTAAGCAGAATGCTGGTATATTTATAATAATTGATTTCAAATTCCCTCTATAATTTTGTCAACAACATGCATTCAGGTAACAAGAGGGATGATAAAGTGGGGAGGGTTTGGAAAAACTCTCAAGATACAAAATACATCTACCATGAATCTGCAGCAAAACATGTATTTGTGAACTGAGGTCTCATGCTCTCATTTATAAAGACAAATCTTCTCACTCAAATCTCAGTGCTTTTTAGTTTACTAGAAAAATAACGTTCTGGTTAAAAAAACAGCAGATGGGCAAACAAGGTAAAGGGCATTTAATTTTGGTTGCCTCTCCTCCATGCCAACAGACTGCTTTGAAGGGACTGCAAGTGTGGGAGGGGAACATATGTGCAATGTGGATTGTGCATCTCAGAGAGTATCTGGTGGTGAACGCAATCTCTCATTTCTTTCCTCTTTCTATGCACAACAGCTCAAAGGTCCGCTCACTCCAGGGGTGGTTCCACCCAGCTATATTGGGACTGAAGGAAACAAATGGAGAGTCATGTTCTGCATGCAAACACTGACTACAGAGCCACTCCACCAAACACTGCTTCAACCTTTAGGCTTCAGAGACAGATCAGCACCCACTGAAAATGATGACGGAGGCTTCAGGCGGCTCCATGACAGAGGCTGGAAATAAAGGTGTACTTCAACAGCACCCCATAAGTTGCTTGGACCTTGTTGAAGTCCAAACCAGGGCTTTGAATGGTTCTGTTGAGGTGTTTTCTCAGTGAGCACTGACAGAACCTCTGGCTATTTGAACAATCACTGATCAAGTCAAGCAAAACTCCTGAATCTGCCAACAATGTTTCTGTATCTCAAAATAAAAGTGAAGAGGCTCTTCTGATATCAAAGCATAGGACTGTGGAAAGAGAGCTGATCTGGGTGAAATACTGGTACTGTCTCAGGGACAAACTGTGGTACCTATGAAAGGGAATGCTATCATCAAGACAGATCTGCCACAATTGGCCTCTGGAATAAGTGAGAGCAACTTAGAAATTCAGCTTCACAGACTGAAAGTGAACAGTATGTTGAGGATCTGAAACTGATGACAGAAAAGAATGAACAGCTTAGTATTTGAATTCCTGCATCTCCAGCTGAAGGCAAGAAACAAAAAGCTCTTTAAGGAATGTGGAAAGGATAGAGTGAGAAACTACAGCAATTTGACTGACAGGCAAATGACAGACTAAAATAGGTGCTAAATAGACTTTAGCGCAGACTCTTTAACTCAAGTGAGTACTCACTATCAGAACTGGCAAACTGCAAGGGACCAACATAACTGACCTGGAACTTAAGTAACAGCTTATTCCTTACAGGACAGCCTGCAAGTCTAGACTCCAATGAGGCTGATGAACCCATGCATATCTCCAGTCCATCGCAGACCACCCTACAGTCTGAGGACACAACAATAGCCATGAATGAGAAGGAGAATGAAGAAATCCATCTTCATCTTACCCAGAAATTTATCACTGATCCTTTTGGCTGTGATACAGCAAGAAGCAGTTACCTGAAATGATGGAGTCCAAACAGCGCGAGAGACCCCAGGATTGGTAGGCATACAGAGTATACATCTGTATTGCCTACCAATGAGATGAGATGGTCCTTTTGGAAACCTTTCATCCATTTTCTGGCAAATCTTGGTGCTGCTAGAGTTTGTCACCAACTTGAGTGTTTTCATGTTCCCTGAACATCCAAAAGCAGAGAGAGAGAGATTAGGTGGCAGTCAGCATTGCTGACACCAAGTATGGAGACAGTCAAGTTTGTTCCACTACTCCTAAGGAATGCAGTGGCCGTGTTGGTAGGGCTGGTGTACCTAGGACCCAGAGTGCTGTGACAGGCAAAGAACTGCTGCAACGGTTAAAGCAGGAAACAAAATGCTTACAGCACTTCAGAGGCTGGATTGTCTCTAAGCATGACCAAATCAGATGCCTCTGTGGTGACCACAATCTGACATAACTTGACTTGTCTGGAAGGGAGAAGACAGAGAGACATCCTTGGAATGGCTCTCTTAGGAGGATAGCCACTGGCAGATCAAAGATAAAGCAGCTGCATTCACCTGAATTCTTTCCAGTCCACAATATCCAGTCCCACACCATGGAAAACTTCAACTGCCGTCTCAAGGAGAGATTTTGTGTAGCTCAAGCTCATCATCCCTTCCAGATTTTAAAGAACACCACGTGGAGCAAGACCTGCTCTATCACACTAATAAAACCCTGTACAGGTATCAGAAGACAAAATTCAGCCCCAAAGTGGGGCACACCCAGGGTGTAAAAGAGCATTGGGAGATAGCAGCAAAAATAAGGAAAAGGACAGTTTCTCCTCTTGAAAATTCACAGTAGTAACTGGGCAGCACAGAGGAAACGAAACAACTGAGAATTAGCCACCTTCGACACTTGCTGAGCAGGAAGCTGAGCACAGCCCCTAATGAACATGTTTCTGGTCTCAAGTGGTTATTTGAATCAAGGCTATTTGAATAATTTGTGGATTATCACTTCAAAAAACAAAAAAGCAGTTGCAACTTTATACTAAATAACTAAAGTGTAAACTTGAAAACTGTGTCTGCCCATTTACTGCCTCATTTGTGCTTGAGTCCTATTCCAATTTGCACTTAATTGGATTGCTATAGCTAATGGCAAAATGAGGTGTTAAATACATGTAGTCTGTAGTCAATTAAATTCAACTTAAATCCCAAACATGTATAAAGGTATGACTGATCAGTGCAAAGCTACTCAGCAGAAACTCAGTGCGAATAAACTTATGAAAGACTCCTCCCCACAAATACATTGTGCCACTGACAGCTCCTCTGACAGAGCAAGACTTAACTTATGATAAATTCTACAAAATTACATTTCTTAATAATTTCAGATAGGAAATAAACAATTCTAAAGTGATCTAGATGAACTGAAAGCCAAAATAAATTAAGCAAGGGGAAAATGTACAGTCATACTTCACACAAATCTGTATACACAGGATTGTGATTTACAATAACTTATGTGAATATGTGCATATTTTTGTTTACTTGTTTGGCTCATGTATTTTCTTTTTTTCAGCAGCCTTCAGAGTCTAAAGCTTCAAATAAATAATTTTGTTTACTTCATATTACCAAGAATGTGATCTATTCAGGCCTTTAAGAAACTAAAACACCCCACAGTGGCAGAGGACAGCTTTAATTTGAAAAGAGTAACTTTATTACCTCAGTTATTTCTGTATCAGTATTCAATGTAAAACTTTCCTTTTCAATTCTAGCCGTAAGAATTTAGGCTAGAAGCCAAAAATTAAGTCAAATCTCTCTTTGATTCTGAGATGCTTGAAAGATGAGTGCTACCACCACATAAACCTCTGTAACCCCATCCCTTTACATTGCTAAATACATTGCTAAGTTTACCCTAGAGAATTTATCTTCCTTTATGCAAAGATGTTGGTGGGCCACATGTGAGAACAAATGCCTGAAAGTAGAGGTCAGCTCGTCTTCAGCTTGAACACAACCATCACAAAAAATCATCCAGAACAGTATTAATTTTGTGAGACCATCAGCAACAAGAACAGACAGCAATACCTTATGTGCCATTGGATGACAATACAACTTACCTATGATACACTAAATAGAAATACATAAGAAATGTTTAATAGAAGGTCTAGTTTGTTTAAAAGTCGCTGCAAACATCTGAAGGCCTGCTATCAAGCCACTTATGTTTTATCTCTTCCACTTTTTATAAATACATAGAACAGTCCTGGTACTCAGGACTGTTTATATGAGAAAGTTATGAGACAGTTTATATCAAACATCTTGAAATATGAAACCAGCTACAAGTTTGGAGAAAAAAACGCTGAGCAAAATATGGACAAGATTTATAAAATGATGAAGGCAGTGGCTAAGGTGAGTGTAGAACTGTTATTTAACGATTCAGAGTGCTTTAGCTAGGGCTGTTTCCCATTGAAAATGGAAGGAAAATTGGAAATTGAGGAGAAAAAAATAAAATCTTGTATTTTTAATGTCATTGCCAGTGAACTACTGCAACTTGCTGCCAGAAAATGTTGGGTGCAAGAAGCATTTAATCAACTATACTCATAGATAACAGCTCCATGAGTGTCTAGATAATAAAGGGATGAGGCAGACATCTCTAAATTCAATGTGTGTGGACTTCATACAGGGAAGATGCTAAAGAAAGTGGCCAGCCTTATGTTGTGTCCTTGAACAGTACATCCCACTCCCTCCATTGGAGGCCAAATGCTAGGCCAGAGAGACCCTGCTCAGATCCACTTGGGTATGTCTTCTTCCCTCTAACCTTCAAAAGGTGTTGAAGTTCATTGTTTTGAAGGATAATAAGCCTTCCAGGACAGAGCATCAACAATTTACAGCGCTGTTCACAGATGTGTCACAACCAGATGGGCAGCTCACCACCACTGAAAGGTGAGTGCCAACCCAGAAAAAGCCAAAGCACTGACACCAGATACTAGAAAATATCTCATCTGCTAAATCCAACAGTTCAAGAGAAGTAAGGCTGCTGCTGCTCCATACCCCCAGGTCCAACTAGTAGTAAGGCTGAAAATATTTTCCCAAGAGGGACATATACACAGATCAAACACACAAACCCCCATACATATGTACATATACATATAGATGGACATACAGGTCCTGGACAGACACTCTGAGCACTCCTACCTCATCCTGCTCCTTGATCTGGCTAAGCAGGGCAAAGGTCCACTAATGGCAATATTTCTATGTATCCAAGGTGGATCTCGCCAGTAGCTTGGCTCAGCCACCTGTGGATCCAGACACCTCAGCTGCTGCACCTGAACATATCAGCCCTCAGGGTTGCAGCCCCACCCCAGTTGCTGGCACAGAGCATTACACAACCCCCAAAAGCTTTTCCACTGCATCCCCTAATGTGTTCCACACCCCCAGCTAGCAACTCTTAGTCCAAAAAGTGAACTGCAGAGCTGTTCCTTGACTCCACATGGTGACAGTTTCACTCCTGGACATGGGCTGGAGCTCTGCAGGCATAGGCCTGCAAGGAGACTGGGCAGGATCACTCTCTCTGAGTCCTTAATCTGGGTTTCTTCCTACCCCTTTGCTCCTCCAAGCTGTGGACATGACCTCTCATGCCTCTCCCATGATGGGCCCAGTTCTGTTTGAGCTCCCCACTCTGTGTCTGGGCATCCCCCGGTATGCAGATGAGACTTATCACACAACCAAAAATGTATCAGCCATTCTTGAAATCCAACGACTTTGCACCAGCTTTCTAAGCTCTAACACAGAGATTACATCTGCCACAGCTCATCTGTTTCTTAAAATAAGATGTGATGATCAGTCCCTTTCCTCAGCATCTGCTGGAAATCATCACATATTGCTCACCATAAACTGAGTATGGTCGTTAATGATTAGGTAAATCACATAATGAACCAAGGATTAGCACAGGCTGTGGCCAGTAATGTTCATGTCCCTGATGCTACAGCTGCAGCGATCTCATCAAGGTCAAGGCAGCTACTTGAGTGGTTAAAACAAAGCCTTTGTGTCTCAGCTGAAGTGAGATATTACAGACAGGGCTCCTGATATGCAGACAGACATGCCTGGGGCCTCATCCAGTGCCCAGTCCGACCAAGTCTTTCCACTGACACAGGAAGGCTTTGGACCAGCCTCTAGAATTACAGTATTTTACTTATTTTCCATTTTATTTTTTGGGTGTTGTTATTACCTCTCTGTTGGTCTTCTGTTCCATTAAGTTGTTTTTGTGCTTCTTCAATTTTGTCTGCAAGAAAGAGACGTCACTATTAACATACAAATATAAAAAAGGCAAGATTGTAGTAAGTCATTTACTGAAATCAGTCTTGAAATATCTGTTTATATTTAGGAGTGATATCATTCATGTGTAACTATGTGGTACATTATGAGTAATACAACCATATAAAATTTTATCATGTTTTACCAGGGAGGCTATTGACATGTTAAATTACACGGAACCACAGAAAGAAAAGCACTGGCATTGGATCTGCAGTTAACAGCTAATCCCACTGTAGCTTCCTACCATCTATAATAATGTGTGCAGTCAGGGGACTCTTTGGAATAGGTATTATGTTGCATTACCGAGTGTTTTAATACAGTTTTGAAAAATGCTGTTAGAGCAAGTCAATGTTGCATTAAACATAGTGAGAAGAACAGCAAACAGGATTTGCTAAGTGAAGCAATGGAGCCAATAGTCTCATATGGGAGCACAGGGGGCGAGTGGTAGCCCCCATCTTATTTCTCAGTGAAACAACCAAAAATTCCCACACACAGAGAGCAGGAGAAAAAGGAGGTCCTGAGTTTTTACTCCCACTCTGTCTTTGCAGTTCACCTGCTGCCCCTTAGACACACTGGTGTTGGAAGGAGAGTTGTGCTCTGCCTGCTGTTGCACAGCAGGTCCCATGGAAAGAGGGGTCCTTGTTCTACATATGTGCACGTTTGCATGTACAGAACAAAAAGCAAGAAAAGGTGCAACTGGAGTGAATAAAAATTCGAAACCAATCTTCTTTTGATAGCAAACAGTCCTCTGAGTGAGTTCAGGATAAAAGGTTATGTTGGTAAGAAGCAGCACTGGGAAAGGCTGAGCTCTCTCTCTTGGTGTTCTGAGCATCAAACTAGGGCCTGACTGACCAAGATCTGAGCTTGGAATATGGCTTTCAGATGTAAACGATCATTTTCTAAAATACCTGTGAAAACCTTTTTTCCTGATATTATTTTTTTTTTCTCTTTTCCCCTGGTGGGGTCAGTTTTTACTGAACTAAATTGAAACAACAGAATATAACTGGATTCATCCTAAATCTCTCAGACTGTATTAGTGCAACTCAAGAAATGCCAGACTTCATGGCTGCCATACACAGGAGGAGGACGACAGCCCTGCAAAGCCCTTACCTCTTTCTTTACAAGCATGGAGGTTTTACTCGGTCTGACTTTTACTCAACCTTGCTATACAACACAAGGTTTCAAAAAAATGGCTCTTTCTTAAACACAATTCTTAAAAAGTGGGTTTAAATGACTTCTCTATTATTTATCAGCTGAATCACTCAACCATGTTGGAACCATTTGTTCACAGTTGAAGTCTGATATGGTTTCTTGATTATTTTCTCCATAGAACCAAATAATTATAACTGAATCAAACCCTTCTTGCAGCTTTTAAGACTGAGTTTTGTCAAGATCACTCTGGTTCTGTATTTCTATTTTTCAGAACAGGTACCAGGTTTCCTTTCTCATTAAATTTCAGTAATTTCTCCGCTGTACATTGTCCCAGAGAATGAACCAGAACATCTCACAAGGGTGCTAACTGAGCAGACTCCAAAGCTTCTAATGAGAAAAGACCACCATGACAATTTTAAAAGCCAAACTTCTTCCTGCTTCCCCTGGGGTTAGTGAGACATACATACATATTTAACAGAAGTTTTATCACATTTTCTTTTGTACTTTTCTTTTGATTTACTGGCTGCTGAAGACAAATCAAAAAGAGCACAATCCTTCACCATCTCTTTACCAAGCCAGTTAAGCAGGCTTACTTTAAACACAGAAGATTCAATATTTAGTGCTTTCCTGGATTAAATACTACAGCTGAAAGACTAAATGTATTCATACATTTTTTTCTGTATAGGAAGGGATTTAAATAACCATTTCCAAAAATAAAAAAAAAAGAGGAAATGTAAACAAAGCATCTTTTATATACATACGCCACTAATACTATCAGAGGAAAATGTATCTAGCCATCTTACACAATTTTTCCACAGACTGTTGCTTTACAGAAAGGTGATGGAATAAGCAATTTACAAAGTTGCAGGACAGCCGATAAAACATATGAACACACAGGAAAAAAAAGAAATATTAACAAATTACCCATGTAAATGGTGCTGCAGGTTTTAGCAAAAGACAACAAGAAATCAAATCTATAGTTTGGCTCTCAAACTCGTCTTCCCTATGCTTAAGAGATATATTTAATGCACAATATATGGTGTTTCAGCTCTCAGAGTAAATGTTTTGTCAAGAAAACTTACACCTAATTACATAGACAACTGTAGTTTTATTATTAAAATTACCCGCATAGTTCACATAAATGCTACAAGAAATATATGCATTTAAATTCACAATCACCCTACTTTTTAGAGAAAAATTACTTAAGTATTTTGGAATCACACTACATGAGATTGCCAGAAAGATTAAAGGCTTTGATCTCCTTAACTGCATACTCTGTCTTTCTTATTGGAAAAAAAAATCAGTTCCTATCAGCAATTCCCAACCATTTCTTGGTCAGACTGTAATCCCAAAGAAAGAACCACAGATAAGAGAAATAATAGGTAGGTAAACAGGTGACTGGTACACAGCCAGAAAGCCTCCTACACTTCCTGCCTCTCCTGATATATTTTCCCCAAGTAGTTATTTTTGCTGTGTATATTTCTTGATACCTATGGCAGTATTTCTGTGTGGAACAGTTTTGAAAATTCTGAACATTGAGGAATCTTGGTGTTGGTGCTGGAAACCAAAACCAGTGATCTGGACTGTAAATGAGACATGGGTAATAGCATCAGTTTGGGGCTAAATGTTTTGTTAGGGTCTACATCCTCCTAATGGCCAGCATATCACATGTTATCTGCTCTGGCTATTGCACCGAGGCATGTCCAAACCATCACACAAAATCTGCAGCAGCTGTTTCCTGCCCTGCTGCATTTTACAGCTACAGATCCTACACAGGCAACTGCCTGACAGACTGCTGTGTTTCAGGCTGGAGGGAAGAACTGGGTTATCCCTAAGGGCCGTGGAGCAGGTGGCAAGAGCAGGCTTACAGCCAAGTACCCCAGCAACACCAAAAGGCAGCCTCCCCAGGTCTTCTGCCAACTCCCACACCAGCAATAACTTGCTAACAGTTTTATATTATCCAGTCATCTCCTCTTGTGTGCCATTAAATTAGCTGTATGTCAAATATCTTAAGTAAAATTATTTCTGATAACATCCCACATTCTGTCATAATTATAGGTGCTCTAATGGTGCACACCTTTGAAAATGCTTTATAAGCAAAAATATATCACACAAAAAAACCATCTGTAAAGCCCAGAAGGAATGGAAAACCAAGAACTCCTCTATTTAATTGCAAATAATATTATCCAATCCATTAATTGTTTGGCTTAATATTATTTCAGAATTAAATCTGTGATACTGTCTAGCCTGAACATTTTACAAAGGAAACATTTCCTTATCACTGGACTATTATCTACTTCTACTAGGTTAAGAGAAAGACATTTAACTGATGGGAATTTCTAATACATGGTAGGTATGGCACTATCTTAATTTCCCTTAAGTACCAGAATATTACATATCTTGACTACTATCCTAATGGCCCCAACCTTCAGCAGACAGCCTCCTGGAGTAGCACACATCTAGAAGAAAATGATAGTGACAGACACACTGCCATTGAAGATGGGACACTTCTCACCAAGCACTTACTAGAAGGGAAAATGTGGAGACACAATGAAAGAGGAAATCATCATGTTCATCACTGTAGAGAATGGAGATTCCATGCAACAGCACTGCAACAAGCCACAGACCACCTCTCGGCCATCCCAGGCAGGTGCATGCCACAGAAATGCAAATCACAAGTAGCATAATGTAATAGTTTTATTTATACATTTTATATATAAATAATATATATACACACATACCTGCATATGTGTAAAAGAAAATGAAACAACATGCACAATGGTTTTCCTTACACCAGCATGAAACCTTTTCTCATTATTCTCCACCACAGCTCTCCCAGCAGGTATCTGCTGTGTGGAAATACCATCAAATTCCTTGAGGTTTTAAATATGTAATGTAACTGTGCTTTTTAGGAATGCAAGGAAGGAGACTGGCATGCAGTAAAATACGCTTCTTGTTTTACACACCTCCCGCTGTGATAGATCATTACAAGGATACCAACAGCCTGAATTAGATATGGTGGCACTGTGGTGGGGTTTTAAATGAAAAAATAAACCAGATTTTTCAACAGCTTTACAGTCTCTATTTTTGGTATTCACAAAGAGCTATAACCCCACAGATTTTAATTAATTCATAAATAAAATGTAATATAGGGTTTTTTTCAAAGAGATTATCCCATTAATGTATAAAACCTTGAATATGTCTAGTATTCTGTGTATCAGAATATGCATTATCAGAATATGCATTACAAATTTTCAGAGAGATTTTAAAGGCCTTACTTAGATGGTCAGTTAAGGAAAATAAACGCTTACTAATTTCAGCAGCGAAAGCAGAAATACTGAAAAGTGTGAGGTTGGCAAAGTATAAAAGCAGTAACTTACAACAGCAATTTAAGCTGGAGCACAATGTATTTTCTAGTAGGGTGTTGTGGGTTTGGTTTTTTTCATCTCTCTCTGGATTTTTTTTTTTTCCACTCACAAGTGTCCCCAGAGCAGCATAATGAGATGACTTTGTCCTGTTGAACAAATCACCCGCCCCATACAATGACAACACACAGATGAATTAATTCACTGAGGAAGACCTACTTTAAAGCCTCCAGGAAAGCTTACAAAGGATTGGTTGGTGTAAATTCATTAAACTTTAGCAAAGCACCCAAACAGGAGGCGTTTTCATTAGACATATTTATGTGTGTCTGTAACACTGTAAATAGGAAAATTTTTTGGCTTCTTATTTAAGATGTACAACTGCTGCCCTGAAAGAGTAAGTGTTTTGTTATATTTGGGTTTTTAACTACAAATACTCTGTTTACGGGTAAGTGCAAAATCAGCAGATTTAGACCATTTTGGATGCTGAGAACAGGCTATGGCATCAAAACTTTTAAAAATACAAGCATTATATCTTGCCTGAAAGGCTCGAGTTATATCTTCAAATATTTAAGCAAAACAACAGGAAGGAAAATTTTTTCCCTTCAGTTAAAGAAAAGAACAATTCTCAGGCCTTAGGCCTGAGTCATCCTAAAAATACCTCCTGCAAAATAGCTTCACATGGCAGGAGATTCTCTTTTTGCTTTCTCATAAATCGCACTCTCTCTTAACTTGCTGCATCAGAAGCCATTTGAAAAGTAATTTAGAAAATCACTTTGCTTTGGTTTTAAGATGGACACAAAGAAAGATGTCACTTCAATTATTTTTTCTTGCATTGATCATCTAGATCAGGGGCAGAAAAGAAAATCAAAGTGACAAAATATTCTTCAGCTGAAGTACATTAATGCAATCAATCTTTATGCAGTGAGAAGTATTACTGAAAACAATTGTCAACGGGTTTTTATTTGAGGGGGAGAGAGGTGTGCTTAAGAACAACACTGATGAAAGTACAAAATGCTCCATTTTGCATCCACTACTTAAATTCAGAGAGCAAGTGAAAAGAGGTCGAGTCCCTGTATGAAAATCTCTGTCTTCAGACTATTGAAACCCACAAGGCTCATGTGCAAGTAACAAAGTGCTTCACATTTCATTGGATGAGAAGTGTGCCTGAAAGGATCATTAAATAAATTAAACTAACAAATTAAAAGAATACCCTGAGCAGGAGACAGGTGCAGAATGGCACATCTTATGAATCATAGAATAGTTTGGGTTGAAAAGAGCCCTTAGAGATCATTTAATCCATCCCCCAGCCACCGGCAAAGACACTTTCCACTAAAACACTCAAAGCCCCAGCCAGCCTGGCCTTGAACATCTCCAGGGCTCAGATTTGACAAAAAGGACCTGAGCCCCACCCCACATCCCATCTGAGCCATTTCACACCTCCCCCAGAGGGAAGACTTGAAGCAGCAGTGCCCATGCAGTGCAGGCAGGGCAGGAAGGGCAGCCACATGAAGCCAGCGAACAACGAACAACGCAAAGATGATGCAAGCTTGGAGCATTTCCCAGATGGCAGGTTCCCATGGCACAGGAGGCATTATTTAATCCCAAGGCACCCTGCCTGCAGCTGTGGGTACCCACCTGGGACTGGGGAGCATGCAGAAGCGCCCACGCTCCACTGCAAGGGGGCTGTGATGCTTGTCTTTCCCTTTTGCTAGGAGGAGGAAAGGCTCTTTACAACCTGCTAAAACAAGAACGTCGTAGTCCTAATGTGTTTTGGTTAACTGAGGTGAATCCCAAGACTTCCTTTAACCACCTCATTAAGGAAGGAGAAAAAAAAAACCCTAACCCAAAACCCCAGTCTTGTCTGTACAAGGAGCCCAGGTTAATTGAGATGCTGCCTCTTGGGGAATGTGGATGCTCGGCAGGCCCCTGCACGTCCCCACACCGCAGGAGAGCCTCCAAACCTGAAACCCAAGCAGCCAAGCTGGGGTCCTGACTGCCCCCCCGGGCATGGCAGCACCGTCCCTCGGTGCTGAAGGAGGGGACCCTGCACCCAGGGGTGCAAGGGCTGGAAGACACAGGCAGCTGAGGATGCCTTTGATGGCCCCAAGTTTCCACCACTGCCCTCCTGCCACAAAGCAAACACCTTCAAAGCTGGCAGACAGCAGCGAGAAGGCATTTCATGAAACCCACTGGACGAGGCAGTCTTCTCACTCAGATTTAAATCTACTTTTAATTAGAAACTACTCTTCTGTCCCCATACACTTCCTTTTTCCTTTTTTGCTTAATGAGGAACACTCAAAATTAAAAGGAAGAGATCAGATGAGAAAAGACAGTCTTTTCATCTTTATAATTTCATACTGTGGGAACTTGACACTTTTTGGCGTATGGCTTGTTTCGTGGTTTCTCCTTCCCAGTTGGGGCTTAGAGAATCACACCACCATGGCTTAGTGAGTTGCCAAATGCTGAGCCTGATAACTGATAGCACGGATATCCCCAGCCTACCAAAAATGCAAGGTAAAATAGATTAAATCTGAAGTTTGCCCAGTACTACAGGGTCTGAAGACTGAACAGGAGTAAAAAAGATCTCTTAAAAACAATGTAAATTCAGAACTCTTAACAACTAGTAGGGTGATGCAGCAGCAGTCATCTTATTAAGAGCTATAAACTACTTTTTAAAATATCTAAAATGAGATTTTAAACAATTTAAAATGTTCCACTAGTCATTATAACCTTGACTAATGACCTGTTTGATCAGTTTTTCAGAAAAATTTGATGCATTTTCATTTTAATGTCAACTCTGAATGCTCATCATACTCCCTGCCATATATAATTATTTGCATTTAAAAATAAAGAACTCATGACAGATACTTTATATAACCCTGCTGAAAACAGAAGATGAAAATCCTCCTTTTATTATTCTTCATTTTAAGAAAAAAATTGGCTTGTATATTTGAAAATACAAGCTATAATCTCCAGTTTAAATTTGTATCAGCAATGATCTGCTGTACTGTATATACAATAAAACAGTCAATGAAAAGGCTCTATATAAATTAAATATATAATGGCTTTATTCTTGCCATCACATGTATTACTCAAATATGTTAAGGGCTCATGGTGAGGTTGGCAAGGTGTATGTACATAAATTACATAAGCACTTTACCAAACTCTGTCCCTGTGTCTTTTTTTTTGTGACTGGGCATCTTTCAATCTTGTGTGTGTTTGTTTGTTTCCATGATTTGAGTTTTTATTATGATGCTTCTGAACTCATTAAAAACTGAGCACAGGAGTGGGTGGGGAGAAAGAGAATTTTTGGATGACTGTCGCCTTACAGAAGGATATAGCAAACAGCGAGGCACCTGTGGGGAGAGGCAGAGTAGCTGCCAAGCATAAAATTTCAGAAGTGTAGGTGAAGTATCTTCAGAAATACCTCCTGCCTGGCACCTCCTCAGCCTGCGTAAGCCAACACACAAGGGTGGCACTTGCCAGGGCTAATTCCTTCTCCACCTGCCCCACAAAGCCAGGTGATCCTGCATCCTGTGTTCCTTCTGAGAGCACCCAGCTGAGTAGCCAGAGATAATTCCTTTACACTTTGTCTCCCTCCAGTACCAAACAACAAACACAAGTACTGATTGCATTCCATTTGCATAGCTCCTAATTAGCCATCTAGCACAATAATTACCCCATCGCTATGCTGATCCTACGGCATTGTTCTATCCCACTGCCAAATTTCAGCTGCCTACCTAGGACAGGGTGATTATTATCACTAAAATCTGCATAGTAATTACTTAACAGCCTCTAGGGTATTCATTGTTCCGAGGCTGGGTTTTGGCTTTCTGGGTGTTTTTTCTATACCTAACCTAATATCAGTGTTACAAGTTAAAATATTAAAGCCATGAGTTGCTCTAGTTCACCACATTCTCCAGGCTGCAGCCAGGAGCACCGTCATACCTTCTGCACTGAGACAGGTTCCTTCCCTTGGCAGGTTTACTGACCTATGATCTGTTCTCCCCAAACTGGAAAAAGGTGTGGTTTTCAATTATATATATATATATTATATATATATGTATTTAAGCCTGACACAGAAATTAAATAAATGCCATTGAAATAACTGAAACCATTAAAAAAAGCCCAACAAACCAAACTGACAGCTTTTCTATTCACTGGAAACATCAAAATAATAATATGTGCAGCCCAAAAGGTTTTGTTAAATTATGTATTTTCTCAAATACACATCCTTAACCAAAGCAACAAACAGTGGAGCCAGCCACTCCCCAGCCAAACAGGGGAAAAAGTTTCCATGCATCTTTCTGGTACTCTGAAAGCACTTTTTCTCAGCTGCATGGCTGGTGAGGGAGGGCTTGCCCAACACAAAAAGGCACAAAACTGGTTCAACAGGTAGAACAACACTAAGAGTTGGTGTTTCATCACCTGAGACAACAGTGTAGAGGCTTTCTGCAAGTTCTCTGAGGGGTCAAACTTCCCTGTAAATTCTTCTTCTATTTCTGGACTTCCTCAAACACTATAGAGTTTACAAGGCAGACATCAGGTAAGTAGATGCATTCAGCACAAGGAACCTACAGCACCAACAACCCTGTTGAAGCAGAGATTAATTTTCTTAAGATTAGCATATACCCTTAAAAACTATCTCTTTACTGAGATTCTAAAGTGTCTATAGAAATGGTTTAAAATACGAGATCTTTAGTAGGACTTTGGATACTGAAGTTCTTATAATTACCTGATATTAAGATGGACAATAAATAGTACTGCTGGCTAAGGAAAAAGGAAGTTTTTGATGACTAACAAAAAACCAAAAGAAATCAAAAGCCCACAAGACAAGCCAGAACTCCAGTCCAACATGTTGCCTCCAATGGCAGCTGACAGCAGAAGTTGAGGGAAAAGCAGAGGAGTAAGCTGCAGATTCTGAAACCAGGCAGCTCTGAAGTAAGCCCCAGGAGCTGTTCTTAAACTTCTTGGGTTCCACAGATTATTCCTACATTAGTTTCTCCAAGTATCATTTGAATATATGGGAGCTTTTCATACTGCTTTTCACATCTTTCTTCGAACCTCAAACAGCATCCACTACTTAAGTCATTCCTTATACAAAAACTGTTCGACAGACTTAGGACCTCTGGCAGTTTTTGTGGTGCTATTTTATCCTTTTTGGAGGTGGAAGTGAAGAAGGGAAAGACAATCAGAAGGAAGACATCAGAATCGATCCCACTGTTAGAAATGAAGGCACACCATGACAGATGCTATCATGACAGCTATGTTTTTCTGTACTGCTGCCATAAATATTCCTAATGCTTTATTTGCTTTTTGACAGCTAGTAAGTATACGTGACTTTGCCACACAAATACATGACCCCCAGATCTCATGCCCGAGTGTTAACAAGCAACTCAATTTAAATGAAAAGTTTAAATATTTTTCTGATGGACATCACATTTATCTGCACCGAATTTCATTCGTCATTTTTGCAATCTGGTTGCACAGCAACCTAATGTCATTTTGAAATCCTTTGCAATTTCATTTGCATCTTCATCTTCATCTCCCTTGATAACTTCCATCAAATCAGCAACATTGTCACTTCCTGTTCTTTTCCCGGATCACTTAAGGGAATGGGAATTGACAGTAGCACATTTCTATTAACTGTAAAACAGCAGGCAATGTTTGTCTGCTAAGGAGCAAGTATTGACTGGAAAATGTGTAAATATCACCCTCTCAGTAAATTTACACACAAGGGATTTTTCTCCTGGGCTATACTGGGGGTGTTCACTTGATACTGTGTCTTCTTTAAAACCTTGCCCTTATTTCCAATCTGTCTTTAAAATCCAGCCTGCCCAAACGCTGTCATTCGTACACCACGTACAGCCCAAAGTACAAAGCACCTCTGGGTTGCCACCTCCAGTCACTCCTTCCTCACCAGCTCCTGCCTGTGCTGGAGCATCTTCATGTAATACCTCAACAACTGAACCAACTCTGACCACAGCTTGGGGCTTTTCCACACTGCAGAGCAGCTGCCTTTTTCTGCTATTCAGTAAATCCCCTTCCAGCTGGGCTGCAAAGTCACACCTTCAAATACAAAATCACTCTTCTAGCATGACTAAACATTAAGCGCAAAGTCAAAGTTTTTCACTAACTTGGCTAAGGTATCTCATTTTTGCTTACTTGTTTTTCCAAGAACTTAGTAAATCTTAATGTCAGTCTAACATATGAACCGTCATAACAGCATCAGTGAGTCTTAGTGCTAGAAAACAAAAAAAGCCTAAAAATCCACAATTCACTTGCTATACTAGACCTTGCTCTACAGACTTTGTAAGCTTACTTTTCCATAGTAATTTTCAATTTTTGCCCTGAATTTTACATGCCAAATGAAACGTTACTAGCTACAGCTTTAAAGTGAAAAAACATCAGAAACCAGATTCATAAAATGAAAAACACCTTTGAAAAGATAATCAATACAAGCTAATGTAGAACTAGGTGTACCTGAAACAAAACTTTAGCAAAGGCACAAAGATACATTTTTCATGTTAACAGTGCGCTGCAGCCATGAACAGGGGCTTAGCCACTTTAAGAAGCTTACAAACCAAATAGCCCTAGGGAGTTCATGTTCTTTCCTCTGGGCAAATTATAAATTAGTGGTGATACATATTAAGCCAATACCTCATTCCAGGGACTCATTTTACCATTTTCCTCTATCTGCTCCCATCCTCCTTCAAGACCTGAGTCAAAAACTAGGTCTAGAGTTTCCCAGTGAGCACATGGGTCTTTTCCAACCCATGTGCTATTCCTGACAAAGATGGCAGTAGTGAGGATAAACCATCTCTCTAGAAACTGATCGTGCCCTACCCGTGTTTAGGCAGACCCTAAGCAGAGCAAGTTAGAGAGGTGTGGTGATTACCCTACATCATCCAAATTTTCCCAGACACACCCCAAGGAATGACTTGGGGAAGGAGGGGACCAACCAGCAGGCTTTCAGTGAGGAAATCAGGCGTGCCAGGGAAATGTTTGGTACTGAAAGGACAGTTTACGTCATTATGAAGGGATAATTTCTGGTCACAACCACACACCAACCTGCTGAGGTTGTGCTCGGCTTTAAGCACCAACCTGGTTACCCTACAAACCACATGAGCAATTTTCAAGCTCCCCTCTGCTTCTCTTCTCCAGGAAGATTTCTGCTTGGAGCAGGATTGTGCTGGTCCCAAAGTACTTGTTAAAACCTGTCTCCAGCACAGCCAGCTCTGTCTCTCCCCCTCCATGCCTGCTCCAGCTGGTCCTGGGAGCCAAGAGGGGAAGCTGGCCCCAGGGCTGCTGCAGCCTCCCTGCTCCTGGTCTCACACACAGGCACTCTGCCCACCCATGTGGACAGCAGTGCCCTTGTCCCTGACCACTACAAGAGTCAAAATTGCTCAGATCATGCAAATACACTAAAAGGGAGCAGAGACAACTGAATTTATACAGAAAGGGAATAGAATAGTGAAATCTTTAATCAATCCTCCAAAGCAGAGTCCCAACCAAAATTGTTTTTCTTTCTCTCTCTTCAAGGAGGGCTGGGAGTTTTTATAATATTTGCCCAAGATGGTAATCAAAATCAAATCTGAAGAAAAAATCCTGAAATGCTGTTTCTCTCCCCCTCCAAGAAAGATAATACATTCTCTCCCAAGGCATAAAAGAAAGGAGGCTGAAGTATCTGTTATTCCTTTTTTGATTATCTCCAAGATAACCTTGGATAAGAAATCAGCTTTTGAAAAAAAATATCCTGGAATATTGACACTGCAAATTTAGCTCATTGACTTTTATACAAAAACCCTAGTTATTACAAATAGCTGAGAAAGTTTTGCTTGGTAAATAAATAATAGAAAACAAATATGGCAGTGCAGATAGTTAAGTGTATTATTGATAAGTTTTGAAAGATGAAGAAAAAAATTTATAGATCAATTCACATTTACCTCATCCCACAAGAAGTACAGTTCTTATTGCTATGGAACAGCAAGCTACTATGAATTATTAAAAAAAAAAAACAACATAAGAAGTAAAATCTACACCAATCGAAAACCCAGCCCTGTTCCCTTCTTTTGCTAGGCTCAGTGGTGAAATTTTCTTTCTGTACTTACAAGCTCAGGAAGATAATTAATGAGCTACTTAAACACCTACGAAATGATGGCACTCTGCAATGTGAACATCACCCAAGTGTTTTTTCTCTGTTTTATTTAGAATTCACACTCAATTTTGTGCTGTCTGATTGAAGATGAGGGGGTGGTGAGGAATGTGGGGGAGAAAGGCACAGCAAGCCGCTGCACACACCAGCCTGATTCTGCATTTGGAAGTGAACAATTCAACCTGGAGGGTGCTTACTTCAACAACCATGTGCCAAAGTGAACATCCAAAGATTTCAAGTCCTTAAAGAAATTATTTTTTGGCCTTTGACATAAAGATTTTACATAAATTGACCCCATGTCACAACAGAGTAGAAAGAATTACATGCAACTTTATTAACTAATTTACAGTAAGATTTTTTTTTGTTTTGTTGGAACAATGACTTCTGGAAAATTTAGTGGGTAGGAGAAGAGATTACCAGAATGTGACACTTGACTAAAACAATGAAAACGAAAACCCAGTAAAACGTCCTGAAACTGCTTTTTGGTTTTGTCTTTATTAAGTTTGTTCGGACATTTTCTTGGTAGCACAGAAATTAATGATTCAAGAAACAATCCCAAATTTCCTGAACTATTCAGATTTTAAAGGGCATGTCCTCCCTTCCCCTAAATATACTCTGATTTATTTATTTCAGTTTTAAATGTTGTACCTATTTATAAAAGTATTTTTGTCTTTTTTTCCCCCAACAGTTTAGCTAAAATAAATTCCTGCTTGAAGTTTCCACATTTCCTGGCAGAGTAAGGTGAACTGAGACAAAAATTGTGCATGGTTAATAGGAAGAAAAGTAACATTGGAAACTTCACTTGCACAAGAAGGGGAAGGAGGACAGAGAACAAGGCCAACTGGATGACCTCTCTTGCTCTGATTTCTCTTCTGAAGAGGTTCACAGTGACTAGTAAACTACTGAGTCTCCCGAGCATGAGCACCTGGAGCTGTGTTGAGGGAAAAGGCTTGGTCAACTTCTCACTAAAGCTTATATCTTGAACATTTCAACCAAGTTAAGAAATCACAGTGATGGCCTGCCAAGGAACAAATGTTGCTTCCCTAAGACTTACTCTTCTCCACTTACAATCTTCTCCAAATTCACTTTGCTCATCACACAGAACTGCTGGAATGACTGGATTTTCTAGCACAGAAGGAACAGGAGAAAGGCTGGGCTCCGTGCTCCTCAGTCTCTCTCAGGTTTTCTCTCTCGCCAACCCCTCTTCAGCCAAGAATCACACCATCAGGAGCAAGTTCCTCCTACTGCCACCAGATTCACCTGGTGCTGATACTTGGGGCTGTGAGTTATGGGCATCCACCCAATGTACAGATCTGTTATTGTCCATGTGAACTACAGTAGGTCAAAGGCTTCTGATGGCTCTGACTTGAGGCAGACCTCATTTTCCTCTCATTCTTTATGGTTCTCAACAACAGACATAATTTGCTCCGTGTGGAAACTGATGAGAGAAGGAAAGGACACAGGAGAACAAAGGCAGCATAAAAGATAGCACAGGGGAAAAAAAGAAGAAAAATATTATTAAGTACAATACAAGGCATATAAAAAGTGGCTACACTGTAGAAATGACATGCTGAAATTATTTGCTTCTTTTGCTTCCTTTTCCTGAGAAAATGATAGATCAGTTCGTATTTTGAGGAATCTACTTGGGAGAAATCACAGCAAGTAGGAAAACAGTAAACACATGACTTCCCATTAATTTTCCCTTATTAACAAAACGCTGGACAATACCTTATCAGTGACTAAACTTAATTAAAATCAATACTCTTACAGCAGATGACCTGACGCTTTCATATCTTGGGCTTTCTGTACAGCTTCTTATTTTCTGTAGCTACAATTAATAAATACAAACTGAATAATCTTGGGTTAATCCTGAGACAAGACTAACCAATTTCTTACAGATTGTCATGGTTTCATGCTGTAGAGTAAATTTTAAACACAGAATACTTTCAGAGAAATATATAAAAGAATAAATCAACTAACTACATCCAAAAGTCAACAACACGCCCCATACCCTTTCCATTCATATCAAGTTCTTGGTTTAGGTGTTTAAATACTTCAGTTTTCATTTAACCATTTTAGTAATTACTTCCAACTATGTTAAACTGAGACAGCTTTATTTTTAAGAACTTCCAGAAAATATGCTTTATTCAAACTGAATACTCAACCACTATTCATTAACCTAAAGCCAGGATTCAGTAACAGAATCCA
This sequence comes from Chloebia gouldiae, assembly GCA_003676055.1. Taxonomy (NCBI): domain Eukaryota; kingdom Metazoa; phylum Chordata; class Aves; order Passeriformes; family Passeridae; genus Chloebia; species Chloebia gouldiae. The sequence continues at coordinate 10,530,772 of QUSF01000013.1, read as the reverse complement.
ACCTTAATTACCAATTATCAACTAGATAAAATTTTCACACTTCTAGTAGATGATCTTTAAGATTTTGGTGGCTCTAATTTCATTACCTCACATGCTACAGTAAACAGAAGATTTGGAAATTATCACTCCAAATTTAACACAAAAACAGGGACAAATCCAGTGGCACTCATTAAATACCCCTTGAAAAATTAGTATTTAAATATGGCAAATCAGACATAGTTTTAAAATTATTACCAGGATATAGTTCTGAGTATGCAAATAGCTTAATCTCCTGGCTTAATTCCCAGCTGAACTACAGGCTGTCATAGCTTTCGAGTCACCTTCTTACAGGACAGCTGGAGGAATGCAACCCAACCAGCACATTAGCAGCCTAAATTTTGGACAATGGGAAAGTGTTTGTATCTGTAATGTTGTGTTACAACAAGAATGCTAAGGTTAAAAGCCACAATCAAAGTACTGAAATACATAAAGAAAGAAATAGGTCAAATCCCTGTATCTTTTTAAACTACTCATAACATTCAATTTATGACCTTTTGGTCTGTGGCGCTGAAGAATTGACCTGCAGGTCCTGATGACTTGCTGAAAATAACCACACAGCACATAAAGTTCATTCCTGGGCACTCTGCTGGTTTATTTTTTTAATTCTTTGTAGGAAGGGTCAGTCTTTGCAGATAAAATATTAGGCTGCTGCTGGAAAAATACAGACAATATAACTATATCAGAAATAAAAAAAAATTCAAAGAGCAATACAAATACTTACAAGCCTGTAGATGATTCCCAGTGAGAAGATCTGAAACTTTACAGCAGTTTAATTTACAGAGAGGTGAAGAATATTTGAAATAAGGAATAGGAATATTTGACTTCTTATGTCAAGTTGTAGGTCTTAGGAGTTGAACTTCTCACAAATTTCATGCTATCAGTTTATCTCAGCTCCCACTTCCTCTCTGCTTTCAGGCAGATATTTAAAATATATGTGTTTGAGATTTAGCTTTCACACTGAGAATTAATTCATTGATTAATTCTGTTTCAGAAACACTTTTGAACACAATGAGGAATGGGCTCCTGGGCTTTTGTCCTGGAATACTGAAACTGTGTACTGGGGATTCTCAGCACTTTCTTCACTATGAAGAACACACCCTAGGTAAGGGCAGACAGATAACACTCTCAATGAAGCTCAAATGTGACTTTCAAACACCACCCAGCTACTAACTGCACTGCCTAAAGATTAAAAAATCCACAAAACAAAATACCATGGTCCACAGCTGGTTCTTGCAAAATTGCCCACTGAATTCCTTGTTATTCTCCCTCAGAAACACTTTACAGAAGTCATTTTGAGGCAGGATCCTGATAAATCACTCTGAATTTGTTTTAAAGAACTGAGGAAAGAGTTAAAAACAATTCTGGTTGCTTTAGAAACTGACATCCTTTGTTTTGCTTGAGATGAAATACCACTACATGCATGCAATATCCTTTAAACTTGCCACTGCTCCAACAATAACTAAAGCTATTCTAAGAAACTACCACCCAAAAGGAGATCACCACAGAACTACAGTAAGTTTGCTGCTGCAAAGCTGGATTATACTTGCAAGATATGCAAAATGCTCAGCCAAACCTAGCTGGGAGTGACCTCAGTGTAACCACCAAAACATGACAGTGACTGCTGCTCACCAACTCCATCACAACCACAGTGACCAAACAGCAAGAGGAGCGTGTCTATTTTCAACAGCAGCTTGCAGCTAAAGGTATTTTCAGCAAACTTGATATTCAACCCAAATAACTAAGATGACATTTCTACACAAGAAAATTAAAATACTACTTAGATTTAATGATTAAGGTAAACCCATGTGGTTTTTACCATGCATTTTTAGGGCTGCATCTCACCCAAACTGGAAACTTGTAGACTGATGAATTCAGATTCTCTTGTTTGCTGATACAAACACTTCAGCTGGAGTCAGAAGCACACCTGATCACTGACACTTCAGTATTTCTTTTAAACAATATAGACTTTTAAACCTCTAAGCTGTTTCAAGTTGGCACCATTTTATTTCAAACCATCTCATTTAATATAATTCAAGCATGGAAAGGAATTTTTGTTTTGCAGTATTTTAGCTTTCACAAACCCATTCCCAGGCCCATCCATGCTGAGTCATCTCCCACACTCTCCCCTCCACCTGACAGCCGCCCATGGCCCACAAGAACACAAAGCTCCTGTTTTGACATCTGTCCTTCCCCAAATGAACCTCAAAGGACCACTTTGAACCAACCCAGCAAAAATGTTTAAAACAATGTTTTGAAACATACTGATGTTCCAGTAGTAGCTATACTTATATAGTTTACAATGCTAAATGTGACAATATATGTGACATGACTTCTAAGTCTTGATCTGTCTTAACATTTTGGAGATTGCTCTGACTAAAATTAAAAACATTGATAGGCAAAACGAAGCTCAATATTTTGCAAACTAAGCTGCCATGTCTCCCTCTACATATGCCTATGAATGTACACATTTTTAAGAATGCATAATTAACTGAAAGAAAATAGTTCTCAGAAACCAGAAAGCTAAAGTATTTATACCAAAAGCTGAATCTTTCTCACTCTATCTGCACAAATAAACCCACTGAAGCTGCCAGCTTTGTCAAAGTGAGGAAGATTAGATTCTAAACATAAATCAATTTAAGCAGTCAGAAACCTACAAGAAATACTAAAATTGCTTTCAAATTCCTTGCAGATTTCTACAAAATAAAAGTCATTGACATATCTCTGGAAACAAAGTTTCCAGTCTCTGGAAACAAAGTTAGTATTTTCTAAGACAGCATTGCTACCACATTTCTATTAGGGACATAAAAACTGATTACATTGCTGGTATTTCTAGATAGTATTGCAAGGGTGGTTTATGGATGGGGAATGGAGAGGTGGTGGTGGTGAAAGGGGGCACTTATCTTACAACTGCAATGTCATTCAAAATCCCAAGTATCCATCCACACTGGTCAGTTAGATTTCTGTTGTTCTGATTTGGTTTAATATTGTTGGGATTGTTTTTGTTGTTGTTGTTTGTTTGTTTGTTTCTGTTTGGTTTTTTTTTCTGGTTGTTCTTTTTTGCTTCCAAATTTTACAAAGTATTTATAGCCATATAAGTCAGTAAAGTGACTTGATTTGTGAGAGGCACTACAATCAGACAGATCTAAGATAAAATAAAGCTCATTATCTTTAAGGTTGCTCTCAAAAGTCAGCTATCACACTGGCATCACAAGAAATTAATTCATCAGTATATTTTTGACAAGCACAGTTTTTCCTCCAAAAGGTCATTTTTCTAAATTAAGCTAAGTATTAAATATCTTTGCTGTTCTGTCACACATCTCAAACTTGACTCCTGAAATGTTTTCACAGGAAAATCAAATTACGTTTGAAATAAACATATGAAATAAAGTTTCACATGCATTTAAATTTGACATTTGTACTGTAAGCAATGTAAGCAAACACTAAGGTCTGTTTGTACGTTTTATAAACTACATTTATGGAAAATGTGCTTACTTGGTAAATATAGTATAGCCTAGTTTTGCCCAGAAAGCATCCTTGTTTTAGAACTCTCCTAAATGTACACTCTTAAGCATGAGAGGCAGATCTGGAAATCACTGCTGTTCATATCACAGTCTGCTAGTGAAGGATTAGGACCATATTTACTGAGCATGGGCCAGAATCATAAAATAGTTTGAGCTGGAAGGGACCTTCAGAGATCATCTAATGCAATGCCCTGCAATGAACATCTTAAGGAGATCAGCTTGCTCAGAGCCCCATCCAACCTGACCTTGACTGTTTCTAGAGATGGTGCCCCCAACAACTCTCTGGGTAATCTGTTTAATGTCTCACCACCCTCACAGTAAAGAACTTCTTTTTATCTAACATAAATTCACCCTCTTTCAATTTAAAGTCATTACCCCTTGTCCTATCACTAATTTGCTTGCATTAAGTTCCTCTCCATCTGCGTGAGCTTTCCTTACTGAACTAGGAACCCAGACTGATATCCTGCACCCTGTGCCCTGCTGCATGCCACCTCTACATCCTCCCCTGTCTTTCCCCTCTCTCATCACACAGCGCTGGAATGGAACCCACCAGAGCTGCTGCCCAGGACTTTGCTTCTGACTCATACCCTGCCTCCAGAAGGTGCTTTGCTAGGCTCTTTCAACCAGCAGGAACGAAGCCTTGTGATGAACTCTGGAAAATACCCACCTCTCCCCTTCCGCGTTAGGAAAGGAAACCTACCCGCAACACCAACAAGAAAAAGCAGCTCCACAGGATAAAAACCGGGAATCCTCTGCTGCCAAGCTGAATGCCAAAGACAACTTCTCTTTGTGAATAAATACAGCACAAAGAACAAAGGTTCTCCCCCCCCTTTTGCACCTACTGGAGGTTCCTCTGCGATGAGTGGATTTTCTGCAGTGCCTGCCTTCCTGGCAGGCGAGGGTTACAGGAGTGTCTTCACTTATGTAAGTTCATTTCTTGAGTACACAATTACCCAACACACCCAAGGCACTCTAAGGCTTTTTTTTTTCTTTTTTTTTTTTTTTTAAGAAAAACCATTTCCTTTCCAGCTGGAAGATTTTTGGTTTTTTCAAACCTAGGTCTGTAAGCAAAGCCATAGAAGTACACTGAACATGCTGCACTGAAACCCTCACTATCCCAGTAAAAGAGACATTAATTTCTTGGCAGCACAACTCTCTCCCTATGTACTGAAACGTAGGCTGAGCTCTAGACTTGCAAGAGACCTTAACATTCACAAGAACCTCCTCCATTTTCACCTGTGCACCTATCTTCCTCCTACAGAAGGTCATCAAGTATCTGCTGAACATTCCTTCCAAAGCCACAGAAGACACCTACGCCAACAATCCCCACCACCAGGAACAAACACCCCTTCTTCCATCTCACAGCACAAAATACTTGACTGTGTTCTTCCAAAATTAAACACTTCAACACATTTTGAAAGAGAAAGTGCAGGATATGAACACTTATAGGAGTATTTTCCCAGGAAAAGGCAATGGGGCCTTCTGTGGGGAGATAACTTGCAATTTTTCAGTTGCAATAACATGTAGAAGAACCTGCATTTGAAAGGCCATCAGTGAAATCAAATACAGATCTGTGAAGCAGTACTGCATAGACCACAAGAGCCTTATTACCAGGATTCGTACCTACTACAGTTTCTTTAAAATACCTTCTGCCTCCTGAACAAGTCTTCAGCTAAAGGCCATTCAAAAACCATGGAAAGCTTCCCTTTGGGCACACATTCAGGAAAAGACACAGCAGGAACATTCTGTGTAGGTACCAGTCACATCCATCATCACTAGGTCTGTGCCAGGCAGAGTGCGACAGAAATCTCTGATCACATGTTGGTAGAAATAGGCCATTTTTACTGACAACCTGAATAGCTGAAATCATGAAGGAATCCAAATTATTCTAATGCTGATGTAAGATTTTAATCACATACGTAGGTTTTTAATCACACAGGTCTGAAGGAGACATGGGGAAATCACTGGGTGTTCATATCACAGTCTGCTAGTGCATGATTAGGACTGTATTTCCTGAGCAGTGTGCTGAATACATATAAAAGGAAAAAAACCACTTAGTCCCTCCCTTTCTCCCAAGAAATTTAACTTATCCATACTCTTAAAAAATACTGTTTCTATGTCACAAGCATTGCAGATTCCCAAAAACCTGTATCTCTGCTCAAGACCCTGCACATCCTGACAAAGTCATTCTGTCTGTTCAGGTGATGCGCATTCTTTCTCCCCAGACACTATTTTTGACTATTTTAACCAAAGCAAAATGGTGGAACTCCACAACTATACTGGGTTTGGACATACTGTAGAATTTGCTTGCTTTGTTGCTATGTCACACCTGATGACATCTCAGAGGTCTGGAACAATACCTGAGGAGAAAGGAAGATGTGAAACATACCCAACCTGCAGCCTGCTCTTTGCCATGCTCCTACAGCAACTCCTACAGGGCTTTGGGAGAGTGTGTCAGTAAAGCTTGCCAGGTGGCCCTCAGGGCTGGTGGTGATGCCAGGGCAGCTGCACATCACCACCAGAACTGCTGCAGAGGTGGAAGCAGAAATGGGCATTCCCACATCTGGCCACCACCTCAGCTACAGGAAGGGTCAGAAACATTTTTCCAGACCCCCAAGATACTGATGGTGTTGTGAATGCATTAAGTTGAAAGGATTTTGACAAATATTTGTCCTTGTCATTATCTGAAATAGAAGAAAAAGGTTAAGTTGTCTGAGGGAAATTTAATGTTTTAATAGAGACGAGGACAAATATGAAGTTGTCAAGATGCAAAAAGGCAACCTCCATAAAACTGCTCATGTTTTAATCTATGCAACCAATAAAGACACAGTAAAAATAACCATGCTACACTCCGTTTGAGTGCTGTTGACATAAGATCTATGGGAGAGAAAATAAAAAGTAAATAACCAATCAGTCTGCTGTTTCACTGCTGATTGCTGAAGATACACAGCATGAAATGATACCTTCTGTCTCATACAGATCAACAAGACCTAGAGCAAACCAAAATTTTATTTGTAATATTGCATTTCTAGCTCAGATTTGAGATAGTTTGCCACGTTAATTTACCATTTTTTGCTTTATATCATATCTAATTAATATTTAAGAAGTAAAATTTGAAAACAAACAATGCAACAGTAAAGCTTCCTCAAGGCATAATGCCAAAGAAAACCTTAAGGCTGCACAAAACCACATTAGCAAACACATTTTGGGAATATCTTGTATAGGCCAATTAGAAATTCTGTACTTAATTATTAACGGGGCTTTAAGTATTATACTGCAAATCCTGCATAACAAGAACCAGATCAAACATATCAATCCACACGCTCTCATCTGAAATTCCCCCTATAAAAACTAGGTTTTAAGAAAACAGGTTGACAATAAATGTCAACTGGAGACTAAAATGCATTATATGGCATATTATCTTCACATTTATCCCCAAAACAAGTAATGTATATTCATAAAATCTGAGCAAAATAAATTGAATCACATCATGGTTAGGAAACACACTGTTAAGGCACATTGACTCCTAAATCCAGAGTCAATATCGGAACTCTTATTAAGATATTCCAGCATCTTGAAATCAAATTCAAAATGCTGGAATAAATTCAATTTTCTTTAATAATGCAATGGCCATTTCTCCTGTTCAAATACTACCAAAGGACACATTGTTTGGCTATAATATATGGTGGCTGGCACCTATCTTTCCCTGTAAGCGCCCATGGAGATGACAGAAAGATGCTGCCAGAGGGAATCTGACAAAAAAAAACCACTACCAAATTCTAATGTATTTGTGCAGAGGATGAGCTTCAGCAACCTTTACACTACAAAATTATTTCTGGAATTAACAGTTTCATCTTTCCTTAAAAAAACACAACAAAAAAACCTCATAAAACATTTGTCTAAAGCTTTCTTTCAAGTCTTTTAATAATTTAAACAAGAAGCCATTCAGACTTTGAAAATTCAAATTCAGTACAAAGTCTGTAAAAATTATAACAATGAATCCCTCATTTAATGCACACAGTTTCAGAAAAACTGAAAAACTATAGAAATATTACAAGTTTTGAGTTTTCTAATATTTTAGGGGTTTTTTTTTGTTTTCTCTCGTTAAATACAAGTTATAAAGGAAAACAAAATCACTCTTCTAAAAATATTGTCAACACTATCCTAGGAATCTAATTTCAATGAACTTTAATTGTAGATGTTTGAATACAGAACAAATCTACACTGAAGGTCATCTGACAAACCCACATGAATGGCTTGGCACACACTTATTAAGAGTGGATTTAACATCTATTGCTTATTCCAATCTGTGAACAAATTTACTACTGTTCAGGGGACTCCTGAAAATACATCTGTTTTAAGCAATTTCAATAGGGATTTGTTTTGCTTTTTGCACTAACATGAAGCCATTGTAAAACAACATTTATGGATGTCAAAATGCAGGGCTTTTTCTTTGCTATACATCCACCCATCCCTTGCAGCAGTATGCAGGCACACACAGGTGAATATCTCACATGGAATTAGAATTAGATGAAGCTGAAATGCCTTCCCCAACCCCATGTTCCAGTCTCAGGTGAGCATTTGATTCTTCACCAAAATTCAGACAGTGCTCAGGCTGACTATAAAGTTCCCAAGGATTTTAAGAGAAGCAGAAATTGGTCTTTCAATTTTATTAGGAAACCAAAACTTCCTGGCACAACCTCACAACATCCACCTATCTGTGGGAACTCCCTTGTTATTACTTCCATTCCCCTGTGGCAATAGACTGCAAACCAGCCAAATCTCACACAAAGGTTCACTTCTCCATCACACCTGTGGAATCCCCACGGTGTAGATGAAAGTCAGGACTGATTGCCTTGGAAAATGTCCAGGCACAGAGCAGTAAAACCAGCAGGCAGCGAGTCACCAACCAGAAGCTCAAAATGCCCTCTTTTAAGGCAAGAGGGAAAAGGGAAGGGGATTCTTGGTTTTGACCACATAGCTCAGTGATGGGAAGGCAGAAGAGAATGTGTGGAATGATGATGGAGAGGTGAGGGAATTTCTTAGTGCGGGGAAGTCTGGTCTCTGGGTTTAGGAACTTGTCATGGAATATGTGAGTTCGGTACCAATGTCCAACACAACCTTCCTGTGTACTTTATAGTTTCAGTCCATAAAACAAGATTTCCATGCTCTAAGAATTTATTGGAAAGATAATTGCATTCCTAAGGAACATAGTGGCTGCACACATGAAAACTTACAGAGGTATTTAGGTACTTTATTGCCAATTACTTACACAGAGATACTCTAGAGTTAACCACTTTCCTGCCCTCCTGAGTCTACATTCTCATTTTCCAGTGCCCTTTCCAATGATACACATAAATTTAAAGGCAACTTTTTTTGCTATTTCATAGAATCATGGAATGTTTTGGGTTGGAAGGGACCTTAAAGATCATCTAGTTCCAATGCCCCTGCAATGGGCAGGGACATCTTCCACTGGATCAAGCTGCTCAAAGACTCATCCAACCTGGCCTTGAACACTTCCAGAGATGGGGCATTCACAGCTTCTCCAGGCAACTTGTGCCAGTGTCTCATCAGGTATTATTATTGCATCCAAGAGTGGCCACAAACTCCTCCTGCCCTTGTACATTCTGACAGGTAATACTAACTAGTGAGACCAGAAACTTCCAAAACAGCTAATGAATCAAAGTGCTGAACTACAGTTCTCTTAAACCAGCATGGTTTTCAGCAGGAGGTTTCTGAAAAACAGACCTTGTCAGATTGTCTCAGAATGGGCCCACTCAAAGCTACTGCTAAAATCCTTTTGCAAAAACAGAACTGTTTTGTATGTGTCTCCTAAGTACAGTATAAACCAATTATTTTACAGACAATGCAATATCGGGGTATTTAGAAAGTACCCTCTTCTTCCAACTTGTAGTAATTAATTTCAAAATCAACAATCTTCATAAAACAGTTGAGAATTTTCGAAAGGCCTTTGTGACAGGTTTTAACTAATTCATTTTCCCATAGAAACTGGCATTCTCCTGCCAATTAAAACATCATTCAGTTAACTCAACTCTCAGGTGTTCCCGACAATCCCACTCATAACTCCTAGGTGAGGTAACAACCCATTTCAATCTGTTAGAAAATGATCTTTAAAGATAAAACTTATTATTAAGTCATAAAGCCCTGATATTTATCTTGCAATGATGATAAAGACATATAATAAGGCATGGATGTTCAACCAGAATGAATACTGTGTTCAGTATGAAGTGATTTACAACCATATACTTTATAACACATAAAACCCAAACAAGTAAAGACGAAAACAGTAGGGCAAACCTGCAGAGGGTCTCAAATGGACACTTAGACCACACCAAAAGAAACCCATGTGGTTCTATAAAGACAGCTCTGCCTCCCAGCTGACACATCCCCTCTGGCTGAGCTAGCTTCATTAAGATTCAAAAGCCTTATCCCTGCTTCTCAGCCTTACTACCCATCTCCTGGATGAAAGACAACTTGCAAAAGTTTAGGATCACTTTTGGTAAAATAGACTACAAAAATGTGCACCATCAGATTTAATATCACAAAAATAACTTGCAAATATGGGAAGATTTATGCTTGGTGTTCTTCTGAAATCTCCCTCTAAACAAATTCCATGGTTGAGCTCTAGGAGCCTCCTAAACATCTTTTCACAACATAAGCAGGACTGGATGAAGCAACATTAACAGCTGATCCTCCAGCATGTGTTCTGTCCTATCATCTATTATCTCCAGAGCCATCAGCACTGCTTGTGGTTGTAATCAAGTTATATGGTCCATAACAGACAAATGAGCAAAAAATCTTCTTAATTTAAAATGTCATTAATTCCATTAAAACTATATTGACTGTAATAAGGGTCTGCCATTTTTAAACAGTGCAAAGACATGTGACAAGCACACATATACCAAAATAAAGATACAGACATAGACTAGTTCCATATCAGAGAAGTGAAAATATCTGAAAGAATTACCTACACAACATTGATTAACACAAGTCATAAATCCAGGGAATTTCAGAAAGGCTTCAGAAGTGAAACAGATGATATGGCACGTTTCCCTTCCTTCAAGGAGGAATTACTTTCTGAAACTCTACACTGTCAAAGGTAGCAGTGAAAGTAGCAGCAGTTAATGTTTTCAGCTGCATTTTCCCAGCCTATCAGAAATAATTTTATGGCCAGGTTTCATCCATCTTAATTTGTTTATAATTTTGCCAAGGTAACTGCAATTAACAAGTTTCAGGCTGAACTACTCTGGGGTCAGAGGAGATGGGAGGAAAAGAAAGGCTAATGCCAAGTCATGTGTTTCCCTGAGACACCTAAATAAATAACTTGCTGGTGATACAGAACAACACTGCATTTACAATAAACAGGAGTCAAATCCTACAGCTGAAACAACCAAAACATACAATTACTTTATCTCTTGCAAAGTAGCAGTCAGTATGAACAGTCATATGCAAAAAAACAGCTGAAATACACATAAAACCCCTTCCTGTACTCTTTTACTTCTAGAAATGCAGCAGAAGCAGTATTTCCAGCTCCTGAAAAGTCAAGGTGCAATCTAGTTTGGGGGCAACTGAAGATGTCTAAATGCATGCAAAGTTCTCATATCCAAACACTTCCAGTTCTCCGAGCAAACAACAACTGCTCATGCCCAGAGAGCAGAGAGCCAATTCTGCAGCCAATTCTTCAACAGGTACCAGGCCTGCTTTGCTAAATAAGCACTCCAGCAACAAAACTATCTAGCAGATTCCCCAGGGAAGTTGCAAAACCAGAAGGCACCAGAATTGGCTGCAGGCATATCTTCTACCCTGCAGGCACCCCTGCTTCCCAGGCAGGGAGCTCAGAAACTGCTTCTCAGCTCCTTCCTGCACCACCTGGAGTGAGCTGAACTGCTGCATAACCCTGCTGCAATAAACCCCAGCGCCTGGCTCTCTGTGCTGCCCCTGTGCTCCCACGGTTCAGTACTGCTCTAAGATTAGGCTTTTTGTGAGGCCAGCTCTGACTTCTACTTTTCTAGAGTATAAGCATGCATGCACACAGGTAGCAGCCAGGCTTTGCGAACTAAAGCAATGATGCTCTACTCAAATGCCTTCATACAATAAATGCTCAGCTTCTGGAAAACTAGTTTAGTTGAGATTTTGTTGGTTTCCAAGTATAACTGGGAGGAAAGGCCTTGTCGGAGTTGTAAAACCCAGTGGTAAAGCTACACTACAGTTTTGTCTATTTATACAGCAGTGTCCTCACTTCAATGGTTCTGAGTTCTCGTAGTCCATTTCTGATTTTTTCATAGAAATAATACCTGCAAAAATGAAGTGCCTTTTCTTCCATAATGGCCTTGAAGCTAATAACTATTTTAGAGCAATTCCAGTACAGTCGGAAGCTGTTATTGGCTGTTTATGTAACAGTGAATTAACCCCCACTGACACCTTTCAGGAATTCAGAACCATAGCGCACAAAATGTACTTTGCGAGAGCTTGTTAATATATGGTAAGTGCAAAAGCCGTCTCAATTCAGAAGACTGGCTTTCAAAGCAAACATGCTTAACCTGCAGTTTCAGTAATGGAAGAAATTACTCAATTAATTGCAGGCAACAAAAACAACAGGGTTATAACTAATGTACAATATATGCTCTGTGGGTGTAACGCAAGCTCATTTCCCAGTAGTATTCTCTCTTACATTTCTTACCCCCACTGCTGGAAAACTGTTTAAGAATGTTAAGACATTTTCCCCACAGACATCTGTTTTCTGGCAATGAATAGTATTTATAACACAGGTAGGGGCTGCTCTCTTAAGAAACACGTTTACAACACAGTAAATTTGGAGACCAGGATTTTCCATACTCAATTCTAGACCAGATATCATCTTTTCCATATTTAAGATCTAACACTGTATAAAGTTTTTGCCTGCTCTAATGACATCCTTGCAGCGACAAAAAAGAGACCACAGCAAAAGGGTTCAACAAATCCTCACCTGCTTCTAGGAATTCTAGCAGGCAAAGAGTAGCGAGAAGATCAAATGCACAAGAAGACCCCATCAGAGCCGATCGCTCCCACTCTGACACTGAGGAAGAGACAGTGTAAAATACTAATAATGATTAAAGATAACAGAAAGGAAACTTACCCAGGCAGACACTGATGCCTTCTCCCGTCATTCCTTCCATTCACGTAAAAGACATCTGTCAATTATTTGATCTAGGCTCGGTATCAGAATAGGGCTGGTACTTGGACTCGCTGCTTAGATTCTCAGGGTGTGTTTATGTGCACATCTAACGATTAAAATGCTGACAACTAAATGTGATAATAAAATATACAGATGAAGATTAAAAGAACCCTCTTCCAGCACCTGCCAGGCAGTTCTCAGCAGGCACTAGGAATGTTCATCGAGGCCAATTCCTCAAACCCACCTCCCTCAAGCCTTGCGGTATTTTTCTCATCCTGGCCCCCATGCGAATGCATCTAATCCTCTTACCCCGAGAGCCACCCCCGCTCCCTCCCTCCCAGCTTTATTTTATTTAAAACGATGCCTGCAACAGCCCGGAGCTACCCGCCGGGTCACCCCCCCGGGACACCTGGGCGACCCTGCCACATCACGTTAGGCGCCGCGGAGTGACGGGTTAAGACGTAATCCGTCCCTCTCCCGCGGCTTACGGATCCCAGGAATCCTCCCCCGCTATGTCGCCATGGCAACGGCACCGCCGGCAGGGCGGCGGGGCCGCCGCTTACGCAAGCGGCGCGCGCCGGGCCGCGCCAGGCCGGGCCCGCGGCGGCCGGGGGGGTAGCTTGGTAGGATTCCTGGGCTGCGTGAGCGGCGGGAGAGGGACGGATTACGTCTTAACCCGTCACTCCTTTTTTTTTTTTGTGATGTGGCAGGGTCGCCCAGGTGTCCCGGGGGGGTGACCCGGCGGGTAGCTCCGGGCTGTTGCAGGCATCGTTTTAAATAAAATAAAGCTGGGAGGGAGGGAGCGGGGGTGGCTCTCGGGGTAAGAGGATTAGATGCATTCGCATGGGG